>CM066913.1:7062952-7662952 GCA_033964015.1 Scolanthus callimorphus | reverse complement strand
ACGCCACACGTTACTAGAGTTGCCTTTATTCAATTGGCCATCTGTTTCCCTCAATACTTTATTCCCAACGTCAACTATAATGACTATCGAAGTCCCAGTTTACGTCAGTTTGTGGCCAAGCATCAACTACTAAATTTCCCAGGAGTTTGAGGCATTTCTTAGAACTGCTGCAATGCATTCTCGCTGAAGCACTCGAAAGCTCGAATGCAAACGCAGAAATGAAGGCGAAATTTGTATCCTCGTGTATGGCAAATAATAAACCGTTTCAGCGAGAATGCACTGCAGCAGTCGTAAGAAACTTCGACTTCCCTGAGTTTTGGGCAAGATGAAACATTCGAACGAACCCCCATTTGGCCCAGATTTTTGGTCACAAAACAGGTAGGAAACGCGACAAAATGCTGTAAATTTGGTTTTTACAGGTTTTTTCCTGAAAAACTGAAGACAACGAAACCCCTTCCAAGAATACGAGCTACGGGCCTGCTAATTGTGCCTGTCGAAACCCCAGCATTTGAGAACCGAATGTTCAATGACGATAATAATCCTTTATTCCACTTAAACCTTACTAGGTACATGGGAAGCACATACATATTTATAACAACTCAAATTGACACATTAAATCACATATAAATCTAGCTGTTAAAGGAATTATCGATTCATCTATCATAGATACACAATAAACAAATAGATCTCTATCACTGAAAAGAGAGAACGTTGAATTCACACCCTTCAGGCTGTGCAAAAAGTTACTCCTTATTTTAGAAATTTCTTCATTTGAACAAAACGAAAAATGTTCTCAATTGGTTTGACCAGGACCTAACAGGGTTTCCCCTTTTGCAGATCGGTTCACCTACAAGCTTCAGGCTTGGTTGGGTGTCGAGTTTCCTACATATAACATCGACATTACAGACCCTCACAACAGCTGGACAACTATCAATGAGCGGGAATAATCTACAGTCATGATGTAACAGCGCGACTATCGTTGCACAGGGAATCTGCATAAACTGCTCGTTGGAACTTAAAGCCGATTTTATGTAAAACAGGGACACACTGTTATTTTTATTATCCATTGGATCTGTTGGATGATGTCATCTGGTCTAGGAGGTCTAGGAGGTCCATGAACTATTAAAATGTTCGAACATTATCTACCGAAGAAAGAAATTATGAAAGCGCAATGAATTACAGATTTACAATGAAAAAGAAAAAAAAACAGGTAATCTTGCCCAAAAGGGTCAGCACGAACGGCGGAGCCATGCGAGGTGCTGGCCAGTCAGTAAGAAGTGGTAAAAAAAAAAACCATTTTATAATACTAAATTATACAAACACATAACTGCAAAGCGAAAAAAGTCGTTGCGCGTGCGTTATTATAGCTGGCGATGGCACGCGCACTATCTAATGGCGGACCAAGTACATGGTCTCTCTACAGCAAAGGTTTTAAGTGGTCAGACAGAGTTTCGGTTACATAGTTTTTAAAAGTGGACGGAGTGTTGAAAATAGCGCTAGGTGCAGATTTACATACAGAGTTCCATAGTTTTACTATTCTATTAAAGTAGGAGGCCTGAAATGTTGAGGTTTTACAGAGCAGAGGGGAGTTTTCAGATTGAGAGCATTGCTTTGTCTTGTGCGGCCGTGAGTTACAAAAGAGACGAAGTTATGTACGTTGAGATCAGTGTGTCCATACAAACATTTGTAGAAAAACACTACGTCCTTGAGTTCTCTGTCAAAAACCAGAGGTAGGAGGTTAAGCTTCTCTAGCCTCTCTTTGTAAGAGAGTTCGCCAACGCGGGTTCTGAGAATCCAGCGCGTGGCTCTTCGTTGTACTCGCTCGATCCTGGCTTTCCAGACTTGGGTTCCGAAGCAAAGTTGAGACTTGACGAGAGAGAGGTATAATGTTCGTCTAACTGACACGTCCGTCAGTAACGGACAAGTGCGCTTCACGAGTCCAAGAAGCTTATTTGCTTTTGCAGTAACAGCATTAACGTGCTTTTCCCAGGAGAGCGTTTCGTTGAGAATTACGCCCAGGTCCTTTTCTTCGGTCACCACGCTCGAGGTTCGCGTGATTAAGAGTGTAGACGTAATTCAGCGGCTTCTGTTCTGAGAATCCAGCGCGTGGCTCTTCGTTATACTCGCTCGATCCTGGCTTTTAAGTACTGTTAAGTACTGTGTAGACGTAATTCAGCGGCTTCGTCTTGCGTGTGACTGTAAGGACTAAACTTTCCGCTAAACTTTGCGCTAAAGACACAGTTGGGTGCATTTTGAATTTCGAATGAGTCACCTTAAGCGAGTTTTAGCCAGTTTCCCACTCTACTATATAGAAATCAAGAGCCAAAACCAAACACGGAACATGCTCCACAATTATCCCTATTTTTCCCCAAAACCATGGTTGCTTGCTCAAACAAACAACCCGGAATAGATTTAACTTGTTTACCTTTTTCTTGGAAATCAACCCTTTCTGGATGATATAGATGGCGAGTCTTTTCAGCGACCGGTGCTTTCAACCTCAAATTCAAGATACGAGTACGACCGCCAACTCCGAGCCAAAAGTGCTGAGAGCCTGAGAACATTTATTTTGATATTTTAAGTAGCACGCAAATATTCATTTTTATTTACAATTATTCTAGTCCTACAGACACGTGGACTCAAAAAATGTGCCAGAGATTTTTGTATGTTCGATATTTAGGAATTTATTGCCGTTTAATAAATTAACGAAAAAAGCACGGACTTGACAGGAATCGTCATAAAATTGGAACAAAGAAACATTTTGAAGTCCACTTGACGGTCATTCAAGATGATTCAAAACGGAAAAAAGAAAACAAAATTATTATTAATTTAATTATTAATCTATTGATAGTTTATTCAAATTTAGTTGTTTGCTTGTCTTTAATGCTTTCAAATGATATAGTACGCATGTACCGAGCTTAAAAACCGAAGAAATGGCAATTATTTTGGAAAAAAAAACTCTTGAACGTTTCCTTGTTATCTAGTACGAATTGGAAATAATATTACTTACAAAAGGTCTAGTTGGAGTTTAAATTTCGTGTTCAGTGCACATGCGATTTTAGTCCGAATCTTTTGTTTAACTTCTTTTGTTCTTGTTAAACAAAAGAAATCAAGAAATTCGGACTAAAATCGCATGCGCACTAAACACGAAATTTAAACTCCAACTAGGCTTTTTATAAATAAAAGTTATTAGTACTTCTCGTAATGTAGTAGTGGATATCACTTGTCGATGAAAACATTTGTCTAAATACCTAAGGAAGGAGGCCTAACTGGTGATGTGTCCTAACGGTAAAGTTTCTTAACGTTTTTTGGCAAATATGGCATCAACAGTTGCTTCTGTGATCTTAATAGTTTGCACGTCGACAAATCCATGTTTCTCGAGCAGTTGTTTGTACTCCATGCTTGACCTTTCACGTGCTCCGGGCTCGCATATGAGAAGCATTTTCAAATCCATCACGTGAGCATAGAATGGGCTGGATTGGTCGTCACCGAGCAACACTTCGCCAAGAAGAAGACCTCCGCCTAAAGAAAAAAAAAACGCGATTGGCTTTCAACTCTCACGATATCTCCTGAAATCTTGGGGTCCTCCCCAGTGTAAGAACCATTGTGTTTAGTTACTATTTAATCATGATTGGTTGAACCTTCATACCAAACAAAGAAAGCTTTGTGACGCAGCTGGTGAGTTCTTACACTGGAGATGAGCCAGATCTTGCTCTAAATGCCAAATAAATCCAATGGCAATAAAGAAGATAGACAATTACGTTTGGAGAGATTCTGAAGGCGATAGCGGGTTTCTCGACCGAGATATAAAGGGTTTGAACGAACGCGATTTGTCGTAGTAAACGTTGGCGACACAAATATGGCCGACAATTTAACAGCCTTCTCAAATACTTACAGATACGATAGATAACAGTCGACCAAGATGTTATTTACATACGTCAATAATAACTTAGTTAATATATACTGTGACCGGATATGCGTGTGATTAAGCCGTAAATAAACTTCACTGATACTCTCTGTAGAGTTAGAATTCATGACGTCACGTGAATGAGCCCAGAACTAATTTCTCCAACAGATAGGCTCTATAGACCTCCTCGGCTTGCCCGTTTGTTTTGCCCATTTCAGATCACGTGGCATTCCCATGAGTATTATTTCTTTCTTCTTCTGCTACGCACCGAAGGATATATGAATATGGAATCATTCCAAACAAAGAGAGAATACTCATGGGAATGACACGTGATCTGAAATGGGCAAAACTTTACGCCCAAGCCGAGGAGGTCTATTGTTCCAGTGTGCCACAGAATTAAAGGTTGTGCAGACAGAAACAGAGCCTTCAATTTCATCATCGCCTTCACTTTATACCATCATAGAGTTTTCTTACCAGAGGGCAGAGCTTCAAAAACTCTTTTCAGCAACACATCCACTTTCTCCTGGCTCCAGTTATGAATGATATTTGCAAAGAAGAACAGATCAACAGAGGGAAGCGGGTCAGCAAAAAAGTCTCCCGTCATGAAGACGACATTTGATTGGTTCGGGCATTCCTCCAGGGAGGGCCGGAAGTGAGATGAGATCTGTACAACTTGAGGGAGCTCAAACACCGTAATGCGCATGCTTGGGTATTGTTTGGAAGCTTCGTATGAGAAACATCCGGAACCGCCTAACAGATCGAACAGAAATAAAGCAATACATGAACGGTAATGCAACCCGGTTTCTAGGGGTATTATATAGAGGATATTACCGGTGGCGCGAAGATATGAGTTTTATTTTCGAGTGGCAAGAACAATATTTTACGAATGAGCGTAGCACTTTTGTTTTGACCGATATCCTCACTAATGAGAATATGGAAAATATGTCACTCAGGTCCCGGATGTAGCTTCGTATGAGATCTACGAGTGGCGTATTTCCCAGTAAAACACTCGTGTCTATATAGAGATCTGGAACAGATTATGTTCTCTCGTTTTCCTTCTTTACACATCTCGTCTTTCAACTACCTCTTAACAACGTTTTTCAAAATTTGAGTCTGGGAAGTAGCGCAAACGGTGGATATAGCACTTACGGAGCTTATTATGGCTGGCCATGGGAATAGTCTATATGAACTGCTAAAGAGATCTGGAAGGAGCTGATTGAGCCGCCGTTTGGTACGAAGCTTAAAACGCGCACCGCCAGATAGTAGTCGCCAATTCGAATTTTGGACACGAGATCGGCTACCCGAAATTTATAAGGGCGGTAACCCCTCGTAAATCACCATGAGATCCTCCCAAACGTTACAGTTGCCTTTTTTTAAATCAAGCTACTATGGAAAGAGGTGAATTGGATGCAGGGGTGCATATATGTGGAATAGATTACCTGAGGAGGTGCAGATGCGCAAGCGCGAAAAGTATCTGTCTATCTACCTGCCGGTCTGTATGTCAGTCCGACTATCTACCCTTAGCCAGATTATAGAATAGGATAACGTTGGCACTGGAAGGGTAAGTTTCCCTTCCCTTGATGCTACTCACCTCCGAGATCACACATTGTATTGAAGCCGCTCAAATCGAAGGATGACATCACTAAGGGGGCATCAAGCTTATGATTGCAATCCATATTTTCCATGAATTTCTTCATCTGTTCTTTGTCATTGAACAGAGATTTAAATACCTCAGAGGAAGGGCGATTGAAAGTACGCTCCCACTGGTTAGATCCTTCAATTACTGCCTCCTTCAGGTTGAAAAACATTTTGTAGCTTAATTCCTTTATGAATCCCAGTGTAGAACATAGTGATTTCGGGCTTTTTTCGACGAGGAACGTATCTGAAACAACCGTGTTTTTATACAATGGCGAAGACACCTCCCGAGGAAATATCTTTTCGAGCATTCCAATACTGACCAGGGCATCAAGAAGACGTCTTGACGCGTCACATTCGGTCGACAGTGCTTTCGAGATCGCGCCAGTTGACTGGGGTTCTTTGTTGTACAAAAATTCGAAAATACCTAATTCCGTTGCGGTGAAGATTACTTGGGATTTGACGAAGCCATGAACATCTTCAAGGAAGGACGGTGGAACTGGTCCTGATGGGCTGCTGAGTAAAATGAAGAGGAGACAACTTTTAATGTCCTGGGGTGCATGGTGCGTGTTCAGTTACATCGGCTGTTGTTTTGGTTTTGGTTCACGGAAACATATTTGAGTGAGACAAAAGGCGATGACAGCTGACTTTTTTTTAATATAATTTTGACAGCCGCCTTGAAAGGGGCGGTCGGCACCGCGACAAGTGATTGTGTCAGGCGTAATTCTATTTTCCTCCCTCGTTTTCTTATTTGTAAGAAAGTGATGACATGTTGCGTGTTGCCTCGTGCCCAGGCTTCCCCTTGCTGTCAGTTCTTGTATTCAAAGTGGCGACCGCTCTTCAAGCTTGAAGCGGGCAGCAAAAGTCAATGACGTCATAGCCAGGCAAAGCGTGACGGGCCCGCCGAGTAGCCTGGGGACGACGCTATGTTGCGTGCAGACTCCCTCAAGAGTTTAGTTAGCATTTTGATGACGTCACGTGAAAAGCAAGTAAACAGAACATTACATGACCGCTTGGAGATACGAATTGATGCTTTCCAACGTAACAGCGTTCAGTTGGAAAGCGCTATTCATTTCGGTTGGAGCATTCTAGTATATAGATTTAGGCAATGCCTAAAAGCGGAACTGTGTTCTGCTAACAATTGGATGCACTCAAGCTGTATATGTTTTTGTTTGGAAATATTTGTCAATCATGGTTGAATAAAAGTAGTGATTTATTTTCCTCTGCATCATAACTTTATTGTGCATGGAAAAATGCATTGCAATAAGCGTTTCTCTGGGGAACGCACTGCTGTGAAAGCAGCTAAATAACTGACAATAGTTCCTATTGGAATGCGCCATCCTTTACCGTTTACAATTGTAAACTGTACTCCTTTTCAAAATGAGAAGAATGCTTTCTCAAACTACATTAGATATTCATGGCACATCGGCCAATGAGGCTACTGGATTTTGGTCACGTAGGTGCTTTGAAACCAAGGATAGAACAACATACCTGATTATGCAAGTGGGCGGGCTTTGAAGCTGAGGGAACTGTATTTAGAAACGATTTCTAGATACGATAAATATGGAAATGAGTTATCGTGAACCGCTAAATTTTCCCTTAGCTCCCAAAAATAATACACTGTCCACTTTCAAAACAAGTTTGCTGTACTGACCTTCATTTCTCAACATGGCTTACACGTCAAACGCACCATTTATAAGCATTTATAAGTCAAACATGGCATTTCATGTATTGAATCTCAATGTGCAAAATTACATTTATTTCGGTAACGTTATGTTGAAAGTACAGTTATTCTAGGTATTCCCCGTGCTAGTCATGTTGAATTGCTTCAAATCTAACATATCAGCCTTATTCTTAACACAATTATCTATATCTTCTTTGGAGGACCGCTCTCGCCGTCTCCGGCCATTCCCGCTACAACTCCAAAAACAAATGCCAACTATCATGCATTACCTAAAAAAATTCTTTAAAATGTCCACATGGAAATTTACGGAATGCATAAAACGTTTGATGTCCACTGGAGTGCACGTTGCAGAACTTGTGTTGTCATTGTCCTCTGTACCATAAATATCTAATTCTAGAATGAAAAGTAATTTCTAAACCTCATGGCACTCGGATCTAGAAACCGTGTCCAACACACTGACTCGGATTAGAAATATTACATGTCATTTGTTCCTGTTTTCTGAAAACCTTGTCAACTGTAAACTAAGTCCGTTAATTACCTCGAATCTCGGCAATAACCCAAATAAATCCCGCGGGCCTACGGCTCTTGGGATGTATTTGGGTTATTGCCTCGAATCTCGGTAATTAACACTAACTTAGGAGGGCCATTAGGCCTACGGCAAACGCCGCGCCAGAGTCGCGCCTTTCCAATACAAAACAATAGAAATTTATTGATTATAAAGTATGATGAAGCGGCATCCTTTGAAAAAGGAAAGGTTCGACAGAAGAAGAGCGGCCGAAGTTCGGCGTTTGCCGTAGGCCTTAAAAAACTGTCGTGAAACCCTCGTGAAATAAAGTTTATTGTATTGTAATTAATTACAATAAAGATTGCATGCGTACTGTCCACCAGGCAATCGGCACAGTCACACACGGAACATGCAAAATTCAAACCATGGCTAGTTTAGTCAGACATGTGGTCGCACCGAGCTGTCCATACGGATAGGTAATCTTTCTACTTACCTTCTGGTTTGCTCGTCCATGGTTTGCTCGTCCAAGAATACCGAAGGCGCGAAATCCAAAAATGCTTATAGCCTTCGGCTCTTGTGACGCAAAGTGTAGAAAGTCGTCGCGTCACTCAACTTTTTCTCGGGAAATATCGAGATCGACTCGGAAAGACTGAGTATATATTCGACGGCACGTGACAACAAATCAACCAGTAGCAGTCCGTGTTTTGTTGAGTGCACATCTAGGGATATAAATTCTAGAGAGTATTCATCGATGTCATAGTTAGTTTAATCAAACGTGTGCTCACTTCAAACGAAGCTCGGTCAGGCAAGGTGCTCGTCGTATCTTTTAGGGGTTAAAATCGTCGGGTCTGAGCACAGGTTCCCCAAGCTCCATGGGAGTTTAAAATAGCGACTGTAGTGACTGTAAGAGAAATAATAGAACAATAATAAATAATAAACTTTCATTCAGTCATCCTATACTTTCGATAAATTTGAGTTTTGAGTCCGTTTTTAGCGATTTGTATTTCACCCCTCTCTCCTCTATATAATGCACTCAAAACTCAAATTTATCGAAAGTATACGTCAGTGTTAACATATTTCAAGCATCCGTGAAAATCAGCAAGCGTAACGGAGCTACAAAACGAATTGTTCTGAATTTCAAGATAGCGCCTGTTGAATGAAGTGGCGAGACATTGTCAAATCCCATACAAATCGGACGCGAATATTGTAAATGACTTATGATATGTCAGGACAATAACTCTGGCATTCTTTTGTTGGAAAGAATTTTGATGACAAGTACTATTGAAAATTCAAGGTAGGATGAACTCAATTCAATGAAAAAGGTTTTTAGCACTCTTGTTTTAGAGAATTGGGTTAAACGCGCCATTGATGACAATGAATAGGCCTAAGTGGCAGATGCAGACCCTTAAGAAGGGGGGTGGCTAATACAAAGGATATACTACAGAGTTCAGACCAAGGGGGTGGCTAATCTTAAGGTTTTTACAAGAAATAGGAGAACAAGGGGGGTGGCTAGCCACCCTAATCCCCCCCCCCCCCTAGATCCTCCCTTGGCCTTTTGTTGTAAATGATGTAATACACAAAATGAACTGGCTTTTGTTATCAACTTTAGCCGAAAGTGGATGCAATGAAATTTATTCATTCGATGCTTTCAACGATCTAAGTACTGCAGAAATGCCGCGTGGCGCTTTTGGAAGCCAAGAAACGCAGTAAACTCGCCACAAGTTGCTCTCTCTTCAAAATCATGTGTCGGGGAGGAATTTCCGAAAGTCTAAAACACGGCAGAAACTGCAGTTTGGATAAGAGGACTTTGATTTGCAGACTTTGGTTTGCAAATGTACCGTACTCACGAGCTCACAGCGGCAAGATTCAGAGCTGGGATCAGCGGCGTAGCCAGGAATTTCTGAAGGGGGGGGGGCCGGATAGTGAAAACATGGGACGAAAATGCGCAAATTTTCTCCAGCAAATACAGTAAATGTATGGGAAAATTTCCGAGAAAGGGGGGGCCCGGGCCCCCTCTGGACCCCCCCTGGCTACGCCCCTGGGGATAATCAATTTTATTTATGTCAAATTCTGGGCTTCCGGTTTGAAAAATATGTTGCTGAATTTTGCCATAAACCGCTGTAGATCTTAGTTCTTTGGCTGTTTATTGGTGTTCGGGGATTTTTCTTGCATTTTATGAAGTTTTGTGTGTTTTAAAGGCGAGTTCGTTACGCTCGATCTACCACGCATGCTCACAAATTCGGATCCCCCCAGAGCTCATTCTCTTACCCAGAGCTCCCCGGCTCGTCTCCTCGCGGGGGAGGCTCTGGTGACAGCCACTGACGCATGCGCGAGATTTAATACAGAGCCGTCGAGAGAAAGACCTTTCAGCGCATGCTCCAACTCTCAAAATCAACCAATCAGCGACGGACCTCAATTGGATGTCCCCAGAGCCTCCCCTGCGAGCAGACGAGCTGGGGAGCTCTGGGTACGAGAATGCCCAGAGCTCTGAAATCTTGCCGAGAAGATAAAGATGACGGGCTCTGGGTACGAGATTGAAGTAGCACATTCTCGTACCCAGAGCTCCCCGGCTCGTTCTCACCTCGCAGGGGAGGCTCTGGTGACATCCATTTGAGGACCTTTGCTGATTGGCTGGTTTTGAACGTTGGTGCATGCGCAGAAAGATCTTTCTCTCAACGGCTCTGTATAAAATCTCGCGCATGCGTCAGTGGCTGTCACCAGAGCCTCCCCGCGAGGAGACGAGCCGGGGAGTTATGGGTAGGAGAATGGAAGTAGCACTCTTTGATTCTCGCGCATGCGCAGAACGATCATGGAACGTGAGGGGAAATATTTTTGGATGGTGCGGGGCAACATGCCACAGGATACCCAGGAGCTCTGCTAGAATACTTACTAAATAGCTATCTAGATTTCCAGAGAAAAAAATGCTCAACTGTTTATAGGAAAACCATAGAGGGAAAAAAAAGCTGAAATTTCTAATCAAAAAGGGGTCCCTAATGGGCTTTCGCATTTAAAATCCGTACCCCCGGGGTCGAGGACCTTGATTCTTTTCCATAAGTCATTACCCACTGGAATTCCATGCTACTGTCTGCCCCCCCTGGAATTTACCATTAACCCCCTTGAAATTACAATTAACCCCCTGGAATTTCTAGGTTTTGAGTCATGTCCCCCTGGAATTCTAGATTTTGTCCACATCAACCCCCCGGAGTTCCAACCTGGGGGCTACGTTCATCCAAGCTTTACATTATTGCCAGTAGTTCCAAACACTGTTTTGCAGCTTTGAGCAAACGAAATGTGAATTTTTTCAGTTTTTACCTTTTTCAGTAGTGCTGTCCTAACAATGAGACGACTGCCATATTGTGGTGTTTTTTTTCCTTTTTGTATGTGTACTACAATAGCGCAAGTAATCGGCGAAGCATTCTTTTTTTTTTCTTTTTTTTAATGACTTTTCTTTTTTCCTTTTTGTAGATCCAGCCAGTCACCAAGGATCGTAGATATACATGTTCCCGAAGCAGAAAAGCAATAAATATTCTGCAGCTACATAGGTAGGTATCAAACTCAAATCAACGAAGGTATCAAACTCCGTTAAACTCGCAAGACCCCCTTTGTAACGGCCATTTCAAAACCCAGTGCTCCCACAAGCGGGACTACCAAAATGGCGGCCGTTAACAAAAACTCCTCGACGGGGAGGAGGACCTAGCGCAAACTCATGCAAATCAAATTGTGCGACTCCAAAATAAATCCATTACCTCCCGAACAAAGGGATTTAATTCTTTTTACTGGAGAAGAATGGATTTGTAGCAAATTTGGCCTAGGGAGCAGCCGCTCGGCGAGTTTGCGCTAGGTCCCCTTGGTTGTCCCGCTTGTGGTAGCAACGGCGAGTTTGAAATGACCGTTACGAAGGGGGTCGTGCAAATTTAACGGGGTCTGCTACCTTCGCGTATGTAACTGCAGGATATTTATTGATTTTGCTGCGTAGGTAACATGTATATCTACGATCCTGGTGTGTTTGTTTAGTTGCTGAATTCGAATTTTGTGAAAAAATCCGCCCCGAAGTGTGTTCTGCCGATCGATCCGACGAGCCGATTTTGGGCTTCAGCCTCCCACCTTGTCTTTCTCTCTGGGGGGCGAATTGAAGATAAATCCGTGAAACTTCACATGAGCATCAAGGACAACCACAACTAACAACGTGGTAAGTTTTAGTAACTTCTATTGAGAATTTCCTAGAAATTTCCAGGTCCAAACATCCCTTACCACAATCCCCGTATAAACCCTATTGAAACAATTGTCCTGGGCCACCTGTGGTTTCACTGACAGTTAATGCTAAGGGGCCGACCATTTAACTTTTGAGGGGGGGGGGGCTTTTTTGTCGGTGCAAGATATTTTTTTATACCTCTGTTAGACGCTGAGAATTTTTTTCCAATAAGAAAGAACTAAATCAAATAAAATCGACCAATGATAATACTTGGATGGACAACCAGGGAAGGTCACGCAAACTAAACAAGCAGTCTCTATCTGTATTCTTGTATTTTCAATTCATATTTGCACATTATCTACAAAACGTCACTGGGGAACCTGTGGTCTGAGAGGTAAAAATATAATAGTCAGGAAATTTTGGGATCTCCTTTATCTTTTAGGGTTTTTAAAAATCGCCATAAAACCTAAATTACCTTATTATTTTGTGGCGTTGTATCAGGTGTTTGGAAAAGATGAACTGACATTTTCCGTTTTGGGTTCTGGGTTCAAATCAGTAAGCAATCGTTAGCTCTAAATGCACTATAAAAGGCGATTGCAAAAGCCAATAGACTTTTGCTTAGAGAAAATCCCCGGCAGTGTTTTATATAAAAAATAAAGTGGAAGAAGAAGTCAAAGATTAATTTTGAAAGATTATAAGATTTAATTTCTTTCTAGAAAGCGCTTTCTTGAAATATATTTAAACTTCATTCTATTGTAGTAATTTGTAGTTATGGATCTTTGCGCCCGTGCATCACAATACATGTTTCCCTTGAAAAAAAAGCTGTAAATTATTTCACGGTAACTGACTAGTATTGTGTTTATTGTTCGACACAACATGACCCCAAATCAACCAATGACAGAGTCTTGCTTTGTTTTAAGTGAAAGTAAATGAAATTTCTTAACGTTTGGTGGCAAATATGGCATCAACGCTAGGTCCTCCTGTGATCTTAGTTTGCACATTGACAAATCCATGTTTCTCTAGCAGTTGTTTGTACTCCATGCTTGACCTTTCACGTGCCCCTCGCTCGCACGTGACTAGCATTTTCAAATCCATCACGTGAGCATAGAATGGGCTGGATTGGTCGTCACCGAGCAACACTTCGCCAAGAAGAAGACCTCCGCCTAAAGGACAAAAAAAAAACAGCGATCTAATATTTCTCAAGCAACTGAAAGGCTTGAAGCTAAAAAATATCGCAGGAGTGAGACTTGGGCGAGTACAAATACCCCGCGATATTGTACACTTCCAAACTATTTTCACTAAGTTCGTCCATTCTCAATTCAAAACAGCGGAAAATAAATGTCGGATAATAAACAACTTATTAGACATTTTAATGTACAATATCTCTGAACATTTTTTCTCGTCTTTGTATTTTGTCTCGCCCGAAGACGGGCTCGACAAAATACTCCAGACTCGAAAAAATATCCAGCGATATTGTACATCAAAATGTCTAATAAGATATATATATTCCTCGAGCCCGAATGGGCTCTAAGTCAATAGCCCATGAGGCCGAAAATTAGTCGAATCACTCTAGTAGGTCAATTTGTATAACCAAAAATGTTTCTCGTCTGGTCATTTGCCATATATATATATAGACGTTTCGGAGCTATTACTGTGTCTGTGTCCCACAAAATTAAAAGAACTTGAGAGGTTATGCAGACAGAAACTAGAGGTTAGAGCGTTTCTTTGAGAAATTCGAAACAAGTGGGCAAAAATGTATTTTGCGACCTCAGCTTAATTTTGTTTTGAAACATTTATGAAACCGATAAAACTAATGTTTTGTTCACCATGGGTTGAAAAGAAGCATATATTCTCGTTTTGAAAAAAAATTGATAATTGACCCCTCCTTAAGTTTTCTTACCAGAGGGCAGAGCTTCAAAAACTTTTTTCAGCAATACATCCACTTTCTCTTGGCTCCAGTCATGAACGATATTTGCAAGGAAGAACAGATCAACAGAGGGAAGCGGGTCAACAAAAAAGTCTCCTGCCACGTAGACGACATTTGATTGGTTCGGGCATTCCTCCAGGGAGGGCCGGAAGTGAGATGAGATCTGTACAACTTGAGGGAGCTCAAACACCGTAATGCGCATGCTTGGGTATTGTTTGGAAGCTTCGTATGAGAAACATCCGGAACCGCCTACGAGAAATAGAGCATTGTATAAACGGTAATGCATGATCGGTTTCTAGGGGTAATACTTAAAGATTATCGTGGACTGTGAGTCCATGAGTAGCAGCTTTCCTCTTTCATACTAAAATAGAGGCGGCATTTTGATTAGCCTGTTTCTTTTGTAAGTATTTAGTAATTAATTAACCTCAGAAACATAACTTATATGTTTATGTTTTAATAACATTTCATAGGATATATATTCCTTTTTTACACGTCATGTCTAGTGCTGGGGGGCTAGCACCAGACACTGCTGATCTGCGGCCTGGCTGTATCCTTTCTTTCTCGGGATCTGATATATAACAAGCTTCTGGAATAGGATGGCGTATCCACTAGAACGTGACTAGAAGGGCGAAACATCTCGGGGCCGTAGATGTTCAATTAAATGCTACTCACCTCCGAGATCACACATTGTTGTGTAAGAACTCAAATCGATGGATGACATCACTAAGGGGGCATCAAGCTTGTGAAAACAATCCATACGATCGAGGAATCTCTTCATCTCGTCTTTGTCATGGAACAAAGATTCAAAGATCTTGGAAGAAGGACGATTGAAAGTACGTTCCCACTGGTTAGATCCTTCAATTACTGCCTCCTTGAGATTGAAAAACAGTTTGTAGTGTAGCTTATTGATGAATCCCAGGGAAGAGCACAGTGATTTCGGGCTTTTCTTGACGAGGAACGTATCTGTAACAACCGTGTTTTTGTATAATGGGGAAGATTTTGGACTAGGAAATATCTTTTCGAGCATTCCAATACTGACCAGGGCATCAAGAAGACGTCTTGACGCGTCACATTCGGTCGACAGTGCTTTCGAGATCGCGCCAGTTGACTGGGGTTCTTTATTATGCAAAAAATCGAAAACACCTATTTTCGTCGCGGCGAAGATTACTTGGGATTTGACGAAGCCATGAAGATCTTCAAGGAAGGACGGTGGAACTGGTCCTGATGGGCTGAAGTGAAATGAAGAGGAATCGACTTTAATTTTAAAATTCCTGTCATTAATCAATGGACCATTCGAGCTATATGGCGCAGCAGTTTTGACCAATGTAAAAGTTTTGACCAATGTAAATATTGTTCATTGCCTGAAGAAGGTCGGTACTGGCTGGCCGAAAATCGCGGCCTTTATGAATGAAAGTTATTTTCATAAGCTGTTATCAACCATTCAGTTGTTTTATTCTTTGTTACATATCCACTGGTTTTGCCCTTTATTCCCGGGATTCGAGTATTACTTGTACGCGGTTCTGCAAATACCCGGGGACAAGGGGGGGGGGGGGGGGGGGGGGGGGGGGGGGTCAATCCGGTGTTTGGCTCCGATAAATATGATTTACGCCTTTCGAAACAAAAAGACAATTTTCACGATTTGCGTGTAGTTTGTATGTCAAATATTTTAAAATGCACCTGTATCAGTACCGCGAAGACGTATTTGTATATATAATAGGACTCCATGATGTCCAATTAAGAAAAATTGGATGATTCAGAGGGCTAAAATTGTAAAACTGCGTCTGCGTTTTTTAAAATTTTGTTCAGTTCAAAAGTAATGATTTTTTTAATTTTTAGAGCGTGAAAATTCTATAAAATGTGACCTTCGAAAATTAAACGTTCCATAACTTTTGAACAAAGCAAAATTTTAAAAAACGCAGACACGGTTTTTGAGAAACACCTTTAAGGATTAAAACAATGTGTGACTTGGGAGTCAAGGTCCAGCACTTCGACAGCGTTATCTCTTGAAAATGTCACACCCGAATTTTAAATAAACCTTTAAAAAAATTACATTTATGAAATAATTGTTTCTTTTTGCCACAGCACGCTATTCCATTTTATAAGCTTTCCAACGATATATAAGTTGACATGTTTTGGTTAAAATAAGGACGTGTATGATTTTTTTTCGAGCACGTGCGCGAAGGGTCTCAGTAACCTTAACTGGACATTGGACAAGCATGGAGTTCTGTTATTTATTAATTATATAGTGAATGATGAAAAATGCCGAAATTGTCCAATTTCAGCGCGCGCGATCCAATTTAAAATAATTGGACAGTTGACAACAATGGATTTCGCACTGGCTATATAATTTTAAGAATAAAATATCACTCTAAAAGCACCGAAATACACACACTTGACCTGAGGTCACCTCTGTAGCTCCCGAAGCGCGAAATGGATAAACGAAAACTTGATTTACGGGCGCAAATGTCACGCGTCTAAAGATGAGATATTGATTTACGGGCGCAAATGTCACGCGTCTAAAGATGAGATATTTTTATAGACAAGTAAGCTAAAATTTGAATCCAGCACTTAAAAGAGTTCCCTTTAATTACTAACACTGGAGAGCGATTGGTTTAAAACTTGCGAAGATAGAGTCATGTAAATAAACCACATAAACGCATTTGATGCGAAGGTAAACGTAAAATGATCTTTAACTTTGTAACTTCGCTTGATCTTTAAGCCTATAAACCTGAAACTTGGCATCTGGCGGTGAATAGATTTTTTGCTAAAACGCTCGTATCCAAAAGTCGAAGATTTCGATGTCGCGTTGCGCCCGCCCTAAGTACTTATTGTTGTTCACTCAGGTATTGATAGAGTACGTGGTTTCGAGAAAGAAGCGCACTGCACTCCTACTTTATATTTTATGATGAAGTATCACAGCACTTTGGCAAAAAAATATAAGCGTCCATGATCGCTTTAGGTCTACAAACGATAAAAGCAACTTGCAAAATTCTTACCTGACTTGCGTATATTTTCGGCAGAACACGGCAGAGTTCGAGGCTTCATTACCGACGTACGGGTTACATTTCGGCACAGTTTGCTTTGAATACGAATGACATTTCATTTTCGGAAGTACCCTCATGGCGATGTTAAAGCCTTTTCTTAGCATTATTTTCAGGGCGGTCAGGGCGCAGCGACGCGGGACCCTGGACTATTCAGGGAGATCCGGGAGGAGAGAATCCTTGTTATGTTATGGCCTTTGAGTCATGAGAGTCATGTCAGGTCATGAATAAGGTCAGCGGATTGTCGTCTGATTCTCCGATCACGATCGGTTATCTCGGCCCCAGAATCAAAATTACAATGTAATTTTTGTAGTGTATAGCCAAGTTCAATTTGCCACTGTAAAAGGGAGGCCTTATCACAGAAAAACGAGACAGGTCGGAAAATGTAGTTTTGAAGGAAACAACAAAGACGTTTTTGATCATATCAACATGGCAGAGTCTAGCTGAATAACTAAGTTTTAACTAGAGTGAACGATTTCACGAAAACAAATCAAAATGTAACCATTATTTTACGACTTCAAAATGCTCAAGACCTCTTGTTAATAACCGGGCGAAATATCAGAAACTCACGATTGCGAGAATATGGGAGTTTTGTGAACCACAGATTTATCGCACCCGGGATTTTAAACTGCGAGTGTTTTTTAAACTGCGAGTGTAAATAGTACATAATCCGCCTCATTCTCTTTTAGTAAATCTTTCTTTCTTGCATCATGGGAAGGCTCGCTCTCGCCTCTAAAGGCACTAGAACGCGCCTGGACACAAAGGCAGGACAATGCTGAAATATGTCGTCATTCGTACATCTCATACGATGCTACATCCGGGACCTGCCTGGCGTATTTTCTATAACTGCACTAGCAAGGATATGGGTTAAAATAAACGGGCGCTTGGAAATCGATTTTGTTATCATTTTTTAGTTTCATTCTCCTTCACCAGTTGATCCGAATGAAAAGATTTTCCGTTTCCTTCCCACATGACTATTGATAGGAGGAGCACATGACTTTTTGATAAAAAAACAACAACACAGTTACGTTTTTAAACGTTTTGCAGCTTGGTTCAGGTTTTTGCTTTGCAATTTCGGCTAGACTGGCTTCAAGATACTATTAGCGTAAGCTGAAACGTGGCGTGTACTAATCGCACAAACCTCGAATAATCTTGACTTGTTTAAAGGCCCATGCCACCGTCTATAATGCATTGCGCGCCGTGTTGTTTATGTCCTTGGCATCCTTGACGTCACTTGACGAAAAAAAAAACAACTAGATCGAGAGGCCAGTTGATAGATTAAAGTTTTTGGACAGGTCTTTTTTCGTTTTTTTTTTTTCGTTTTTTAAACCAAACATAAACAACAAGGCGCGCACTTGTAAACCTAGACCAACAAAGTAAGATGAAATTTCATAATCGTCATACATACAAAACATGACATTTTTCTGTTTATTACTATAGACACCAGTGTTTTACTGGGAATTACGCCATTCGTAGGTCTCATACGAAGCTACATCCGGGACCTGAGTGACATATTTTCCATATCCTGAGGATATCGGTCCAAACAAAAGTGCTTGGAAATCAATTTGGAATATTTTTTTCTGGTTTGTCTATATAAAAGTGAATTACACGGTGGCTTGAAGATATGAGTTTTATTTTCTCGTGTCAAAATCAATATTTCACTCATTCGCTGCACTCATTCGTAAAATGTTGTTCTTGCCATGACTCGAAAATAAAACTCATATCTTCGCGACCGTGTAATATCCTCTATATAACAAAACAAAAAATTACACGGTGGCTTGAAGATATGAGTTTTTTCTCTTCGCTACACCGTGTAATATCCTCTATTTCTTATTAACGTTTTATGGCAAATATGGCATCAACACTAGGTCCTCCTGTGATCTTAGTTTGCACATTGACAAATCCATGTTTCTCGAGCAGTTGTTTGTACTCCATGCTTGACCTTTCACGTGCCCCTCGCTCGCACGTGACTAACATTTTCAAATCCATCACGTGAGCAGAGAATTGGCTGGATTGGTCGTCACCGAGCAACACTTCACCAAGAAGAAGACCTCCGCCTAAAACAAAAAGAACAGTAAAAGAAACATCCTTTCGTTAGGTTATGCAGACCGAAACAAAGCCTGAGTTAGATCCGGCTTCTGTGAGAAATTCGAAACATTGGAAAATGTATCTTTAGCTTGCGATCTATGAGGCCCATAAACTAATGTTTTGTTCACTGGAAAAGTTATTTCCCTTCTCCTCTTCATCATCACCATCATCATTCATCATCATCATCAACATAATCATCATCGTTGCCTTCACTTTATACCATCATCGAGTTTTCTTACCAGACGGCAGAGCTTCAAAAACTATTTTTAGCAATACATCCACTTTCTCTTGGCTCCAGTCATGAACGATATTTGCAAGGAAGAACAGATCAACAGAGGGAAGCGGGTCAACAAAAAAGTCTCCTGCCACGTAGACGACATTTGATTGGCTCGGGCATTCCTCCAGGGAGGGCCGGAAGTGAGATGAGATCTGTACAACTTGAGGGAGCTCGAACACCGTAATGCGCATGCTTGGGTATTGTTTGGAAGCCTCGTATGAGAAACATCCGGAACCGCCTACGAGAAATAGAGCATTGTATAAACGGTAATGCATGATCGGTTTCTTAGGAGTCCACGAGTATAGCAGCTTTCCTCTGTCATGCTAAAATAAAGAGGTGACATTTTGATTAACCTGTTTCTATTGTTTCTGTCTTCTCTAGTAATTCATTAACATCAGAACAGTAAATTACTGATATGCTTTGTTAACATCGTTAACTGTTAACATTGATTTCATAGGATATATATTCCTCCGTTTTTTACACTTGTTTAGAAATCTCTGAATGGTGTTAAGTGCTGGATGGCTAGCACCAGACACCGCTAGGCCATAGGTTACTTGAGGCACAACAGGAGATCAACTGCGGCCTGGTTGTAGCCTTCCTTAATTTCTTAGGGATCTGATTATATAAGAAACATCTCGGAGCCGTAGTTATGTTCAACTTAATGCTACTCACCTCCGAGATCACACATTGTTGTGTAGGAACTCAAATCGAAGGATGACATCACTAAGGGGGCATCAAGCTTGTGAATGCAATCCATACGATCGAGGAATCTCTTCATCTCGTCTTTGCTATGGAACAAAGATTCAAAGATCTTGGAAGAAGGACGATTGAAAGTACGTTCCCACTGGTTAGATCCTTCAATTACTGCCTCCTTGAGATTGAAAAACATTTTGTAGTGTACCTCATTGAGAAATCCCAATGAACAGCACAGTGATTTCGGGCTTTTCTTGACGAGGAATGTATCTGTAACAACCGTGTTTTTGTACAATGGCGAAGACGCTGGACAAGGAAATATCTTTTCGAGGATTCCAATACTGACCAGGGCATCAAGAAGACGTCTTGACGCGTCACATTCAGTCGACAGTGCTTTCGAGATCGCGCCAGTTGACTGGGGTCGTTATCGTACAAAAAATCGAAAACACCTAATTCCGTCGCAGCGAAGATAACTTGGGATTTGACGAAGCCATGAAGATCTTCAAGGAAGGACGGTGGAACTGGTCCTGATGGGCTGAAGTGAAATAAAAAGGAATCCTTTCATTAATCAATGGACCATTCGAGCTATTTGGCGCACATTTAAATTGTGACGGCTATTTTACTTATAGCAGTTAACCCAATGTAAATATTCTTGATTACCTGAAGAAGGTCGGTACTGGCTGACCGTAAATCGCCTTTATGAATGAAAATTATTTTTATTAGCTGTTAATCAACCATTCAATTGTTATATTCTTTGTTACATAGCCCCATCCCATTGTTCTCTCTCACAGCACTATATCGCATATCACTCATCATATCATATCTGCGGCGTTCATTCGCGCTAGCACACAGTATTTAACACTGAATCTTGTTCTTCGCGGTTTTCAATGTTTTACCATGTTTATAGATGCGCTTTAAAACTTTTCAGTAGCCAAAAGGGAAGTTTGCATAACTTGGATTTCTCTCTAACCGGTCAAATGGCAAGTAAGAAAAACCTCCTGTCAATCATTTTTCTTGATTGACACTTTCTCGAACAGATCTAGATTTTCGGAGGTTTTTCGGAGTAACCGAGTCTTATCCGAGGTTATGGCCAATCAGATGCCTTTAGGTAGAACATGAATTTTAATCAGTTAGAGTTAATGAGGCGGTCAGATGTCCCTGAGTGTATAGCAATTCTGTGACGACGTCCTCATGAAGCAAAGGCACTTACAAAAACGGGAGCGGTCTTTTTTGGCAGAAGAGAAATTAACAGGGGTAAACTAGTAAGCACTAACTCACCACACAGCAATATTTTTAATATCGCAGTCTGCAGGCTGCAATAGCCTCCTGAAGCTTTGAATAATCCTATAAAATATCACTCTAAAAACTACCGAAATACACACACGTGACCTTGAGGTAACCTCTGTAGCTCCCGAAGCGCGAAATGGATAAACGAAAACTTGATGTACGGGCGCAAATGTCACGCGTCTAAAGATGAGATATTTTTATAGACAAGTAAGCTAAAATTTGAACCAGCACTTTTAAGAAAGAGTTCACTTTTAAAAAAGAGTTCCCTTTAATTACTTACACTGGCAAGTCTGAGAGCGATTGGTTTATGACTTGCGAAGATAGAGCCATGTGAATAAACCCATAAACGTATTTGATGCGAAAATGGTAAACATAAAATGATCTCTAACTTCGCTTGATAGCCTATAAACCTGAATCTTGGCATCTGGGGGTGAATAGATTTTTGCTAAAATGCTCGTATCAACAAAAGTCGAAGATTTCAATGTCACGTTGCGCCTGCCCTAAGAACTTATTGCTGTTCACTCAGGTATTTCCTTTACGTGGTTTCGAGAAAGTAGCGCACTGCACTCCTATGCCAAAAAAATATATATAAATGGTCTACAATCCATAAAAGCAACTTGCAAAATTCCTACCTCATGACTTGCGTATATTTTCGGCAGAACACGGCAGAGTTTGAGGCTATATTACATGTGTCCAGAAACATATAAGTGAGTTGAAACGTGTAACAACGCGACAACATGCGAACAACTCGCGATCAATAAACACCATATTTGGAAAGCATCAGGTTCTTCGTTTAGCCAATCAGCAACAGGAGATTTGATTCGTCATTTTTCTAACACGCGCGCGCTTCTAAACCAACGGAAAACAATTCGAATGCGCGTGCAATCCCAACGGAAAAGTCTTATGCGAATTTTGATTGGCTGCACGCAAGGGCATTGTTTTCCAAATATGGTGTTTAGTGATTGCGAGTTGTTCGCTGGTTGTCACATCAGATTCATTCGTCTGTTACACGTTTCAACTAAATTATATGTTTCTGATGTGTCTGAATGTAATTTAGACGAAGTTAAACTAAGGCTGTGCATGCGCGGGCCTGGGTCGAGGCCATTAGCGATGCCTGGGGTCACCCCGAACCTTTTGGGGCACGCTTGCTCGTCCAGAGATTTCAGAGTTGGCATCTGGCACGGAAGTTTCCCCTTCGAAATCGCCCTGAAATCGTTCTTGTTTTTGCCTTTTTCTGCGAAGATACACATCATGCTACAGGCTACGGATGTCAGCCTTTCCCCCGCAGTTATTGCGGCTATTCAGATAGCTACTGAGCCGGCGTTGCGTGAGAAATCCGCCGTGTAGTGGCGAGCTCCTCGAGTGCCGTCTCTCTGAACAATAATATGGCACCGATTTCTCGTTCCTCCGCCTCGCCGATCGTCGTGAGCGCCCCATCCCCTGCAACTTGGACCTTCCTCTGGCGCCCAGGTAGTGGCTACCACCTCTTCGACACTAATGGGAGGTAGGTCGACCTCAGTACCAGGTTTTATGTCGACTTTCCAAGGATTCCCGTCCTCGCAGCAGTCGACTTCATTTGTGTACAACCCGCCTTCCACGTCTGTCCCCGTTACGACCCTCTCTAACCCGGTCCCTGGGCTTGGTATCTCGGCCGTGACTCCCACGTATCAGCAACCCTTTATCGTGGGCCCTGGGTATTCCCCAATCCCGGCGAAGCTGGTGTCCCAGATCGTTAACGGAAAGTTTGTTGATCTCTGCGAGCTTTTGCCCGCGAACTTGACACCTTTGAAGGAACCTGAGCCTCAATGAGCTCGATGGTAGAATGGTAGGCTCGTGCTGACAAGTACACCATCAACACCAAAACCCAAACACCGTCCCGACGATATTCTTTCATGGATGGAGGCCTTTTCCATTTACTCAGCTGTGATAACCAATTTTTCCCCAATCGGTCACGTGACCTGTTGAGATATCAATTGTTAATATTGCGCACTTATCGCCAATTTAGAGAAAGGCCTGGTCTGGCTATGATCGAGCCTTTAGGGAGCATTGCGGCGGCTCGAAACCTGACTGACTGGTCGCAGGTCGATACCCAACTGTTTAATTTTCATAATGCTGGGTCGGCCCCTAGGGTGCTCGCCAATCCCACGTGGGAGGTGTGTTGCATCTCATGGAACCGGGGACGGTGCATATCGCCCCATCTCCCCTGTCGCTACGCCCATAAGTGTTCCAGTTGTGCTGGCTCCCATAGGCAAATTGCGTGCCCGATTGCCACCGGCCGCAGGCATGGGAGGGGTCGTTCGCGCTCTCCTCCTCCGATGTCCAAGCTGCCCAAACATTGACGGGTGAAACTGACTTTGGCTATCCTTTGTGCGACACCGTACCCGACTAAGTTTTTGACAGAGACGGTTGCGTCCTTGTCTTTTATTGTTCCTATGTATTGTCAACGAGATAATTCACTTTATAGTTGGTACTGGACTGTTCCCGCACCGAGAATAAACATCGGTTTTGCTTCTTATGTTTGTGTATGCCTTCCTAAGTCCTATCCACATTAGTGCGTAGCGTAGGGGTTCGTTAGGTTCGCCCTAAGCCCCTCCCACATTCGTGCACCGCGCAGCATAGGGGTTCGTTAGGTTCGCCCAAAGCCCCTCCTACATCTGTGCATCGCGCAGCGTATTGGTTCGTTAGGTTCGCCCTAAGCCCCTCCCACATTCGTGCATCGCGCAGCGTATTGGTTCGTTAGGTTCGCTCTAAGACCCGCTCACAGTCGTGCATCGCGCAGCGGGGGGAGGGGGGGTTAGTTTAGTCTGCACAGCGTACCACAGGTGTTCCTCACTTCCTCTTGGCTCCTTGTCGATGTCCCATAATATGCTGGATATCGTCTTAGCCCCTCCTGTTGTGTTTTTCAGCGTGCCTTCCTCGGGCGTCGGCTGTTACACCGTTGAAAGCGGACCGGTTTGTTCAGGAACTCGCTGGTCACCCAGACCAGCAGTTTGTCTCGTACGTAATTGAAGGTTTAGAGTCTGGCTTCAGGATTGGTTTTGACGATACTCAGCCCCTTAGATCGGCGAAAGGGAACAACAAGTCCGGCCACGAGCATCCTCAGGTTATCGATTCCTATCTGGAGAACGAAGTGGCGCTTGTTTTACCCCTAAAGAAACTTCATGTCAGCAAGTTTGGCGTAATCCCCAAAAGTGGGCAACCGGGTAAATGGCGGTTGATCGTGGACCTGTCTTTCCCGTCTGGTCACAGTGTTAACGAAGGGATTGATGGGGAACAGTTTCTTTACAGTACATTAGAATAGATGATGTGCTTCGGATGGCTGAGAAGCTTGGTAAAGGGGCATTAATGGCCAAGTTCGACGTCTTGTCGGCGTATCGCAACGTGGCGGTAGCCCCCTGTGATCGCCATCTCCTCGGCATGAGGTGGCGGGACAAATTCTACGTTGATCTGACACTCCCGTTTGGTATACGGTCCGCCCGGTATATCTTTAACTGTGTTGCATCAGCTGTGGAGTGGATCCTAGTTCACAAATACCAGGCTACGCACTTGACCCATTACCTGGACGATTTCATTCTGACAGGGCCCCCTTGGTTCCAAGAGATGCTTTCGTGACCTTTCTACGTCACTCGAGGTCTGCACTGCATTAGGTCTTCCTTTACACCCAGACAAGTGTGAGGGTCCCTCGACGACCTTAACGGTCCTAGGAATCGAGATCGATACGCTTGATACATTTCCCGCCTACCCCAAAATAAGCTGACTAATATTCGGGTCTTACTCGAACAGTGGTCGGGACTGGAGTGGTGCTCTAAGCATGAACTCGAGTCTCTTATCGGTCATCTTCATCACGCAGCAAAAGTCGTGTCGCCTGGTCGCGCCTTCAGCAGGCGCATGATCGACCAGCTTCGTCATTTTCGCCATCGCAGTGGTGGCGACCTGTTCCCTCGATCGTAGTCACGTCCGACGCATCGGGGGCTCTGGGCTACGGGGCGTTCTGCGGTAACTAGTGGTTCAATGGCCTCTGGTTCGGAAGTCACAAGCTCGAGTCGATTGCGTACAAAGAACTTTTTCCCTTGGTGGTCGCGGCTCATATTTGGTGCGGCTCTTTGGGCAAACAGCATGTTCTCTTTAGATCGGATAACGAAGCGGTCGTGCACATTCGTAACTCCAGGACATCCAAAGTTCCTAGCATCATGTGGCTTTCGCGTGGTTTGTTATTGGTAGCTGCGCGTTCGCGCTTTACGTTTTCGACTGCCCATGTTCCTGGCGTTGAAAATACCATTGCTGACGCTTTGTCTCGCTTCTATTGGCAGGACGTTCTATGGCTGGCGCCATGGGCCCTTCCTTCCCCGTGGAAGTCCCGGCGAAACTGTTAATGGATCTCACGCTTCCTTAGAGGCAAGTTGTCGGGAGTACCTTCTGCAAGGATTGGCGCCCTCCTCTTGTAGGTCTTACCCTTCGGGACAGCGTAAGTTTATCGCCTTTTGCGCCAAATTACCGCCGGCAAGGATTCGTCCGTGTCCGGCGGATGAATGGACCCTTGGTGCTCGTTTGCAAGTCACTTGGCAAAATCAATCAAGCACTCGTCTATCTTAGGCCTAGTACATACGCCGCTCTTATCGTGAGCCGATCCTAATGCAAAATATCAATAAAACAATATTTTTTGTCCATCTCTCGTCTGCTTGTAGCCTAAACTATTCGAAATCAAACCGGGAATGTAGAATCGATTTCAACGCCGCGAGTTTTCGAGTATTTCATGGTAATATTTTGGTACGGCTCATGATAAGAGCGGCGTATGTACTAGGCCTTAGTCTTTGCTTAGAAAACTACTGCGCCATTGGAAGAACCATCTTCCCACACAAGGATATACATAAATTAACATGGAAATCGCCCGACGGAAAAACATGAAACCAAATTGACCACATCGTGATAATTGGCAAGTGGTGGCGAACCCTTCAAGATACCAGAGTATACCGCAGCGCAGACGTCTACAGCGACCACCATCTTCTTATTGCGACCATCAAGCTGAAACTACGCAAAACAAAGACAGAAGGACCATCAAGGAAACACCTAGACATGACCAAACTCAAGTGCCCAAAGACCAACCGAGAATTCGTATTAGATCTAAGGAACCGCTTCTCTGCCCTGGCCGGCACATATAAGGAATCCGACGTGGACACCAAGTGGAAGACCATCAAGGAAACATACGTAGAAACAGCCACTAAGACCTTAGGCTACAGGAAGAAACGGAATAAAGAATGGCTAACACCAGGCACATGGCAGATGATCGGTGAGAGAAAGGACCTGACGACCAGAATTTTGAGCACCAAATCACCTAGACTCCATGAGCAGGCGCGGCTTGCCTACAAGAACAAAGACCGTGAAGTCAAGAAGAGTGCAAGCAAAGGAGTGACAAGAGGACATTTGTGGAAGAGCTCACAAGAGGCTGAACTCGCAGCCGTGAGGGGAGAACTGAGCACTGTGTATAAAATCACGAAGCAGCTCTGTGGTAAGAATAGCACCCCAACCCTCCCTGTGAAGGATAAGAATGGTAACATCATTACGACTGAACGAGAACAAGCAGCGCAATGGGTAGACCACTTCCGTGAAGTTCTTAACAGACCAGAACCAGACAAACCTGCAGAAATTGAAACAACTGAAGCCTTCCTTGACATTGACACCAGTTCACCCAGTAATGAAGAGGTAAAGACAGCTATTAAGTAGCGCTCCGTCCAAGAACGATAGCGTGAACGGCTATGGGGAATTTGAGTTATGCTTTGTGTAAAATTTTAAATTGTTAAATTTCTAAAAAACTAATTGGCTTAGTCAACAAATCCTGGCCTTCTGATTGGTTGAAATTTGTTTTTGACCGATTTCGTAGCGAAATACTTCGTTTGCAGTGCTGAATTCTTTCCGAATAGGTCTTCCGGATATTTCATAGCATTTCGTTGTTCAAGAAGAAAATCGAGTGTGAGCATCACAAGACGACCACTGTTTCCGCGGCCCTATTGTTTCCGCTATAGTTCTAAGACGGAGCGCTACTTAAAGCCCTGAAGAATGGGAAGGCCAGTGGAATTGACAGCATCCATGCAGAAATGCTAAAGGCCGACGTGGAGACATCAGCTGTAGTCTAGTCGCCAGGAGGGGTCCCCGTGCACCCCCTGAAATCATTTTCTAATTAACATTAGAAGCCAAATGACGTCCGATTAACGATTTCCGTTGTTAACAAGTGATCAAAGTGTCCCACGTGGCTTTTTAAGGCGGTTTTTATGCTAATTAGCCGCCATTACCGAAAAATACTATTTCTGCAATAACTCAGTCAAATCTGGCAAAACTAACGTTGTAAAGGCAATAAAACCAATGTTTATAGGGTCAATTAACAAAATGGCACTATCTTTAGGGTCCTCATATGTTCTTATCATCGACAATTATGATGCAAATCAGGTCCGCCATTACCGAGAAATGGAATATCCAGAATAACAGTCAACATTGCAGCAATCAAGTAAATAAGCGTTTTTACCTCCCCAAGTACATGGTCAAACTACTCCATAAATGTGTTTCTAAAGTCTTGGCATGCATTGTTGACTATACAGAACATGTTTACAACGTCGAGCCGCCATTACAGACATTTCATTTGGTGAGCGCATTTCTAGTAATGTGGAAAAATACACCAAACTAACAGCATGTACCTCCCTAAATAAAGAGTCAACAAATGTTATAGAGATAGTTTTGTTCTTTCAAAAAGTGCACGCTGGCTTTAATTGTGCGTTTCTACTACTAGTAGTACTCAATATCAGGTTTTCTGCGCCATCCGAGGGTGTGGTTGTACTAAGCCAAGCCGTTTCGGATGAAATTGTGCCAATACTAAGAACAAGAAACTGTAATTCTGAAGGTTTCAAGCAAAGAATAGTCCTGCAAGAAACGTTTCCAGAACAGTTTGATTAATTAGATATTGTATTATAAATATAATTTCCCTTTTCTTTATTGACCTAAGAAGTATATTATCTAGTCGATAAAGAGCTATCAATTGAAGAATTTCTGGAATTCTGTTGAAACACACGAAAAAGCACATTCATTGTTGCCTGCGACATGGATCCATTCCTGCGCCTTGGAAGAGATGCGAACATTAAACCTGTGTTCAATGAAGAAGACCCACCCTGACAGAAAACTACAGGCCCATTTCTCTTCTCTGTATTGTGCGTTAAACGTTTTTGAACGCTGCGTCTTTAACCGTTGCTTGAACTACTTTTCCCCCTTCACACGAACTCTACTTTGACACGCATGCTCAAGTCCACCGCATGACATCATAGTCGGACTGGCAGGAGGAGAGGACTTCGATGTCATTCAACAAGACGTCCCTCACTACCTGCTTTTATAAAAGCTGCAGCAATATGGGCTTACGGGTTCTCTGTCCAAATGGTTTGAGTCCTACTTAGCTGAAAAATGGCAAAGTGTTGTCCTTCATGATAGCGCGGTGTTCTCGTCTTGGCTGCCTATGATGTCAGGAGTACTTCAAGGATCGGGCTCCTGTTGTTTTTGATATATGCTAATGGTGCCCAACTACGTGCGACCTTGCTCTTTATGCAGATGACTCTAAACCCTATTGCTCTATCTACTCTGTCAAATTCGTCACTCTCCTTGCAGGGAGATTGATTCTTGCACAGCTGGAGTATAGAGTCTGGTATGGAGTTTGAAATTAGTGTATCAAAGTGTAGAAAGTGATGTCCAAAAAGCATTACCAAACGTGTTCCACACCTTTCCAGCTATGCGATCGAATCCTGGTCAGTCAGTAGCGCATAAAAACTGAAGACAGCTCCCCCTGGGATCCTCACATAACAAGAGCTTATCTGCGCAAATGCGAACATGATGATTCGATTGTTGTGGTGGGTCTGCTCTGACATCTTCGACCAAACTACAAGACAGTTGCTATACTGCGCCTGAATTGCTCTGGAGTACGCCTTAATTGCCCTGGAGTACGCCTTAATTGCTCTGGAGTACGCCTTAATTGCTCTGGAGTGCGCCTTAATTGCTCTGGAGTACGCCTGAATTGCCCTGGAGTACGCCTTAATTGCTCTGGAGTGCGCCTTAATTGCCATGGAGTACGCCTGAATTGCTCTGGAGTACGCCTTAATTGCCCTGGAGTACGCCTTAATTGCCTGGAGTACGCCTGAATTGCTCTGGAGTGCGCCTTAATTGCCCTGGAGTACGCCTGAATTGCTCTGGAGTACGCCTTAATTGCCCTGGAGTACGCCTTAATTGCCCTGGAGTACGCCTGAATTGCTCTGGAGTGCGCCTTAATTGCCCTGGAGTACGCCTGAATTGCTCTGGAGTGCGCCTTAATTGCCCTGGAGTACGCCTGAATTGCTCTGGAGTACGCCTTAATTGCCCTGGAGTACGCTAGCATTTGGTAGCCATCTACTACCAACGCAAAGCTCTGATGAGAACATTCAGCGCCGCGACGTCCCGTTCACAGAAAGACTGAAAACCGTAGAGACATAATTAATCTAGTTCTCCTTTTAAAATCCGAAGTTGCGTTGTGAGTGACAACCTGGCTGGCCTCTTTCTCCTCCTTCGTGCCGGTAAAATACTGCTTTATTGAAACTCACAAACAGAATTATTACAGAGACTCGTATTTTCCTAGAACTGTTAAGCTTTGGAACAGTCTTCTTGCAGTCATAAAAACCTCAGTCACGGTTTCTTCCAGTGAAATCAAATCTTTACCAGCCTCCACAATTTCTGGAATATTTTACTAATGATTTATTTTTCGTTTCGCTCTCATATTCTATGTATAAGTTAAGGAGATACATTTCAATCGGGTTCTCTCTTACTCTTGTTACCCGATTGTTCTTTTTTCATTCATTTTTCTTTACTTATTCAGCTTATTGTAAACCGTAATATCGTAATGCTATGCGAAAAAGCAAATAAACTAAACATATCTACAAAATGACCATAAACGACGATGTCAATGCAACTGAAAAAAAAAAAAAGACTTCTAATGGTTTTAACCCTTGGACGTATAATAGGGGGATGTCATTCCACCATAAAGTTGTGTGATGGAAAAAGCTAGTGCAATTTGATGTCTTTTTTAACCTCTCGAAAACCTCAGATGTAATGGCGGTTCGACGTTGTAAACATGCTCTGTATAGTCAACAATGCAAGGTAGAAACGCTTATTTACTTGATTGTTGCAATGTTGACTGTATTATTCTGGATATTCCATTTCTCGGTAATGGCGGACCTGATTTGCATAATTGTCGATGATAAGAACATGTGAGGACCAGGCCTGTTATTGGACCAAAACTTGCCTATTCCCGCCTATTCTCGCCTATTCTCGCCTGTTCTTGCCTATTACCGCCAAGCATTTTAGACCAAAATTTTCTGTTCCCGCCTGTTCTCGCCTATTCCCGCACATTCCAGCCTCTTCTCGCTTATTACTGTATCCCATTTTTGGCAATTCCTGCCTCCTCCCACCATACTGTCTCAAATTTTTTATTTGCCTGCTCTTCTGTAAGTAGCATTTCACAGTCTACATTCACTAAGCTTGTAAGCTTTTAACTGCATTCAACTTTACCACTTTTCTTCTGCTTCTGATAATCAAATCTCTAGTTACTTTAAGCTGTCAATCAAGATTCTATGCATAGACTGTAATCAACAAGCTTGATTATTGCAGTTAAATTATAAGTCAAGCTAAGGTGAAAAATTGGTATTTCCAGAAATTGTAGCCATTCCTATTTTTATCATTGCAGTCATGTTAAACTTTCATTAAAAAATGGTGCAGAATGACTGGAAGCTTATTTATAATAATACATTTATATAACCAATTCTTTGTGAAGCTTACAGTAGTATCAAGGAGTGGTTCCAGAAAGTATTATACAAATTTAGCGCCTTCTCATTGGCAGCAGGATTATTTCCTGAACAAAATCGTATTATTCAACGGGAGATGATTGGCACGATCTCATTCCGGAACTAATCCTGCTGCCAATGAGAAGGCGCTGAATTCACCATCCAATGATAGGAGGCCCCGAACTGAGAATCCTAGTGAGTGTCCCCAGGGTGATGTTTCAGCAAGAGACAGAGACTAGAATCACTGAGGCAAAACAAACTACAGTGAAATAACCTAAATATGACTTCAAACTTGATTTGAAAACATGGAAACTTCACCCTGGGACCAGGGTAGGAGTACACGTTTTTACTGTCAATTTTACTGAGTTTTTCTTACTCAGCACTGGCAATCAAGCTTCAAAGTCATAAAAAAGGATCCAAAAGTTACATTAGGTCAGATCTTTTAATGCCAAAAACAATAAAAATTATTTGATTCAATGTTCTATGTATTATTTTTAGAAACTTCATCATATTAATAATTTCATTTTAGCTGAAACCAATGAAGCGAAAGTAAATAAATGTCAATAGGTCTCAAATTGATTGAACGTTTCATCACCAGATTTGTTTCAACAACTTCGAATTTCTGTGTTCACTAACCTTTAGTGTGATTGGGTATATCCCAGTTTCCGCCCCTCCCCCATTTTGCTCTTTCAATACTGTTTGGACCATAATCCTTCACCTGACACAGCAATGAATTTCCAAATGAATTTCTTAATGCCTTTTAGGCTGAATCCATCCATAAAATCTCTTTCCAGAAACGTAATTCTTGGGTTTCATATGACGTCACATCCGCTTTTTAGAGCCTCATTAAAAATTCAGCTGGAGGTCAAACGTCCGTGCCTGCAGTGCTTTTCGAGATGGAAAACTGTGAAAAAGTTATCTCCTCGCATTGTTTCTGATTCTACAAGTTGGGTAAACAAATAAACAGATGTCTTTAGATTGCCCAAAACAGACAGCAAGGAATACAAACTCTGAAAACAATCGAAATGGTCCAAACGACTCCAGAAAAAGCAGCCGAAAAGCGCCGTGGCTCGAGAACTTGTTGTCGCCAAGTGAAAGTGATTCATGAAGATATGTATTTGAAATTAAGTTTAAATGAGTTTGGTAGCTATACGGATGAATTAGGGAATCATAAAGGATTTACACAAAACCACCAGGACTATGGATGAATTGGTTTCTCATTTGATACACGGATAAATCACATGAAGTTCGCTTCAAACAATCCGAGCAGGTAGGCAAAAATGAAAGTTTGTCAAACATTTAAGTAAGTACTTAAGTTAAGTTAAGTTACAAGGAGTCCGAAAACCCAGCAAAACGTCCGGGATTTACTCCGGGTACCTATTTATTCTAGGTTGACATGGACTTTCGATTCTTTTTCCCAGTCGTGCAGTATACAATTTGTTTTTCATTGGCTAAAATTTGGTCAAGTTTTGTTTCATGTCGAAGTGAGTTTTGTCGCTGCGTTGAGTTGGCTGAAACACAATTTGAAAGAGTCAAAATTTAGCCGTTTTGTAAAAACATACTTTAGAAACTTCAGAAATTTGACACCTACATGTAATAGCTTATTGAGAATTGAATCTTGTTTATGTGGAAAGTTGTTTTGCAGTATAGGGAAAACTGTATGCAAAAAGAGCCGGGTCGATTTTCTGAGTTCATTTCAATTTGACAAAAAAACAGCAATCAAGTACTTAGCTTACCGTCTTCAAAAAACTTCTGTTTCTCAGGTCTTTCGTCCAGAAACAAAGAACAGAAGGAGCATATAAATGTTTTCAACCCTATTACTTATCTATTTTTCATTACAATTATTATTTTTGAGCCAAATGAGTGAAAACATCAAGCATTTGAAAAAACGCTGCCTAAAATATCAGCCAATTTGTTAAGTTTTACTCATTTACCACAGTTAAAACTGGCTAAAAAAGCAAAACCCGACCATCAAATCGCTACAAATTTGTATTTACACTAGGATTTAGTTTAAATACGAATCAGGTTCATTTATAGTTGTGATTTTCTAGAAAATGTAGTACTAAAATTGAATTTTCGCTGTGAACTTCAGAAAACTTCTTCATCTTGACCTCCAGCTGATTCAGACCGGAAGCAAAATTACGCGCAAAAGTCACGTGATTGAAACCCAAGAATTGGCGGCCATTTTATTTGTTTGACTTGACCTCGTTACCAGGGAGTAAGGGTTTATCCACAGGCCGCCCAAAACACTGGGTCGTGGGTCGCCGGGTTGTGTGGGTAATTTTCAAGATGGCGCTGTGGCGAAGGTGAAATAATAATTATTATGATGGAATCAATTTATGTGAGCAAAAGCAAAACTCACTGCTTTTGCTTATCTTACGGTAAAGAAAGGTAAGGACGTTTTTTGTGATTCACTTTATGGTTTTATTTAGAGCTTACCAAACTGAATAATACATTGATAATCACAATTTTAGAGACTTTTTGAGCAAGCACATGATTTACAACAACAAAACCCACCAAGTAGAAACCAATGAACTTGCCTCCCGCTTGATTTACTTACTTACTCGGGGAGGAGTTTCCGAATAACTGGATATTTTCCCAATGAATTTGTATTGCACAATTTTATTGCACAACCTTTTAGAATATTAAAAAAATATCTTCCTCATACAATTATTTTCCTCCCATCATAACTTTTCTCATGGTATACACATGTCTAACTTTGTAGATAAAAACTGTAGCTATAATTAAAGGGAAATGGTATCTTGGTACATTGTGATGTAATTTTTTTTCTCTCACTCTACTTTTGTCTTACAGTTAATAGATTCCATTCATTATTCCATTATTTATTACATTGTTCAATCCAAAAATACATTTTAAATTCAATGTTAAAAATGCTAATTTTTTAAGAAATTTGATTTCCAAATATGCATTTTTTTTTACCAAGAGTAATTATTTAAATGAATAATGTTCATATTGTTGAACATTGCGTTTTTGGATTGAGTGATAAAATCCGTAATGCTGTTATGAATTCAAATAATAATTTGGAGGGATGTATTTGGGTTGTGAAGTGCCTTATACATTTTTCTACTTTCACTTATTCTTGCCTTGTGCCTATTCTCACCTGTTCTTGCCTATTACCGCAAGCATTTTAGACCAGAATTTTCTGTTCTCGCCTTATCTTGCCGACCAATTTTTGCCAAAATTCTCTTTTCTCGCCTATTCTCGCCTATTCTCGCCTATTCTTGCAGGTCAATTTTTGCCAAATTCTCTATTCTCGCCTATTCTCGCCTGTTCCCGCTGCGGAATAGGCGAGTTTTGATCCAATAACAGGCCTAGGACCCTAAAGATAGACTGCCCCGAACATACTGCGAGTAAATATTTAAGCCTCCAAGACTGATCTTTCGAAAGGGCTTATATGTCTATATTGGCAGGGCTAGGCCACCGCTGTGTGCCGTTGAGTCTTTTTTACCCTACATCTCCTGGGCCGCTGTTTTTGTTTCAGACGGGTCAGCCTCTTTCTCGGCAGAAGCTGACAATTTGGCTGCAAGAAATCTTGGAGCTGGTAGTAGTTCCGGAAAATTTTTCGAGTCACAGTTTTCGCATCGGGGCAGCAATCAGTGTGACAGGTATCCCCAGTCGGGCGGGGAACTGTGGTCTTGTGGCCATGGTTCGTCGGCGCTTGGTCGAGCGACCTCCAAACACTCCGATACCTAACCCCAACTTATCAGACGATGAGTTTAACGACGTACGGGTTACATTTCGGCACAGTTTGCTCTGAATACGAATGACATTACATTTTCATAAGTACCCTCATGACGATGTTAAAGCCTTTTCTTAGCATTTCAGGGCGCAGTGACGCTGCACTATTCGCACTGGGTCCCAGTAGTACGCATATAAGAGATCAACTCATTAGCATATGTCTCAGTCTCAGTTGGTTTGAGAACGCCGCGCGCCGTCGACGTCTCTCTGGTCCGACTAAAAGTTCTATACTGTGCACAAGACTTCACAGCCATTCTCCAATTAAAGTCTACAGGTTTTCATCGTCTCCACTTATTTCCTCTTCCTGCCAGCAGTCTACTATTCGCTCGGTGGCGTCTGCAATTTCGGTTTGAATTCAAATGTTGTGCTTTATAATATCCTGTCATTTGCCTCCATGCCGTTTCACTCAAGGGCGAACTGTTTCATTTATATTTACAGGTCCACAGTCGTACCGGGTTCCGCGGGAGCTCTTCTACCGGCGTTTTTCTTCGTAAATAAATACGCGAACCCCGAAGCCGACTTGGCCGCGTGTTGGAGCATACTTGTCATACTTCTCTCGGCCATTCTTCTCTACCGCCATCTCGTCACGCTCCCTCTGTAGTAAGCTGGCTTTCAGTATCCCTAGCTTGTCTGCCACTTAGTTGTTGCCATTACAATTTTTGCTTATGTGTTCGCTAGTACAGCACAATTTGTAGCTATTATCTTCCCGCTCCCTGTTAGTCTGGCAGAGTTAGTTCGCTTACCACGGATTTATATGGTAATTGCCTCGCCATTTGTCTTGTTTCCGTCATTCCTTTATGTACATGGGCGACTGGGTGAACCTCGCCGTAAATTTTTTCACTCCATTTTCTGTGCATGTGGGCGACTGGGTGAACCTCGCCATATATTTTTCTCTCTCAATTTTTATGCACATGGGCGACTGGGTGAGCCTCGCCATACAATTTTTCACTCAATTTTTTATGCACATGGGCGACTGGGTGAACCTCGCCGTAATATTTTTTTTTTCACTCCATTTTCTGTGCATGCGGGCGACTGGGTGAGCCTCGCCGTAAATTTTTTCACTCCATTTTCTGTGCATGTGGGCGACTGGGTGAGCCTCGCCATATCATTTTTCTCTCTATTTTTATGCACATGGGCGACTGGGTGAGCCTCGCCGTAAATTTTTCACTCCATTTTCTTCTGCGCATGTGGGCGACTGGGTGAACCTCGCCGTAAATTTTTTCACTCCATTTTCTGTGCATGTGGGCGACTGGGTGAACCTCGCCATATATAATTTTTTCTCTCAATTTTTATGCACATGGGCGACTGGGTGAACCTCGCCATACAATTTTTCACACAATTTTTTATGCACATGGGCGACTGGGTGAACCTCGCCGTAAATTTTTTTTTCACTCCATTTTCTGTGCATGTGGGCGACTGGGTGAGCCTCGCCGTAAATTTTTTCACTCCATTTTCTTCTGCGCATGTGGGCGACTGGGTGAACCTCGCCGTAAAATTTTCTCTCCATTTTCTGTGCATGTGAGCGACTGGGTGAACCTCGCCGTAAAATGTTTCCCTCTATTTTTATGCACATAGGCGACCGGGTGAACCTCGCCATATAATTTTTCACTCCATTTTCTCGCCATATACTTCGGTGTATATTCATGGGTCGCATCCCCTTCTCAGCACTCCTGGAGAGGCTATCTAATGACCTCTGGGCAATGTCGGTTCCTTTTGTCCCTTGGGACATCTGGAATCCGTCGAGTGCCCTGTCCTCGGACGGGGCATTCTGGGTTTGCTGGGTTTGGGGCTGTTCCCCTTTTCCTCGTAGTGTATAGCCATTTCAGTACATAGACGTATATGTATGGGCAGGGGTGCAGCCCAAACCCATTAAACCCCTTGTACTTAGCCTCGTGGTGCAGTTATATACACAATGTTAGTTGCATGCGATATTCCCTACGTAACGAGCTTGAGGGTTGAGTTTTGGGGAGACTATTGGCTGTTCTGGGTCTTATATGTCATGTCTTGCTTGTGCCCCTTTTGTTTAGCCACATATGGCGAGTTTTATGTTGGTACGCCTTAACCTATAACTCCTCGATCTGTCTATCGTCTATTTTGCCTTAGTACTGCGCTCGACCTCGGTTCGACCCAGCCCTATAAAGTGTGCTACTGTGATTGCAATTGTTTTCCCTGAGTTATGGGGTAGTTCTAGTTACGGTATAATTCTGAGTTTCGGGTAGTTTTGTGTGGGCCTAGAGGATAGTCATGAATTATGCCAGGATATGTCTGAGTTGTGGGATAGTTCTGAGTTGTGGGCTAGTTCTGAGTTATGGGTATAATTCAGAATTATGGAGAGGACTAGTAGAAAGTAGTTTTGTGTAAGCCTAGAGGAAAGACATGAATTATGCCAGGATATGTCTGAGTTTGGGATAGTTCTGAGTTGTGGGATAGTTCTGAGTTGTGGGCTAGTTCTGAGTTATGGGTTATTCAGAATTATGGAAAGAACTAGTAGGTAGTAGTTTTGTGTAAGCCTAGAGGATAGTCATCAATTATGCCAGGATATGTCTGAGTTGCCGGATAGTTCTGAGTTATGGGCTAGTTCTGAGTTATGGGTAATTCAGAATTATGGATAGGACTAGTAGGTAGTGAAGTGGTGCTTAAACCTGCTTGCAGAGTGTCAGATCAGCGTAGCCAGGCCTACTTTCCCATAACTTATATAGTACAATGGGATCCAGTGCGAATATAGTACTATTCGCACTGGGTCCCAGTAGTACGCATATAAGAGATCAACTCATTAGCATATGTCTCAGTCTCAGTTGGTTTGCCGAGAACAAGCGCCGGAATGGCGTCCATGGGGGACGCCATGTGTCGGTGGCGGCTGTGGGTCCCATTGTGCTCACCCTTAGGCTTGGCGGCGCCTTCTAACTTTTATTCACCCACCCTCCCTCCCTTTGCCGTTGCCATTTTGTGCTCCGCCAGGCCTACTTTCCCATAACTTATATAGTACAATGGGATCCAGTGCGAATATAGTACTATTCAGGAAAGAATCCTTGTTTTATGTTTTTATGAGTCATGAGAGTCATGTCAAGTCATGAGTAAGGTCAGCGGATTCCTCGTCTGATTCTCGGATCACGATTGTTATCTCGGCCCCAGAATCAAAATTACAATGTACAATTTCGATTTTTGGGGGGATCACTTCATTTTGGGGCGAGCGAAAGGAGGGTTAAATTTGAAAAAATGTCAACTGAAAATGCTTTTCACTTTCTAATTAATTATTCAGGCAAGAATATTCAAACGCAAAGGAAAATTGCAAAATTTATAGATGAGGGCTTCTCTCTCCGGAAAGAAATCACGTTGAGGTGATTGTAAAATGAGAAAAAAACATGCTTAGTTATTTAAACTTATTTGGGCCGGGTAACGATGGGTAAATCCGAGACTTGCCGAGACGCCAAGACTTGCAGTTTAAAGTCCGAGCCCGAGACGGAGAGAAAATTTCCGCTCATCTATTTACTGTATTTAAATGTTTGAGGGTGAAAATCCGAGGTTCCGAGACGCACGTTAAAAATTCCGAGATTCCGAGACTCTAGTAGAGTCTCTACTAAAATTTGGCGAGACTCTTGATAATTTAAGGACCCATCGCTACAGTAAATCTATATACAATTTTGTATACGATTCCAAATAAAAATGTCTGCCTGTCTGTCTCTCAAAAACCCTGAAGCCCTGAAAGGGGGTACTCCCAAAACTTTTGTACGGGGATGATCGGCCCAGATTCTGGACCCCTTACCCTTCTTTATACCAATTTCAGAGCAAAAAAGGTACCCCTTTCTTATATCAAAGCCGAAAAAGGTACCCCTTTCTTATACCAAGCCTGAAAAATCGGATTTGTGCTCTGTTAAAAAATAAACGGTTTTGCTCGCGCGTTGCATTTGAACAACCGGTGAAATACAGACCCTTTTTTATACCAAAATTACAATTTTTTTCCTACTGTTTTTATACCCAGTCCAGCCTGAAAACCCTACCCCTTTTTATGCCCAGCCTGAAAACCCTACCCCTTTGTTATACCTCCAGCCTGAAAACCCTACCCCTTTCGCTTCGGGCCGAGCATCCCCGTATAGTCCAATATAGGGAAAAAAATATCTGTCTGTCTGTCTTTTAGGGGTTAAAATCACGGGTTTTCGTCTCTAAAATATTTTTAATTGATAGGGCAACCCCACCTGCCCACCCCCCACCTTTCTGCTATAAACCGTATACTGTATATAAGGGAAGGTGTCGAATAGTCGGTTGCTCTAGCTCATGAGTCACGCTTGGAAGCATTGAAGCATGGCGTGCTATTAACTACCTGTTCGCTTGCCTTTTCTGTATAAACCTCACCTGCCATAATAGTCCAACTCGACAACTAATACGATCGCGTGGGACTCGAGGCAGAAAAGTGGTTCGCGATGGATAACTCAGCAGCAATCCATTCTTTTGGCTCTGTCCGTCTTATCGCTTGGTTGCTAGCCTCGATTATTATCGTTGTTCTGGCCTTTATTCTCGGTGCCTGCCTACCAGAAGGTAAGTAAAACGTAAATCAAGAGTTAGAAATTCTAGACTCGTGCATCTTTTATTGTTACTTTGCGCTTCATGAAGGCGCTTTTGCACGGGCAAAAACTTTGAACCGTTTGTCAAGATGAGTCATATTGTGGTTTATGCGTCGTTATTGGGCAATAAAGTGACGCGGCGTGAGCTGAACTGTAAGAATTGGCATTCCTAGTGGCTATAAACCGCATATGTGGAGCTATTCAAATGCATTGCAATGCTCTACTTTGTGTAAACAAAAAACACTGTTGTCTTCGTCTACACGCGAAGACAGCACTCTGATAAAAACCTCATGACATTTTTAGTGTTGGTTTTAACTGTGCTGTATTCTCGCATGTCTCGCGAAGAACGAGATTTAATTTGGAGAAAAATAAGACCATTCGAATGCTTCTTCGTTATTTCATAAGCAAATCACATACTATCTCACAGATCTAGCAGCCAAATTCCGAATGCGCTAACGTCTGCCGCGATAAGCGCAGTGGTGTGTAAAATCAAACAGTATGTGCACGAATTTATAGGGATGGGATCAATTTAATAAAATCTCCTTTGTGGCAATTGATAACTACATTATTTTACAATAATTTGAATTAAAAAGTTTTTATATGAATGAAAAACGTCACGATCGAAATGTTCTTGCAAAATGTCACGCAACGGTGCAGGTATTCAAAAACATGCTCATTCATATTCATTAGGCCAGACGTCCTTTATGGTACTTATACTGATATTCCTTTGGGAAACTTAAGGAAATCATAGTATCTTTCTGAATCTTCATCATGTTACTGCCATTTTCATTCAGTCAATCAGATGAATCAACAGCTGGGTAATTTCACACAGGCCATGAGAGTTTGAACTAAAGGACTAGCTGGGCTTCCAAACCAAAGTTTCCACCATAAAATGCAAACAGGGTCAATTTACCTGTTATTTTCCATATCAATACTGTATTTTTCTTTGGAAATTCCAGAGGGGTGGGGGGTCTTGAAGTGCATTCCCTCTTTGATGGGGGTATTTTCCCCGGGGGGAGGGGGGGGACTCCCCATATTTTCAGACGGGGGTGCTTGTCCTATCCCTTAGGGTATAAAATTGACAGACGTGCTATCTCTTAGGGGTGTTTAAAATCAGCCCTATCCCTTAGGGGAGTCTCAGACCAATCCTTGCCCAGAAATATATTGGTACTGACACCAGAACTGATATTTTGAAAGGAAACTTGGATGAAAACCCTAAAAGACCTAAAATTCGCTTTTATTTGTTTTGACCTGCCAAATTTGCTATCTTTTAGGGGTAAGGGACGTGTCATTATTTACCGGGGGGGGAGGGCTCCCATTTTTTTTAAACAAGGCTAAAAAAAATTAGGACCCTCCCCTTGAATATAACATAAAAAATGTGACCCTCCCCCAGTCATAGGTAAAAAAATTGGGACCCTCCCCATGCAATTTATTTCTGAAAAACCTGTTAGATAGACTATTGTCCAAGTGATGTAATGTCTCTTTCTTTCTTCTTAATAGCAGAACTACTTTTTTCTTACTTCTGTCATGCACCAGTCAATTGACATCACGGCTCCCCAATTTAACATTCACTAAGTGTTAAATGTTACTATTTTCCCGGTCACCAGGGACATGGTCGTTGTTAAAGCTCCAGGCCCCCGAGGACACTTTTGCAACATGGCGAAACGCGCCTTTGTTTTGATAAACGCATTTCATCAAGCTTCCAGAGAAAAGATAAGCGTTTTATTTTCTGCGTGTAGTAAAAAAGCCTGTTGGTTTTATTCTTCACGCGCTACAAATTATTATGATTCATGTGCGTGAAGCGCAGCCCAAAAACGAATTTCTATGCAGCTTGTAACGTCGAACTCAATTCTTTGGAACATATTGACTGCCAACCAGGCGTATCACTTGAGGGCTTTGGGGGGTTTTCATTTGTCCTTGTCAAGATACACATGCTTGTAACGACATTCGTGCGCATTCCATTTAAGCGCCACAAGCGTATTGTTTTCTTTGGGCAACTTCTCTAAAACTAGATTAGATGTCATTCCTTATGCGCGCGCAGCGCGCCGAAATTTTCAACATAATGAGTGAAATAAAACTAGAAAATGATATAGAACTCGTTGCTGGAATCTCTCTTTCAAGGCTTCAGGTTTCGAGAGATCCTTTTCACTCGCCCAAAAATGAAGTGATCCCTCCCAAAATCCTCCGACCTCGGTGATCCTTAAACCATATATTTTCGCACGATAATCGAACTTCGGAACTTCTGGCTCAGCGTTAATTTTCCGTTAAATGCCCCGCTGAATATTCCCGCTATAGAAGGTCCGTGTTAAATTCCCTGTCCTTCCGTAGATTAATGTGTTAAATCACCTGCCTGACCCCGTTGCTTTCCCGCCCTGTCCCGGGGGTGGGAGCCGGGGTGTCAATTGACTGGTGCATATATTATTCATCGCCTCGATTATTTACGTGAGGATGTTTATAATACACAGGTAAAATACAGTGATCCTCCCTCTAAGTGCAATGATTAACGTAATCCCACATCTCCCGTCCCTGTTTGACCTAGTACTGTAGACATTTTACAGAAAAACGGGCTCGCATATCCTTCGTTGCGCGGGAAGCGTGCCCAAATTTTGTTTGTTTGTTTGTTTGTTCATCGTTTTTTTATTTGTTCATCGCATTTCATCAAGCCTCAGAGAAAGGGTAGATGAACATGTTTTGTGTATGGCATAGGAAACAAAGCCTGTCAGGAAGTACACTACCTCAGCTATATAGGTTAGGTTATATTATTCATGCGCACAACTGCGCTCCGCAAATGACGAAGTTATTAATATTCATGTGCGCGAAGCGCGGCCCAACGGACGAATTTATATGCTTGTAACGTCGAAAACTCACGCTTACCTAAACATATAGTGACTTGACTCCAGGCCTATCATTTGCAGGGAAATTTAGGGAGAGTTTGATTTTCCTCGTCAAGATAACTTGTTCTTGCCAACGGTAGTGTCCTCATAGCTAAAAGAGTATATTATGTCATTGTTTATGCGCGCGAAGCGCGCCGAAATTTTTATGGAGAAGTTGCTGAAATAACCACTATCGCCATTTGTTTTACCCTCTTCATCGTCCAAATGTTGCTGAAAAAAATTATGACCCTCCCCCAAATAGGAGTGAAAAATATTTGGACCCTCCCTTTAGACACGCGAAAAAAATTAGGACCCTCCCCACAAAAATAGGAGCCCTCCCCCCCCCCTAAATAATGACACGTCCCTAAATTAATCGGCGTTCGCCTCGCCAAATTTGCTTTCTTTTAGGGGTAAATTTGCTGTTGGCCACACCCATTTTGCTATCCCTTAGGGTCTAAATCAATTTTCCCGACGAGCACCCCCGTCTGAAAATATGGGGAGTCCCCCCCAGGGTATTTTCTCAGGAATTGCACATTTTCTTTTCCAGCCTCTCCATCCAAGCCCACCACAGCCTACCCTCTCCAAGCATGTAAAGGAGACTATGGAAAGTTCTGGATTGAAGGCAAAGGTTGCAAACCCATTGGGCCTATCACTCCTGGTATTGCCCAGGAAGGAAGCACAGTATTTGTATTTGATACTGAATACAATGGGTTGAAACTCTCTAGATGGAATCTTGTGTTATTTGCTGCAGTGGAATTGGAGCTTGGAGTTGCCAATGCTTCCTTTATGAGTAAGATTTTATGGGGTGTCGGAAAAACGAAGATGGGAAAAACGAAGATGGAAGACCTAAGAGGCCTCTTCGTTTTTCCGTTCGGAAAAACGAAGACCCCCATGAAATGTGACTGTACTCGTGTTCCTGTCATCTGCTCTTCGTAATTTCATGCAATTTTAGCAAACAGGACGAGCTAAACTTAGGGATCTTCGTTTTTCCGAACGGAAAAACGAAGACCCCCTCTTCGTTTTTCCAAACGGAAAAACGAAGACCCCCATAAAATATGACTGTACTCACGCTCATGTCATCGGATTGTCTGTATAACAGCATTTTGCTTGCTTTTCTATCGTGCAAATCGAGTAATTTGTAGATCTGTTGGCTCTATTTTTCGATCGCTGTTATTTACTGGGGCCCGCAATCAATGGACAGCGGTTTTAGTTCCACAGGGAGTCGCAAAGAGGCGGGAAAAATAATAAGAACCCTAATCCGCCATATTTTTCTTTCTTTCTTAGCGTGTTTATGAGTAGGAAAGCTATGGCGCATTATTGGAAAAAAAATATTTTGGGGTCTTCGTTTTTCCGAACGGAAAAAAAAACGAAGACCCCCTCTTCGTTTTTCCAAACGGAAAAACGAAGACCCTCGTATATTTTCTTTACTAGCGTGTTTTAACAATTTTAACTCAGTGTAAGAAAACTAATCTACCCTCTCTCTTTGTAATTCGGGCTGCTCGCCGTCATTTAGGAAACTCTCGGCGCATTATTGGAGAAAAAATATTTAGGGGTCTTCGTTTTTCCGTTTGGAAAAACGAAGATCCCCTCTTCGTTTTTCCAAACGGAAAAACGAAGACCCTCGTATATTTTCTTTACTAGCGTGTTTTAACAATTTTAACTCAGTGTAAGAAAACTAATCTACCCTCTCTCTTTGTAATTCGGGCTGCTCGCCGTCATTTAGGAAACTCTCGGCGCATTATTGTAGAAAAAATATTTAGGGGTCTTCGTTTTTCCGTTTGGAAAAACGAAGATCCCCTCTTCGTTTTTCCAAACGGAAAAATGAAGACCCTCGTATATTTTCTTTATACTAGCGTGTTTTAACTATTTTAACCCACAGTGTAAGAAAACTAATCTATCCTCTCTCTTTGTCATTCGGGCTGCTCGCCGTGATTTAGGAAACTCTCGGCGCATTATTGGAGAAAAAATATTTAGGGGTCTTCGTTTTTCCAAACGGAAAAACGAAGACCCCCTCTTCGTTTTTCCAAACGGAAAAACGAAGACCCTCGTATATTTTCTTTATACTAGCGTGTTTTAACAATTTTAACTCTGTGTAAGAAAACTAATCTACCCTCTCTCTTTGTAATTCGGGCTGCTCGCCGTCATTTAGGAAACTCTCGGCGCATTATTGTAGAAAAAATATTTAGGGGTCTTCGTTTTTCCAAACGGAAAAATGAAGACCCTCGTATATTTTCTTTATACTAGCGTGTTTTAACTATTTTAACCCACAGTGTAAGAAAACTAATCTATCCTCTCTCTTTGTCATTCGGGCTGCTCGCCGTGATTTAGGAAACTCTCGGCGCATTATTGGAGAAAAAATATTTAGGGGTCTTCGTTTTTCCAAACGGAAAAACGAAGACCCCCTCTTCGTTTTTCCAAACGGAAAAAAACGAAGACCCTCGTATATTTTCTTTATACTAGCGTGTTTTAACTATTTTAACCCACAGTGTAGAAAAACTAATCTATCCTCTCTCTTTGTCATTCGGGCCGCTCGCCGTGATTTAGGAAACTCTCGGCGCATTATTGGAGAAAAAATATTTAGGGATCGTCGTTTTTCCAAACGGAAAAACGAAGACCCCCTCTTCGTTTTTCCAAACGGAAAAACGAAGACCCCAATGAAATATGACTGTATTTACGCTCATGTCATCGGATTGTCTGTATAACAGCATTTTGCTTGCTTTTCTATCGTGCAAATGGAATAATTTGTCGATCAGTTGGCTCTATTTTTCGTTCGCGTTATTTACTGGGCCCCGCAGGTTGCTACTTCATGTAACCTTAATATAGTGTGTCCTATGCTGTGTTTCCTATATAGTGTGTCTTATACTGTGATTCCATGGGCTACCCTGTACTCTCATGTACTCCATGTGCTCCCCTGTATTCCCATGTACTCCCCTGTACTCCCATGTATTCCCATGTACTCCTCTGTACTCTCCTGTACTCCATGTGCTCCCCTGTATTCCCATGTAATCCCATGTACTCCATGTGCTCTCCTGTACTCCCCTGTACTCCCCTGTACTTCCATGCGCTAAAAAAGCTGTGAATTTAGTTTTCTCCCCTGTATTCCCATGTGCTCCCTGTATTCCCATGTGCTCCCATGTGCTCCCCTGTACTCCTCTACTCCCACGTCTTCCCATGTGCTCCCCTGTACTTCCATGCGCTAAAAAAGCTGTGAATTTAGTTTTCTCTTGAAATCAAAATCTGTGAATTTTCCTTGATTCAATGTTTATTTAATTTGATTTTCATCGTATAAGGCATGGTTCTCCACACTAGCTTGGATTTTCATTATTGTTATTAACTTGTTAATTTTTCGGGCACATCATTTCAGTATTTAGGGGTGACGGAAGCAGTGGGATGAGGGGACTCTGTAATTATGATTGGGGGGAGGGGACAGGCTCCCCAATACTGATAGTGGCCAACAGCAATTAAACCTGAATATTCTGCAAGTAATATTTACTCTAATTTACTGCAAAATTCAAGGTGAAAACTCCTAAAAGATACCACAAACTTCGATTTCTTACCCCTCAAAGATATGTGCACCCCACCTAGTAATATGTGAGAAACCTGCAACAGTTCTACACAGTACTGTCTACGTTTAAAGACTGAATTTGTACATTGAGCCATCATGAGATTGACCTTTTCCATAGCTATAACTACTGGCATGTACTCCCCTGCACTAGCCCATATTAAGGTTACATGAAGTAGCAACTTGCGGGACTATATGGGACTCCAGGGGAGCACATGGGAATACATGGGAGCACTGGGAACACATGGGAATACAGGGGGTGTACATGGGAGCACATGGGAGTACAGGGGAGCACATGGAAGCACATGGGTATACAGGGGAGCACATGGGAGTACATGGGAATACAGGGGAGTACATGGGAATACAGGGGAGTACAGGGGAGCACATGGGAATACAGGGGAGTACATGGGAGCACATGGGAATACAGGGGAGTACATGGGAGTACAGCGGAGCACATGGGAATACATGGGAGCACATGAGGAATACAGTGGAGTACATGGGACTACAGGGGAATACAGGGGAGTACAGGGGAGTAAAGGGGAACACATGGAGTACATGATAGTACATGGGATTACAGGAGAGCACATGGAGTACATAGGAGTACATGGGATTACATTGGAATACAGGGGAGCACATGGAGTACATGGGAGTACAGGAGAGTACAGAGGAGTACATGGGAATACAGGGGAGTACATGGGAACACAGGGGAGAACATGGAGTACATGAGAGTACAGGGGAGCCCATGGAATCACAGTATAAGACACACTATATAGGAAACAGAGTATAGGACACACTATATTAAGGTTACATGAAGTAGCAACCTGCGGGCCCCAGTACAGTAAATAACGCGAACGAAAAATAGAGCCAACTGATCGACAAATTATTCCATTTGCACGATAGAAAAGCAAGCAAAATGCTGTTATACAGACAATCCGATGACATGAGCGTAAATACAGTCATATTTCATGGGGGTCTTCGTTTTTCCGTTTGGAAAAACGAAGACCCCTAAATATTTTTTCTCCAATAATGCGCCGAGAGTTCCCTAAATGACGGCGAGCAGCCCGAATTACAAAGAGAGAGGATAGATTAGTTTTCTTACACTGTGGGTTAAAATTGTTAAAACACGCTAGTATAAAGAAAATATACGAGGGTCTTCGTTTTTCCGTTTGGAAAAACGAAGAGGGGATCTTCGTTTTTCCAAACGGAAAAACGAAGACCCCTAAATATTTTTTCTCCAATAATGCGCCGAGAGTTCCCTAAATGACGGCGAGCAGCCCGAATTACAAAGAGAGAGGGTAGATTAGTTTTCTTACACAGAGTTAAAATTGTTAAAACACGCTAGTATAAAGAAAATATACGAGGGTCTTCGTTTTTCCGTTTGGAAAAACGAAGAGGGGATCTTCGTTTTTCCAAACGGAAAAAACGAAGACCCCTAAATATGTTTTCTCCAATAATGCGCCGAGAGTTTCCTAAATGACGGCGAGCAGCCCGAATTACAAAGAGAGAGGGTAGATTAGTTTTCTTACACTGAGTTAAAATTGTTAAAACACGCTAGTAAAGAAAATATACGAGGGTCTTCGTTTTTCCGTTTGGAAAAACGAAGAGGGGATCTTCGTTTTTCCAAACGGAAAAACGAAGACCCCTAAATATTTTTTCTCCAATAATGCGCCGAGAGTTTCCTAAATGACGGCGAGCAGCCCGAATTACAAAGAGAGAGGGTAGATTAGTTTTCTTACACTGAGTTAAAATTGTTAAAACACGCTAGTAAAGAAAATATACGAGGGTCTTCGTTTTTCCGTTTGGAAAAACGAAGAGGGGGTCTTCGTTTTTCCGTTCGGAAAAACGAAGACCCCAAAATATTTTTTTTTCCAATAATGCGCCATAGCTTTCCTAAATCATAAACACGCTAAGAAAGAAAGAAAAATATGGCGGATTAGGGTTCTTGTTATTTTTCCCGCCTCTTTGCGACTCCCTGTGGAACTAAAACCGCTGTCCATTGATTGCGGGCCCCAGTAAATAACAGCGATCGAAAAATAGAGCCAACAGATCTACAAATTACTCGATTTGCACGATAGAAAAGCAAGCAAAATGCTGTTATACAGACAATCCGATGACATGAGCGTGAGTACAGTCATATTTTATGGGGGTCTTCGTTTTTCCGTTTGGAAAAACGAAGAGGGGGTCTTCGTTTTTCCGTTCGGAAAAACGAAGATCCCTAAGTTTAGCTCGTCCTGTTTTCTAAAATTGCATGAAATTACGAAGAGCAGATGACAGGAACACGAGTACAGTCACATTTCATGGGGGTCTTCGTTTTTCCGAACGGAAAAACGAAGAGGCCTCTTAGGTCTTCCATCTTCGTTTTTCCCGTCTTCGTTTTTCCGACACCCAGATTTTATGGTCAGATCTTGACTTTACTTTACCAATAAGAGTCCTTTATACTACTATTGTAAGAATGCCCCAAAAGTTTTGTCCCTCGCCATCAGCGTTGGAAAAGTGTCCATGTAAGAAATACATGTTTCCGGCCAGCATGTAGGGCACTGCTATACATTTGCCTCATTATATTCGAGAGCCTTCCCTTGATCATTTGCGTCAACAAACCGTTTCCAAGATTTATTGCACGCTCGCTACATTTTCGCGCTGTGGAGACCTCTCTGCTCCTACTTAATGGAGACATCTAGGGACGAGGCAGGCTATACATGATATAAGCACCTCCAAGCCATACGACAGCATCTGGAAAAGTTATATTTTAGCCTTTCGCAGGAAACTAACCCACGGCGATTTAGACCCCAGCCTAATAGACCAGAAGCCCTTGCAAATTGCTGTTAGGCTCAAATGTTCATAATACCCCCGAAAACAGAAAGATATCACAATTTTGTGCAACATTTAATGATATAAAGGAAGCAAATCCTTGTTAGCCTCCTCAAAGAAATGAAACGAGGAAAAAATATGGTATATTTTGTGTGTACAGCGCGGTCGTCATGCTTCGTTGCACCAGTATGCATTATAGTCCGTGAGGGAAAACACGCAAGCCGTCTAAAAATTGGAATTTCCTCCTCTAATATGTTCAATTGATACAGCTTCTTACCTTAATGTTTTGCAGACATCATACCAGCAGCCTTCAACATTCAAGTCTTTTCAAACTGTCTTCAAAAGCCGTTTTCTTATTATATTTAGCCTGGATCCCTTTGTACCGCACGATACCGCACTAGTGGATCCCTTTGCGGAGATTCCACAAAACTACCACAAAACATTATCGAAATACACCACGTTTGGTACCTACGGAAAGCTCAATAAATTCTCTATCGAACCCTGCTTTTTTTAATAAGTTACCATAAAACCAGCGCATGCTATTTGTGATCGAAACTGCTGAACGGGTTATTTATTAGCCAAATTTGAGAGATTTCGACATGTAAAAGATCTCGCATTTCACATAAGGTCATATAACGCCAAATCGCCGTGACCAAGCAATCAAACACAGAGAAATAGTGAAAACATGTTACTAAAAATAGACACTTTCTGACACTGATGGAACAACACTAGTACAAGATGATTGTTACTCTTGGTAATGGACTCTTGTACTAATCTGTGTTCACCTTGAAATTCTAGAGTATTTATTGACTTGTTAGACCTGCCGACGTCCTTGCCTATGGGGGTTTTCCTCGCATAAAATTCAAACGCAATCCAAGTTAGAAACTCATCAATTCCGAGCGGCAAACAATAACTTTTTTTGAAAGGGTGAGAATTCTTATATCAACAGAATTGATATTAGAACACTATCGACGCTTTTTCAAGAGACCATTCTAGATCTGCCAACTTTTGAAAATACTTAGGCGAGGTACTTTTGATTCTGGTGATAAATTTGGAAGCATTGCAACAATACAAAATGACTAAAGTCTTTCTAGCCTTGCTCTGTTTTTTTTAGGCGAGGAAATCCAGAATTTCGAATTTTAGGCGAGGAAAACCCTAAAAAAGTTGGCAGTCTACTATACCGTTCATTCCTGCACTGCAAGCGCAGTTTGCTAAATGTAATGTTTTCCGGGTTATTTTTAGATCGAAAAGACACGTATTTTCCTGAAGCGATGCTAGGCATAGAGTCTATGATAGGATACCGTGACGATAAGAAGCTGAGGAAACTTGCATCCACAGAAAAACATGAAGTCAAGATCGTTTGCCCATACCACGAGAACGAGGTACAAGCCGCGGGTCTCATGGTATAGAACAGTTCATTCGTCTCCTCCTCAGGAGATTTTTTAACTTGTCTGCAAAATTCACCGGAGCCGTAATCAAGACGTTTGTAGCCAAACGTTGTGGACTTCACGCCTTTCTTATTAGGAATTCCCCCTTACCTTATTTGGACTAGGTCTGTCAGAACTTTTCCTCATATTTTAGCGAAAAGCAAACGAATCCACCAAAACTTGCAGGAAGGGCCTGGGACAAACCACAGGTAGCCCCGTACATATTCGCAGAAAACGACAGGCTTTGATTTTAACTGAACGTAACTTAAAGTTCTTCCATTCCATCTAATAAGTCTACGTCTAGTGCTTCCGTCACTAGTGAAAATCCAATCCAATCAAAAACGTAATCAGGCCATATTATGGCGCGCCTAGCATCGGTATGAGTGACGTTATCATCTAATGATATGGGAATGAACAACAACTGATCGAAGGGGCCGTAGCCAAGGTTTTTTAATAGGAGGGGGTCCAAGGGGCCCTTCGTAAGACATTTTCTCCTGTCCAATACATTCTGTATTTTGGTTGCTAGGAGGAGCCGGGCCTCCTGGCAACTCCCCTTCTACTGTCTCTTTTTTTCGTATTGTTTATGCTATTGTTCTACTGTTCAATGAGAAGAATAGAACCAAGACTAGATATGGTAAATCATGACTCGTGTGTTTCTCACGTTTTAGACCGATGTCGACAAGTCTGTGTTCCGTTGCACGCGAACGCCGTATTTCGAGATTGACAGCGTGTATAATGACCACTACCTCCTGAACGCCAAGATCAGCGCCAGTTTGAAAAGGAACTCACAAGCCTATTTATATGTTAAAAGCGTGAAAGCTGATGTAAGTATGGCTCTGCGGCATATGACCCCCCTCCCATAATACAGTTACACTCCAGGGAAAGGATATCCCATAGATTCTCCCCGCCTTTTATGTTGCGGCACAAATGGCTAGCACAACTCTGACAGACGCGCTTTCAAGATAGTGACCGCGATCAGAAGCTCTTCATCGCCTGCATAGCAGTGGCTTTTCCTTTTTTCGCTCTCGTTTTTTTTTTTTTGCTAGCCGAGGTTTGGTTGCCGCGCGTTGTTTTTCTACGCGAATGCATGACACGCGACTATAAAAGAAAGAAAGAAAGCTCTAGAAGAAGTCTGGGAAGGAAAAGCAACACATACAGAAGCAAATCAACAATTTGCTGATACTTTATTTATTATTTCAGGTGACTGTCCAATCCGCTGCACTAACTAAACTCTTCCTTGCAATTCGACTTGTGTTTCTCCCGGTCAGCATTTTCGCTCTGGTTTGGTACATCATTAAAGTTAGGAAGACTAACAAGCCAGAGTTCACCTATCTTGAGAAGTACGTGATACATGACGGGCACTACTGATTACGGGCATGGTCTGTGTGAGAGTGTCTGTGTGGAGGGGGGCGGGGGGAGGGAAGAAGGGGGCGGAGGGTAGAGGAGGGGACTGGATTGCGTGATTTAGGTCCATTCCTGAGCATGCTGCACGCCTTGAAGGAGGCAATGTTGGGCTTCTAGTCGAGTTATATGTTTATCATTTATTCTGCTTTTTTCAGAACCTTTATCTGTTTGGGTGCTGCCCTTGTTTTCCTCAATCGTAAGTATAAGAATGTTCGCGTTCTATTTCTATAGGTTTTGTTATAGCCTGATTCTCACCCGCTACTATGTGAATAAAGCTAGTTCTGTTATATCTGTTCTTTTCTTTTTAGTTCCTCTGGAATGGCTTATTCTAGCAGCTGATATCCCATGCATACAGCTCATCTACGAGATTCGTCTGGTCATATTTTACGCCGCTCTCTTTTTCTTCATCACGCAGTTCCTCTACCACAACATGAGAGTGAGTTCAGCTTACGATGTTACGAGTAATCAAACTTCACCATAACCTCTGCACATGACATAAAACAATCGTTTCTAGGATTTTTTTGTGTTATCCATGCACAGAATAATGACACCATTAGACCCTGCATGTTAGATTTTGCAGAATATCATCTGGTTTAGCCAACTCGGGACTGCGTATCAGACGTAATCTCGGAGGATAATGGTTAATTTCCGGCTGCTCGAGGTCTATGTCAAAATGTTCTTTCTAGAAAAATAGCAAGGAAAATCAATTAAACTCCGAGAGCGCCGCCGTACATAAATGACCACTGCAGAGATACTACTCTCTAGCATAGAAGATCCCGAAAAAAAATGTAAAGGAATCAGTGGAAATATATAGACCAAAAAAGTACGGGAATACCGGCGGAATATCGTGAGTGAGTTATCATTTTTCGAAATTTCCCAAGCTTGAATTTCGCTGTGTGTTGTTACCTTTCTCAGGAGATGCCTCCAAAGATGGAGTTCAAGCTCTACAAATATGAAGGCTCCGTCTACCCTGCCTATATCGGGATCCCTGTGTTTTGCACTGTTCTTATTCTCTACTTCACTATTGACAGGTAGGTGTGGTCTCTTTCCAGCCGTCCGTGTCTTCACTCTCCAACAAAAAAAGCGGTCGACCCTGAAACCGACTGTAAAGGAGACTACTTTAGCTGAGAATCACCTAAAAAATTGTTAAACTGATAGAATGAAACTTTCGTTCCGTTCACGTTTTGCCTTATTAGGAAGTGACAGTCAATCGTCTTCTCAATAACACCTTTGGCAAAACTGACAAGAACTTGTAGAATTGTATGATCATACTGATCATGATTTTCCGACGCATCCACCATTTTGGCTTAGTAGCCTGGCCAGTTTTATTTTACGATAACCACAGGGATCCCGGGCGACTTGCTCCACTCGCTCCATGTCCCCAGTGATTTGCTCCAGGCTCCCAGGTGAATCTACAATTTCTTTTTTCAGGGCAAGTATCTACGGTGACTACTTCAAGGATATGCAAATGCAGGAGAATGACCAAAGGCCGTTGTATCCTTTTAATCTCCGTGAACACTATCTCCGTGTGCAAACGTGCCACGAAATCCCTTGTTTGTTTGTTCTTTTTTGAATAAACTATAATTTATACCACAACTCGCACGTTTCTCGAATTCTGATTGGCTCTCAGCCGTGGGTACATAAAGTATATACCACGGAACGCGCCATCATCAGCGCGCGCGCTAAAACGAATGAACGAAAACACCGTTTTGGCTGCTCGCACGTGCGCTGTTTTTGTATTTATTTTTGCCTTTTTGTTGCGGCATAAAACAAATGTCCACTGTTTTTCCGTGGTATGTCCTCTTATATACCACGGAATGACGTAATAAAGTGGTCAAAATGTACTGCGGACCCACTCGGCTGTGCCTCGTGAGTGCGCAGTACATTTGACCACTTTATTACGTCATTTCGTGGTATATAAGAGGACATACCACGGAAAATCAGAGGACATTTGTTAAAAAAAACCATGCGAAGAACCTAGACTATTCTACCTAAGGAGCTTCTTTTTTTGAGCAAATATAGGGCTCACATGAATAATCCTAACCTAATAGCTGTTCTTGAAATCCAGGTTCTTATATGTTGTTTTCAGTAAAGTTAGTCGCGCGGAAAGAAGAAAGGTACTGACCAACTAAGCGTCGCGCGGACTGATGATCACGTCATATACACGTGGAGAACTGGATATTAATCGAACTGCTCTCGTCATTCTCCATACCTCGCAGTTACGAACGCGGTATTTTGAAAAAAAAATAAAAATAAAAACACCACTCAAATTATTATGCCCACAATACCGCTAGGGGAAAGCTCATTGTATCCTTTTTCTGTCTGCATGACTAGGAGAGCTGCCCCCCCCCTGCATGACTAGGAGAGCTGCCCCCCCCCCCCCCCCCCCCCCCCCTCCTGCTCGTATGGGATTCTTCACTTTTTAACATGCCATATCCTTAACTAGATATATTGTAGCTGGCTTTCATTATATCTGTCGGTGTTTGGTGCTGTTTCTACTGCCTTATGCAGCTCCCCGAAATACGCTACGGCATCATTTATATCAAAGACAAGTATCAGGTATTTCCAGGAGACCCGTCAACAGGAGTCACCATCTACTCCACTAAAGTCTAGTCATATGCATAGCAGCAGAAGAATCTATTTTTAGATTTTTGAATTTTCCGTGAGATTAGTTGTTGAGAGCGAGAATACGTGGTTCAACACGTGTAGTGCGATGGCGGCGGCGATTTCCGCCATCTTTCCTTTGAGAGAGAGAGAGGGCATAATATGTTACCATGACAACTCATTTTCGCGGAAAAATCCTAGTGCCACCACTAGGTGATGGAGACTCTTGTTGTTTGGCTCCTGGTCAAGAGAAAATGATCATTGTCTCTTGTCCTGGTATAAGACAAGAATCTTACAAGCGCGGAGCGAAAATATTTGTCTTCAGTGCTCGCGCTGGTATGGCGCGAGCCTTGGTATATTTATCAAATGTTTTCTGATGAAATAATGATGTAGATTCATCGCAACAGCCAGAAAGATCAACTACATTGTGATTTCTTCCGATTGAAATACCTAGAACTGTCCCTATCGCTGTTTTCTATGCTGACTTGCATGTTTTGGGATTTTCTTACAGGGAGCGGCCCGCAATGCACTGTGGATCCTAGAAATTGTTACTCTCCTTGTCGGTTTGTTGACCGTCACGTATTACGTCATCGATAACGTGCAGTGGGCACTTGTCAAGTACCGTACAGGGTTTGATGTCTCTGGTAGGTTTAATATAACAATGTAGCTGTTGTCGTAAATATTTTTTTGTCCGACTCGGGTTGCTAAATCAAACACGCTTGTGACACGCTTGTGCGATATTCTTGATTGGCGCATTCTCCGTTTTAGACCGCAAAATATGCTACAATGCGGCATGGGGGATTTCTGCTGCAGCAACGTATACGAGACGACGACAGCAGAAAAAATACACTTGATTATTGAGCACAATTCAACATTTCATCAACTTATCTGAGCTGGACTGAGCTAGAACGTGAGACTGCCCGTTTAGTTTCTACCCAAACAAAGTGCGCACTTCATTCTGGTAAGTCTTGGAATAAAAGAAACGTTCCATGATATTGCGTCTTTTTCTTTGCTCCAGGTGCACTTTATACCGGTATATACGCTGTGTGGAATGTATACACTGTTAGCGTGCTTGTTCTGTTTGCACCAACCAGGTACAGAAAAGGTGAGCAAGCATAAAGCTACCGCATCAGTAATCTTTGGTCATATAATGGCCGCTTGGCTGCGGCCAATTTTGATGGTAGTTGGCTTCAGGTGCAAGTTGTTTTTGCGGTGATTTGGTGCAATAACATTTTCATGATATCTGTTATATTTATTTTCTCTTTTTCAACTAGCGGGGCAAGGACCTCTAAATGTCGACCCCGTGGTCAATTCTCCTACTGATGAAGATGCTACACCCAATGCTGAGTGATATTCGATATTTCATCCAAGGTCGAGAGCAAGTCTACAAAAGATTGATTTCCTCTTGCAAGAGGATAATGAAAATATTTTTTTATACAGATGTTTACTTGTAACGAATCGAGGGTTTCGCGTACCGAACAAAAACAAACGAATAAAGCGCGCTGAAAGCAAAAAAGGATGGATTTTCCTATTAATTAATACACTTGCGTTTTGTTTTTGTTCTAATGGTCTAAAGGCGGCAAATCGACAACGTTTGGCTACAAACGTCTTGTTATGCCCTAGCTCATTAGAGCAGATTTCGTACGACTGTGAAAGGTGCCGCGACAAAGTTGTGCCGCGCCGCGACCGTGACCGTACCGCCACTACGCGATTTAATTCCGTATCTACAGCAGGCCGACAGCAGGCCACGTTCTGTGTCACGACCGCGATAGTTCCGCGCCGTGTCGCGGCACTTTTCACAGTCATACGAAATCTGCTCTATTCCAGGTATATGAGAGTACACCTATTTAAGAAAAGGTTGCACGTCACAACTGTCCGCTGTAGCCCGGAATTCTCGTGAGCGGTGTTTGTAGAATCATGGCTATTTATCCTGAAAACTAGTGTCCATATGGTTCTGTTTTGGTATACCTACTTGCTCCTATGACGCATGATGGTGCAGCCTATTCTGAGGTTCTCAAGATAAGATTAAGGATTATCCTTAATTGGTAAATGCACTTGTTGTAAGGATTATCCTTATTACACTGCAATGGTTAGTTGACATGCGCAAGTGTCCGACGACCACATGACACGGAGGTAGGTTGCAGTAGTACACTTGTGTAGAGCGAGTCTGAAAACGGTGTAGTGGGTTGGGTGTCTGGGACTGGTCTTCATTCATTGGTTCGGACTATTTTAGAGTGTTCATATACACATTGCTTCGTTCTATTCATAGTCTTTAATAGAACGAAGATAACTGTAATAAGGATAAAAAAAAAACTAGCGCATTTACCAATTAAGGATAATACTCATGATCTATTCTTGAGAACCAGTTGTCTGAAATAGGTATTTACGAAAAAAAGAAACGATTTCATAATTTTCTTACTTATCAGTCTTCATTTCACTATGAGAGCGTTAAGGACGCTGCTAGCTATTGCTACTGCGCAAACTGCTCGAGCATTCTTCACGGATGTCTGTATGTGTAGCTTTTTCACAATTAATTAAGTCTCCAAGGCTCGAATTTTCTTTTTTCTGTCGTTGTTACGATCGTGGATCGCTCTCTAATTTGCTTCCTTCACGGATTAATTTCAAAAGCTAGTGATGATGAATATATTTAGGGCATGAAAACACATAGGAGAGTGTTAAACAAGCACACTATTGGACCAGACATGGCGAGCTGCACCTGTTCAGGGCGATTTTGTTTGCTCATTAATTATGAGTCTGAAAGTTTATTAAGGTCGTATTGCTATTGAATTTACTCTTAGTGTGTTTTGGCGTCGTGCAAAGGCTATACTATCCGGAAAGTTCACTCCCTTATCGAGCACCGAAAATGAAGTATATCTTTTTTCTATGTGTCTTGATACCACAACTTTACGCAGAAAGACTTCAGTCAATGAAGGACAAAGCTTTGGTTGGATTCACCTATAGGAATCTTTTTCAAATAGATTGGCTTGAGTGTATTTTACAGTGCAACAGTGACGAAGAGTGTTTTTCGTATAATTATTATACGAACGACAGGTCGTGTGAACTAAACAGGGACGATGAACAAAACTCGTGTAGCAGTCGACTTGTCTACCAAGCTGGAACCGACTTTCAGCACGTCCGCCAGATGGGAATCCCAATGCCTTCAAACAAATCGGTAAACAGCAATATCTGTTCAAAATTATTTGTTTTGACCTTTTCCCTTTTTATTTTACTATTAATATTATTAAGCTGAATTTTCTTGTGAAAGTAATGAGCACACTAAAAAATGGGAGTATATACTTCGTATTTTTAGTGAATTTTAAAGTGAATTTGAGGATGAAATTTGATTAAGACCACTGGTCAATACGTTGCGAAAAGTTATCTTTGGCCTGCACCGCAAGTGGTACAACTTCAAAGTTAGCGGTGGCACGTCTCCGCATAGTGTTTTCAATTAAATTCGCGGCGAAAATGGCAATTTGCAAACAGAGTCTAATTGTTTACTTTTTGCCTTTAATTAAAGTGAATGTGTACAAAACGAATTTAATTTTTAATTTTATTATTGAGGTTTCGTCAGGAAAATGAATTATTTACAGCAATACAGAAACATTTTTTCGTATTCAAGGTCACTGTTTCTCGTGTGTTCTTTTCAATAGAAATCTCTTCTACTTGGAGCGACGATGACATCGTCTTCCTCTTCGGCATTAACTGTTTGTTTGTCTAGTTCATTCTCTTCGCCCGTCCTCAAGACAGATGCCTCGTTAGTTCGATATTATGTAACGTCAGTCATCCCTTTGTCCGTCACACCTTCGACAGTGTCATCCATTTCTGGGTTACTCACTTCATCCAGCACAGCGTCCAGGAATTCGACAGTGTCACCCATTTCTGTGCTAGTCATCTCGTCCATCACAGCGTCTGTTAACTCTGCCATTGCAGCACCTACCACATCTATCAGCTCTTCGCTTACTTCTATCCCGAATATAGAATCCATCCTTTTAACCAATACAACCATACCAATCTCTCCAAGCCCACTATCAAGTGCTTCTGCCACGAGTGAGACAGATCCAGGAAGTTCGCTTCCTTCAACTCCAGGGGCGGAAATAGGTGAGAAGATAGGAAGAAAAAAAGCTTTTATATTTAAAAAAAATATTATGCAGCTGTTCTTTTTGTGAAGTAGGCATCGCATTTTCACAGTGCCTTTTCTTGGCCTTCCCTTGATATTCAAGCCCCCCCCCTTTTTTAAAGACTACTACATAGTTCGGAGTGCTCAATTATAGCCCTCTGACGTTTTCTTAGAAACTTATAGTTTAGAATACCTTAGAATTCTCATTGCCTCTGCTTCTCCTCTCAAATCACTTTATCTTCATTATGTAACATTTTTCTAAAGATTTTTCCTTACAAAATGAATAAACTGAAAACAAAAGGAATAAATTAAAACTGAATATCGCAGCCTTAATCAAATTGTGTCGTCGCCAGGGCTTCTTGTTGTCTCAATTGTTCCCGCCGGCCAGTCAGTATGTGCTGTCAATGGTACGGTCAATATTACATGCACTGTGTCGCCGAGTGTCGAGGCCAGTTTCACCTGGTACAAGGATACAAGCGCTGACCCACTGCGACGAGAGAGAGGCACAAACATCTCGCGATTGTTAGTAGACAGAGGCGGTTACTATAAGGCTGGCAAATATAAATGCGTCGCGACTTATGGCTTACACACAGCAGAGGCATTTGCTAACGTCACAATCAGCGAAGGTAAGGATTATAGAGCAGATTTCGTATCTTTGAAAAGTGCGCGGCAAAGTTGTGCCGCGCCGCGACCGTGACCGTACCGTACCTACGAGGAGTAAAATAAGCCATTTTAATACATTTTGAGTGTGCTCGTTATATGCCAGTATTATTGTTGTTAGCCCAAGAATGAATTCTAGAAGCAATCCCACCCCTAAACTAGGTGAACTAGAGTAAACAAGATATTTATATTCTACTTTCAGCTAGGACTCCAGGGTGCAGCGACGTCGTCCTAGACACGTGCAAGGCCTACCTCAAAGATGACTTGTCATTTGGTGATGGGCATTATAATATTACAACCGATAACCCTGGGAAAAAGATTCGAGTGTACTGTGACATGACGACAGACGAAGGTACGTGTTCGGTCCTGTTTGATGGGCTCCCTGTGCATATCGCTAGAGCTTGTGGAAAGTGGAGTGTATATATAGAGCTCCTGTTGATTTGGCTCCCTGTGCATACCGCTAGAGCTGTTGAGTATATGGAGGCTCCTGTTGATTGGCTCCTGACATGAATAATACTTTTTTGTTCAAAGGTGGTTGGACGTTAGTGAAGAAAACAGTTCTTGTGGGACAATCGAAGGCATCCGCCAGTAAAACGATTGATTGGCATGTAATTTCTCGTTATGACGAAGAAAAAATGATTCTAGAAACCAAGGCTTTGGGACTCCTGTGGATAAGAGTGAATTTCAAACAACTACGATGGTACTGCTATGCTAAGACGGTCGGCAGGGTGCTACACATAATGACGTCACTCAACTCTACAGGCCTAGATGTTGTAAAGTAAGGATAGATCCAATAGATCCGACTCTTGAAATCATTTCAGGGACTTATAACTAACTATACCAACCAGCCTGGATTTTTTTCAAATCCAGGTGAGATTTCTCTGGTCCAATCTTATCCAACCTTTGACGTCATCGATGGGATAAGTCGCTTGCCTTTAAGACCAGGAATTCGCCGAGCAACAAAAACGCCCTCGCAACTTGTCGCGCAACATTGTTCCAAAACGAGCTGAAGAGCGATGCTGCGCGTTTTACCACCTGACCAAACAACTTGTCTCGGTTTTACCTCCCCCTTTACGATCTGACAAGTCTGTTTGTATCGATTACGTCACAGCTTGTGGCATTGACCAATCAGGCGTCGGTATTTTCCAAACTTGCAACATGCCGATTTGTTGCGAGACAAGTAGTTTGGTCGGGTGGTAAAACGCGCAGCTCTTCAGCTCGTTTTGCAACAATGTTGCGCGAGAAGTTGAGCGATTGTTGCCCGTTTTACCTCGCCTTAAATGCACTATTTAATCATCAAGCCTCAGAGAAAAGATAAACGTTTTATTTTCTGCGTGTAGTAAAAAGCCTGTTGGTTTTATTCTTCATGCGCTGCAAATGACGAAATTATTATTATTCATGTGCGTGAAGCGCAGCCCAAATGACGAATTTCTATGCAGCTTGTAACGTCGAAGTCGCTTCTTTCGAACATATTGACTGCTCGCCAGGCGCATCACTACAGGGCTTTTGGGGGTTTTGATTTGTCCTTGCCAAGATACACATGCTCTTGTAACGACATTCGTAGGCATTTCATTAAGCGCAACAAACGTATTGTTTTCGTTGGGCAAGTTCTCCAAAACTAGATTAGATGTCATTCCTTATGCGCGCAAAGCGCGCCGAAATTTTCAACGTATTGAGTGAAATGAACTAGAAAATGATATAGAACTCGCTACTGGAATGACTCTATTTCAGGGCTTTAGGTTTCGAGAGATCCTCCCCTTTCATTCGCCCAAAAATGAAATGATCCCTCCCAAAATCCTCTGAGTTCTGTCCTTAAACCGAATTTTTTTCGCACGGTGATCGAACTTCCGGTTCAGCGTTAATTCCCCGTTAATGCCCCGCTGAATATCCCCGCTATAGCAGGTCCGTGTTAAATTCCCTGCCCCTCCGTACATTAATGCTGTTTATACGTGTTAAATCCCCGGCCTGGCCGCGTTTCTTTCCCGCCCTGTCACGGGAGTCTGGGGGCCGGGATGTCAATTGACTGGTGCATTAATTTCTAGGTATATGACGGGCCAAACTTCTACTCAACCTGCAAGCTGTGGAAGCTACGTTCGACTCTCCGATGACAACTCTACGATAGCAGCGCACTGCAGAGCATGGGATGGATCGAATGGCCGTTGGAAAGGGAGTGGCACCGAAAGTCTCTTTAAAGACACGATTCAAATGGATTTGGCTTCCAATTCTTACAAACTGGCGATGTTTCCTTCTAGTGATTATTACTGTGATAGCGACAGTAATAACGTTACGGGCGGCGCTACGTGGGCGGTATACTTTCGTTAAAAGCGCCACTAACGTTTTAAACGCCAAGTGACAACCTCGTTCCCAAAGTCATCAAGGAGGATCGGAAAGGGACCGAAGAAGTGTCACACCCCACCAAATCTTTAAGATAACCGGACGGAGTCGAGGTCTTGTGCTTATTCTCCACCAAAACTGACAGGACACGAGCAACATTAATTCTTCAACAGTGGTTGATATTTCCAGCCATAAATGAATGCGCGTGCTGCATCTTCGGGTAGTTGTAATTTCAGGCACAAAACAAGTGACTTGCATGCGCGCTTTGCCTCTTGGTAGTTGTGTAACATGCCAAAGGAATTTATGAAAAAAGAGAGAACGCGCGCGCTTATAACAAGAATCATCAATTCAGTCACCATGGTCACCAGTGTTGCGCGTAGCCACAAATTTTGTTTCCAGCGTTTCCTCGCATGTTTCCGCCCAGTTTTAACCACCTGCATGTGGAAGGCCCATTTTGCGCCAGTAGTACTGGGGCGACGATATTAGGCCGGTTAGTTACTGTGGACCTCCCTCTATAAGTGGGTTCTTGGATATGTTTACTTTGTTATATTTTGAAAAATAAAACGATTTTAGTCGACCGCGAGACCTGATAATTATATGCCTTATTATGTGAATGTTGTAGGGGTTGAACAAAATGAGCTACATGGCGTATCGAAACAGCACAAAAAATGTATAGAAATAGGACATGTATATTATCTTTTTTCGCGATTTTGCTTCACTAATATTTTCCATGATTTCTGATCAGAAACATATAAGTGAGTTGAAACGTGTAACAAACATTGCTTTAGTGCCAAGCTGCTTGAAAATAATGTTGTTGCAAGACTTCAAGGTTAGCATATTATCACTTACCACTGTTGCTCTACTTTATTTGAGCGAAAATAAACTATTATGAAGAGAAAACCTGCTTGGGTTAGCAGTCGAGAGTTAGACCTCGACTACACTACACCGTTTTCAAACGAAAACGGATCCTTTTTGCTCCGTTTTCAAAAAGATTTGCGTCCACACTTATCGTTTTCGTATTGTTTTCGCCGTTTTCGGTGATCGTTTTCGGCGTTGTAGTGTGGACGATAGCCGGTTCCGGAGCAAAAAGTATCCGTTTTCGTTTGAAAACGGTGTAGTGTGGATGGGGTCTTAATTATTGACCAAATATGGTCATAAACTGGCCACGAATAATCCACAGCTTGGTTCGCCGTTACTGTTTCAACTATAGTTATATGTTTCTGTTCTGATATAATACGCAATTTGCGTACGATCACAAATATCGATAGTTTGGCACCTTGCGATAAATTCGGAAGACAGTCATATATATTGAGTTGTAATTGGTTCTACTTTAATTAAAAACGTGTTAATTAAATCTTAGAATTATCGCGTACATAGCATTTACTTTTCGCAACAAAAACGTAATCCTTTGACATATTTCATAACAAATATCTTATCAAACCGTGGGAGAATGCGATCGCAAAATGTCTGGATTTGCTCGACGTTTCGTTCAGCTGTAATGAAAAAAGCCCATTGATTGACGTGTGTGTTTACTTTTTCAAAGTTAAAAAAGTCATTTTTATAAAGCCTTCTGTAATAAGGAAATAAATACTTCCAAGCCAAGCCACTTAAAGGAAGAAGTGCCTCAAGCACACGGGACAAAATGTTTGGAAACGAATCGAGCAAGACTTATGAGTGTTTTGGTCGCGCAGTTCACTTTTTACATCCATCATATTTCGACTCTATCTATGCGTTTAACATAGCCCTGAGTGCTACAAACTGCATCTTTGCGTGTACCACAGTCGTACTAAACGCTTTTATAATATATCTAGTCTGGAAAACGGCATCATTGCATTGCCCCTTCTACTTTTTGATCGCCTGCCTTGGATTTTCCGACTTGGTTGTTGGAGCCATCGGGCAACCAGCATTTGTAGCTCTTCTGACCACAGAACTTCGGCATGATTTCTGGGCATTTTGCATCTCCGATATCGTGAAGATATTCAGCGGCTGGCTGTGTTCTAGTATTTCATTTTACCTTTTGGTTTAATCAGCGCCGATCGCTACTTGTGTCTCTCGCTGCATCTTCGGTACCCCAGCGTTGTGACCATTCCCCGTGTCCTAGTTTTAGTGCTAATCATATCGGCTGGTGCTATTGTTATAGCAGTTCTAAAGTTGGCAACCGCAGTTCGACGTATATGGGAATTCCTCCCTTTGATTTTCAGCAGCGCTGCGTTTGTACTGATCTTCGTATTTTGCATGAAGGTTTTCCTGATCGCTAGAAGGCATCGACGCATCATAACTGTGCAAGAGCTAGTCCGATCACGCCTGCCATCGCAATCATCTGAGGAAGAAACCAACCCATGTTTGTTAACGATGCCTCAAAAATGCCGAAAGTCTGCGATGACAGTATTTTATCTTTTAGGGACTATTTTGTTGTTCTATGCACCGGCTATTGGAATACTAGGAGCACAAGGGGTTAATGGTTTCAGCCTAAAGTTGACGATAGCTTACAGGATGGCCGCTTCTTTGGTGTATCTAAGTTCCACTTTAAAACCAGCAGTGTATTTTTGGAGAATTAGGCCATTTCGTAGAGCAGCCTCAAAGTTCTATAGAAAAAGGAATCGCAACAACTTGAGAACTTGAATTATTCGTCAATACATGTTGCGCAAATATTGTGAAAAGTAGCCTGCTAGTATAGTCCAATCCCTGAACCCTCCTTCGCGCTTAGTGGTGCCCAGGTTCTTGCTGACTAGCTTCGCTGGCATTTGGGCTTCGCTCGTGTCGCGTCCATGGCCGCCGCAGGGCAATCGAGGCAGGTTTTTCTGTAGCCTCCTCCGCACCTGTCTGGTGGATAGGAGAAATCGCTAAAATCAGGCCACCGGAGAAAAAGTGTGATAAAGTAGGACGGGCTTCCTGTGGGGAAAAAATATTGGTCGAAAATCTCTGAATGGCACCAGAACCAAAATTGAGAGCAACGAAACCCTGATTGGGACAAAAACTTCAAAGCTCAGGCGAGATGTATATATTTGTTAAGATGCTCAGATGCAATTTTTCCGATAAATTTCGTTGTTGATTTTTACTGCCTCTGCGATACGATGGCGGTTTTCCTTAGGCTTCGGGACTCCTGTTGAAAAATTGAACTGCCACAGGAATCCTGAAATTAAGGCTCGTAGAAATGCAACCGCTTACCAATTGCAGGCGCATTTGTCTCTAGAATATACACGGTGTCGTCGTGAAAGCAGAACTACAGGAGACTTTAGATCAAAATATGGCTTATTTTCTTCTAAATACCTACAGCTAGCTTGTAATAACGACATAGTATTTGTTCACCAAGGAGTGTCGAGATTAAACTCGAATGTCTCTTAGGTTTTTAGAAATGGTTTGGCTAGAAGGATTCTTGGGCCGCGAGGAGAGCCAGAATTGTAGAAAACTAAACGCGGGTTAAACGGGATTGCATTTTTGCTGAGAATAATATGACAATTGCTCTTCTAACTCTTTAAGGCAAGTAATTTGTCTATGATAAGCCAAAATAATGGATGTTTGGAAATGTGATGAATGTAACATGAAGTTTGAGACACGCACGCTTTATGAGACTCACAAGCGCAAGTTTTGTGGGATCCTCGATGACAGTAGCAGTGACACGCTATTACATGAAGGGAGAACATCTATAAACTATGGAGGGAGCAGAGCAAGTAGGGCCTCACCAAAAAAGGTACGTCCACATTTCCAAAGGGAAGTTTGTCACGAAAAAGTTATCTTCATAAACTTGTCCTTTATACTCGATCCTATAAATTTTAATGATTCTTGTTTGGCATTTTAAGTAATACTTAAATTAAGTTAATGATTAACTTAACCCTGAAGAGTTTTCTGACATGATATGTCCCTTTTGTTAGATTATATTGTTGTCAATGTCCTTAAACAGTAAATCAGATTTACTTTGCTTTTGCATTTTCTACACATTTTGATTGGTTCCCTGCTAGCAGAGGCCTCTTTTCTCTGCATTTTACTGGCTGAGGTTCGCGAGGAAAAGAGACCTCTGCGATGGGTCGAACCTTGGATGGTTTGCTGGCCTTTTCTTGAGCCCACTATATAAGCATGCATATCTACAAACGTTTTCCGCTGGGGGGCTAAAATAATATCAGCAGAAAACATCTGTAGATATGCGTGCGCATATAGGGGGCTCAAGAAATGGTCAGCAAAATGTCCAAGGTTGTGGTCAGCGGTAAAACAAAGCAAGGTTCGACCCAGCGCAGAGGTCTCTTTTCCTAGCGAACCTCAGCCAGCAAATGAAGAGAAAAGAGGCATCTGCTAGCAGGGAATTTGATTGGTTGAGTATTGCCTATATTTTTTAGCCAATCAGATTTTTAATATAATAACTTTCATGCAATCCACAGTATTTTCTTGGGTAACGACCAAACTGTTACGATTAGGACCCATTTATTTCATTACGACTTGCATTTGTTGAATGGGTTTTGTTTCTGATTTTCTTTGCATACATTTTTCTATACTCAACTGAAATCAATTCTGATCCTAAGTATAACTACAGGTTTCTTTTATACCTGTGATTTGAAATGATTATGGATGATACATACTGCAGTTAGAAATTTTGAAATACCATGAAATGCTTTGGCTTTTCTTGTACATTAGCTGTCCCCAGTTGGTATTCTTGGGTATAGCACAAGTGCAAGGTCTCCAAGATTGGCCTCTCCCAAGGGCGAGAGGATGAGTCAACTGGAAAAAGAAAAAGTGAGTACCATATACAAGGTTAGAAATGATTTTAGCCACAGGACACAGATCTTACAATGGGCAAGGCCACAAGATAAAGTCAAATGTGCTCAAACATTCTGATACATACACATAGTTTATGTAGTTTATGTAACCTATCAGTCAATTGTGAGTGCATACTTAAATCTGTGAGTAGCCAGTGGAACTTTGATGCAGTGTATCAGCTAGGTGGCGCAGTGTGTTAGTGCACAGCTCACTTTGTGTACAGTCCTGAGATTGAACCCTGAACGGACCAACCGTATCAACTTTTCTCTATCCCTAGTAGCTTGCTTATAGCTTTGAAGTCCTTTCAAATGGAGCTCTGATATAGAAAATGTGGGGTAAGGCTGTTACATCTCATTATCAATGCTGCATTTTGGTCAGTAGTTTGTTGCTTTTGCTTTTCAGGTTGAGGAACTGAAAGCACTGAAAGCAAGCATGACATTGGGAAGAGCTGGGTATCTGGCTCAGAAATCAAGCCCTATAGAAACTCCTGTTAATTACAGACCTGTCGGGAGTAGGGTAAGCAAGCATGTCAATTTGAAAGAACTGGGTATCTGGCTCAGAAATCAAGCCCTATAGAAAGTCCTGTTTGTTACAGACCTGTCAGGAGTAGGGTAAGCAAACTGTGTTCCACACTTTTTTGCAGTATAAATTAAAGTCAAATGGTAAATGAGAGGGTATGTTAGGGAGTCACCCCCTACTGTCCACTGCCAGTGAATCTATTCTAGAATGTGTAATTCCAGAAATTGTCCATACCCCTTCTATAGGGGTTTGAGATATGACTGCACACCCTCTGAAACTTCCAATTCAGAAAATTCAGAAATTGTATGGGAAATAAAAGTAAGATTGAGCCTATCACCTTAATCAAGGTAAGTATGAATTTTTTCTGGAATCATACAGTATGACCCTACAAAATATCTTACCCAAAACGTTGCTACTGTACCTGTAAGATTCAGCCAATGGTAAGGGTTGTATTTGAAAAGTGTGCAGGAGGTTTGATGAAGGAGAGAGTGAGTGTTCCATTTTCCAAGTTGGTCAGCTGGTATGGTCACCAAGGTTTCCTTATTTTCCCTGCAGACTCCAAATATAGGGGGCCTATACTCCAGTGGTGATAATGAGATGTATGACGACAGAATGAAGCAGCTTAATAGAAATCACCAGGAGCAGCTAGATCAGCTCAGAAACCAAAACAAGAGGCTGCTGCATGAGAAAACTGGTAAAAATTGTTCTGAGATTTTAAGCATTATGGATTTGGCCTCTGGGTGTCAAAACCAGAATCTATCCTGATGTGTAAGTCAGGGGCGTAGCCAGCACTTATGAGAGGGGGGGTTCCAAAATTCAAAAAATAAAAAACTCCACATAAATCGGACGTATTTTGCGTTCTCGCCACAGGAAACCCAGCCAAAAATATTGATCTCGGGAAAAAACTAGCGTTTGAAGAAATTTGCTACATTTTATTGGAGCTTTTATTTGTTGTCTATTAAATATTTACCGAATTTTAGTAATAAGTCGGTCCAGAACAGAGGCGAGGGGGGGTTCCGCTGCGGGAGAGGGGGGGTTCCGGAACCCCTGGAACCCCCCCTGGCTACGCCCCTGTAAGTGCTGCTAATCAACCAGTGCCACCCTGAGTTTATTAGCCAATCAGATTCACTTTGGTGTTGCACGGTGGAAAAGTTGCTGGTAAGCTAGTTGCAAAAAAATGTCAGCTTTGCGCTGATAGGTGAACAAATGACTGGAGTCTGTTTGACAGATAAACTTCAGCGATGGATCCAGAAATTTCAGAAAAGGGGACTAGAGTGAGAATACAGTATAGGGACCATCAAATGCTGGCATTGTGAAGCTTCTTCTAACAGGGCCCGTGGTTTGATGGGTTTGATGCGCTGGTGCGGAAACGCATAATTTGGCTTTCTCCGCATAATGCGCATAATCCGTCAAATCCGCATAATCGCGCATAATTTCCCAAAATTTTGTGAAAAACATCAAAAGGCATCATTCCTTGGTGAATTTTAAACTTTCTTTCCTATTTTTTCTCACAAGGTGATACATTTCTTCTGAAATAGTCTGTCCAACGTCAAAACAACTCGATAGAAATGAGAATAACAAGGCGTTCTATGCTAATAGCGTCGCACTGGGAACTGATATCGAAAAGCAATAAAACGTGCCTAATTGGCCAATATTTCCAGCTGAGCAAGATAGATTCAAACATGTTTGCGCTTTGGATATCTTACAAAGTAAAATCAAGGCGGAACAGAACGCTAACCGCGATAAACACGGTCGACTACATTACGCTTTTTCATGGATCTTTGTTATTGTTACAGTAGCAATTTCATTTCAAAAACAACAACGCGAAAAATACCAGGCACACCAACAGCTCCCTCGATAACAGCAAAAAAAAAACCCACTGACAATAACGTGGCACGTTTCCGGTTTTATAAAAGCTCTTACACTACCTCCGACGATAGTGCAGATCGCTCTCGCGATCAGGATTAATTTTGATAATTACGCGCAGAACGACAGCAAACAAGCGCAACGATGTTTGTGATAATGAGAGGTCGTAACGATAGCTCTGTTAGTATGCGTATAGCTCTTGTGACCGTTTAGTTCATGGTTGGATAGGGGTGCGTTGCTACGATCCTTGCGGTATGAAAAAAGTGTGCCTTGGTCTGAGACAAGTAAACGAAAGAAGACCAGACTTTTTAATACCGTGTAACGGAAGTTACCGGTAGTTGGTAACGTTTTTTTGTAAGAAAGTAATAAGCTTTATTAAAAGCGAAAACACACGTCTAACGTAGCGTCATAACGTTAGTAAAGCGCGAAGCGATTGGAACTCATCACAGAGCATTTTATAGACAAACAAAAGTTGTTAAAGTTAAATAGCAGCTATATCCACGTAACAAAACAGGCAAAAAGAGCAAAATATGTTACGGCACTTGTAAAAAAATATTGCGCAATCCCGCATAATTTCGTATTTTTAGCGCATAATTTCTAATTTTTAGCGCATAATTTCAGAAAAAATCGCGCATAATTTCAGGAAAAATCCCGCATCAAACCACGGGCCCTGTTCTAATCAGGGATTCTTTTAGTTTTTTTGTTTTACTAGAAATAAAATTCAAAGCCGAAACAAGATGGTCAGAACTGACAAAAGTTGTAGAATTTTGGGGCACTTTTCCTTCTCTCTTAGGTCAGCCGTTAGCTCAGGACCACTTGCACTGAATGTGGAATGTATTACTCACAACACTTTAAATGATACCATGTAGCTGGGAGTTGATATTGTGACACATGGCATCAGCTAATATCAAAGGAACTTTATAATTTTTTTCCCTTTTCAGTTATCCAAGAAAGAATGAAATCCCTTGGCCTGAAGAGCAGAGAAAAACTGGTTTCTCAAGCTAGTCAGGTCAGCGGCGTCGTAATGGCTGCCACGAATATTTTGTGCTCTGTTTAATTTGTTGCTGTGTCGTTCTGTTGCTTGTCGAAACGTTACTATGTGGCTGTATATTGTGAGGTACTGGCCGCTATTGGCTTGGGCTTATTCATTTCCGAACGTTCAGGTGTTCTGGCCATTTCCTGGATCGTTCTCCACGTCTATCGAGACGAGTCACCGTGTCCGCCATTTTGGGTCATCCAACCAGGCCGCTCGTATTGCATACAGCCGTTCGACTCTGCTGTCCATCGGAAAGACACTGCCAAAACAACACCTCAAAGCGGATGTGTGGAAATTGCTAGAAGAAAATGGTATCCGAAAGCCATTTCGTGGTAAACGACATCGTCGAACGAGAATTACTGAGTGTAACCCTGTGGTGAAATCAACAGGCAACCCGCCAATAGCGGCATCAATCCCTCCCGTTCTTTATGCGAACATTCGATCAGTCACCGGCAAGATAATCGAGTTGCAAGCTATCGTTTCTATCAACAGCCCGTCTCTTGTTTGTCTAACCGAAACCTGGTTGAACTCCAACATACCGGACTCGGCTTGTGATCTTACTGGTTTTATTTGTTTCCGTAATGACCGGAAGTATGCCCAGGGCGGCGGAGTCTGCGTGTATGTCAGGGCTACGCACCCGTCTAACCTTATGCAGGATTTTCTGGAGAATGAAATCGAGTCAATCTGGCTAAAAGTACGTCCACATCGCCTACCGAGAGGCACTTCGTCTCTATTGGTTGCTGCTGTATATCATCCCCCGAGCAGCTCTGCCGAGCAGAATGGTCTGTTGATTTCTCATATACAGAAGAATACTGAGACTTTCCTTGCCAACTACCCCGAGGGAATGGTAGTGGTAACCGGTGATTTCAACCCAACATCTACACGAATTAAATCAACTGATATTACCATGGCAACGGGTCTGCGGCAGATAGTGACGGTGCCTACTCGAAATGATTCCATTCTGGATTGGTGTTTTACTAATAAGCCTAATCTCTTATCCAAACCTGTACAACTTCCTAAGATTGGAACTGGTGATCATAATGCACTTTTAATCAATCCAGCAAGTGGTAATAAATCCCATAGAATGAAAGCAAAATCCAAAGTATTGCGTGACACTAGACCCAGTCGGATAAGAGATTTTGGTGCGTGGATAACAACAACAGATTGGTCAATAATCCAGAATGTCCCTGATGTACAAGGAAAGTTTGACTTGCTACACAGTTTCTGATGAGTGCTGTTGACACATTTTTTCCGACAAGCAAGGTTAAGATCTCAACAACTGATAAGCCATGGATCACCCCAAGTTTAAAACTACTCATTGTGCAGCGGCAGAAGGCCCTTGTTAAATGGGGAAAATCCTCTGATACCTTCAAGCGCCTTCGAAATAGAGTGCAGAAAGAGTGTTCTGAATGCAAGAAACGGTTCTATGACAATAAAGTATCTGGACTGCAGAACTCAAATACCACTCGCTGGTGGAAAGACATTAAAGAACTTGGAGGACTCTCATGCCCTAATGAATGGACGTCTCAGCTGATTGGCAGTGACATTCCTGATGATGCCGCACTCGCCCAAAGGTTCAATGAGTTCCTTGGCAGCCTGACGGCTCACTTCCGCCCTTTGGAGCCTCTCCCACCGGTTTACGGACCCGTGTCTGCGCACCTGTATGTCACGGAGCGCACAGTGTATAAGTCCCTACGTGCCTTAAAGATAAAGAAATCTCCCGGTCCTGAGCTGATACCGAACATTGTGTGGAAAGAGTTCGCGTTTGAACTCTCCCCTGCTATAGCTGATATTTACAACTCCTCGTTGGAACAGGGTTATTTTCCATCAGAATTAAAACAAGCTATTGTGGCCCCCGTCCCGAAATGCCGCCCTCCAAGGATTGTAGATAGTGATCTGAGGCCAGTCTCTTTGACTTCGCCTTTGGCTAAAGTACTTGAGGGTTTTTCTGCTGAATCTCTTCTCAGAGGAGTATGGGACAAGCTCGACATCAAGCAATTTGCTCTTCCAGGAAGATCCACGACGCAGGCTCTGGTATACTTGCTGCACACTATTTTGGAGACTATTGATTCTGGTGAGATGTATGCCAGAATATTTTCTCAGACTTCACCAAGGGTTTCGATTTTGTGGATCATAACGTCTTGCTGCGTGAGCTTGAGGACCTAGATGTGGAACCACATTTGGTCAGATGGATTGCTGCCTTTCTTACCGGCAGAAACCAGAGAGTGAGGGTAGGCGCAGTCCTTTCCCAGCCTATAACTCTGAATGGGGGAACTCCCCAGGGGACAAAATTGGCTCCTCTACTATTTTGCATCCTTGTGAACAAAATGGCGTCGAACTGTGTTAATAGAATCAAATATGTAGATGACGCAACTGTCATGGAGTTTGTTCCCAGGCTTTCTCCTTCGTACCTGAATTTTACTGTTTCGGATATCTACACCTTTGCCTCCTCTAGGGGCATGGTGCTTAACAGTAAAAAATGCAAAGAAATGTGTATTAGTTTTCTACAGTACTCCCCTTTTCCACCAGCCCCTCTTCTGGTTGGTAATTCCCTGATTGAAAAGGTCTCTTGCTACAAAGTGCTAGGCGTTTATTTGTCGGATAATCTTACATGGAACGAGCATGTCATACATATTGTTAAGAAAGGCAGCAAACGCTTGTATGCACTACGTGCACTTAAGAAGTGTGGGTTATCGAATAACCAGTTAATTCTTGTTTTCTGCAGCGTCATTAGGTCTGTCTTAGAATATGCGTGCCCCGCCTGGGCTGGCCTCACTCAGTATCTGAGTGACCATATAGAATCGGTGCAAAAAAGGGCGCTGAAGATCATTTCTCCTCATTTGCGGTATGAGGATGCGCTCGCACAAGCAGACCTAAAGACGCTACAGCAGAGGAGAGAGGATGCATGTATTAAATTTCTTAGGCGATCCCGCTCCTCCTCCCCTCTGCTGGGCAGCTTAGTTCAACAAGTGTCACACGAAAGGCCATATACTCTGAGATCAGGTTCGTCCGCCACTGTACCTGTGACGGCTAAAACAAACAGATTCGGAAATCTATGTACGATCAAATACCAGAGCCAACTGTAAATAGCATTTCAGTACCATAATATTTATACTTATGTAATATCGATTTTGTAATTAGTGTTCTGACCGGCCTCGTAATTCAGCAATTGCTGCGATATGGCTTTATTAAACAATTATTATTATTATTATTATAGTGTGGTAAGCCAGAAAGTGGTTTGTTTGTGATGGATCATTGCTTGTTGTAACCATGAACCAATATTTGTGCAAGGTCAGCAACATGCCTTGTACAATATTTATTCAGCTAATGAAGGCACAGCCACATGTTGGCTTAAAGTCAGTGCCAAAAGCAGAAGGCAGGGAATTCACCCTGCAAGAGTTTTTTTCTTGAAGAAGACTTTGATTATTCTTATTTCTGTACAGGATAAGCGAACAGCAGAACTTGAGGGCTTGAAAAGATATCTTGACTACAAGAAAAATGAGTTAACAAGGTAAAAAGTTTAAAACTGCAAAAGCTAATAAAAAACAAAAAGAGTAGACTGCTTGCAGTCCCTTGCTCAGGGAACATCCGTAATAAGAGGGTGAAAGTCTTAATTCATGCGCGCCTAGTACTGTGCATTTATACCTGGGTCATGTCACGATAAGCCCGCACCACAGGGGTGAATCCCCCTACGTCACAATAAGCCCGCACCACAGGGGTGAATCCCCCTACATCACGATAAGCCCGCACCACAGGGGTGAATCCCCCTGTGGTGCGCGCTTATCATGACGTGACCACGGTATAAATGCACAGTACTAGGCGCTCGCGAAGTAAGACTTTTAACCTCTTAATACGGACGTTCCCTGAGCAAGGGACTGCAAGCAGTCTACAAAAAGAGTAACTGTAGCTAGTTTGTATTTTGCTGTCATTGATTGTCATAAATGTTATTCTCTGCTAGCAGAGGCCACTCTTCCTTTGTATTCGCTACATACACGAAGTTCCCCTAAATCCGCAACTGAACAGTTCGAGGTGTACAAACTGGTAGTTAAAGTATAATAACTGCATTTAAATGTTGTTTTTAGCAATGAGTATGAAACTTACAAACTGGAGGAAATCCACAAGAAGCAGAGTAATCAAACTTTGAAGACACCACCCCCCGATACGCCTGTGGAAAGGTGAGAATGGGGATATTGAAGGAAGGCAAACATGAAAATACTTTCCATGTAGGGGAGGGGCCAAACCTACCCTATGCTAAAAACGTTAAACAGTTTAAATGAAGAGGGGCGTTCCGTAACCCATGGAACCTCTCCTGGTACCTGAGGCCCCTAAGGGTGTTTTCTGATATGTTTTCCTGACTGAGAGCTCCGACAGAGCACACTCAACGGCTGAAGTCCAATTAGTGCGAGATTTCCAGGACAGCGCCATGCACTGCCCGAGCAGATTTTCGGGGGCGCGCTACATGCCACAATTATTTCACTTTCTTTACAGCCCTGGCTAAACTAGAACACATGTTGCCAGAGACGGATCCAGGAATTTCAGAAGGGGGGCCGGATAGTGAAAACATGGGACGAAAATTTTCAGATTTCCTCCAGCAAATACAGTAAATGTATGGGAAAATCTCCCGAGCCCCTCCTCTCCCCTAAATCCGCCCCTGGTTGTGCGCAACATTGTAGTCGGACACATGCTTCCTTCATGTTCTCCAATGTAGCAACGCTAGAAACAATATTGTTTCGTGCGAGAAATTTTGTAGCGGGGACACAAAAATGTTTATTTGCAAGATATGCGTTTCCGAGACGCGCGCGCGATATTTCCTAGTTTAGCCACTCGGGGAAACATGCAGTACACAAATGTTGCGCATGTGTCCTAGTAGTAGCCTTTGCTTATCGGTTTGTAGGTTATCATGTTACCAACGCGACATAGGTCCCTACTTTCAAGGAATTTTCCTGAATAACAGCAGAGATAGCTGTACAAGGGTAGTGTACAACTTCGAACTTGGGTCCGAATTTGAGTATCTATTTGAATGAAACTTTCAGAAAAAAATCAGAAAAATTGCGAGACGGTTTCGCGCACAGGAGGGTCGTTAATAAAAATACCAGTGTTAGAATATCGGCTCACATAAGCAAACGCGACTTTTAAAGATAAATTCGAATAAATAGTTAAAAGCGCCAATAGTTGAGGTTTATCTGACCATTTTCGACGCGACGCGAGCGACAGAAAAACGCTTTGACTTTTGTTGGAGTCACTTTAACATGAAAGCAAGCCCCTAAGGATTTCACGGAATTAACGAGAATAGAGCAGAAATTGCCGAAATCTATTACAATAATCATCATCATAGTATAATTAAAATAATTGCCGAAATCTATTATAATAAAGATCGTAACCCCGTCCAAACGAAAACTGATACTTTTTGCTCCGTTTTCAAAAAGATTTGCGTCTACACTTATCGTTTTCGCTCGTCCACACTACAACGCGTATCCGTACGAACGCGCTCTTCTGCATTCAGTGGGCATGCTCAAACAAGCCCAACGCATGTGTATTGCGTTCTGTTGGCCCGCGAAATTGGTCGGGTTTGCTGTGGTGACGTCATCGTTTTCACATAGCATCGTTTTCACCCGTCCAAACTAGAAAACAGCGTTTTCAAACAGCTCCGTTTTCAAATCGCTCCACTCTGGAGAGCGTTTTCGGATTGATCCGTTTTCGGTGATCGTTTTTGCCGTTGTAGTGTGGACGATAGCCGTATCCGGAGCAAAAAGTATCCGTTTTCGTTTATTAAATGGAGTAGTGTGGACGGGGTCTTATATCAAATAGATTGCTTGCATTTCTGAAAGTGGCACTTCATCTATTTACCACCCGTGCTGAATTGTTAAGCAGCAAAAAGATGTCAAGGGAAAGCTGTTGAAAAGAATCCACTTCTTCCACTTTTCTTCTTCCACCTTTTTTTTTTCAAAAATGCTACGAAATATAATAACATGTCATCTAGCTCATGCAAAATGTTGCATGACGTTACATTTAACATGCGTCGTTGTGTGACACGTGCCCGGGCGCGCGTCGTACACGTGCGCTGTTCCCGGGCTTTCAGGTGTTATTCATCTCTGAAGAATCATGGCGGCGGCACCTGTTTCCTTCGCTGTGCCTTCCCGCTCGGTTGACTCACGTCTCCCCAGGCAAAACCTTTTATATAAGTTCAAGATAACTTTAGTTGAACTAGAGGACAGGCCACCCGGTGGACGGTGGCGTAGAGTGATAGTTCCTGCGAATTTTTCGCTGTTGGAGTTGCACGTGGTGATTCAACTCGTATTTGGCTGGACAAACTCTCATCTTCACCATTTTCTATCTTACGACAGTAGCAGTGGAAAACACGTGGAGTATAAAATACTTCATCAATCCCACGAATTGGACGACTTCCAAGAACTCAGAGACGAGCGGCTTTACAAGCTTTCAGATGTTTTTAGCGATGAGAAACCATTGCTCGAGTACGAGTACGACTTTGGCGCGAACTGGGAACTTGATGTGATGTTCGAAGGAGCCGTAGAAGCAAGTCCTGACCTTAGATATCCAGCCTGCGAGGAAGGTGAAGGGTCAAATCGGATGGAAGACCGAAATGATGAAGGTGAAAACGGAGGCCTTTTGCCGCGCTACAAGAGAAAGAAGTTTAAAGCCAGCATTGCTCGGCGGGCTTTGCGAGAAGTTTTCGAAGGGAAGTGGCCTCTCAAATTCGACAATAGGATGTTACCAAAGTGTTATCTTTGTGGTTTCTACTTGTGTTCTGCGTGTAACGGAAGGTGCTGCAAATATTGTCTGAAGGCGGAAATGCTATTGGATTCGGTGCATTGCCATTAGAGAAATTCCGTAAATTGTGATAAAGACTATGTTTTGGTTTGTTTACTCAGATACGAAGAGTTATAAGTAAGCGAACAAATTTGGAAACGTTACTGTTGAACGTAAGTCAGGGATTAGAAGTGAACCTGAACATTGATTTCCTTCATTTTTTTGGCAAAGAAATGAGACAATGCTTTCACACTTTTACAAATGTGTGTAGGTGTTTCTTTGAGCTCGCTGCTTATTACTAGGAAAATTGGTATGAGTATACCTTTGCGCGGCGTCATTATTTACACTACAAGGGGCATTTATATATCGTTTTAAAGCTTATGGAACGGCCTTACTAAATGGTATATTTCTATGCAACGTTACTTTGATGGATAGTTTTCGTCGTTTTGTGCTTCAAAGGAAAAGTACCAATTTTTGCTTTTTAAGAGCTCCTGCCACTTCCAGTTAATGTGAAAAGCTCCAGATTTCCGCAAAATGTATTCTTTAGAGGGCAATCTAAAAAAATGTGGGGGATTATTGATATTTTACGTATTTGCGGAAATATCACGTAAAACAGGTTGAAAATCGATATTTTTGGCAATGCTAACACAAAAATCAACATAAAATATGTTTTGAACGGAAAATCAAAAATCCCGCACACTTTTTTTTAGATCCCCTTCTAAAGAATAGATTTTGCTTAAATTTGGAGCTGTGCAATTTAATTGGAAGAAGCTGGAGCTTTTTAAAGAAAGTCGGTACTTTTTTCTTTAGAGGTTAAAAAAATATATGCTCATGTACAATATAATAAAAACAAAATTATTCATCAGATAGACCAACCTTTAAGCTTTAAAATGATATATGAACGACGTTTGTGGTGTAAATACCTTTGAGACACGCCTCAAAGGTATACTTATACCTTAATGTGCTACAGAAATACTGTTTGCATCCTAACATTACATGTATTTTTGAGAAGAGGGAGCTTTAATAGAAAGAAAACTATAAACAGTGAAAGAAAACAATATACCGGGAAGAAAAATGCTTACAAATTGGACTTAGTAGAAATAGAAATAAAATTCTTGTTTTGTTTTGGGGTTTGGAGTTACCTACTCGAATTTAATGAATCTATGCATGCCTGGAAATCCAAGGTCCCAGAGGACACCTGGAATCCCCCTGAAGTCCCCCATTGAGTCCTGGGGTACTCAATGGGGGTTTACCAAAAATGCAATGCAATAGCTCAATACTGCATAATGTAAAGAATGACCCCAAGTGAAATCTTGGGGGACTCCCCTAATTTTGGGAAATCCAAGCTTGGGAAATCCCGAAAAATGAGAACTCATTCACGAGGCTAGCAATTGGTAACTCTGGCAGTGGTCAGTGGTTCTTGTCCTCCTTATTTTTTCTAGAAAGATGACATTTTAGACTTCAACCACAGCCAGACCCTGGGGGGGGGGGGGGGGGGGGGGGGAGGGAGGACTCCCATAATTTTTAGGCGTGGGTGCTCGTCGTACCTTTTAGGGTTTAAAATCAGGCCTCTGGTACCTTTTGGGGGTAAAATTAGAATACTGGACATTTTTCCCAGATGGGTACTTCTTAGGGGTCTATTATAGCAAACCAAGCAATGGTTTCATCAAACATTTGGTTTATTGTCACACCTTTTAGGGGGCAAAATGAACTTAGTCACGCCCTTTTTGGTACCTTTTAGGGGTAAAATGGAAAGTTCCCTACGAGCATACCCACCCCAAAAATAGGGGAGTCCCCCTCCCCCCGGAGTGAAATGCTGATGTGATTGGAATCTCAGCAATAACGTGTGTATCTTATATAGGTTCAACGTACTGCATATTTGTTTTTTACAGCATTTTGACTATCAACTACATTGTTGTGTTTTTCTTTTCAGAAATTTGACTCCAAAGCAAGCTTCAAATAGTAAGAAATTATTTTTTTATCCCCTCCCCACCCCATCCTTTTACACCCATTGCAAAATATTTGCTACCATGCAAATGCCTATGCCGCGGCTACCTACTAGTTATACAATTCTTTCGAGTGGCGTACATAGAGGATATTACACGATGGCGCGAAGATATGGATTTTATTTTCGAGTGGCAAGAACAATATTTTACGAACGAGCGCAGCGAGTGAGTAAAATATTGTTTTTGACACGAGAAAATGAAATCCATATCTGCAAGCCACCGTGTAATGTTCTTTTTATTATATGGATTAGAATTGAAATAGCGGCAAAATATTACAAATTGAACAACTCACTTGGTAAAGTCGAAAGTGTTTATTTGTGAAATGCTCCCTCAATCTTTCTGATTCCCAGTGTTGTTAAGAACTAATTTCCCTTTTTGTGTTGTTGTAGCCTTCTCTGCCAAAGTTGAAATAAGGTTTTTCTCTTTAGAACTAGAACAAAACTTAGTTTTGTGGCTTAAAACTCGTGTGACCGAGCGAGCGAGATTTCACTGCAGACGAAGTCAGGAAAACAACACTGCAAACGTGCACATCCGGGACATTCGGTACATAACTTTTTCATATTTTCACTAGTGAAGATATGGAAAATACGAGTGTTTTAGTTTCCGGTAAAACACTGGCATCCATATAATAATGCAGAATATCCCACGCGTCACTTGTATTTTTTGGTTTACACACAAGAAATAATTGTATAACTATTTTATACCATGAGAAAGAAAATTAAAGCAAACGTTTCACGTAAACGCAGTGCACGATGGGAAGGTTGAGTGGAATACCGCCGAATATACAACGCCATTCCTGCATTCTGATTGGCTGTATTTTCTGTGGCATGGTATAAACACTAATATGTGCAATTACTGCTGGTCACTTGACATTGTCCAGTAAAGATCAACAATTGCCTGACCATAATTGCAAGTCATGTCTGGTCAGTCTTATAGGGCGATTTTTTTCATTTTCTTTCTAAATAAATATGTCAGACCAATAGAGGTTTGCTTGGACATTATGTCAGTTCAAATAAACAAAATATGTCCAGCTGAACAACATAATCAAAGGGAATGTTTGAAGTATCAAGGTTGAAAATTTATTATTTCTAATTGTTTTCAAGTAAACATTTTGATAATATTAAAAGAGAGGCCCATCACCATATGTTCTGAAATCTGGAGAATTAGTTGGAACTATCTCGTTTTCCCGAGTCTTTCCTGAAACCTTTCCGACTCTCTTCCGAAAACGTCCGAACTCTCTCCGAAACTTTTTTGATTGCGCGGACTTCGGTTTACCTAACTATGAATTATAGAGTATGTTGAAAAATCCGGGAGATTTGATGCTTTAACCTTGTACTGACCAGCATGCTTTGCAAGCCATTGTTTTGTTTTGCGACTAATTTATTGATAGTTATTGTTTTGCTCCGATTGCCTGATAACCTCAAATGGGTCTCTCAGCAGAATGCCCAATTTTCTATCAAAGGTGGGAAAAGGTTCAGTGAATCTTCTACATTTTTTTATTCAAGATGGCTGATTTTCCATATGAAAAGTATGGTGGAACATACAGAAAGCAGGACAGCAATAATTATCATAAAATTCCCATCCACGTTATAATCCAATTTTGAAATGCCATTTCTTTCAGGTCAGCTAGTACTGTACTCCCCAGGCCATCATATTCTCCCACAGGCACAGGTATCCCAGACAACTCTTGGTGTCCCTTCACAGCAGCACCTTCCAATACAGAGCAGTCAGATGGGAGTGCTGGCAGAGCTAAAGTAAGTCTGGCATTATGATCAAGCAGTTTCAGATAAGTGTCAAAAACTAAAATCAACGTAAAAACACTTAGCAGCCATTAAACCTTTTAACAGTTCCAGATTTCACGTCTCGGGATGAAAAGTGTGTGTTTGGTGGGCAGGAATATCGGCCAATCAGAATCGGCCTATGTTTGTCTGGCGCCAGAGCCTACGACAAACAACAAACAGCGGAGTAGGCTCTTGGAACGAGATTGTTTACCACCTCAATCTGCTTTAGTTTTTCTTTTACAAGCTCTAATGACACGTTTTCCAAGAAAGACTAAACCAAAAGCTATCAACCCAAGAACAACTGCAATAAGAAAGATCACATCTAGAAGATACAACTGGATGAACGATAGATTGTCCATTTCTGTACGAAAGTGTAAAGCGCCGTCATTGTTTATTCCATACTCAATCCAATCTGCTGCAAGTGTGGCACAACCGGCGGACTTGCTTGCTGGATCGCCACATCCGGGTAATTGCATGCTCTTGGAAACACGCCTGGCGTTTTCTCGATACGATTTTTCAGTCAGAACTTTTAGAATCCCTGCAGTTAGATCTTCAGTGTTGAGGGTTGTGAACTGGATGATCTCTGCAATGCCTGCCTCTTTCATTCCTTGCGCGTTGACGAATTGATCTCCGAACAAAGGGATGGCAACCACAGGAACCCCGTGATGACCAGCCTCAAGCATTCCATTCAATCCACAGTGAGAAACGAACAGTGATACCTTGGGGTGGCCAAGAAGATCATTTTGAGGAATCCATGGGAAAATGAACGTGTTGTTCCCCAAATGAGTTGGTTTTTTACCCCTGTGCTTCCAGATGACACGCGCTGGGACTTTTGCAAAGGCAGACGCCATTGTTTCGAGTGCAGAATCATCAAAGTTTGTATAGACAGTTCCCATGGAAACAACAATGACGTTAGTGTCTGTTGCCATAACATCCAGAAAGCTTTGCGGTAGTGGTTTTATCTGCTCTATGACGATAGCTCCAACTGCCTTGACATAAGGGGGGAGGGGTCGGGGTATCATCAGCGCAAAGTCTGCTTGAACTAAAACTAAGCCAGTCGACCTTATCAGGGATTCCAGGTCTTTATACTGCGAGTCTTTAACATATTTGTCCTTCAGTGCTCCATACGTGCTCATCAGTTTCATATGTGCAGCGTAGCCAACCAAGTGGAACATCAGATTCTTGCTCCTTTCTACGAGAGACATTTTCCTTGGGAAGGAAGTCATAAGCTGTGGTACATAAGCTGGAGCAGAATTAAACGCATGAAAATTGCTGAGCAAGGGGTCAGTGAAGCCTAAAGTCGAGATATCTACTCGAGTGACATTCAGCATGTCTGCAACAACAGCGCAGCAAAGAGAGGGGATATCGCATAACATAAAATCAACTTGCCCGAGCTCTTGAAAATACTCTTTGTTTTTCAGCAACTCTTCGCATGCCGTTGCCCATAGTTCTACAGATTGTTTGAAGTCAACAGATTTCTCAGTTAAATCCTTTGCTGATTCTTCCACATCGGATTCTTTAAATTGTGTATCGTAGAACTTGACGTTGTAATTCGGAATTTCTTTGGAAGATTGGAAGTAATCTTGCGCCCACTTTGGTTCCACAAGTGTGTATTGATAACCTCGGTTTGCCATTTCTCGTCCCAGTTTGGCAAACACCTTTCCATGGCTTATTGAAACACTCGGCACTCCGATAATGTGCTTACGGTCTACAGTAGTGGTACTGAATGCAGCCCCGGCACAGAGAAAAATCAGAACAACCTTGTAGTCCATTTTGAGCTCGGTAGCAGCTTAGGCAACCCCGGCTTGCCCAGGGTTCTGTTTGTTTGAGCAATTGTTATAATGACGTTTTGTAAAATGGGACTGGACTTCGGAGTACCGGACTGGACTGAGAACACCGACACAAAAACGGGAGAAACGAGAAATTACTGCAAAGTTTCAAGTAATAATAAATAAAATAATGAATAATGAAATATAATATTAGCTCGTAGAGCTAGCTGGGAAAATAAACAAACGATAATGAAACTAAGAACAAACTCTGTCAAACAAGTTGGCTCTCGTCAACTCGCGAGGGAGGCTGTGGTGACAGCCGACGCATAATGTACGAGGTTTGATACAGACCCGTTGAGAAAAAGAACTTCCTGGGCATCCCCCAGATTTTCGGGGGCGCGCTACATGCCACAATCATTTCACTTTCTTTACAGCCCTTGTTAAACTAGAACACATGTTGCCAGGGACGGATCCAGGAATTTCAGAAAGGGGGGGGGGGGGGGGGGGAATCAGGAATTTCAGAAAGGGGGGTGGGGCGGATAGTGAAAACACAGGACGAAAATTTTCAGATTTCCTCCAGCAAATACAGTAAATGTATGGGAAAATCTCCCGAGCCCCTCCCCCCTAAATCCGCCCCTGGTTGTGCGCAACATTGTAGTCGGACACATGCTTCCTTCATGTTCTCCAATGTAGCAACGCTAGAAACAATATTGTTTCGTGCGAGACATTTTGTAGCGGGGACACAAAAATGTTTATTTGCAAGATATGCGTTTCCGAGACGCGCGCGCGATATTTCCTAGTTTAGCCACTCGGGGAAACATGCAGTACACAAATGTTGCGCGCTACATGTGTCCTAGTAGTGTAGCCTTTGCTTATCGGTTTGTAGGTTATCATGTTACCAACGCGACATAGGTCCTTACTTTTAAGGAATTTTCCTGAATAACAGCAGAGATGTACAAGGGTAGTGTACAACTTTGATAACTTTGAGTATCTATTTGAATGAAACTTTCAGAAAAAATTCAGAAAAATTGCGAGACGGTTTCGCACACATGAGGGTCGTTAATAAAAATACCACTGTTAGAATATCGGCTCACATAAGCAAACGCGACTTTTAAAGATAAATTCGAATAAATAGTTAAAAGCGCCAATGGGCCAGAAAATAACCCTCCCCACGGGCGGCACTAGTTTTTTACCCCCCCCCCCCCCCCCCCCATGCATCCAGAATGTCCAAAATGGTTTACCCCCCATGCATATAGAATTCCGGGAAGGTTAAAGAAATCCAGCTTCGAAAATCCCCCTTGCAATCAGAATTCCGAGCTCTTAACCCCCCCCCCCCCCCCCATCCCATCGGAATTTCCAAATGCCGCCCGTGGGGGGGGGGGTACCTTTATTTTCTGGAATTGCCCAATGGTTGAGGTTTATCTGACCATTTTCGACGCGACGCGAGCGACAGAAAAACGCTTTGACTTTTGTTGGAGTCACATTAACATGAAAACAAGCCCATTTCACGGAATTAACGAGAATACAGCAGAAATTGCCGAAATCTATTATAATCATCATCATCATAGTATAATTATAATAATTCCCGAAATCTATTATAACAAGAGTAAAATGGGACTGGACTTCGGAGTACCGGACTGGACTGAGAACACCGACAAAAACCGAGAGAAACGAGAAATTACTGCAAAGTTTCAAGTAATAATAAATAAAATAATGAATAATGAAATATAATATTAGCTCGTAGAGCTAGTTGGGAAAATAAACAAACGATAATGAAACTAAGAACAAACTCTGTCAAACAAGTTGGCTCTCGTCAACTCGCGAGGGAGGCTGTGGTGGCAGCAGACGCATAATGTAGGAGGTTTGATACAGACCCGTTGAGAAAAAGAACTTCCTGGGCATCCCCCAGCGTTCAAAATTAGCCAATCAGCGCCCTCAGATATCTGGCACCAGAGTCCCCAATAGATTTGTTGTCACCCAATTCAGATCATGTGATGATTCCTTCAAACAAAAGTATCCACCCAAAGGAATCATCACATGATCTGAATTGTGTGGCAACAATGGCTTTCATATTTTTTGGTCTGGGATGATCGTCGTATCTTTTAGTGGTTAAATCACGGGTTTTGGTCCTGACTCGTCCCCAGTCGAAAGTCGTCGCTAGTGTGGCGGCGCGCCTCTCTTCCTCTTCCAACGTAGACAACGCTTTACTGCGATTTTCATAATTCTGCGAACTCCCACCTGACATTTCCGAACGCTAAACAGCGTTTTGGCTTCCGTCAATCAAACGTTTTAAGTTAAGTCCATGCATGTTTTCTGAGTTTGGTTTACATTTTACTGTGAAAAATTGTGGTTTGAAGCCTACCTAGCCTCTATGAGATCACAAGATTTATCAAAGCCTCCGTTAAATCACCCAGAGTTGTTTACTCGTTTGATTGACGGAAGCCAAACCGTGGTTTTTTGGTCGGTGTAGAGTTCGCAGAATTATGAAAATCGCAGTAATGATCATCGCAAAATCGACAAGCCCGAATGTAAATCTAAACCCACCACAGCCGCTGAACATTTTCTATCGACACCAATCACAAAGCATCTGACATGCAATTGATTCCCCTTGAGCAATTAATGACTAATCGAGATTCGATTCGTAAGGCAAGAGAGGCCACACTCATCCTACGTGCTGGCACCCTTGAGCCTGACGGATTGAATCGACGAGACTGAGAATTCATTTTAGATTATATTGTATGTATTTTTTCTTTGTATTTTCCTTTAATTTTTATATTGTTATATCTCTTATCTAGTATAATATCACACACGTCATCATCGTCATCATTTTTATTGTATCACGTTTCACCTTATATATAAGCCTATCATGCCATTATGTATTCATAGTACCTGAAGAAGGCTGGTTTGGCCAGCCGAAATATTGTACTAAAATACAACTTAAAACCTACGTTGTAACGCCGACTTTTCTTATTTTAAATTTTATTAATCTTACTGTCGGCTAGACCGTTAATTGGTCCAGCGTAAACCAACGAGTTTGAGTCCGTTAAGTGGTTCGTCCTTCATTTACTATAGTCTCTTCCTGACCGTGATCCCTAGCGCGCGTGCTTTTTCTTTTTCTTTAGAGACGAACTGGGGACGAGTCAGGGTTTTGGTATCTTTTAGGGGTGACACTGGAAATTTTCGACGGGGAGCCCTCCGGGCCTCCAATAGCTTGAAATGATCAGCAGTCATTTTCTTCACAGTTATCTAATGGCTGATTGCATTTTTAAACCGCACCGGGGGGTTGAGGACCTCTTTTAAAAAGACCCCCCTCCCCTGGAATTTCCACTCGTGAAACAGACCCCCTCCCCTGGAATTTCCAACCTCATAAAGGACCCCCTCCCCTTGAATTTCCATTTTTTCTGGCAAAATACCCCTGGAAAATCGATTTTTGGATAAAATGTCCCTGGAAAGTCACCTTTTTTACCCCTCCCCCCTGGAATTTCCAGTCTCCAGGGAGCCTCGTCATGTGGAGCCTCGCTCTGTGAGGATTTCCCGGCCCTCGGGCAAAAGCTAGTAAATAAATAAACCCCTCCCGTGGAATTTCCAGAGTCCAAAACACCCCCCTGGAAAATTTCCATAGGTCCTCAACCCCCCCTGTGCGGATTAAAAATGCAATCAGCCAATCTGAACCCGCGTTTTTTCAGTCCACATTTTCTAAGCCCAGTGTCCAGTCCAGTCTTGGTTTTACAAAAGGCCACTGCTCGTGACCCTGTCATAGTCTGTCTGCTCTGCTATGCTAATTTGGCGCCGTATAATAGTAATAAAGGCGAGGTATCAAGGGCATGCCATAGGCCAACTCGTGGCTATTTTCCTTTGAAAACCTTTTGGAAATTAGCCGTTTAAAAAACTTTGACATATCCCCCAGAAGCACCTTAAAGGGGGGTGGGGGGGTGGGGGGGGGGGGGTTGGAGGCTCCCATATTTAGGGGCAGAGTGCTCAACGGGAAAAACAAATTGAACATTATGTCACACTGTTGTTGTAGCTCTTTATCACCTGGATTTGTGGCATACAAACATATCTCTTCTTTTTAGTCAACAAAGGCATTACTGCAGTATTTGACACCATGTATTAGCTTGAGTTACAACTACCTGAATCTTTTCCCTGTTGCTATTAGAATGATCAACTGCATTTAGTAGTATAGAATTTATTGCCAAGTGTTGCAATTTTGCAATTTAAAATCGGTCAGAACCACATCATTGCTTACTTTTGCAACAACTGCCATTTGTGTTTATATGCAGCAAAAGCAGATGGCAATTATACAGGCATTTTCAATTATACAGATTAGTTCTCATAACTTCAAGCAGAGCAGCAAAGTACCGGTGTACAGTGTTAGTCTATCAGACTTGAATTGGGTTTGGCTTCTTGTAGCATTTTGCTGTTGTATTTCCGCGAAAAGAACGTGATCGTAGCATTCTCAATTGGCATTCTAGAACCCAGATCTCCCCCGCTAAATATATTACTAGATTTGGGTTCCCTGTTTTACCACTAATTGGTGCCCCAAGCAGGAGACCCGCGCGTTGTATCGTCGTCTTGCTGCTGAGTTGCCTCTTCTAAACATGACCTCGAACTTAAAATGAGGATTATCATCAATTGTTAAATGGCCTTGAAATGAGGATTCTCATCATTTGGGGACACGGCTATATCACTATTATCTTCGTTCTATTAAAAACATAAATAGAACGAAGCAATGTATATAAATGAACATCATCCAAATTAGTCCGAACCCCCCCCCCCCCCCCCCCCAAAAAAAAAAAAAAAAAAAAACAGCCCCTGACCGCCTGGGGGGTTCTGTATTCTGTAGACTATTATCGGTGTTTCTAAACATTGCTCAGGTCATGTTACTATTTTGTATGAGTAAGTAACGTCAGTAAAGGAGTAACTAGGGGGAGGGGTTGGGGGACGGGAGGAGAAAAGACTTCGTTCCCACTCCTTTACGTCCATTGAACCCGAAACACAGGAAGCCCAAATCCTCTCCATTCAGCAATCCTTGTTTTGCCCACAGAGTTGACTGCGGCGAAGGCAGTGCACTAGTGGTGAGATTGTAGTTAATGTACTCATTTTTAATGCATATGTGATTCATCTCCAGCGCTCTACGGCTATCATATCTACAAGGTGGCGGGAATGATCCTGTGGTGCTCTCCCAGATACGCCAGTTGGAGATCGAAGCTCAGCAAGCACAGGCAACCCAAAGACCAGGTACACACAAAGACATTTTCCTTAATTACGTACTTTACGCCACACACTAACCTGAAGTTACATGTAAGGCGTTTGCGGATTTCAGAGTTCAGACTCTTACCGTTATCTTTGACCAAATACGGTCCCTAGACCCTTGGCGAAACAAGATACCATTTCCCTGACTGCTGAGCTACGAATTGGTACTCTTAAAGGCCCATCACTAACCGGGAGCCTTTGCGGCGACTCTTAGCCAATCAGACTACCCGAAAAACAATGGATCAATTTGAAAACAAAAGAAAACGGGGCGCAAAGGCTCCCGGTTGGTGATGGGCCTTTAAAGGTTCCGTCACGCCCTACCCATAATGCATTGCTTTGTTTTTGCTCACATGATTCACTACCATCAGAAACTCTAGCTTATTGCAAGGGAATTCTATTATTACGAGTTTTCTTGCTCTTGTACAGTAAAATGCTCTAACCTGAACTTTGTGTCGAGTCTCTGCTATCGAAAATGGCGGCGACGCAGTGCATTATGGGCAGGGGTGAGACGGATCCTTTAAGTCTCGCCCTAATTGCTTCCTCCTCCTTCGCCTAATAGACCTTTTTCCAAAATGGCCGCCGCAAATTCACATGTCTTAAAATTAAACTTACTGAAAATCAAATACTGGCACTAGAAAGAGTATCCTCACATTAGTAATCTGTTAAATTTTCGTTATGCCAAATGTCATGTCGGCTGAGAAATTAGAGTCTGAAAATTGAAAATTTTACAGAGATTTGTATGACTGGGGGTATGCGTCGTACCCCCAGTCATACAAACGTCTGTAAATTTTCAAATTTTCAACGTTCGTTTTCTCGGAAGATATTGGATATAATGGAGTGAATTTTTTTAGTTTTACTAAAGTGATGATGGGTCATCCAGTGCTGGTGTTCATTTTAAACAAAAATCGATTTGAATTTTCGGCGACCATTTTGGAAAAAGGTCTATTGTTTATCAAAGTTCGATAGTCTATCAGTCGTCTTTTCTCTCCACACTCCGACACTTCGTTGCGGGAGAAAAAAAAAACAACGTCTGAATCCCGACTTAAAAAACGTGCCCAGGAATTGCGTGATGCTCATGACCTTGTGAATGGATTCTGATTGGTTAACTTTCTTAATGAGCTCTATAAGATGTTGGCTGCCATGAATCTGCCTCGTTAAAGAAATTGACCAATTAGAGTCCATTCTCAAGATCTCGAGAATCACGCAATTCCTGTGCATGTTTTTGGAAGTCAGCGTTCAGTCGTTTATTCTCTCGTAACGTTTGTTGGAGTGTAAGATGGCTGAAAATTCAGGCTATAGGTGTGCGCATTTTCGGTCGAGTTATAAATTCGAAAATATATTTTATCAACGACTTAGCTGAAATTTGCCACAAGCAGTGGAAAGAGCGTGCTGAAATTAGTAAAACTGTCAAGTTTGAGACCGATCGGTTACAAACTCGCGAAGATTTAGCCTTGCAAACAAACGTAAACAAGCCGTATTTTTACAGAGGTTTGTACAGACAGACATATATTTTTTATTTGGCATCGTATACAAAAGTACATGGATTGGTAGTTGGAGTACATTGGATTGGTGGGGGGGGGGGGCAAGATTTGCCCCCCCCCCCCAAAAAAAAAAAAAAAAAAAAAAACTAGAAATATCCATAACTTCGGTCCCTTTTTAACGGATTGCCCTGAAACTTGGGACTATTGCTTATTGCCTATGCGCTCTTCGACTGGAATGTTTAGCTTTTAGCTAGCTTATTAATTAAAGATATTAATTAATAATTAGATACTTGGACGCCTGTATCAAAAGTTGAAGATTTCGTGACAGGCTATGACGTCACGATGCGCCCACCATAGTCCATCGAGCTTGCCACGTAATGACACTTAACCTTGATTTCACGAACGTACGTAACATAGATAAATCGAAAAAAAAATGAAACGTTTTTTCGACGCCAGTTAACTTTTAACTTTGCAAATGTATGGTAGGTTGGAATGGCATTGACGGTCCCTCCATTTGCCATTAGAAGAGAATATTCGAGCGCAATCTTGCCCACTGAGAATGTGTAGAAGGGTTCCATTGTCTGGCTGCTTGTTGGACCAGTTAGTGTAATTCACTTCCTTTCCGTCAACCCATCGAAATGTCCCTTCCTTGTGTCTATCGGTAAAGCCAATCCATGCGTTTTTCACTTTTGAACTTTTCACACTCTTCATTAACTTGACGATGAATTTGTTTTCCCCCGCGTTGCGAATAGAAACTAGGGCCCCGCCAAGAAGTTTGCATCTGCTCTGAGCTTCGTCCCACGTTCGTTCTTTTGCCATTATGAGGACCTGGTCCCCTGAAAATTCACCCGAGACTGCAGATGAGACCAAAAAGTGTTAGTGGGAATTTGAGATATACGGGCATAGACAATGCAGTACTTATAAAAGAAAAATCTATAGAAAAATTTTGAAATTCTTATTAAAAAAAGGGCGCTATGTCACGATTGTTACAACAAAATGTCTATAAAAAGACGATTTCGCTCTCAAATTTCAAGCTTGAAAACATGTTCAGCTTGTTAAGAAATAAAAATGCCACTATTCGCAATCCAATTCTATCCGCTAGAAACACACGAAAATACTCCAAATTGGGCTTATCTAGCAACTGAAAGGTCACTTTGAAAACTGTTCATCCCAACAAGATTTCACAAACTCATTGTTGCAATCCTGATCCTCTGTGTAATAGGTCCTTGAAGCCTAAAATCATGAAAGCTTTGTAGTTAAGTAATGGTCCGTATAAGAGGTAGGCAAGCCAATGGCAAAGCATGCTGGAATGTAATTAATTTCTATTGAAATGTAGGCGATTTCATTGGCTTAGACATAAAAATCAGTAAAATCACTATACTAGAAAAACTTTTCCGAGGGTTTTTAGAGATACATAAACACACGTGGTACTTACAAACAGAATATGCAATTTTTAAAGAATCTGTATGTGGGGAACCTAGCGTAAAATGTTGATTCTCTCTCCTTTGTTCTTTGTTATTCTCAAAGCAAGTCGAAATCTATCATTTTTTCACCTTTATTATGTTACTAGCCATGACAACTTTCAATGATAAAAAACAGGACATTCTATGTGGGGAACCCTCAATGCCATTGAACAGCGGAGATTTGCCTAGTTCTTGCATGGATGATTACTCAAAGGGCTGTTGGACAAACCTAGACTGGTATTTAGCTATCCATCATAGCCTCCTCCGCTGGCAACTCTGTGGCTCTGTGGCTTGGGCTTTCATTTCCAAGGAAATGAAAGGGGTTGGGCTTCCTGTGTTTTGGACGTTTTTTGCTCGTAACACAGGAAGCCCGACCGACCGAATCCTTTCTCTTCTCTCTCTCTCTCTCTTCCTTCGAGAGAGATGCATGCGGAGGAGGCTATATCCATCAGTTATTTGGGTGTTTTTTTACATCACCAAACGTGTGCTAAAATCGTGACGTCACTGCTTTAACCGCTCAAAAATCGCTTGAAAATCGTTATTGATCAAACTCATCCTACCGTGGACAGGGTCCAGCTCTTTGTTAGTCTGCTTGCTAGATTGGCACTGCTGCAAGAAAACGGAAACGGAAAACCCGATATCATGTCTTGATTCTTCATTTGGAGGCCAAACCTGACATTTCTGTACTTGTAATGATGTTTGCCCTGCTAAGTCTAGTGGGACTCATTGGAGAAACAGTATGCTGTGTGTTCATGGGGCCGTCTAAGTTTTCTGTTTTCGTAATATGCCATCAAGGTTCCTTCTTCTCAGACTCACCGAGAGAGGCTCCTCAACCCGTGGTCCTCAACAAGTGGTGCGGATTATTTTTTTGCCTATTAGGAACACACATATCTGCGTAAGCGATATTAACCAATCAGCGAATGCCCTCAAGTCGTCGCGCGCGAAGTGAGGCGGAGGGGAGCACTGGGTGAAAGAATGCTCAAAATCAGCACAAATGCGCCTGCCCTGTATTTTGATCGAACGCAGCCACGTTTTCGGATTCGCGCATCTGTTGTCTGCAGCAGGCGCGCTTCATGTTACGCTTGCTATCCTAAGGTTGCCGATTGTGACTACGTTGAAAAGGGGGAAATTATTTTATCTTCTTACCTACCTGCTTACTATAAAGCTGGTGAAACACAAAGCCTTTGCGATAAACAAGTTCGTTCCCCAAGTCTCCATTTAACTCGCTGTCCCATTCGTAAAGCTCGCACTTCCCAGAGCTCGTAGATTTATACCCATAACTATATGCCCGGCACTGTATTTCTTTTCTACATATCTCTAAGCATTGCATCCAGTCTTCAGCTGTTATCGCCCTGTATCCAGGTTGTTGCGCAACGTGATTTCTTTTTGTTGGCCCTGCTATCGAAAGCGCGTTTCTGTTTTTATGAGACATCATCCAAACCAGAAACACTAGAATACAGACCGTTATTGAATCCATGGGAAGAAAAAAACATCAGTAGAAAATGTTCACATTTCAGTAACTGTTCTACTAAACGGAAATGTGTTTGTGCGCGTTTGCCTTTGAAGGCCCTCCTTTATTGCCGGAATTAATTTTTTCTCGCATCAGCCTACTTAAAATGCCCTTTGCCACAAAGAACAACCGATTCATGATGAGCCAATTTGTAGTGATATGCTAAACTTAAAATGAAATTACTTTAATTGATTTTCTCTTCTGTAAATACAATCTCTTTGCGGTTATTAAAATCCTATAGCTAGAAAGTACCAGCAATAACTTTCTGACGACAACAGCGTATATTTAGGCCTTTTCGAGCCTTTTACATTATAAGTGAATCAGCTATATATTGCCATCGACTAATCTTCCTCCTTCTTGTTGCGGAAAAATTATAATTATCGCCTTACTTGAAATTTAATTTAAGCTGTTTTCAGAAGGTGTTAATTTGGCTTAGTTTTTAACTTTTCATGAAATCATTCTTTTTTAGATAGATCTCGTAATTTGTAAGATTGAACTTATTAAGTTGCCAACGTGACGATATAGTTGCAAATTACAATCAGCCTGCTTCTTTCTTTTCCCCTTTGTCATATTTACTTTCTTGTTACATCGTCGTAATAGAGGGTTAAACATTATTTAGATAAAATGAGAAAGTTCAAATCAGACCTGGCAGTCAGAGAGGACGTTACTGGAGCCAAAACGTTTTCGGCATCGCGTTGCACTGTTTAGAAAAATAACCTTGCAATCGCTGAACAAACCAGACGTTGTTACGACGTATTAGCACGCGACAAAGCGCTAGTTTGTTCTTGCCAAATGCATTTCTGTCTCCCTCGAACAAGTTTCTGTCCACTCTTAAACGCAAATAGCAATGGCCAAAACGTACTCAGGCAACGCGTTGAAAAGCCTTCACAAAGACTAAGCCTTTCGCAAAGTAGTATATATCCCAAGAGACGTCGCTGTGGGAAGTCTCCGTGTTTTTCAGTAAATTGATGTCGCGTACAGTCTTGTTTTGGGATATGACTCTGCACATATTTTCTTTCTTGGATCTGCTGACTCTAAACCAAAAACATGCTTTTATTTCTCAGACTCACACGTGTTTTTGGGTTTCCTTTGTAGCCGTAGATCCCGTCTATTTCTCAGACTCACACGTGTTTTTGGGTTTCCTTTGTAGCCGTAGATCCCGTCTATTTCTCAGACTCACACGTGTTTTTGGGTTTCCTTTGCAGCCGTAGATCCCATCTTGCAGCAGCAAATCATGTCGTTCCATCTGTCCAATCAAAAGCTTGAGCAGGAGCTCCAGCTTCTCAGGGTAAATTATGATACAAAGCAGTGAACAACGTTAGGGCGGATTTCAGATAACCACCGAAAGTAAGCCTGACGTGCGTTTTGTCAGCGTTTCTATTGGTCGAGAGCAAAGTCTAGTCTTTCGTCTTTCAGCCAATCAAATTACGAACTAAATCAAAACGCGCCAATGCTCACGTCATGACTAAACGCAAGTCTGACTTACTTTGCCTCCTGATTGCTTTGTTGTTGAATGGCTTCCACTCCTGATTGGTTAGTGGTTTTATATTTGCGTTTAGTTCTCGATAGTCATCTGAAATCTGCTCTACACACTATAGCTGAAGATGTATTGAAAGATATTTATCAACTTTCTTTCGGCGGTTAAAAGTGAACACCTCGTTAAGATTAGCTATTCTCACATACATGTTCCTTATTACTTTTCCAGGCTGAAAAGGAAAGAATTCCTGGACAATCAAAGACGCCAGGTACTCTAAAACAGAAGAGCTCGAGTAGCTGTAGACTGCGAGCCAGTCCCTACTTTGGGCTAAAAATCAGCAAAAAAAAAAACTTCCTTATAAGAAATTCCCCCTTACCTTATTTGGAATATCTGTAAGTATTTTCCCGCATACCTAAGCGAACAAAGCAAGTAAATTAACCAAAACTTGCAGGCAGCCTGCGTGGATAAGTCGCAAGCGCCGTAAAAAATATGCCAATCTATGCTCTCACATTAGACGCTATTTATTCCTGGCTTTACGCGGTGTTCGTTCGGGTGGCGCGCGAAATAAGCTTGGACTTTGAGCTAATGCCCTCCACCCTCCCCAAAGTTATTCTAGAGAGTATTTCACGATATACTTTGATTCATTTCTTAGTCTAGTATACACTGGCTTTCAGATTTGAGTCCCGAGTTTCGCCATATGAAGGCCGAGCATTTGGAGAAGATGACGGCTTTAAGGCAAGAGGGTGAGATGCTAAAACAGCAGACCGAGATAGAGAGGATGAAAAAAGAGCTGCAAGAATTGCGAGGGGAAAAGGCCCAACCTGACGTCGAGAAACAGGTAATATTGAGTGTCAGCAGCCATTTTGTTAGCCTAGTATAATACGGTATGACAACAAAGAGAACAACCATTTCCATCGAGTGATTTAGGGAATAATTATAGTGCAACATGTTTCTAGTAAAGCAATAATAAGTGACAAGTGTAAGACCCAGCGCACGCGCCGAACTTCTTCTGTCGAACCTTTCCTTTTTCAAAGGATGAGGCTTCAATAAGACTTTTTATTATCTAAACTATAGTGTTTTATCAGGATTTCGGCCACTGGGAAAAAATCGTAATTCGCACGTGCGAAAAAAATTACGATAATGCTCACTATCGTGAAATTTTCACAAAAAGTTTATATAATAAACAGAATAATACATGGGCGATTGCAGATTTGAAATTTTTCTTCTCGTGTTCAGATAAATTCCATATCCCCGTGCGTCCATCTATTATTTTCTATATAACAGAAAAATTTGTTTTGTTTTGGATTGGAACGACGCGACTCTGGTACGACGGTACTAACAATATACCTCTTTCGCTTGGGCGTAATGTTGTCCCATTTCAGATCACGTGGCATAAGCATTCCAAACAAAGAATGATTATTTGAATGCCACGTGATCTGAAATGGGTAAACATTACGCCCAAGCGAAAGAGGTATATTGGGTTCTAACAAGATAGCGTACTCGATATGCTTCTAAAGGGATTTATACAGACCAGCTTCCAGAACAAATTATGGACATTCATGTTTTAAAACCATTGCAAGTAGAATCTGGAAAACGGTCCCTTACAACATTAAGATTTCGCCGTTTAAAACTTTTGTTTCTTATTATAAAAAGCACCTCCTTGACAGTCGAAATTAATAATTTCCTCTTTTTCTTTCTTTCTTTGCATAAATAAATAAATAAATAAATAATCAACAAATAACAAAAAATGCAAAAAAAAAAAATCAACTGTACACGTTTTATTTCAATGTATGTAATTGTAAGTCTCTTTATATTAATGTAGTGGCCATCTCGAAAGCCATGCGCTACTATGGCCACTACGCACTTTGCTTTGTGTTCTTATACTTTGTAAATCTTTATCTATAGTTGTTTTCTTTTTGTACTGTACACTTTATTTGTAATGTCGAAATATGTGCTAATAAACTGTCAACTGAACTGCACATATCACATACGCTGGGATTGTCTATTGATACATATTTTTTTCTTCAGTCTTTCGAGGCGCCATTTATCTTGACCACTACTGGGATGGAAAAGTCGCTGCTACCAAGCCCTTACGATCCCAGGTAAGATGCAACAGACTAAGGGCTAGAAAAAAACTGCAGTTCCTACGAAACGTAAGAGACATAGGTTTGTTTTGAAACAGTGGAAGGTTTATCATCTTTTCGTCAAAGTCTTGTTTGATAGGCCTATCGCGAGAGATGACGTCAGATCCAAGATGGCGACTTCCTGTTAAGTGAATCCCCCCCCCCCCTTTCAATCCCACAATGCACTGTGGATTGTAAAACGTTTGGACAAAAAGAGGCCGCCATTTTTTATGACATCAATCCCTTATAGCCAAAGACGCTCAAGCGTCCCCCTCTAGAGCGCAATAATGAGTTGGTTCTTGGAATATTGGATCCCATTATTCGATTCAACAATGCATTCGGCTTGGGAAAACTTCTTCCAAGTTGAAAACGGATTTCGGCTAGATTACGTTCCTGACATCACGCTCTGACACTCTTAAGTCATTGGTTTTATGCTTCTTGGGATATCCCAGATAATACGATCACCAATTTCTTCTCTAAATGAACGAGGGAGAGATTTACCAGGCTCGTAAAGTCTACCAAGACCCGCCATATTGGTAACAAAACTCGCAAACAAAAGGCTCCCTGTAGATTTTTCTTATATATGGAAGCGCCTCCGTCATCTATCGTCCATTCAAAAAGCGAAAACCCAGTTCTAATCGAAAGACGTTTTCCCAAGCCAAAAGTATTATTGAATCGAATAATGGATCCAATATTCCAAGAATCAACTCATTATTGCGCTCTACGGGGGGACGCTCTTTGGCTGTAATGAGCCTCAATCAGGCGCCATTTTCGCAGCTTAGCAACCTTTGCGCGTCACGCTACTCTCCCCATAATCCATTGCAAGCCATGCTTTTCCTTCCTATAACCCCTGCGCGACGAACGGAGATTATTTGATACCCTAGTACGAACCTATTTAAAAAAACAATTTTTCAAATGTCGCAAATTTAGGTAGCAGTTCTCCGCCACCCCCTAATTAGTTTCACCGGCACCGGATCAACTAGAGCATCCATCACTTCCATTATTGTCTAGTCATATGTACAGGAGTAGATGAATCTATTTTAAGATTGTGAATTTAATGAAACGGGAAAGTAGTACTCTGCGCGTGAGAATACGAGGTTCGACGCGTGTAGTGCGATGGCGGCACTCAATTCAGCCATCTTTCATTTGAGAGAGAGGGCATAAATTGTAATCACGACAGTAATTCTCGCGAAAAATAAAAAAATATTGCAAAAAAAAAAATACTGCTTCGGACGCCAACTTCTAGATGGAGACTCCTTGTGATGGTGTCCTGGTTCCACCTAGAAGAGTTTCTTCGCCTCATGAACCCGCCCGGGCTGGCCCGGCTAGCCGGACTGAAATCCCTTTGTTCTGAGGCCTCCAGGCAAAAGAGAACAAAAGAACTTACCCCGCTTAACCGGACCAGTCTCGCTCGTATAACCAAATTTTATGTGCACCTTATCATCGTGAAAATATTACTATAAGAATTATTCAGATCTCGTGGGGTGGGGAGATCATTATACCACGTCGCACAGTTTTCAGACTCCCTGTGTAATTCGAAGGTCAAATCAATATCTGCCAAATAATGCGGCTGGTTTGTTATAGCTATCAAACCAAATTCTATATTTGGTTTCCAAATGTTCGTTTATAGTTATTGGAAATTCTTTTCTGCCTTTACAATCTTTTCTCACAGACGTAATAGGTGGTGCCACTAATGCAACTGTTGCTTCTCCATTTCCTGCTACTTTTGACGAAATAAGCACAGTTTGTAGAGGTTCCACTTTGAGGTTCACCTGATTTCCAGTTAGAGTAAGTCAATGAAGAGCGGTCTTCCCAAACCCAGGATCCTTCTCTCTGTTCATCTGAAAGCCCGATCCATGAGTACGTCTTCTGATCAAGCAGTGTCGATATGAAATCGTTTTTAAGCCTGCTCTTTATAGTAACCAGGTGAGCTCCCATCGAAGAGCATCGTGACTTTGCCCTATTCCAAGTTATCTGATCCGAGGATACAAAGTGGCAACTACTCCCGAACAAGCGCCAGCCAGATGGACAGCCCACTAGAAACAACAAGAGTGTTATAATGTTAGTTGATATTCTCATTACCAAAACTTGGATTTCCGCATTGGGCTGCATGGTTCGTGTTTCGGACCTTGTGGGTGATAGGACACAATATGTCAATAAATCATCAGGCAAAAAATCGTGGTCCCGTCTCTCATTGCGCTATACCTAATCTGTATATTAGGGACACTAAAGAACCACTGGGGACGTGGAAGTGAGCATCCTCAGTGACAGTTCTCGCAGATACCTAACACATGCTCATACTCAGTCCGGATCTTAGGGATAGGTTATATCTCACATCTCTAAACGGCGTCTTATCTTATATCATGGACATTTTTGCGGTATACATTTTTTTTCACCCTGCCTATGTATAATGGTAAGTGACCTGAGTGGATCAGTGCAATTAGGTCAGAAATCATACGTGTGATTTCAAAATCGAACGAGCGCGCAGTGATTTCTGACACGAAGGCCATAGAAAATGTTTTTGCATCAAACTCATTGTAAAATAAACAGAGAGTGAGTAATAAGCATGCTCTTCAGTATTGTTTTCGGATCAAAATTGCACGACTCAAGTTTCAAATATTCCAGTATATTATATCTATTTTGAAATCCAAGGATTACAAAACTTATTGTGATTTGAAAAATATTACTGCGATTTCCATAATTCTGCGAACTCTCACTAACGATTTCCAACCGTCAAACCCTCTTCTGAATCCGCCAATCGAACTCCGGAGTCTTTTCGTCGATACTCTTTGTGCTTTTTGATTGGCCAGCACGTAAACATTGCTAGCGTGTCACGAAGCCATTTAAGCACTGCTTAGGCACTGGCCAATCAAAAAGCACAAAGAGTAACGACGAAAAGACTCGGTAGTTTGATTGATGGAAGCCAGAAGGCGGTTTTACGGTTGGAAATCGATATGGAGTGTTCGCAGAATTGTAAAAATCGCAGTAACTAATCCTGATTTGAAGGGAAATGATCAAATGCTGAAATGCAGCAGGGCAATTTAGGAATACATTGACCTACTGTGAGCCAATCAGATTGCAGAACGCGCGAGGGGTATATCAAACAACGTAACATCTGAAAAGAGAAACACTAACTAACCTTTACGTAAAACTGCGGTAGCAGTAATGGTTTGAGCCTCATTCTCGGCTCTGCATCTATAGCCACCTTTATCAGACGCTATGACGTTACTAAGCGTGAGAGTCCCGTCAACTACATTAGATCTTCCGATGGGCAACGGACGGCCGTCGATCCTCTGCCACGTAATGCGAGCACGTGGGTCGTTAGACCTACATACCAGTGACACAGTTCCTCCTAGTTCCAGTCGAGTGACATTCTTAGGCTTCAGTGTGAACACGAGAGGCATCATGACCACTAAAACAGTCACTGCTTGGTCTTTTCCCAAGAGGTTTTGAGCTGTGCATACGTAAGTCCCAGTGTCTTTACGCTTCACGGAGTTTAGTCGCAAGCGGCCTTTGCTGTCTACTGCGCGCCCCTGTGGCAAGATACCAATTGCAGCTGACCAAGATGTTCTTGGCGCTGGGAATCCGGTTACGGAACAAATCGGAAGAGTGATATTTTCTCCTTCGCTTGCATAGGTTGGTCCGCTATGAAGGGTAACACGGGGATGCGCTGAAAGTAAGATGAAAAGCTGACTGATATTATACTATAGTCTGCCGTAACCAGACATAGTTCTTTAATTTGGCACGCATCTTTAGGCGCGTGACATGTTAAGTGTAGAAATAAAGAAGTGACCATGACAAGCAACAATTTTTACGCAGGAAAACTGGGAACGCGCCAAAGTAGGGGCTGCTAGAGTCTATTTCTTTTGTTGACGTACCGAAAACAAAGCTAGTTGGTATTCCACCCCTTACACCTTAGTCATTATCTAAAGAACTACATTGCCTGGAATCTCCTGTAGACTGCGATGTGGCATCAGGTATACGATTTACCACCCACCCACGGAGAACCCACCATACGCCTGTCATTTGACGTGACGCGACCTCGCACCAGCACACTTACCATTTACGATGACGGGAATGCTGACGCTATCTTTGCCCATCAAACTGGAAGCAGAACACTTGTACACTCCCCCATCGCCGCTGCTAACGTCCCTAATAACCAGTTTCCCTTGAGTATCGTCACGTGATCGCCCCTGACCTGGTAGCGAGCCACCCACTTTGCTCCACCTTGTAACAGGACGGGGATATCCGCTGGCCGAGCAGTGTAGTACCGCTGTCTCACTCTCGTTGACAGTCAACTTCGGTGGAGAAATCAGTACCTTTGGTGCAGCGAGGGATTTGCCAGGAACACCATTATCGCCCTTTGGTCCAGGCAAACCACGTGGTCCCCTTTCACCTTTCTCTCCCTTTTCACCTTTTAAACCTGGGGTACCTTTCATTCCTTGTTTACCGTGTAACCCTTGTAACCCTCTCGTCCCTGGAACACCTCTCCGGCCTCTTCGGCCCCGTGCTCCTTTCTTACCCGAAAGACCAGGGGGACCAGGTTGACCAGGCGGACCCCGCAGACCATAACCAGGCGGACCCGGCCGACCAGGTGGGCCACGGCACGAAGATGACGTCTTGGTATTTGTACTAGCTGCAAGGCGGCTTATGGCTTGATCTATTTTATGGAGTTTGTTTTGGATGTTCCCAAAATGTGAATGTGAACTTGATGTGTTTGTTGGTATGGAGCGTTTACCTCGTCTATGATTAGACAGTTTCTGTTGCGAAAGGCTTACTTTACCACGCTGGGTTCCTATAGAAAGAGGTAGACGTAATTAATATCAGCACACACACACCAGTGACGTATTTCATGATACATCGCGTTCATTAGAGAAAACCTTTAGTTCTTACGTAACGTAAGAGACAGGTTTGTTGTTTAAACAGCGGAAATTGCGCCAGCATTTTTTTCTAATATAAGAGACCTGGTTGACTGCTGTTTCTTTTAGCCATAGTTTCTTTTAGCCATAGTTTGACATGTGTGACCTCTATTAAATTTGAAGGAAGACGTTCACCGCCTACAACAGATTGTACTGCGTAAATAAGATTTCTCCAAATCTATTTCGCTTGTCCTTTGGTCTAGAAGGAAGGAGCCCCCAAATAAATTATTTTAGAGCCAATAACAATTATTGCTTACCAGATTTTGTGAATGGAAAATAGTCTCCCTTTTCCAGTCTGTTGCTCAGTTCTGTTAGCTTTACAGCTTGGTCTTTCATTTTCAATTCAATCCGCAAAAACTCGCCGCCACAAGCAAGCAAGGCTACTAGGGCAATCGCCACTTTGGCAGATGAAGCCAACGAGGCTTTTTCCTTGCCATTCGTAGTCATTGTTTCCAATAATCGATGTGTACGTTGCGAATCGAAATGGACCCGGTAACTTCCTTATTTTATGAAACGGAAATGCCATCCATCATTTGTGGATCATGTTCCAGCTTGCCCCCCAGTGGGTACTCGGCGCGTACAGAATGATAATAAGGGGCCGACCATTTAACTTCTGAGGGGGTGGATTGGGTGATTTTGCAAAAAAGAAATTTCCTGCACGGCCCGAAGGGCAGCAAAATGGTGACTAAAACCCTTCTTTCTTTTTGGAAAAAAACATTCTTACCGCATAACAGAGGTATAAAAAAAAGCTTGCACGGACCAAATGTCCCAACCCCTCCCCTAAAAGTTAAATGGTCGGCCCCTAATTTAAAAACACCCGGCACGAATCAGTGCCAGACTCGTTCCCAGTCTTTTCTTGTTTCCTTGCGTTACTGGACTGTTACCGGTATTGCGTTACTTGGCAGCCGCGCAAATGCTTATGGGAAGGGCGAAGGAGAACGCTACGTTTTCTTTTACCCGCCCCACAAATCTTTGCGTTTCACGTCACTGGACCCACAGTCCATTGCGCGCCTCCCTAATCCTTTCCACAACCCCTTGCTCCTCGACTTTTCTACAGAGACTGGGTACGACTAGAGATTATTTTATAGCACCCTTACCTAATTTTTTTAACTTAAAAAATTTAATGTTCACCTCCTCCCCCTAATTGGTTCCACCAGGAGCCGCAGCGGCGTAGCCAGGAATTTCTGAAGGGGGGGCCGGATAGTGAAAACATGGGACGAAAATGCTCAAATTTCCTCCAGCAAATAGAGTAAATGTATGGGAAAATTTCCGAGAAAGGGGGGCCCGGGCCCCCCCTGGCCCCCCTGGCTACGCCCCTGAGCCGATCCCGGGAGCTTCCCTCATGTTGACTATACAGGGATGCTGCGCACTAATGCGGTAGGGTTTTGAGGCTCAAGTTATATAAAAGGGTCGCGATTTGCGAATTTCACTATATAAAATGGTAGCAAATCACGAGATTCTGTATAAAAAAGTGTAGGGTTTTGGCGTTGCAAAAGGGTTTCAATATTGCGTGGCACATATTGAAGTTCCAATTATTATAGTACCAATTTCTCTCATGTTCCGCTGCCCCTGTCTAAGTTACCCCTTCTGTCCCCAGTGCTGGTTTCTCTGTCTTCTGGGACTTCACCCTTGGCATGTCGTCTACCTACACCAAGTGCCGTCTGGCGGTAGGAGTGTATAACGGTACTGACCTGATATCAGACGTCAAGGTGCTACCGACTACTCAGGTGCACCTTCTGAACGCCCATCAACACCCTACCATCCCTCCTGGAGGGGCGGCAGTACTGGGCGTGGCTCATCCATTCCCAAAGTAAGTACTTGACATATCTCTGTGCTGGAAAAAGTTTACTAACAGAGTCGTGGTCCAAGAATATCAACTCTAAATTTTTTCTATGCACTCTACTATTTTTCAATCGTTGCGCGCTTGGTAACTTGATCAATTTTCTAGTAAGTCTACTGGACTGAGAATATTCTGCCTTTCCAAAAAGGGAAAAAGGCAACGATGTCTTCACAACGTCTTGCGTGGCCTGCTAGCCGGCTCTCTTGTCAGTTTATTCGGGTTTCGGATTTGGGGTTGTTGGCTGACAACGCAACTGGTCTTACTCTATTTCACTAGCCGTAATATATAGATTTAGGCACCGCCTAAAAGCGAAGCTCCCAAAAAGTTTTGATGACGTAAAACTGTCACGATTTGTAGCATTATTTTTAAGTAGACGGCGACGGACTCAGTTCGATGGTATCATTATATCGACCCGCCGGACCACACTGCAATATCACCATTAAATGCAGATCCACTAATCGTATCTAACCACGATTTTTTCTCCATTTATTTCTAAAGATGCGCGCCTTTACCGACACTGTGTCTGGTTGTGGAGCTACAAGCCAACAGTACCGAAGACGGAGAGGACCCTCACAAACTCTACTCACGGGGGTGGACTAAGATGGATCTGTTTGACTCTAGTGACAGGCTTATAAGTGGGAGGTGGGTTAGCTGTGGTTTGTGTATAGAAGACGTACCCTTTCTGTAAAAATAATTAATACTAAAGGTAAGGCTAAGAAAAATCTCTGACTATTTTGTAGGTGGCGAATTCCTCTCCGCGTACCGCCAATAAAAACGTACCTCAACACATACGAGCTCAACAGAATACCTCAGGTACGTGTGGTGAGTAGCGAATACGATGTTTGCGAATATTAAAAGCGAAGAATCAGAGCGTTAAATTGGTTTCATGCGTCACAGAACTTTAAGCGCCTCGTTTTTTATGAGCCTGCCTCGACACTTCCCACAGACCATTCCACCCCCCGCATGAAACCGAGGTTTGGGTCACAAGCTTTGCATTCGGTTTGCAGAACCTGTGACCCTGACTTTCAGAGAGGCGCACGTATCACCAATCGACATTCTCGTACCCAGAGCTCCCCGGCTCACTCGCCACTTCACAGGGGAGGCTCTGGGGACATCCAATTGAGGGCCGTCGCTGATTGGCTCATTTTGAACGTTGGAGCATGCGCTGAAAGGTCTTTCTCTCAGCGGCTCTGTATTAAATCTCGCGCATGCGTCAGTGGCTGTCACCAGAGCCTCCCCCGCGAGGTTACGAGCTGGGGGAGCTCTGGGTAAGAGAATGGCCAATCGCTGGAAGTGCCCCGGCCCCACGTATTCGCCTACAGAGAGCGCTTTTTGTGAGGGCCCATTACGGAAGTAGTCCACTCACAAGACGTGACTCCGTCACCTATTGACCAAAGCTTGCGTTGCGTTACTTTGGAAAAGGTGAAAGTAGGCGAACAGTGGCTCATCGCGCGCCGTTTGAATAACTGCCACATCATGTCTTTGTTGTTCCACAGACTGGCCTGGCTGAGCTTTACATCAGACTTGTTAACGCGCGTGACGCCAGAACAGAAGAAACTCTCAGTCCTCAACCTCTACAGCATTATCTCTACAAGTTCCCGCCCATGGTTAGGGATATGTTTAGACCCCTTATGCACTCTATATCGAAATTGCCTGTGCCGATAACGAATTCGAAATCTTTTAACCGTGGATATGTTTTACCATTTGCGCCAAAACCCTTGGTGAATAGGGGCGTGAAGTTAAAGAGCCGGCCCTAGTTAGGCACTCTTTTGTCATTGTTTTCATTTGATGTTAGACGACCAATTACGTGAACGAATTTCGAAATAGCCATCTACAAACTCAATACTCGATTTACTGAAATCAATACACATGTCGCACTACAATCTCTAAATCAGGAAATAGATGCTAAGTGTTTTGCTAGGCTGACAAAATGGCGGCTGACTGAAGCTCTTTAACTCAAGAGACAATCAATGGACGATTCCAGCTATAACCGCGTGCGCTCTTCTTTATTCAGAAATGCCCAACCCGTGTCCCACAACTACCAGAATGCAGCGCGCGCTTTTTTAACGGTTTGTTCGACAAATGTCCCACATCTACCGACATGCAGCGCGCGCATGCGTTATAGCTGGAATCGTTCATTGAAAACGTGAAGTTCATATGAAGAACTCTGTTGTTATGTACGACGTTTTAGGATAACCCAGCAGTTTATCGGTTCGATGGACAGAGGCCTAGCTCTCGCGTGGTGACCGCTGCGACCACAATACACCCCCCTGTCCCACCTCCATCGGTACCACCTCCGCCAGACACACCAGGGGTAGTGTCAGTAGCTTCTGTCCGAAGGTAAGCTGACCAATGTAGTGGAAAGCTGGACTTCTAGCAGCCTCTCTTAACATCCGAGAATCCGAGAGAAATTGCTATTGCTACATGCTTTCATTTAGCACGCTCGGCCTCGCTTGTTTAGCAATGAACGGGGGACAGCTATCTTGTTACACCGGCTACCCGAATTTACCAGAACGATTAACAAACGGATCCTTGAAAAGGTGTTGCGATAAAAACAAAATTTAAACGCAGCATCGCAAGACTTACACGGCAGACACTCAGAATTTACTTAAACAAGGTTCATTGGGAATTCATATCGTTATAGTCCTAACGTCCTTGTAATCGTGTCTGTTCGTCCTCTTATTTGCATGTTATTGGTGCAGATCATTGTAGTCCTAACGCCCTTGTCCTTATCTGCATGTTATTTGGTTCAGATCGCTATAGTCCTACCACCTATGTAATCGTGACTTTTTGACATTTTAATTGCATATTTGGTTGAATAACACGTGTTTGGCTGTTCCTCGACAGCAATCGCACCCCTGGGGACCCGACCCTGCTTGGCTTCCAGATCGACAAGCTGTACAATGCTATCAGTGGAGAGGTGAAGGTTAAGATTACAGCTTACAATCAACAAGACGGAGAGGTAATTAGGCACGTAAGGATACAATCGGCAGACCCAATGGGAGGGGCTCTAGACCCAATGGGAGGGGCACTAGACCCAATGGGAGGGGCGCTAGACCCAATGGGAGGAGGGGCAGACCTAATGAGAGGGGCAGACCTAATGAGAGGGGCAGACCAATGGGAGGGGCAGACCCAATGGGAGGAGGGGCAGACCCAATGGGAGGGGCACTAGACCCAATGGGAGGGGCACTAGACCCAATGGGAGGGGCAGACCCAATGAGAGGGGCAGACCCAACGGGAGGGGCAGACCCAATGGGAGGGGCAGACCCAATGGGAGGGGCAGACCCAATGGGAGGGGCACTAGACCCAATGGGAGGGGCACTAGACCCAATGGGAGGGGCAGACCCAATGAGAGGGGCAGACCCAACGGGAGGGGCAGACCCAATGGGAGGGGCAGACCCAATGGGAGGGGCAGACCCAATGGGAGGAGGGGCAGACCCAATGGGAGGAGGGGCAGACCCAACGGGAGGGGCAGACCCAATGGGAGGAGGGGCAGACCCAATGGGAGGAGGGGCAGACCCAATGGGAGGGGCAGACCCAATGGGAGGAGGGGCAGACCCAATGGGAGGGGCAGACCCAATGGGAGGAGGGGCAGACCCAATGGGAGGGGCAGTTGGAATCGGTGCTCTCCCTGTTCTGAGAGGGATAGATCATTCCCTGCGAGAAGAGGTTTCTTTCTGACATCATCTAGCAAAGTTTTTCGCGTATTTGGCATTTCTCATGGTCGCACACTCTATACCAGAGCTCCCCGGCTCGGGGCTCTGGTGACAGCCATTGACGCATGCGCGAGTTTTGATGCAGAGCCGTTGAGAGAAACAACTTTCTGCGCATGCCCAAACGTCCAAAATCAGCCAATCAGCGAAGGCCCTCACAATCTCGTACCCAGAGCCCGTCATCTTTTGGCCAGCGGCAAGATTCAGGGCTCTGGGGGAATCGATTTTTTTAAAACCCAGATTCTGGGTTTCCGGTTTGATTGTTGTATGAAAGTTCGTTACGTTTTTGACCTACCACGCATGCTCACAAATCGGATTCCCCCAGGGCCCTGAATCTTGCCGCTGGCCAAAAGATGACGGGCTCTGGGTACGAGGTTGAGGCCCTCAAATGGATGTCGCCGGGGAGCTCTGGGTACGAGAATGGTGGTTGCATTGTTACGCTCGCATGCTCAATGGGAATTCTAAGTGTGTGAGGGCATGGGCTTCTCTTGTGTACAAAACGAAGCTATCACGCGAAATACCGAAGCCGCGAACGACTTTGCTAAATTAAAAAGAAACTGACATGATGATCGTGAATGATCAGGCAAGCCTGTAGCCGCGTAGTACAGAAAATGGAAATGAGGAAATAACCTAATGTGTATGAAACATTCTAAGTGTGCTTCTGAGCGTTTGCCCTGTAAGCAGAGAAAAAGAAAAAAAAATCGCTCGCCCTAAGAGGGATCCGAACCCACGACCTCGGGAATTGTACGTCCGATGTTCTACCACTTGAGCTATTAGGTCAGACCATAGTTACTAGACTATGGTCAGACTGGGAGCATATCAGGAATGACAGAAAGAAACCTCAGCTCACAGGGTAGACGTATTACGCCACGTGTTTTACATAACATTTTGCGTTCGCGTGGCCGCCCTTGTAATTCAACACATTTCGGCTCCGCGGTTGCAATAATATGTTTGTACCTTTCATGATAACCTATTGATATTTTAAGTCGTTGCTGTTTGTTTTATTTTACAATTTCTCTTTATTCCAGGTGATCAAGGCCTTGAATGACACTCCAGTCACGTGTGTAACCAAGGCCGTTCGTCAGGATTTTCTACAAGACATCTACTCATTTGGATTACAAGAGGTTAGTACTGTTTCTTACTTCATCTCCCTTATGGCTTATTTACACTCTGCGATATGTCGGACCGATTGCATTTTCGTCGCGATTTATTTGATTTTCACAGTAAAATCGGACCCGACACGAAAAAAACCTGTTGTGTTGTCACAGATTCTTTAGTGTCGGGCCGATGCCGAACAAAACTCAAGAGACTTTCTCAGCCATATGACTGAAGCGGAGCCCAGCGGAGCCCCACTCGGCCGCCATTTTACCAGCCACATAATTACCGAGTCAGAAAAAGCATTCGTTTTTATCGGCTGATTTAGGTAATATAGTGAGTAATGTTTAAGATATAGGCAGTGCCTTTATCTATCTCCTAATAAGCGTTTGCCAAAAATTGTCACGAGGAACCAGGATAACTGTATTTCTATTTTATTATCAAGAAGCCATGTACATTACGAAATTCTTATGCACGTCTAAGCTTGATTATAGTAACCGATTTAACATTGCCATGCATACAGCTGCACAGGTGTTTAAATAATTTTCAAATGCTTTGCAATTTTAAGTTCCGCTTCATACCCTAGTTTTAAGTTTCCGCTTCATACCCTACGCTTCCACACCCCTTATGCGCGACATGCTGTTATCGCCCTTTTCCCGAAACCCCGAATCCCCCCTCCCGCGTCTTCCCCCTTCCCTCGGTTGTGCATAAGACTGGAGCAAGCTAGATACCGTCTAGCATCCCCTTTCCTGTCTTTGTCTAAAACCCTTCTCACAATTATGGTGGTGTTATTGTAGACTTGTTCTCCTAATAATTGCGACCGAAAGTGATTTTGGACTTTTACTGATTTGCTTACGTTATCTAGCCTGCGCGCATCCGGTACACACGAGCTTAACCTTTAGGGTTAACCCTAAAGGTTAAGCTCGCGTGTACCGGATGTTCGCAGGCTAACGTTATCGAAATACTGCTTAGTTGGGTGAGGGAATTGTGGTTGGATTCAACATGCTGCTATATTTTCCTGTTGTCACTTTAGTAATGTTGATGTGATATGAGCAGTAAAATGCTAGGCATGTCGCCGCAATTTTTGATACCATCAAAATTCGATATAAATACAGTTTGTCATACAAACGCGAGATAGGCTTGTAAAAGTACACTGCATGAAGCGCTTCAGTGTTTCTGGTGCACCATAATCAGTATATACAAAAACAAAGCAATGCATCATGGGTATGGAGGGTGGGCTCCTTTAAATAGCACTTTTTTTCGTGCAATCAACGACTCCAGGGACGACCTCTAGGAGAGCCATATTCAGTTACCCAGGCTTTAAAACATAAAATAAGGCCTGTTCCTTTTCTTAAATGACGCATATTAAAGAGATAGAAAGATTGCTGACATCTGCCCTAGCCTTTTTTCCTCCAATATCAGAGAAATTTTGATAGCAAGTCCTTTACTAAGAGTATGAATCTTATATCAGCGTTGCTGCCAACAGCGACAGAAAAGTGACTAAAATATAAAATAATTTTAATTTAAAGGGAGGCTGTCACGATACGCGCATGCTCCAGGAACGATCACTGAGCAAAACTATTTAGACCATCCTATCAGAAAACTATTGAAGAATATGTAAAACATAAAAATTTGGTCGGATGGATCGAGAAATAGCGAGATTAAAACGGATTCATTTTCGTGGTTTCAGCCTTCGCTGGCCATCGTTACGGGACGATACTTCTTTGTTTTGAGATGCGCAGAACAGCTGCGCAGTTGCGTGACAGCCTCCCTTTAAAATAATTTATTTTCATAATTGTTTCTGGTGTGTTTGTTTGATTGGTTAAAACTACCTGCTGCTAATGTTGCATTCCACTCACAGGCGCGTAGCTCCCTTTTATGCCCGGCGGGCTTAGCAAACTTTTGGTGATTTTTTTTAAGGACCGATGTAAAAGAACTAAACTTAAAAGTTTTGTAGCGACAGAGAGGCGGTTGCATTGAATTGGGTCCACATAAAGTTAATTTTTACATGGGGGTAAATGTTTGGTTACCATATGTCAACAAATTTTGACAGCGGGCTTAAAGGTGAAGAATGCCTAGCTACACCCTGACTCACATGGCTTGGAGTGTTTATATTAGTATTACATATAGTAGTGCTCTCTGACTCTTTATGGGAAATGTGTTTCTTAGAATAGAAACTTCTCTGACGTTGATGGAGAGAGACCTTATTTGGGAGATTCTTACTCTTAGTATAATGGACTCTTGGAGGGAGTGGAAACTATTAGTTGATAACAGTCTCCTTCTTGGTGACACAAATAGGAGGATGCACTCCCCCGTGGCTCATCCATTTGATCTTCAGTTGTTTTGTCCGTGTTTTTTCACCCTCACCCTCCCCTCCAGGGGATTCTATATCGTTCTCGATCTCATCTTCGATTACGACATATTCTCCATGCTGCTGAGAACCGTTGGGAAAAATGTAGGTCCCAGGTCCCAGCATCTTATCGTCGTGGAAATTCCCAATATAGCATTGCTTGCCGAAGGTTAGTTTTCCTCTACCTGAGAAAAGAAAATGACATGGCAATTATATAGCTATTGTATAGGTAGTTTTGCGGAAACACTAGTAGGTAGTCTGCGTCGGCGGGGACGTAAACACGGTCCGAAAACACATGGACAATACAACCAAAGCTAGAGGTAGATAGACAATTTTAAGGCTTTAAAAAAGGTGAAAATATATACACACATCCAATTAAAAAAAACTCAAAAAAATGCTTTAAAACAATGGTGTAAATCAAAAGCTCGAATGATGCCGCCTCTTCTTGTTATACAAACCAGGTCTGTCTATGAGTTGCACCACAAGATTTCTATCGCTCTGCAATAGACACAACTTTGAATGTATTGTTGATGAGAAGAAACAAATTTGCTGTTATCGTTAAATGGTTTCACGGATTTTAGTTCTATTCAAGGTAGACACAACTCAATATAGAATATACTTACCTGTGATACCATCTAAATACGTAGCTCACTCGTGTTTTGTATCATTTTGTTTTTGCGTCGCTTATTAGGTATCACGTTTTTACTTTTCACAATTCTGTGAACTGTCACTTTATATTTCCAAACGCCAAAATCTGTTTTGGCTTCCGTCCATAGTTTTTTCGTTTGTATGTTATGGTTGAAAATTTGTTTTTGAAGCTATTGTATAGCTAGACCTTATAAGTTCCAGAAAACATCAAGTTCGAGCCTGCGTGAAATCAACCAGAGATGTTCACTCGCGGTGTTTTAGTTGGCGTAGAGTTCACAGAATTACGAAAAGTGCAGCAAAGTGTCAGAAAACGGCAGCTGTCGGTCTTAAAATGGCCAATTCTACATAAATAAGTGGGAAAAAATCAATTATGATTGTGTCCTTTTACCGTGTTTTTACTTGAGGCATTTAGAAATTATTGCGTTGCTATGGTAGCACATAGATTAAGACGATAAGGATATTATTTTAATGCATCTGTACTGGTGGTTATTCAAAATCAATTCAATTTTATTTACATGAAATAACAACAGATAGTGCTGCACACTGCCTGCTAAGTGTTGTATTCTCCGTCTTTCGCATGGATGTTGAAGTTTTATTTAACCAGAGCCCGCTTTATTTCCCAAACCAACTTTACGATTATTTCCATAAAAAAATATCCTCGCATGCGCGAGAAAAACATTGCTGGTGGGGATGTTAAACTTTGTGCACGATCCTCACCTTTCTAAAGCAACATCAGATAGGAATTATCTCCAGTCTAGATTAGCTGTCCATTACAAGAAAAAATTAATGAATACACCCAACTGACATTTGCGGATATCCATGGATTTCGTAAACGCAGATAAACATCGTTCGCCGCATGAGCACAAGCTTGATAAGCGCGCATTAATTAAGGAAACCGGGCACTTATACGCAGTCAAACTGAGCCTTCGAAATATCCTATTCACGTTAGGTTTGCTACGAAAAATGTTAAAGAGCTCCAAATGGCATTTCAGTCTGTCAGTCTAACGCAATTACACGTTCTTTATTGTTCACATTCTTTTCCATTTCGTCCATTTATAATGTTAGATGAAGAATACAAAGACTTATTTCTTATAAGGTAACACGGATTATTTCACTAAAAAGTTGCTAAAATATTTTTCAGGACCCATTTAACTTACCCGATCGTTTCCCCTCCACCCATTGCCCCTCATACACCATTCCACTAGCCGCGTAGGTATATGTTCCGTGTCCATTCCGGCGGTCCTTTTCCCATTCCCCGCGGTACGTATCTGCGTTAGTGTAATAATACGTCCCAAATCCCTGTCTTAGGTCATCTTTCCAGCTCCCTTCATATTTAGCTCCATCTGGGTACAAAAATGTCCCTTGTCCATTTTTCTTATTTTTCTCGTAGTACCCAATATAGCAGGCACTGCGTGACTTCCCTTTCACTTTCTTGAATACATATTTACCAAAACCGTGGCGATAGCCGTTCCTGTATTCGCCTTCGTAAGCGTCACCGTTTGGCAGTCGTGCCTTCCCCTTTCCATGTCGCTCGCCTTGCTCATTACGATCTCCTTCATATAAATACGGCAGCGCCTCACTGTCGGAATAACCCTCTTCATCTGATTCTGGTAATGGCTCCATCTCTTCGCTCGCTGAGTTCGCTAATCAAGCTCTCCGCAAACCAACGCACGTAAATGAATCACAAGCACTCAACCAGAGACACTTTTAGCTTACAAATTCCCCGAGCTCGGCAAATGTTTGCCTCGGCTTGAGCCTAATAGGGATATTTAACTCTTCCCGGTTCCGCTCGTGATCTGCTAACTTAAGATCATTACTTCTAGAACGTGATCATTACTTCTAGAACGCGTCTCGAAGGACTCACTCGCTCCGTATCGGAAGCCTTTTAATATTTAAACTCATCTGATCCAATAGCATGTTGATGGAGTATTGTGTAGGGTCCGTCCTAAAGGCCTTGGTTTCTACCTCCCGATCCTCCATTGTTCACGAAATCTAATTGTCACTTATACAGTCGGAGTGCAAGTTTATCTTAACAGTAGTAAATATTTTATACATTGTCGAGGAATTCCATTGGAAGCCTCTTTCGTGTCGAACCTATGGATTCCACGATATGAAACCTCCGCTCATCTCAACCACGCTTAAATATCAAACAACACAACTCCGACCGTTACATTCAAAAACAATCTTGCAAAACACTTAGGGGACATTTTTTTATTCTCCAAAACGCCAGGAACCTTGAATTACTTAAAAGTGATTGAATTTGTGGCTGTTATAGTCCTGGTTGATAGATTCTTCACTTCGTTTGAACCTTTCGCTAATTACATCCAATCATTCGGCCTTATGATCCGAGACCACACTGCTATGTATTCCATTCCATTTCTATTCACAAACCCCCTGCCGCTTCACTCAACCCACGGTCAAATCATGTTTTCCCAATTTCTATAGTCCCTCCATGTTCTGATTAAAATTCCCGGGAGGTAAGACCACTATAGGTTCTCCACATAGTATTATACTCTGAGAAAGTCCAGATGATTTTCTTGTGTTTTGGTGTGTGTTTCTCCTATGAATTTTAATCACCCGCTTGAATGACGCCGGCAGGCACTATATCCAAATTGCGCGATATTGAAAATTACACTTGCAAAATTACGATCGAATTCAGTCGCAATTACTAGTTCTCATCGGTTGTTTTATATCATACAAAATAAAGGAAAACTTAAGATCAGAATATAGTGTTGGCAAAGTTTAATGTGAATGCTACTGGGAGTCTAAAAATACTATTGAAATGAGTAATATTCAAGAAACAAATTCAAGTAGCTCTTTTAACAAAATCCCGCATTTTGTATATTTTCCTTACTTGCTCTATTAAATCTTGTATTATTGATAAAAGTATTGATTATAATATTGATGATTGCTTGTATCAGTATTTTTTTTTTCAATATCGCGAATATCGCCCTATAATCTCCAACCTGAAATCTTGTACTATTGTATTCAGTAATCAATAGAAATACGTGTGATTTAAAAATACGAGCAGTAAATACAACCATTAGTTAGTGAATTAAAACGTTAGACCTAGTATTTTAGCTTAGAAAACCTAGGATATTGTCATGCTTCTTCAAATTGATTAAATTCAAGACGAACATCGTCTGTTGTCAAGATACTCACTTGAATCTCTCTGATGGGTTTTGCTGAATCTTCTGATGGGTTTCGCGGTTTGCTGTAAAGTGATGTGATTCATATTTTTCCATCACGGAATCAAACTCATGCAATGTTTATATAACTATAAGGAAAAAAAAAAACACCAAGCTTTCTGCCCCTCCGACTTTTTTTTTGGGATCTAATTCTTTGCAATCTTATCTGGAGGTCTAAGCATTTCTAAGTGCACGTCTGGATGCTGAGCTTGATGATATTAACCGATCATCCTTTTCTTTTTTTCAGTGTAATCATTCAGATTTTATCTTTAGAACTAAAGCTTTGTAGTTGTCTTTTTTTATATCGTCTTTGTCTTGTTAGCAGTAAGCTTAAAAATTATGCAAACGTTTCAAGTTCTATTGAGTTAAAATTATTTTGGATTGTTAAGTATGATTTTATTTTGTCTCAAAACGCCATTATGTTTTTAAAGAAAGGCTCGTTTTAATGAATCTGTATAAAGTATGCATAGAATGTAATTGGTGAATACCGAGACGAGTCTTATTTTGATAGTTTTCAATAGAGCAATTTCGATAGATATTAGAATTCTAACTTGGACACGAGGCTCATGGGCGAAGAAAACAAAATAAATAAATTATTAATTTTCTGAAGCCGATGATTTTTTGGGGGTTTATTTCCCTTCTTCCATCGCAAACCAAAATCAAGCCAAGAGGTTCTAACCTTTTGGAGTAACTGGACTCTGGCCACTTTTTGTCAAAATTGCTCGAAATTCAGGTCGGGCAAAAAATATGACGGCTCAACAACGAGTATCAGGGTGAATCGCGATACAAGAAATGCAGAGCAGAAAATGGGAAGCTGAGCTGATGAAAACAATGCAGGAAGGAACTCCACGCAGCGCCAGCCTAGCTCCTGGACTTTTGGGCGGCGGGTTTCCTGTGGTTAGGTTGGAAATGGGACGTCACCGGGATCCCTCTCCCCGAGCTTCTGCAGGTGAGCTCGGCCCAACCCTCACGGTCCATTCCGAGCACAGGAAGCCCGCTCAGACGCCTTGAACTAGGCTACGCCCCTGATATTTACAGTAGCTTTTACTTCTTTCCACATCCACGAGTTAACAACCGCTTTGATTTGATTTTTTGCCCCAGGCTCTTTATCGGCACGCTCAGTGGAACTCGTATTCTGTCGTTGTCCTCCGCGTGTATCTAAATCCCTCCACCGCTGGCTCGGCCAATCAGAACGCGGTAAATTTGTTGGACGAGAGCAAGTTGGCAGCCTGGACTCTAGTGCCCTTAACGCTCGGTGGAGCTCCCCATACACCACGCCATAGCCGTCAGTCACAGGGTAAGCTTAAATGACCTCTCGACCACGCCATAGCCGTGAGTCACAGGGTAAGCTTAAATGACCTCTCGACCACGCCATAGCCGTCAGTCACAGGGTAAGCTTAAATGACCTCTCGACCACGCCATAGCCGTCAGTCACAGGGTAAGCTTAAATGACCTCTCGACCACGCCATAGCTGTCAGTCACAGGGTAAGGTGACATACCAAACTACCACGCGACGACGAAGGACTTTGTGAAATTATAGGCTGTATTGTATTTCTCGGGAAGTCGTGGTGCAACTGTACTCGATAGAAGAGGGAGGGCCACTAGTTGTTATGATCATTTTGCTATACAAGTACATATATTTCCGATAATGATATTAGATGTCCGAGCAAAATGCGTCAATCTCTACATAGCCGAGGAAGACAAGCCTTCCACACTTTTAAATTTACTGTGTGGTCTTTACGTGTGGTTGCCAGAGTGGACGGACGGGATGATCAATCGATTGAAAGTCGTAATCGCTGGGAAGTCTTAAGATGATAGTTTGGCTATCTATTGCTAGGGAATATTACTTGATGAATTCCATTAGGAAAATCAAATGGAAGGGGTGATCGTTTGAAGGAAACAAATAAGGGGTGGTACGTTATTGGGTGAGATATTGTAGTATTTTCTAATTTTGTTGATTACAGGTCGTAGTGTATCCAGACAACATCCTGATCTGAATCTTGGCACGTTCAATCTACCTCTTTTCTTCCTCCTGTACCGGATGTCAAGGGCTTACCACTTCAGGTATGTGTATTTAGTATTTGGAACTCAATTTGGAACACATTTGGAACACAATTTTGTCCTGAAAATGAATACCCGCATCTCCTGAAATTTACTTGTCTGCTGTATTTTTATTGCAGGTTACAGATTCGCCCGATACCTGGGGCCGATACGGCAAGGCGTACATTCTTTTCACTATATTCTCTGGCGTTAGTCCCCCGCCAGATAGGCCTATCTCGCCGCCAGAATTCATAGAAGAGAATGACACTCCTCAGGTAGAGACCTAATGTGTGCAACTTATAGTTTCACCTTGGATGATTCCAGCTATAAGCGCGCGCGCTCTTCTGTGTCCCACAACTACCAGAATGCAGCGCGCGCTTTTTTTAACTTTTTTAACAGTGCAGCGCGCGCATGCAGCGCGCGTACGTTATATCAGACCATGATGTTTTGTTTAGTTCATCAGAATAAAATGTTCATAAGAATACCATTTAAAAATGACTGCAAATCTGTCATCTGTCATAGAATGTGTGGATAAAACACGGTCGTCTTTCTCTGGCTAGTCAACCATTCGAGGCCGGAAGTGGGTTTGATCTCTACATTGATGGCGCCCGATACCTACCAGATAGTATCACTTATACCAAGGTAGGTACTACAATAGGTTTATGTTTTGCCATGTTAAAGAGCCCGTGTCAGCCACTCCTTTGCTATTGTTTTCGTTCGATATTAGAAGACGAATACGCGTAGAAATCTCTAAATCATCAGTCTTAATTTAGTCTAAATCATTAGTCTTGATTTACCAAATTCAATCAAGAAAATTGCTCTTTCTTTCTTCGACTTGGTATGTTGCTATGCTGTCAAAATGGCGGTTGACACAGACTCTTTAATGCCCTTTTCCGCCAGTAGATGTTTTACTCGTCGGCTTGTTTCCTTGAACAAAGACTGAGAGTACTTGCGAAGTACGGTTGGCTCAGCGTTAAAGGGAACCCCGGTTGTTTAGCCTTTTCAAGCTCACAGGAAACTTAAACAACTCAAAAACATTCGACAAACTTTATAACTGAAAAGAAACCCAATTAGGCCCACACGACTCATTTCGCTTTGACGAGATTCTTATTTGAACTCTTGTGCCTGACGTTAATAAGGACGGCGTAAAGAGCTTATCCTAAATCGATTTTCTTCTTTTTACCCTCTCAACATAGAAATTGTTTTCTTGGTGCTCTTATTCTGGTTATATGTGTAGCGAGCAAAGCCTCTTTCACGTCATTCCTAAATGGAGGAATGCTCACCATGAATAATTTAACGATATTTTTGATAATATTACTTCAAATTGACCTAAAACATTCAAACTATCTGAACTATCAAGACTACTAGTCAGGATAAGGATTAATACATCGTTTTAGTGTATATTTATAGTATATGCCTCGTTCTATTAAAGATTAATACTATTAAGGTACGTAATCAATAAAACGAGCTGTCCGAACCAGCGAATTCACTCATAGTGTAGTGGTTAGGGTTTGGGTATAGTAACTGGAAAGTTACAGGTTCGAACCCTGACGATTTTCATAATTCTTTTTTTCATTTCTGTAGGTGAGCGCTTGTTTAGAAAAAAATTCTAAGTGCCAGTGAGCATTCCTCGATTTAGGCGTGTGTCTCTTTCAGCGCATTCGTGGAAATGCATAATTTATAGCACAAGAGTGACGTCATGTTTCCAAGATGGCGGCGCCCGCGATATTCAAATTAGAATCTCGTCAAAGCGAAAATGAGTCACGTCGGCCTAATTGGGTTTCTTTTCGATCCTAAAGCCTCGTGAATTAGCTATGAGTCGATAAAGTGTCGCTTGAGTCTAAAAAGGCTAAACAGCCGGGGCTCCCTTTAAGTCCCTGTCCCACACTATATACACCGTTTTCAAACGAAAACGGGTACTTTTTGCTCCGGATACGGCTATCGTCCACACTACAAGGCCGAAAACGATCACCGAAAACGGATCAATCCGAAAACGCTCTCCAGAGTTGAGCGATTTGAAAACGGAGCTGCTTGAAAACGCTGTTTTCTAGTGTGGACGGGTGAAAACGATGCCTTCACCACAGCAAACCCGACCAATTTCGCGGGCCGATAAATCGAAATGCGCATGCGTTGAGCTTATTTGAGCATGCGCACTGAATGCATAAGAGCGTTTTCGTACGGATACGCGTTGTAGTGTGGACGGGCGAAAACGATACGAAAACGATAAGTGTGGATGCAAATCTTTTTGAAACGGAGCAAAAAGTATCCGTTTCGTTTGAAAACGGTGTAGTGTGGACGGGGTCTAAGGCGCTGCCTAGATCCTTCATATATGGTACACTATAGTGTCCTTCTGTTTATCTTCGTTCTATAAGACATGGGAGATATTTATACGGGAGATATTTATCCAGTGTACCATATATGAAGGATCTACCAGGCGCTGGCCTCTCACCGCTGTGACCCGGGATCGACTCCCGGCCGGGACAGAGGAAATGTTCGTTCTGTTCGGTTCGTGGTCGAAACTAGTGGCAATTTCTTGGTGTTACGGAGCATCAGAGGCATGAGAACAATGAAACAAAAGTCACGAACAACGACCTTAGGACCTCGAGCACCAAAAACAGCTTTCCGTAGCACCAAGGAATACCCAATCTAGTTCACATTATGTGAAGCACTTTGCTCTACTGTGTTTCGCGTCTCTCCCTTTTTGCCTTCGCGCATTTCCCTTTCGTAAACGGTCGATGCCTAAAAAAACGGTCATCGCCATTTTTGATCCCTTGGGGAAGTTGTCGTCCATATAGCCTCGTTCCATAGATGCTAATAAAAGATTCTACAAATATAATCAAAAAGCGTTCGAAAACTATAGCAAATTCACTCGTAGTTCACTGGTTGGGCTTTGGGTTAAATATCAAGTCACCCAATTGGGGTTAATCGAAACAAGGGGAATAGATATATCAGTATGTTTTTTATTTTATTTTACGTTAACGAAGCAAGCAATATAAACGTGAAAAATGCCGTCCCAAAGGCAAAACTGCTTTGCCTTCACTACCCCCCTTTCAGGGGGGACGTTAAAAAACACTGATATTTCCCTGTAATCCCTTCAAAATCGGTCAGCAATGTAACCACTATTCCGCACGTCACTAACAGGCGCGCGCCAGCTTAGGTATTTACTGAAATAAAAAAATAAACTAATTTAGCTCGCTTCGACTGAGAAGACTTTGAAGCAATTTTTTTCTGCTCAATTTTTCAATTAGTTAAAAATTAACCCGTAACAGACCTCCTCGGAGTGGCTTTAATTATTAGTTTTTCATTTCACCCCGTGTGTCTTTTTTTCTTTTTCTTGACAAAAGTAGTAAATAAACATTGAGAAGTATTAGAGAAAGATTTCCCAGGAGATTGACATAAGGTTTGGAGCGACGATTTCGCACGTACTGACTCCCGCCTGTTATGGTGGTTTCGCTCTTTTGACTGGTGAAAAACACGTATTTTGTGTTCGAGAGTGTAGATCTGCCAAATTTAATCAAACGTACAACCGAAGAAACGTTTCTTCTTACTCATATTTAACAACCGGCCTCACTAGCTCCACTGTTATCAATATAAATACTGTGAATTAGAAAATTCACAAAATTCTATAAATTCTATCGAAGAGAATAGTAATAATTAGCTGTGTCATTGATTACAGCCCCTCCCCCCCCCCCCTTTCCCTGTTTCAGGAGTGTCCAGGAATAGAGCGGATTTCATATGACTGTAGTGGAACCAATCGCAAAGTAATTACACCAATTGTGAACAAAAGTAATTGCGAATTACTCACGACAGTCATCTGAAATCTGCTCTAGTAGTTATATTAGTTCTAGTTATTAGTTCTTACAAATCCCCCTTTTTATGTCTCTTAAAAGTACCAAGACAGCCTGTCTAATGTCTGTGTTCCTCCAACAATATATAACAGGGTTACACAGAGCTGCACTGAAAGCGAACACTATCGAAGTTACAACGAGCTCATTAGCGACTCTAGCGTAGTCAGTAGCGAGTATAGACACCACACCACAAATCAATGGCGTATAACATCCCAAAGAACCACAAATTTACATAAGCCATAGTAATCGCTTTGTTGGCTTGCTTCGTTTTCATCGTGTTAGGCTCAAGTTGGGCGTGTATTTTTCTCTTATGATGTCGCACTATTTGGAAGATTTTAACATGCACGGCAACTATTAAAGTCAAGCCGAGAAAAACCTGAATCCCAGTCATAATTATAACATTCTCAAACGCCATGCCGAGCTGGTAGGCTACTACAATACTTGTTATATAGATCCATATTAATATCACCAGTGATAAAGTTCTCTTCGGAGTGACGATCTCGTAATATCGTAAGTGAAAGTGCAGCGAGGCTAGACGCTCGCAACTCACTGCTACCAACGTCAAGAAGGAAGTAGCCGACGCAAAAAACGTGGAATGGTAAAACACCCGAGCATAAGCGCAAGAAAAATGGAGTTTATGATTCGTAACCCATCCTATATAGAGAGGAAGGCACGGGAACCCTGTGAAAAAGTCTGACAATGCCAGGGAACAAAGTAAAATGTTAGATGGTGTGTGAAGCGTTGTGTTTCGAATAGTAGTTACAAGAAATAGTCCGTTTGCCGTTAAAACTCCGGGTATAAGAAATCCTGAAATGAGAGCGATGACTACTCTGAGAACTTGAAAGCTTTCTGTATTGAATTCAAATGCAGCTGCGAATCTTTCAATCTGATATGAACATGTCACCCTTTGAGTTAGGTTTGCCATTGCCATGATCAAGAAAATTCAGAAATTCAGTTTTTCTTTAAAATGTCCTCTCTAACAAAGCTTCTAACGGTACAAATATGAGATGCAAGCCACAAAATGAACAAATGACCCAGCAGTAAAATAGAACTTTGTATCGTGTTCTACAATATGACCCTGTTGTTTTTATGACAGTTCCGTTTACAAGCTTGTTTTAGTTGCTCTTGATGATCCATGCACGAGTACAACTTTTGCGTCGTAGACTTGCTCTCCCGAATCGTAACTCAACTTGTCTGCTCACTTACGAAGTGCTCTAAGCGATCACTTTTATATCCTCAACAAAGATCTCCCGAACTCCCTCCATAAGACAATACGTTGTTTATTAGAATAACACTTGGTTAAAACCAATAGAGTTAATATACCTTTCTATCGTATTTTCCGGTTCGAGTTGTTTGTCTTACAGTTCCGCTGGTTTAGTTGTTCTTTATCATCTATAGACGAGAGTGCAGCTCCTGTTTTTGCTTTTCTTCGTGGTTTCCTGAGCTTCATTTGTCTCAGTTTTTATGCGCACAATTTCGCGAAGTGCTCTCTTTTCATCACTAGCAATGAACTCCCGAAGTTGGGTCTATAAGTATACTTAACGAACACAAAAGTAGCCAAGAGAGGTGATGTAGATATGATTAAAAATTAGTTAGGATTTCACCTGTACGGCGGAAATCACCCACAAAGGCCGGGCGACACACAGCTTGTCTATTATCAACGCGTCAGATTATATTACACCATTTCATCATTTCATTTCACTTCTTGTTTTCACCTTATTCTTTGCCAAATATAGTGGATACCCCGGTTTAGTATTAATTACACAAGCGATTCGGTGCGAGGATTGGTCGAGAAGTTCGTTATATTTTGCTTTAGTCACCTATAGGTAAATCTTGAAAGCATTGGGGATTGCGCGGCGCGCACTTTATTTATGCCCCTAAACGCGAATTTATTGTAAAAAATCTTATTCTTGGTTTTCACGTGACGTCACCAAAATATTAACTTCACTTAAATTAATTTCACTATTTTTCAGCTATGATACCGTTACAAACTCCCTCTTGACGGCATTTATTCCAAATATCATATCGTGTCACGATCACGAATTTCGAAGAGTCGATTGGGAACGTTTAACAGGAGCTTATGGTCTAATTTAAAAACTAGTAGAGGACATATGATTATAAAATAACTACACATGTCATTCGATGTTGTTCCTATTATTATTGTGCGCTTTTGAGAGACTTCGTGATTTGTCCGCTTTCTTTGTGCCCCTGAAAGGGGCACAAACATGGCGGCTCCATACATTTTACTGTAAGTCTTGACGCGTATTACGTTACTCATATTTCATTCAGAAATAACATATCTCCCTGAAATTTGGTCAAAAGGAGCGCTTGACCTTCCTCTGTTAGTCCATATTATTTGTGTGTGTATTAGATGTTTTTCAGAGATGTCATCAGAGAAATAAACAAGGCATCGAATCGCAAAGTTCCCAGTCATTTCTTACTAAAATCATATTTACCAGAACTCGACAAATATTTACTTAGTTGACCTGAAACTTGCTTAACCACAAGTATATGGCAATATCTAAAGGGTTCTGTCCTTATTCTGTTTATTGTCGTGAAATAAAGGCATATTTTTGGGAGTTTTAGTTTGGTCACGTGACACGTGAAAACCAAGCACACTAAAAACAATTAATATTAGTCGCCTCAGACTTAAAATATCTCAGACTTAAAATATCGTAAATATCGAAGAATAGTCACCTCGACTTCGTTGCGATGACTATTCGCTGATAGAAATGGTTAAATATGGTTCATTTTTAGAGAGAGGCGTTCAGTTCTTTCTGTGAACATAACAAGCTTTCCAAAAAAAATGCGTTGATTTCGTTTTGTGATGCTTTTTTCCATATTCTGCTGAAAAAGAACGCCTGTACCCTACCTGGCCCAGGCCAGTGAAAATGAGATCAATCGTCTCGTGTTCTTTTTACTGGAGTGTTTTAAAGACAGGGAACTCACTCTCCTTAGCCAATAAATAAATATCTCATTTTAAATTTATTTTCAATATGTAGATTTTATTACTAACTTCCCATTATACATAACGGAGCTGGGACACTACTTTTTATTGTTTTTACGACAGCTATTCTATAGATAAAACAAAAGTCTCCAATGATCTTTCGTTTTATACGGATACAGGAGTAGACTCGCTAAAATACAAAATATATCAGGACCATTCTGTGAAGAATCACTAAAACATTTACACAGTCGACTTATACATTATTTCAACAAGCAACACATCGGTTAGCCAAGTGATCAGACCTAATTTTACTCCACTTTTTAAGGGAATAGTAAGCTGTCAGCTCTAACAAACCCCCCTTCTGATGTCTCTTAAAAGTTCCATGACAGCCTGTCTGATATCTTTGTTCCTCCAACAATATATAGCAGGGTTACAAAGAGCTGCGCTGAAAGCGAACACCATAGAAGTTAGAAGGAACTCATTAGCGGCTCTGGCGTAGTCAGTAGCGAGTATAGACACCACACCACAAATCAATGGCGTATAACATCCCAAAGAACCGCAAATTACATAAGCCATAGTAATCGCTTTGTTTGCTTGCTTCGTTTTCGTCGTGTTAGACTCAAGTTGGGCGTGTATTTTCCTCTTATGATGTCGCACTATTTGGAAGATTTTTACATACACGGCAACTATTATAGTCAAGCCCAGAAAAACCTGAATCCCAGTCATAATGACAACATTCTCAAACGCCATGCCGAGCTGGTAGGCCGTTACAACACTTGTTGTAAAAGTCCATATTAATATCACCAGTGATAAAGTTCTCTTCGGAGTGACGATCTCGTAATATCGTAAGTGAAAGTGCAGCGAGGCTAGACGCTCGCAACTCACTGCTACCAACGTCAAGAAGGAAGTAGCCGACGCAAAAAATGTGCCATGGTAAAACACCCGAGTATAAGCGCAAGAAAAATGGAGTTTATGACTCGTAACCCATCCTATATAGAGAGGAAGGCAAGGGAACCCTGTGAAAAGTCTGACAATGCCAGGGAACAAAGTAAAATGTTAGATGGTGTGTGAAGCGTTGTGTTTCGAATGATAGTTACAAGAAATAGTCCGTTTGCTAATAAAACACCGGGTATAAGGAATCCAGAAATGAGAACGATGATTCCTCTGAGCACTTGAAAGCTTTCTGTATTGAATTCAAATGTAGCTGCGAATCTTTCAATCTGGTATGAGCAAATCACCCTTTGAGTTAGGTTTGCCATTGCCTTGATAACCAAAATTCAGTTTTTCTTCAATATTTAAATCCACTCCAACAAGACCCCTTGGACACAACACAAAGCGGTCATCCAGGGATCTCTCAGAGAAATGTAATTTTGTGCGATGTCTCGAGAAATACGAGTTTTTGTTTGGGATTCGTTTTAGGCATTGTTGCTACGATGGTTCACACTGTCCTACTGCCTTCAGGGGCTTGTTCTTCTTGTTTAACATTATTGGTAGAGGATTTTAGAGAATTTCCTTCGCGACATGACCCAGAAGGACAGGCCGTATATCCAGCTAAGTATTAATTGACCAATGATCGTCAGGATAAACCAATTAGTAATACATGCACCTGCACCATCAACATATAGCACTGTTTAGTTTCGCCCTGAGGATATTTCTTGTATGTCATTCTCTTTAAACAGCACCTATGATAATAATATGTATAGTTTTCGTTTTTAATTTAACGCTGTCAGCGAAAATCTCGTCAATCATGGCTAATTTTAAACAGCCAATTGCCTGCAGTGCTATATTGATTTCGCAAGCACTTATAAGGCACGCAGCTGAATCGGGCTGATGTCAGTCGTTGCTTTGGACTTTTTCATACGTAATTTTAAAAAGATAGAATCGTCTTTTTTCTGTCCCGAAAAGTTTATTTTGGGACGTAAAAATATTTTTTTCCGGTCGCTATGCAGTCCATGAGACTTCCATGACTTCCTGGCGCATCTATATTTCTGACGTTTGTTCCAATAACTTTGGTTAAATACATTATTACGCAACCCTTATGTCTGTATTATGTTTCAATATATTTTTCTATGTCGTGACGTGTAACGTTTGATGCGCTTGTCTATAGTAGAGGCAGCATAGTTCCAAATGCGTCTAAGGCATATTGATTAGGAGATTTCTCACTGCAGTCCGTATTTCGGCATTGCGCCAACAGTAGATCAGCGGATTCCACAAAGAGCTGCTAAATCCTATTGTCATAGTAACGATGCTCGTCTCCAAGGCAACCTGCTGGTACCTTGTCAAAACTGTTGCGCAAAACGCCACTGCTACTGGCACATAGCAACAAAGAGTAGAACCAATGATGTAAGCCATGCTGACGGCAAGTTTTCTTTGACGCAGCGTGCTTAAGACTCCTGCACGCCTGGACATCTGACTCTGAATGCGAATCTGATGGCGACGAACAAGTTTGAAAATCCTTGAGTATGTAATATAGATAACAATCAAACCCAGTATAAGGTTTGCGCTTAAGTAGTACATCGAGATTTTTGTAAAGTAGTAAGCAACTGGCGAGAAGTAAATGCACGCTATTATCATAAGGTAAATCCATATTGAAATCACCAAGAGCATAGTTCGTCGCATGGTGATGTAGGTGTTATATTTAAGATTGAGGAAGAGGGCACAGTAGCGTTCCAAACAGATTAAAACTATCGTGAAAAACGAAGCACCTGAGAGCGCGAGAGAAAGAGCAGACACAACACCATGATACAAACAAGACTGATTGTTAGAGTAGTCTACAAGCCAGCCAATGCCCACAGGGATACCAATAAGTCCGACCAGAAAGTCTGCCATTAGGACATTGCAAAGGAGAATATTTGGGGGGGTGTGAAGGGAGGCCGTACGGTATAACGCTATCAGGACGGTTCCATTAGCCAGGACGATCAAAGGAGAGAGGAGAGATGAAACGATGGTTGTACTTAGCGCGATGGTCTGAAAGCTGGTGCAGTAGAAAGTGAGTTTGGCGTAGGGCCTGTAAGGGCAGCTCAAGTCAGTTACATTCTCCATATCACCAGCACTTTTCCTGAAGGATTACTCACCATGAAATGTTTCTTTCAACTCCGTGCGAAGCCCATAAAACTACCTTCAAAATTTCACTGCGCAATATTTACTCTGCCGTTTAATATACCTTTAATAAATGTCAATTAATCGTGCAATTCAAAACGTCTTTTAATGAGATTTTTTGGTTTTAATTACGGGCTCGTCATTTGGCTATGCTGTATACACAAGATATCAAGTATTCCTATGCGTTTCCGCTAATTGCTTGATTAAAGGCAACCTTGCTTTATTGTTTTATTCTAAAAAGCCGGGTTTTCTGACTGGTAAATGTGTGATCTTTCATTTTTCATTTCGTGAACGTGTGCATAGCGCTTTTTATATGAGTTCATAGCGATAGTTGATCAATATGAAATGAACTCTGAGTCCGTGGTAAGTTTAAATTCGACCATCGCTCAACTCGATTAAATGCTGACCCGAAAGAAATCCCATTAATCAAAATGGATGGGGGGGGGGGGGAAGTTGAAAAAGTAGCCATCATCAACCGGTAGCCTTTGCGCCCCGTTTTCGTTTGTTCTCAAATCGATCTATTGTTTTTCGGCTGCTCTGATTGGCTAATAGCCCGCAAAGGCTATCGGTGATGATGGGCCTTTAAAATTGCGAGGTCGTTAGGCAGACTTTCGACCCCGGGGACCCAGGGCGGAAGACAAAGGGTTCTTTAGTCTCCTACATTTCCCTGAAGGAAATAAAAAAGAAACGTCTATTCCTAAGAAGGGGACTCTCTAAGGTAAAGGGTCTATAGAAAGGTCTTCTTGCGGTTGCTGCAAAACTCGAAATCCCCTACGATAACTATTGACACAATCCACTTTTTTCAGATTGCAGGACGAGTTCTTGATCAAAGTTATCAAAAGTAAGCTTTCATTTTTTTTGCTTTACATTTCTTCCCATTCCGCCCATCGCTTTTTTCTTACTTTATGCTTTTTATTTATTTATTTTTGTTTTATTATTTTTCTCTTTATTTTCATGCAAGTTTGCATTCACCCACATTGCATCTATTTCTTTCCTTTCCGTCATTTTTATTATCGTTTTTTATTGCGATTTATTATATTTCATTGTTTCCTCCAGGGTTGGCCCGGATATTGATGTGCAGGCGAATCTTGACTCCGATATTTATAACCCAGACTATGATTATCGTTTGGAGTTCCGAGAACCTCTCTTCCCACCCACAAGCACATTCATGGTCAAGGTGAGTACATGTTGGGAGCTTGCATTCGTTGGCTTTGCATGGGTTACCTGTGTTTGGAGTTCCGAGAACCTCTCTTCCTACCCACAAGCACATTCATGGTCAAGGTGAGTACATGTTGGGAGCTTGCATTCGTTGGCTTTGCAGGGTTACCTGTGTTTGGAGTTCCGAGAACCTCTCTTCCTACCCACAAGCACATTCATGGTCAAGGTGAGTACATGTTGGGAGCTTGCATTCGTTGGCTTTGCATGGGTTACCTGTGTTTGGAGTTCCGAGAACCTCTCTTCCTACCCACAAGCACATTCATGGTCAAGGTGAGTACATGTTGGGAGCTTGCATTCGTTGGCTTTGCATGGGTTACCTCTGTTTGGAGTTCCGAGAACCTCTCTTCCTACCCACAATTACATTCATGGTCAAGGTGAGTACATGTTGTGAGCTGCATTCGCTGGCTTTGCTTGGGTTACCTGACTTTGCCTGTGTTACCTGTGTTTGGAGTTCCGAGAACCTCTCATGCTACCTACAAGGTGAGTACATGTTGGAGCTGGCATTCGCGGGCTTTTTGTGGGCTCAGGTGAGTTTAGAGTTCCGAGAATCTCTCTTCCCGCCCACCATGTTTAAGAAATTTGAATAGTCTTTACAGAAATACTTCCATTTTATTCAAGAGGTATTTTTTTTCCTGTGGTCGATCATCTAGTTTATTTATACCTCTCGGTCTCTCATAAGCCATTATTTCTAGTAGAGCATTCGGCCTGCAGTCTCATTGTCTATTGAATAAGGACCATTTGACCTTGCGGTTCTCTGCTAGCAGAGGCCACTTGTTCTGGGAAGCCTTGAGCTCAAATGTTCAATATTGTATGGGCCTATCGATGAAAGGTTTGCTCTGTTTCCTCTTCTCAGCTCTACACGGTGGATCGAGTGACTAAAAAACTCGGTTGTGTTGGATATGCTGTTCTTCCAATATTTCGTCTCTTGGGAACAACCAAACAACCCACGAACGACAGCCCGGACGAGAAGGTAACAATTTACGGGAAATTTATTCATCTAATGGTTCATTTTTGCATGTCGTTGCCATTGTTGTTGTAACTATTTTCGTTATTATTGCAACGGTCATTATCTCTAACACATCAAACAGAAGAGCATTTTCTTATGGATTGGCCACTATGCCAAGGGGAAAGGGAATAACTTTATAATAACGTTGAAGAAAGCAAAGGAGTCTTTTAACTCGTGGATGTCCGAAGTACAGGAACCAGTTATACTCAGGGGGTGAAAATGACGTTAGCACGGCCAAAAGGGTCTGGGAACTAGATTAAGGCTGCGCCCGCGATCTCTTACCACAGGAACCCATCAAGACCCAGAATGAAAACAAGCAATAGACTAGGCTAGCCAGAGGGCCACCAAGTCTTCTTAGTATTTAATTCAAGATAATGTGTACATCACTGATTATCAGTTTTAACTTTGTGCATTGACTGCAGAAAGAGTACGATATAGTAATAGTTGATGGCTCATCATCCAATAGTTTGCCATTGCTGCGCTTTGATTTTAAATTCCTGTAAACAATGCAAAAACGCAAAGAAATAGCAAAGCACGTCTATGAGTGCTTCACCCCTCTGCACAACTGCCTAATCACATGATCTTACAAATTATATTTATTTTTTAATGGAAAACTACCAATGTAAATCTTGATTTTCTTGTTCTCTATGACTCTCTATTTGTCTATCTGTCTGTCTGTATGTTTTTCTGTCAATACACTCGAGAATCATACTCATGTCGTTACTGTTATGTAGGTTTCGCTAAATGATGGCGGCCACCAGTTAAGAATTTACAATGGTGCACCAAACTTCGGCCAACCACTTAGTGAAAACATCGTCGAGTCTCTGAAGTAAGTTTTTTAGTTGCCGTTACTGTTATATGGTATTTACTTTCACCATGTTTTACAATTTAGGCGCACGCTTTCATATTTATTAAGCACCGTAGCTTTGCAGCTCTTTGCGGTACACACAAGGTATAAGGGAGCATTCATTATTTGTGCCGGGGTTGGACTGATAAGAATTAAGGGGGGGCATGTTAAATTCGGCAAATATGAAAATAACTGTGAGGGGTCATCTACTTTTTGGAAGCAGTGACTTCAATTTAACATATGGAACCGATACAGGAGGATGCATGCCTGTAAAATTACAACAAACTGTTCATGTCCTAAAAATACAATAAGTGGTCTTGGTATCTAGATGTCCCGACATTTCGTCCTGATCTAAAGGGGGAGGGCTTTCATTATTATAATAATTGCCTAACGGGGCTTTGAGGTTTTTATTGTTACTTGGAAGGGAGTCAAGAGGTTTTTGAGGCTGTATGAAAAATCTTGCCAGCCCACCCCCTTGCTGGGCACGACAAGGAATGGTAATATTTTCGCGGACTCGGAATGCTACCAGCTTACTACCACTCCCACTAAGATTACCGCTACCGCTTATATAGATTTCCAAATAAGCTTTGATGACGTCACATCACGTGAGTTGTTTGAATGTCTGACCACCTTTTCTTCCTGAGATATGAAACTTTCTTCGTTTATTGGATAAAATGATGACGTGATATCAAGTGAATAGGTTCTTGCATCTCCCATATCACCAATAAAATGTAATCCAAGTGTCGTTGTCTTATAGCCTTGCTTTCACGAGATATTATTTTATCTGATAATGACGTCATCAATGACGTCACGCCTGGTCACAATACTGTTGTATCCCCCTGACCAGCTAGAAAATTTTGTTCCAAGTCTGGCTGTCTTACCACGTTTCCTTCCTCAGATATGATTTTTTCTAGCGCAATAAGCAATTAACCTAATTAACCTAACAATTAACCTTAGCAATTATTACCTAACACATTTCATTGCTACGTTATCTACAAAAGAATTCAAAAAATTAAATGAGTTCACAGTATGGCCACAAGTAGTGCTATAAGTGCAGCCATCGTCTCCCACGAGCCCATCCTGTTACTCGCCCCCGTAGTAGGTTTAGCAGTAGGTTTAGCAGTGGTTGTTTTTCTCCTGACATCTCCTAAAGTAATAGTCGGATCATGTATCACATAATCGTCAAATCTGTTGAATCGGAAGGTGAAAATGGTCTTCCCACTCTCTTATTTTCTTTGGGAAAGCCAGCAGGCATGATCTCATTTTGCCACCGTTGTCGACCTGCAAGAGTGTTTTTAATATATAAATTGAGTTATGATTTATTGTATTATCATTATACCAATTTACATCATACAAAATTACTATAATACAAGAACAATGCTAGTAAGAAGATAATATTACAGCTAAAATCGGTGCACTGCAAACCGGGTTTTGGAAGGGTTGACTTCGGCTTTGCTGTCCCGTCGATCAAACCATCTGAGCCAATCAGATCCTTGCCCTGTTTTGCCTAGTACACTCGACTGGCTTCTCTCGGAACAAGAACCAGCTAAATCATGGAGGAAGTTAGTCGACTACACTAGGCGAAATATGGCAAAAATCTGATTGGCTACAAAAGGTTTTAGTGGCGGAAGAACAGTCGCAGTTTTAATCGATGTTTCAAAAGATTGTGGGACGTAATACAGTGGTTTTACTCGGAAGCAAATTATGGTTGAGGCCTCAAGACGGCCGGAAATGCATCGACATTTGGCGCTAAATGACTAGATTGTGGCTCCTTCTCGTCTGTAAAAAGCCCAGGAGCAGCTGCAGATGAAAAACTCGAAGTGAAACGGCAAAAAGGGCCCATCACTCTTGCTTCGTATAAACACTAATTTGCAAAATATCAGGTTATTTGCTTATTTCCTTGTTATCAACATAAATATTATGGGAGCCGCCCACCTCCTCCAAAATTATTGGGGATCCAGTGCCCTCTCATCGACCCCCCCCCCCCCCCCCCCCCGCTTCCGCCGGTCTTGTTACTGCTGTAATGACCACAAAGGGGTACTTGACTAGACATGAATGTATCATATAGTTCGCATTATCATAATGTTACCTTGTTGTTGATAGTCATCACAGAACCGCTTCCGAGCATAAACTCCCTCTTCTCTGGAATTCCTCCTTCTTTGGCTGTCACGTTGTTTCTGATTTCCATCTTCACGTCTAAAAAGCCGCCAGGAGGGCTTTTTGATGATGCTTTAAACTTCCAATCTTCAATCTGCCAACATAGAAGATCCACTTTCACGCACTCCTCGCAAAATGGTTATTCTCATACCCAGACCTCCCCGGCTCGTACTTCCCGGGGTAGGCTCTGGTAACTGCCATCTGAAGACCTTCGCTGATTGGCTGATTTTGAACCTTGGTACAGGTGCATGCTCAGAGTGGATGTTACCAGAGCCTCCCCCGCGATGTGAATAGACAAGGAACTCTTGGTTCGAGAATGAAAAACGATTTTTTCAAATAGTTCTCATTCCTATGAGGCCAAGAAGGTTTAGATAATCAATCTTAGATTTGGACAAGGGATTAACCGTTTCATTACAGAACGAAAAAGTTGCATGACTAATGAAAAAGAATACAGAAGCGACATACTTAGTCATCGGAAAGGAACTCCATGTAAAATCATTAGAATAAACCAGCATGGAGAACAGGCCGCGCTTTTGGCGCGAAAATACATACTTCCATGACGTCCACTAGGAGCTCTTTTGCTTTTGCTGTATAGAGCGGATTTCACATGACTGTCGTGAAAACAATTGCAATTGAGCAATCACTAGCCAATCAGAATCGAGAGAAATCACCACTTGCTCCTAAATGGCTTTTCTCTCAGCCAATCACAAGCCGAACCAATTACTAAGTAATTACACAATTGTATTTACTAAAGAACTTGATTGGCTGAGAAAAACGAGTAGCCAATGAGAACGCAAAGCAATCGCAATTACATAACAGGGTTGACAGTCATGTGAAATCCGCTCTAAATGGTACCTCACCTCAATATTCCACTTGACCATGCCCTTTTTCATGGCCATCTCAGAGTTTCCACTCCCTATATTTCCGGCTCCAGTGAAGAGGTACACTGTAACTTTGAACTTCGCTTTGTTACTCAGCGTCTTGTAAAAGTCAAACTTCTTCACTGGTATGTTGGTGTCGGGATATTTGCTTTCTTTAGCTTCGGTTACTGTGAATATTTCTCCGCTAAACGTGCTGTAACTAATTAAGAATTACAAAGATAAAAACGATGATGGTGAGAAGAGTGAGAACGTCGATGATCGTGACGACGATGATGATGATGATTGACATTATATGGCGACAATGATGCAGATGATGATGTAACCTGATTCTCATCCACTACGGTAGAGCACTTTAGCACTTCCTACCTCCGCGTCTTAATGATCAATGTAACGGAAATGAAAGGTTCTGGACGATAATCTCATGGGAGTATGGACCAATCACAAGAAGCGCTCATTTTCCACTAACTATCGGCCAATTAGAGTTAAGCTTGTACCTCGCCAGCTACTAGAGTTGCCAGCTACAGATGAATCGTTCCCTCTGTTTTCCAGTGTTTTTCGGAAAAAAATCTCTCCGCAAACTGTTGGAGATGATATGAATTGTACCTCGCCAGCTACTAGAGTTGCCAGCTACAGATGAATTGTTCCCTCTGTTTTCCAGTGTTTATCGGAAAAAATCTCTCCGCAAACTGTTGGAGATGAGATCTCCACCTTGTCGTGGGCAAAGGAAAGGTAAATTTTCAGCGATTTGAACAGATGAAAGACAAGATTTCTCGGCAAGTCGACCTGGTGACATTACCAGACGCGAAGCTAGGAAGTGTCATGTACTCTACCGTAGCGGATAAGAATTTGGGTTATAATGATGGTGATTGCAATGATGATATTACAATGTCATCATGTGTTATATGAGGAACTCCACTGCGGGTTCTGATCACCTGTGATCCTTGTCGGACATTGGATTTCCATCATCGTCATGCTCAATAGCAGATTTCAGGAAGATTTTCACAGTATCGCTTGAACTATCAAAATCGGCAACATCATGGCCTACAAGAATCCCCCCTGGAAGAAGAAGAATAGATTGGTTAGAAACTGAAAAGAAAGAATCTTTACTCGACTAAGTTATGAGGAAGGTGTTGCACACGTTAGCGCAGTTAATTCATTTGAGGAAAGAAAATAAATCCCAACCACCGTGCAAACGAATCCTGACTTACCTCCTTGTCCGATTAACTTGACTTTAACGGTCCCATCTTTTGCTACCTGGTCATCAGCAAACGCTATTGAAGAAATCAGTGAAAACTGCATCCAGGGACTGTATTATTCACGGAAAAGTGTGTGCTTGGGTTTCTTTCTTGGGAGCTTTTTGGCTGCTTTGATAAGCCATACTCCTTATATGAGAAATACCGAATGAAGCTAACAATAACATTCCTTTATGCCCACTTCATAATATGCCTTTTAATTTTAATCAACCTTCGTGATTTTTTACAAATAATTGTGATTCACTCCACTGAATTTATGAGTCGATTTTCTACACACGTTATATGATTATATCCTTGAGTCACGAATGAATAATTTGTTTTTTTATATTCACTTATCATAGTTCCTTATTTTTACTGATCTTTTCTCATTCATAGTCCCGATAGGCTAACGCTCTTTATCTCTTGTTGACACCCAATTCAGAGCATGTCATGAGGTTACCCGATTGTTCATCTTGTCCATTCTTGCATGCGCTCGGTCGTGGAAACGATTCATCACATAATCTGAATTAGGCGACACGAAGAGGTGAATAGACCCATTTCACGCTAATATGGCTTAATGAAATATTATAGCTATCAGGAAACGAAGTCCAGTATTCAATTCAGCACATTCGTATTAGTAAAAATGCAACGTTTGGTGAAGATTGGTTGAATACTGACCAAGATATGATTTTTCTAAGTTGATGATTTTTACAATAAATGTATGGTGGTAGCGCATCGATGCGCTACGAGCCTCGTTTTGGTGTTTCTCCCATACATTTCTTTGTAAAAAAAAAATAGGCAAGAAGGCTAACCTTTCAAAATGCATATCTCAGCCAGTTTTCGAGTAATTCTTCCCAACAAACTTTGCAGCTTTTCTAATACCGGCGGATGTGCTATGTGATTGATGGACTTCGTTTCCTGATCACTATAAGACATTATTAATCCATATTAGCGTGATAAGGGTCTATAGCGTTAGCCTATTAGGGAAAACGTGAAATCTTTTCAGAGCGAAATACATTGAGAAAAGCCACCAGACATAGATGTGTAGCTATTATGAAGGCGTTTATTTAGAACTTAATTATCTCTCACTGCTATAGGGGGAGCCCAAGCCACTTTGTGAAGCTTTACATTTATCATTCATGTTCATTATTTTTATACTTTTATCGAGCTTAGACACTACACACAGACCTGATCTATTTTTGAATGTTCTCATCTTGATATGTGAAAAGTAGCGGTCGCGGTACTATAAGAGCTAATACTCTACGTACTCGACACTTGTTTTCCCATGCAAATATTTGAGTTTTCAATCTATTTTCGCGGCGAATTCGTCCAGCTTGCCCTTACCTCCATAGAATGAAACAGAGAGTAAAAGAACCACAACTAGATGAACTTGCATGATGTCTTGTTTCGCGGAGAGTGGTGGAAAGCTGTTGCTTATGCCGTGACTTCCATACCGAAATACAACCCTGTCAATGCTTGAATAGGAATGATGAATATTATTGTAGTTATATGTCACACATTTGAGAGAGCATGCCTTTTAAGGCTGAGTATCAAAGCTTTTATTCAAATTCATATACTTGAATCACACGGTCCAACATCACATATCAAAAATGTACTTAATACGTCGATAAACAACGCTAGTCAAGTGTTAAGGATTTAAGTAAAATTATGAAAAAATAGCTTCAGCTCAAACGTAAAGCAAACAAGCTCTCGTCATTGTTCATAAAGCTTGAGAAACTCAGTTTACCACCCATTTTGTCTTATGTTCGAGTACAAATTATTAATTTGGATTTCCAATTACAAAATAAACAAAAATATGAATGATTGTGGACCTGTTGTTTCAGTCTTTTAGTAAGCTTACAGTGCACGAAGGCTATACTAGACAGTTTAGAAAAAGGGAATGGAGGACTATCCACACAAGAGCCACCAATTAAATCCTCCTTTGCCACCGTTTTCACCCCCCTGGATTCGGCACTTTCAAATGGACTTGATTCGCGGAACTATGTTCAGCGGTCTTTCCCATGATATAAGCTAGCATGCATAATAATTAGTCACACTTCACGCGAAGTCTCTTGGAGTCTAGAGCGAACCTTTGGCTTCATCTAGCTATTCAAAACAATGTTGTTCCAATCTCGTTCTTCGTCGGATGATCCTACAGCAAGCCATTCAAGCGACTCCAACCTCTCCGCCTGCTCATGTCTCGTAAACCTGGTCCTTCTGATGCATTCGCTGCAACACCAGGTTATTCTCCACAAAATGAAGGTAGTAAATTATTCAATTTCTATCTCGCTCCTTTTTTATTCGTTTGGTATTCATTTTCATATGACATATCTCTACTCGTGTAAGTTTGTCGCTCGCTTGCTGGCAGGTCATTTATTGGCGGGCCAGAAATATTGAAGTGCTTGGCGAGCAGTTCGTTTCGTATTCAATTTTCATATCTTTACTCGTGTAAGTTTGTCGCTCGCTGCTGGCAGGTCATTTATTGGCGGGCCAGAAATATTGAAGTGCTTGGCGAGCAGTTCGTTTCGTATTCAGTTTTCATATCTCTACTCGTGTAAGTTTGTCGCTCGCTTGCTGGCAGGTCATTTATTGGCGGGCCAGAAATATTGCAGTGCTTGGCGAGCAGTTCGTTTGGTATTCAATTTTCATATCTCTACTCGTGTTAGTTTGTCGCTCGCTTGCTGGCAGGTCATTTATTTGCGGGCCAGAAATATTGCAGTGCTTGGCGAGCAGTTTGTTGGTATTCAATTTTCATATCTCTACTCGTGTAAGTTTGTCGCTCGCTTGCTGGCAGGTCATTTATTGGCGGGCCAGAAATATTGAAGTGCTTGGCGAGCAGTACGTTTGGTATTCAATTTTCATAGATATCTACTCGTGTAAGTTTGTCGCTCGCTTGCTGGCAGGTCATTTATTGGCGGGCCAGAAATATTGAAGTGGCTTGGCGAGCAGTTAGTTTGGTATTCAATTTTCAATCTCTACTCGTGTAAGTTTGTCGCTCGCTCGCTTGCTGGCTGGTCATTTATTGGCGGGCCGGAAATATTGCAGTGCTTGAAGAGCAGTTCGTTTTGGTATTCAATTTTCATATCCCTACTCGTAAGTTTGTCACTCGCTTGCTGGCAAGTGTTATTGGCGGGCCAGAAATATTGAAGTGCTTGGCGAGCAGTACGTTTGGTATTCAATTTTCATAGATCTCTACTTGTGTAAGTTTGTCGCTCGCTTGCTGACAGGTCATTTATTGGCGGGCCAGAAACATTGAAATGATTGACGAGCAGTTCGTTTGGTATTCAATTTTCATATCTCTACTCGTGTAAGTTTGTTGCAGAAGTATAAAAGTGCTTTGCGAGCAGTTCGTTTGGTAGTCAATTTTCATATATCTACTCGTGTAAGTTTGTCGCTCGCTTGCTGGCAGGTCATTTATTGGCGGGCCAGAAATATTGAAGTGCTTGGCGAGCAGTACGTTTGGTATTCAATTTTCATAGATATCTACTCGTGTAAGTTTGTCGCTCGCTTGCTGGCAGGTTATTTATTTGCGGGCCAGAAATATTGAAGTGCTTGGCGAGCAGTTAGTTTGGTATTCAATTTTCATATCTCCACTCGTGTATGTTTCTTGCACGCTTGCTGGCAGGTCATTTACTGGCGGGCCAGAAATATTGAAGTGTTTGGCGGGCAGTTCGTTTTGTATTCAATTTTCATTTGAATTTTTTCATAATCGAAGTATTTTGGCGAGCTGTTCGTTATCTACTCAGTTCAATTTTTCGCTCTCGTGTATGCTTCTTGCTCGCTTCCTGGCGGGCCAGTTATTGGCGTGCCAGACAATATTGACGTGTTTGAAGAGTTGTTCGTTTTCTATTTAGTTCAATTTCGCTCGTGTATTATCTTGCTCGTTCCCTGGCAGGCCAGTTATTGACGGGCGAAAAATATTGATGTCTGGCGAAGTGTTCGTTTTCTACACAGTTCCATTTTCGCTTGTGTATACTTCTTGCTTTTTTCCTGGCAGGTCAGCTATTAGCTAAAAACGTTCTATCGTTCGTTTTTATAATCACTTCAATTTTCGCTTGTGTATGTTTTGTTTTTGCTCGTTTCCTGGCAGGCCAGTTATTGGCGGGCCAGAAATATTGAAATGTTTAGGGAGCTGTTCGTTTTTCTATTTAGTTAATTTTCGCTCGTGAATGTCTCTTGCTCGTTTCCTCGCAATTGGCGGGCCGGAAATATTGAAGTGTTTGGCGGCGAGCTGTTCGTTTTTCTGTTCAGTTCATATTTTCACTATCCTTTATTGCTTCTGCTCGCTACCTGGCAGGCCAGTTATTAGTGTGCCAAAGATATTGCATCAGTGCTTTTGGCGAACCGTTTTCAATTTCGTAATTTTAGCTCGTGTTTTCTTTTTGTTTTTAGCTCGTTCATAAAGTATGTAGTTTATTTATTACTCGTATTTCTTTTTAGCTTGTTTCGTCACAGGTTTGTATTTTAAGGTTCAAGTCTGTAAGTATTTTTGCAAGTTCTTCGTTTCCGCTCAAGTTTCCGCTTTACGAACTTGCCTCCTGGTAGGCCTCTTATTTGGGGATGGCAGTCCAGAATTTAAAATATTTTTTAAAAGATAAGGATTCAAACCTACGCCATCATAAGCAGGGATTTTGGCAAGTGCCGCGCTTTGGCTCTATTTCAAGTTTCTTACCGTTATTGCGCATCAATCCTCCCATAAAAAAGACCTCTGCTGCAGTCTATTAGTTAATCATTATATTCAGCTTCCTTTATATCTTACTACCAGGCGTAGAGGCTAGGAGCAAGCCTATCAGTCTTTTTGATATTTTTATGTTGCACGAGGCCACACCAAGACGCGGTGCTTTTTCTAAGGGGTGTCGTTTATTCCGAACCGCTTCTCCGCCGCCACGCCCGTATATTAAGCAACTTAGTTAGTTTGCAATCTTCACCAGTTCTACTTTTACGCCTCCAGTTTTGTATGTTAATAAAATATATTATTTTCTATTCCTGCTCGTTCTCATGTTTTATTTCTCTGTTTGGTATCTTTCAACTTCACTCTCCTTCCCTGGGTGGGGGGTCCCTTTTCCTTCCTCTCCTCTTAGGTTTAATCTTTCTAGTGACGGTTAGGTGGGGTATCTCAATACCATCTTTGCCTCAGCCGTCACTCCCCGGGCTTAAAGGTTTTATTTTTCTGTTATGGGTGTTTTAGTTCGTCCTCCCTATACATTATACTTTTCCATTTTTTCCCCAGCTTTCGATTCTACCGTCATAAAGTCTTCTATAATGGCCTTACTTTAGAGTCTTTCCAGATTTTAAATGGAAGTGTATTAGAATTGGGTGTGCTGGGATTATCCTTTACAAGCCCGAGGAGTGACCGCTGACAGTGTGTACTACATGCGTCTATCATGTCGATATGTTCTTAATGGCCGCGCTATCGCTCATGTCATCACGTTACTGTTTCGGGACCTCTCGTCATTTCTTGCTGGTAGGCTTCGTCGCCATATTGCAGCATGCAAAGAACTTGCTCAGTCTTCTACCAGTGAAATTTTTAGATTGGGTAGAATGCATAGTAAACGTATTCAAATATTCAATCATTTTCAGGCTAGTGTTCCTTAGGGGCATAAGTACAATTCATATGTTCCCTTTGCCGCCGACGTTAATTCAATTCATAACCATATCAGTTGTACGCCTTTTGTCATATTTAGTTTTCTTGACCCTCTCCCCTCCCGATCGTTATGCCTCTTACTGTAGCCCGACAAACCACGCCCTGTGCAATGTGTTCGCTACCTGAATTTTTATTTTCAAGCAATAGAAGCCATTCTTTCATATAACCTGTTTCTGCTCTCTCGCTGCTACACTCTTTTCAAAGAGTTTGCAATTACAAATCTGGCTATTTTAATGTTCCTCTATCAAAACGCAGTCTTACACTTTTGGGGGATTTTCTGTCAGTTGGTGGAACGCTATAGTATGTTAGCAACAACTCCGTCCCGTGTGAAAATTGCCAGGTCTGTGTATTCTTGGTTTCATGTGTCACGTGACCAAATATAAACTCCCTTATATGCCTTCATTTCACGATGAACCCTTTAGATATTGCCATATACTTGTAGTTAAGCGAGCTTCAGGTCATCCATTTGTTTAGTTATGATAAATACGGTTTTAGTAAGAAGTTGCTGGGAACTTTGCGATTCGACACCTTATCAATTTCTCTGATGACATCTTTGAAAAACACTGTAATTCGCACACAAATAGCATGGACTAACAGGTGAAGGTATTGTATTCTTTTCTGAATAAAGCATGGCTAACGTAATACGCGTCACGACTTACAGTAAAGGGTATGGAGCCGCCATGTTTTGTGCTCCCTTGGAGTAAAGATGGCGACCAAATCACGAAGTCTTTCAAAAGCGCACATTAATAATTGGAAAAACATTGGATGACATATGTAGTTTTTCTAGGTGTTGCGTGACAAGAATTACCTTCAGAGATATTCTGTAGTTAAGTAATGAAACGATATGATATTTGGAATAAATGGTCCCAAGAGGTTTGTAACGGTATCACAGCTGAAGCGTTCATTGGTGTCGTCACGTGAAACTCTCTGCCAGATGTCTTCTATTGGTACATTTTGCTCTCTGTACAGAGACGAACGTCATACTCTTCAGTTTCTTTCACTCCAGCCCCTTGCCGTTTTTACCTTGCCACGGTTTTACCACCGCGGATCGCAACAAGTTCGTAGCCTATTCGGCAATTTTCCTCACTCGTTATCATTACAATTTGCTGCAATTGATGCAATTTGGAGGAACGATGTTATTATATTAAACCTGTTAACTCGTGGAGAGAGGGAAAACTTTGATCAGCGCAAAATATATATATTTTACCATCTTTGTGCAGATCATCTTAGTTTCATCTCAGACTCTGCTCCTGTACATGTTGCAAAGGTTTGCAGGAAAATGTTTTTGTCAACCACGTCTAATAATTTTTCAAGGAACTTTCGCGTGTTGTTGTTTGCACACCCGAAGATGTTCATTCGCTGATTCTGGCTATGGAAAAATAAAACCCTAAGATTCCACTTGTCCAGCAGCGCGTACTTTGTCACATGTCCATGTAACGCCCATGCCGCCTAGCGTTCAAGACTGTGAACCCCTACAGGCCCGTGTAGTCCCTTAGCAAGCTACACCCTTGTCTATGGATAAATTTCTCGTTTTGGCCCGTTTATTCCAAGCGCAAATAGTTAGGCCTAGCCCTCATAAGCAACAACAGGGTCCTGAAGGGGTAAAACGGGAGCCGGGATTAGCCTTTTTTTTAGGCCGGGAAAACGGGATTTGGGTTACCGGGAACGGGATTTGTCTACCGGGAATGGGAATCAAGATGCTTCAACGGGAACATGTAATTTTGCGTTTGAGATATCCCGCAAACAAAGACAATATGCTCGTGCCGTTTAAATGGAATGCCCGTTACAAGAACATTTGTATCTTAGCGAGGAAAAACAAACTCCCCGCGAAAAGCCCTCCAGTGATAGGCCTGGCAGGCAACTATGTTCGAAAGAAGCCCGTAAGCGTGAGATCGACGTTACAAACATAGAAATTAATCAGTTGGGCCGCAAATATGACGATTTCGTCATTTTGCGTCGTGCACGAAGAATACAAACTACAGGCTTTATTTGCTATACACAAAAAAATGCAATGTTTATCTACCTTTTTTCTGAGGCTTGATGAAATTCGTTCATCAATTAAAACAGGGCGCGCTTCACGCGCAACAGAAGAGAAATTCCTGTAAAATATATCCCATGTTCAAATAGGGGGATCACGAAAAGCCTTTATAGTGATAGGCCTGGCGGACAATCACTATGTTGGAAAGAAATCGACATTACAAGCATAGCAATTCGTCATTTATTTGGTTGCAATAATAACAATTTCGTCATTTGCGGCGTGCATGAACAATAAAACCTACAGGACCAAGAGATAGTACCGATAAAAGCAAGAATCTCAATTTAACATCACAGTTTTCGTGCGCCGGGATTTTACCGAGTGGTCCTACCGCGAACGGGATTTTACCTACTGGGAACGGGATTTTGCGAAAAAAAACGGCCGGGAAACGGGATTGGGACCCCCCCTTCAGGACCCTTCAACAACTCTGGTTTTTCCTACTCCTATTTTTGTAGTTAATCGTGGTGGCAACCTCGGCCAATCTTCAAACCGGAGAAATTCTCCATTTTTCCAGACTACACAACAGGCCTTTTCAATCACATTTGAGGCAAAAGTGTGAGTGACGACCTTTTCTACATGTCCTCAAAGGCATTACCCATTGATCGGTCCTTTCAGGGCAGTCAAGAATTACGTTGCCATGTGACAAGTCATAGCTTATCGCTAGCCGATGGTTTTGTCGTTCGACCTCAAAAACCCTAGAGGAAGAGAGTCGGCCATTTTAAGTTCTACCACAGAATCTACGTTGCGTGTTTACTTAAGGAGTTAAATCTGGTCGCAATACCCTTAAAGCTTTTTCGGGCGTGTTGGTTGGTGCAGTTATCAACCTGCATAATGTATAATGCTACATGACGAGATGACTGAGCAATGTACCATTTGGATTCTTCTAGCACTATCTTATCAGTTTAAACAGTCTTACGCATTTTATTTTGTGTGTGTGCGCTTGCCCTAGCCTACACTCCTAAAATACTCTTTTTTGTTGTTTTGTTTTGTTTTGTTCGGAGGGGTTTTGAGATTGGGAAGGAGACAGGCACATAAAGATCCATAAACATAAAGTGGTTACATCAGCTACGTTTATATCATATGATTAGCTATTACTCGACACTCGACATGTACTCCTCGGCGTCCCTTGCCGGGCAACCAACGATTCCTCCCATAGCTTATAGAGTGAAGGGAAGACCACTGAAAATAGTTTACTATGTTCAGCGGTCTTTCCCATGATATAAGCTAGCATGCATAATAATTAGTCACACTTCACGCGAAGTCTCGCGGAGGTCGCTCGAGAGAGCCTAGACGCCAGTCCTCTTATTCCTATCTTTCCTTCACTCGCCCAACGTTGGTGCCCTTCTTTCTCTCCCCTCCCTCCCCTTCCCTACAAGTTTCTTCTTGCTTCACTTTTTAAGGCAACCATCGATTCCTCCCATAGCTTATAGAGTGAAGGGAAGACCACTGAAAATAGTTTACTTTCTTTGACCATATTTTATTTCGTTTTTCAGGCCACTTCCTTGTTCAAGCCTTCTAGTTAGAATAGTCCGTGCAGCATGCCACCCAAATGGGCGGCCTAAAGAGGTATGTGCTTATGATGCTTTTGCCAGTGGTCTTGAGGCCAATGGTGCTCTTATTGTCTGCTATTTTTATCGCTATTGTGATAAAATGTCACTAAGGCTACCACATTATGACATTGTTATTCTTCAGACCTCGCAATTTCCAGAAAATGAATGGGAGAGAGAAGGTCTTGTGGTCCCAAGAGAGAGTTACGAAGAAGGTGAGTGACTAAAATAAGATGCCTGCAGCTCTGCTAGCTCCTCGAGATTCTTCCATAGAGCAACAAAGTACCTTTGTAAAGATTAAGCGACGCTGTTTTGATATTTGCAGCAGAGACGTGTTTGACGTCTGTATGAGCATTGTGATATATAGGTTTATTCGAATGCTATTGCAGTTGAAACTGAATTACAGCAACGGGTCAGCAATATCTAGCAACAATAATTACAAAAATCTATGTGATACAAAGTCACCAAAGCGATTTGTAGTCGGGATGCGTACCGTTGTACTCACAGTCCCTGACCTAAGTGAGTAACCACGTGCATTTCGTGTTACACTTCCAGTAATTTCAGCACTTCCAGATCGGCACTCTTTATAAACACACGGCGATTTGTGTGTCTCAGCCTGACTAGTGCGCCTCGTGAAACAGGCCCTAAGCCACAGCTGACACATGTTACCTCTCCCCAGGTAATTACTATTCCTTGTCGTGTGAACCCAGCCTTGGCGAGAGTCAGATATTCAACAGTATGGTGAAACGGCAGCCGATAAGTGTACGGGAATCCATCAAGTTCACGGAGAATGGGCAAGAACTAAATATGAGAAAGGATCAAGTAATTGTTAGCTGGATAAAGGTAACCATGTCAGCCACTCCTTTGTTATTGTTTTCGTTCGATATTAGATTACGTGTAGAAATATCTTAATAAACATCTGAAAACAAAGTTTCAGATTTGATTTACCAATTCATTCGAGAAAATTGCTCTAATTTTTAAATCCGCCGATAGAAATGGATGCTTTCTCCGACTTGGTATGTTGCTATGCTGTCAAAATGGCGGCTGACACAGGCTCTTTACATTTGTAAAGGGGCACTGATACGAAATCCTTGCCTTACAGTTTTACTGCATAATCTTTGCATAGGCCAAAGAAAAAGGAGTCAACTGGCCATCATCAACATCAAGGCTTTCCTTAGCTTCCTTCGTCATAGTTGTGGAATATTATACCATGCAATATTTTATGATTCGATTATTCTGCAGACCCAGCTCACACGAACTCTGGACAGTACCCCTGGGGACTTTGATCCTAATTTTGTGGCACTATATCATCCTCTTCACGGACTAAAGGTAGTAACATTATTATGTTGTGTAACATAATCCAGATTATCTTACGTTTGTGATTGGCTGATTTTTTTCCCGCCACTTCTGGCGCGCGTGCTTCAACACAGGAAGCCCGAAACGTAAATATTTTGCTGAGCTCCGAACTTGAAGATTACGATGTCTTCTCTCGATTTCTTTTCTGGGAGTAAATAATGTAAAACGTTTTCGTCACCAGGTGACGGGTTATTTTCTGATTACTATAACTATCTTAATATATCATCCGGTCGTACCTGCCTCAGATTTAAGAAACAAAAATCCTTCCATCCCGTGTGGTCGCTCCCATACGTCTGGTGAGGGGATTCCCGTCGTTGAAATTTTGTTTTTTAGGGGTCAAAATCGTTAATTGACGAGCATCACTACCCCAAAATATGGAAGACCCCCCCGTGCCTTCCCCCCACGGTAGGCTATACGCTGAACCAGAGAGGGAACCTGAGGTCTCACCTGTCACGCACGTGGGAGTGCATGTTGCGTGACATAACTCGCTCGATGTCTTGTTGATACAGCGCATTTGCTTGATGTATGTCGACGTCAACTCGCGGGTGAGGCACTGGTGACAGCCACTGACGCTAGTTGGAACCTCCATCAGTAAAATGTCTTGTCACGTATTTTTGACAGGTTTCTGTTGACGCGGCTCAGAATCTCCCATGGACGCAGTTCTCATTTGCGACCTTCTGTTTGTCTCCTCCAGGAGCATTTTACAAGGTAAAACAGTACTGAATGAAGTGTCCTAAAGTGTCTAGTTGAGGCTCGAAAATGTTAAAGCCCTTCGCCCTGAATCAGGAGGCCTATCACTGTACTAAGTTGTATCCAAATCCCTTACCAGCCAAACCATCTAAGCAAATCATGTTCTTACATGTTTCGCCTAGTGCATCCACTGGCAGAACTGTTTGGTTCTCCATAGAAACGTCTCGCTCCATCCTAGAAACGCAACTTTCCAACGTTCAAACATAACATGCGAATTGTTAGGGTTAAACAGTCAAACGCAATCGGCTGTATCAGGAGCACCAACCTCGTCCCCAGGGTCTTCTCGGTCGTTTTTCAAAATGGCGGTTAGCTCCTGAGAAGACCCTGGGGGAGGCTGAGTCACATGACCGTTTCGAAACAAAGGACAAACCTCATTCTCATGTCCTCAAACAATAGTCATGTGACTCAGCCTCCCCCAGGGTCTTCTCTGAGCTAACCGCCATTTTGAAAAACGACCGAAACCACACATAACATTTGCATTTATGCCGGCGTAACAAATCGATAGAAATCGATCATCGAAAACTGATCGATAAATCGATATTTGTCGATCAGATTGACGGTTCATTATCGACTAATATCGGCAATTGATAAAAATCGATAGTCACAGCCATCCTCAACAGATCGATAAAAGTCGATATCACTTGATATCGAAAGTATAGCATAACACAGTTCCAAAGATAAAAGTTATTTAAATTTATTGTGTCTCGACCAAGAACGCAGCAGACGAGCAGCAAACTATACCATGCTATTAAGACAAAGATCCGAGAAGATTCTGGACTACTATATACCCCAATACTGTGGGGACCAGAAGCTGAAACTCTGCCCGCTCACGTTGTTGTTTCTCAGGAAACTCGATCTTTGGACCTCGAGCCTCTGGTTTCCAGGGTAGACTACCCAAGACTAGAAGTGGAACTTCTTCTATTAGAGGCATCTTTTCAAAGAATATCGATACATTAATCAATCCTGTGCCTGTCGATAAAAATCGATGAAAATCGATATAATTATTGAAAAATCGATAATCACAACGGAGCTAGCGATCAATTTTATCGATTACCGATAAAATCAATCGATTAAAATCGATTAGTATCGACAAATATCGATTTTATTGGGTTATCGATTTATCGATTTGTTACGCCGGGATTTATGTACTTAACGGCCATACCATCAAGCACAGAATAACTTGGGACTACATGAAGTATAAAATTCGCAAACATAAGGCACGCGATCATAGGAATAAAAAAATCGGGAAACTTGAATCGGATTTAAAAAGAATAGAGGAAAACTTGTCTAAGTCACCGGCCGTCTGGAGCACTCTCCAGGAGGAATTACATTTTTTAAGATCTGAATACGAAAAGGAATACGAAAATTTAACGAGAGGCTCAATTATTCGCTCTCGTGCAAAGTGGTTAGAACACGGTGAAAAAAATTCGAAGTATTTCCTCAATCTTGAAAAGTCAAAGACAAACAAATCATGTGTTAGAAAAATGTTTCTGAAATGTGGAAAGGAATATGTGTGTCCCAAAGTTATAATGGTTATAAATCGTACAAAATGGATTAATTTCGAAGGTACTATAAGGGCACATTGATATTGCTCCACTTTCATAGTCATTGGTATGACTAGTTTTACGGGAAAACTAGGTGGTCTGCGTCGGCGGAGACGTGAACATGAACAACAACAACCAAAGGTTGAGATTTATGTTAAACGCCGTGGAAAAATGGTGTTATGCTGACGTTTCGAGCGTTAGCCCTTCGTCGGAGCAAAATTTTTTGGCCCTGTCGTGTACTGCACCAGAAACCTTCGCACATTTCACGACACTACAGACCTTGGCCTTAGTCCTTGCTTTTCTGACCCCTTACTGCTTGACACAACAGGGTGACCGTGAAGATCCTTTGGAACTCTCTACACATTTCCTGAGTTCGAGTGACATAAACTCGCCTGTGTGGATGGACGGATTTAAGGTAACACAAGAAAAGCACCTGTGTTTTTTGCGTTACGATGCTGGGAGATCATTTGGGACTTGCCATTATTGCAGTAAAAGAAAAATGTCCTTGATCTTATGTGGTCGATGGTCCTGTGCAGACAGAGGTCTAGTTGTTATATTTAACTGTTGAAAAGTGTTATTCTTGCAAAGCCTGCCGCCGTATTCAGTATTTGGTCAATATCCTTATAAGGAAGTCACGGTAAATCCCCATTTTATAGGATTAATGATAAAACTTTAAAAAATGTACTAAATGTTCGACAAACTTGCAGGGATTGTAGTGATAACTGTTTTCGATGTCTTTGCCATCTTGTTTTTGACTTAGGAACAGCGGGCCTGGTTCAGGAGCCTCTCAGCCATAACTACCTGGGGCCGGTTCCTGAAAGTTTGGATAAAGTTATCCACGGATAAACGTTATCTGTTCTATGGGTTTTGTTCAGGATTTATCCGTTGGATAAGCGTTTATCTACAGATAACTCTTAACTGACCTTCTAGGAACCGGCCCCTGAACAACACAGCTGTGTGATTGAAAACCCTATGGATGACCATGGGAAATCCTAACACTTCCCATTCGCCTACCATGGGAAATTCAGCTTTTCCCATGGATGGGTTTCTGTAGAAATTCCCTGTGAATGCAGTCACTTCGCAAACGGCAATCTTGTGTATTTGGTTACCTCAGCCATTCTAAAAATAGATCAGTCTGAGTTGTCTGAGATCGGTCTGAGTTGTTCGTCTGCTTGGCTCCCTTGGCTCCTGCTTGGAGAAATGTTCCCATATGGGCAAACAACAAAAGAAACCAATCAGATTCTAATCGTCTAAACTAATGGAAGAATGGAATGGAATTTGTGTTGTTCATTAAGTTATTTATTCGTCTTGTCCATCAGACCTTTCCGTGCCGCTCGTACCAACGCTCTCTGGTGCTAATTATTCATCTGCACGAGGTGACCGTGGAGTACGCACAGAACCAAGAGGTCTGGGGCCTAAGAGGACAGGTATTGAAACATTTTCTTTCCATCTGTCTGTTCCGTGGCATTCCTTTTCAAAATCTAATTTCACCTTGAATCCCATAGCTCATTTCTTACGCGCGCGTTGATTGGCTAAAGACGAATGAAATTTAACGTGGAATTCAATGGTTGAAAGCTGAATTCAATAAAACAATAGGTTACCCGCGCGCAAAGAACGTTCAAAGCTCGAATCATTACAGTAAATTAATATCAAATCTTTACTATGGGATTCAAGAAAAATTTATATTTCGTTGCTTCGCGACTCGTGCGATATCGTTTTACGCGTGAGTTTACCGTGGAATTCACTCGTCATGCGATGAATTTATCTATAGAATCCTATGATATCTCTTTTTTGTGTAAATTGAGGACGAGATATCATAGGATTCAAGTATATTCAAAGCGTTCAGTCGGTAGATTCCGCCGAAAATAGCACTCAAAAAGGCGACATCGCCCTCGTCGCTGCGCGACTCGTGCGATATCGCTTTTTTCGTGCTATTTTCTTAGCGGAATCTAGCCTCCTGAAGCTTTGAATAATCCTATAGCATTCTGTGATCAATCGCGGGTGAAACATTACCACTCTCTTGCAACTGCTGCTACTGTTTTTGTCGGTGTCGCAGTTGTCGTTGTTCGTGGTGCTTGCATTGCTGTGCTTATGTTTTTGTTTGTTTCTAAATAATTATCTGCAAAGGGCGTAAGCCCATTACAGAAACATAAACAGCGTAATAAGCAAAGAAAAAGAAACTTTATATTATGTATGGCAGCAAAATAGCTCCGTGGCGCAGTCGGTAAGAATATTGTTGTCGCTGTTTTGTTTATATTCGTGTTGACCGGTCTACATCACATGCTAAAATATGAAATCGCTTTAGAGAGTGGGTATTATTTATTTACTTATTAAATCAAACGCTATATTCTTATACGTATTTTGTAACTAGGACTATTTTTCAAGTCGTCACTAGTTGACTCCTTATCGTGATAAAAATTGTCGCGAAGTTGAAAATCTTGGTCACCAGAGGAATTGCCCCAGAGGTCGCATTGCCGCATGTATTGCCGTCCTCTCTCACACACGTGTTCCTACCTCACTCCCAGTTAAGTGTTATTTGGTTTTGACGTCCTCTTATGTTATACAAGCCGTACTATGTGAACAACATGATTTTCACCTCTCCATCTCCCTCATTATTGCCTGCAGTGATAAGCTGCTCAGCGCCCCCATTATAAGAGCCCCCTCCTCCTGCTTGATATTTAGGATACAACCTGATTATCCCCCCTCCTGAGTAACCCCCTCCGCCCCCCTTTCCCCCACCCCCAAAGCCGCCAGCGGACGCTCCTTTTCCTCCTTTTTGGAAGCTATCGGGATTGTAGCCTTGGGCATCAGCTTCATCGCTATAAAATCCAGCACCGGCAAAATAGCTTAAAAGGTCTTCAAAGAGACCAGTCTCGTTGACATATACTCGCCCGCGCCCCCCATTCTGACCACCAGATCGACTTCCGTAACTCGTCACCTGACCTGGATCACCATCTATAGGAATATTTCTATCCCCACCCCCTCCCCCACCGGCAATCACCAAAGGTACGTCATCTACCGTGGTTACAAAACTCCCCCCTCCCCCGGTCCCGAGACCACAATTTCGAGTCCCCTTTTGACCCACAAGTATCTTAAGCTCAGAACCTTTTTTGAGGGTAAAGCTGCCTCTTATTTTTGCCCCTTTCCCGCCCAAAGCAGTTACATTGCTACCATTGCAGACACCCATGCCGCCCGAAGCACCCTTCGCTTCGATTATATAATTCCCCGACAATGGCGTCTTCCACAGTTGTATCCCCTTTACCAGCGCCACCATCCCCTCGAGATTGGTTGAATTGTAACCGCTTGTGCTTGTCGGGCCATTGGTTCCGGTGGCGCCCAATGTAGTAAATATGTACATTCCCATTTGGAGGTCAGTCCAACAAATGAGGATACTGTTCGGTTGGTGTAAAGGGTTTTCTCTATCACCGCTGTTAATTTCCTCGGGGAGACATCGTTTATCTCGCACACACGTCTCGCCTGCGAGCTCAAGAAGTAGTTCACAGATTTACACTTCCTGTTTCTCAGACAAAGCTGGATGCATGCAACCATGTTATTAACTCGTAGAGTTTCTATCACATGACCAACAAGGCGGCGGTCGGTGTTGGTTTCCATGTAGGACGCTTGTTCGTCGGACATGTAGTAGATTTCAGTAGAAAAGTGGAACTGAGCAACGAGAACGGCAGCGATAAGATGTGGCGTATCAGAACTGTTATTTTTCTCATCTGTAATGAAATATGACATAGAGAAAACTAGGAATTGTTCATGTTCATGGGCCTAGACCTTTTTTCCTTTTCGGTAGGCGCGCGCGCTGTACGCTGGAAATTACTACTGGAAAAGTCCAAGATTTCATGTTTATTGCGCGCGGCTTAAGCGGGAAATCGCGGATTGCGAGCTTACTCCTGGAAAAGTCCAAGATTTCGCGCCTGCCCAAGGTTTCATGTCTATGGTGTTGAAAGACCATCATTGTGTGTTGAGGAACAATAACTTTATAATTTGTTAGTGCTGATCATTTTTGATGGCAGTTTTTAGCTATTTTATTTAGAGACCAGAATAGTTTGTAAGATCGAGGTAAAACACGCTAGGATACGGCCTCGCGCTAAACCTTAAAGACCCTGCGTCAGATGGGTGTGATAATGTTATCTAAATCAACACTATCAGTTTTCTGTCCTATGACTACATATTACTTAAATCAGTTTTAGACCGAAGGAGGGATCATAAGCGCAGCAAAACTATATGTCACGCCCATCGAACACAGGGTCTGATTTCAAACTATTTTTAATTAAATAAAAAAGGGCAAGGGAAAAATTGTGTAACTTTTACTCTACTTTGTAAGTGCCGCTCTACGTTGTAATTCGTACCAAAACGTTGATGCAAAAACGTTTTCATGTCTGGTATAAAACTATTTTCCGTTTCCTTACTGACCTTACAACCGTTTTCATAATTCTGTGAGCTCTGAAGCGATAGTCAAACCGTGTTTTAGCAGGTTCCTCCGATCGCACAACTAACACTTATCAAGCAAAAACATCTCTCAGAGGTTTGCAAAAATCTACCGGGTTGCTTTGATGTTTGATTCAGAAAACGCTCAATCAAGTAGTCGGTGCGGAGTTCCAGAATTATGAAAACCACAATAAAGATACTCACATTGTACCTTAGTAAAGGAAGCTTGTACCGTCTCCTTCATTTGAAGTTTTTCATGTTAGCGCACGAAACCCTTTATGCTGCTATAACGCAATATGCCTTATGGTGCAAATTATAAATGCGCCGTGCAATTTCCATGCTTTACAGCTAACCTAAGCAGGGTAATTGTAAGCTGTTTGACTTTGATGAAGCGTATTTTCAATTATAAACATGAGATGAAGTGTTTCAATCGGTTTTCAGGGATGCGAGCCACAGCTGCAGGCAACCCGGTCTCTATCATCCGAAACAAGCGTCGAAATTCAATAGCTCGTGCTTATCGTAGCAGATTAGTGACTCCGTATGAGTTTCTGACAATGCAAATGATAATGCCAAAGCTGTATGAGTATTGTAATTATAGTTTTGGCCATTTTACAACCATTCAGCTTTCATTTACAACCCAACCACCCGCTCGTTTTTTTAATGAATTTTTCTTTGTTTATAAAAAAGGCTTGGACAGCGGTACAAATATTTCACGAAGGATATGTACTCAATGGTTGCTACCAGCTACCGCTGTACAGTGGCGAACCCACAGAGGTAAGCGATATCTCGCAGTTACAAATGTAGACTAACATAGGAGAGTTGTTCGCAAAGTAGATTGGGCAACCAGGCAGGTTTGTTCAAAGATGGGTTGCCTGTGGTTAACTGTGAACATATTGTTAGAGCTGCAGATTTCAGATGATGATTTCAGAAAACAGAACAGCAAGTAAATACACTTAGCCAATCAGAGTGATTCGAATCACAGAAACCCACTTTCGATTTTAATTCCTCTTTTTATGTTCATTTGGGCATATAGCACTTGAAAAGCCTATTTAACGACCGGCAAACAACTAGTTTAGGGAGGCTGTCACGATACGCGCATGCTCCAGGAGCGATCACTCTGATAACTCAGCAAAACTAATTAGACCATCCTATCAGATACCTATTTAAGAATACACTCTTTTTTTAATAAGAACCTTTTTTATAAGAACGTTCAGCCTGAAATTTACCCAAATTTTAAGAACATGCTAAGAACATGCCCGAGGCTCAGATAGGAACAAAATATCTATTTTTTCAGTGATGCGTTCTAAAATTCAGAGTCAAATGTGTTAATAATAACGACCTTTAATATTGTAATTTATAAACTCTCTTTAATACTTCATTGTTATGTATCCTGCTATGAGATCTATCCTATTTCAGGTTACGACGACACTGAAATTTAAGAACATCCTTAAGAATATGCCCAGCCTCAAACTGCTCCAAAAATAAGAACGGCCCAGCCTCAACTGAAAATAAGACGTTTTATATAAAAAAAGAGTGTATGTGAAGTTAAAAAGAATGGTCGATGCATCGAGAAATAGCTATAGCGAGATTATAAGCGATTGTTTTCGAAGTTTTTAGCCTTCGCTGGCCATCGTTACGGGACGATACGCATTTGAGATACGCATGAGATACGCATTTGAGATACGCATGAGATACGCATTTGCGTGGCAGGTTCCCTTTAAATAATATTAAATAATATTAAAACATTTGCCTTTTGTTGCTTTTGAAAGGCGGTCCTCAAGGCATTACAAAACGACGCATGCCAAGATGTATTGGCCAGCTTGCGAAGAAAGAAAACTGTAAGTTCCCGTGAGAGATATTTCTGTGCTTGTGTTGGATAGCGTTAGGACTTTCGAACCGGAACGTATATTTTGTATTTGTAGGTGAAATATTTAGAAGGTGCCTCCGTATTTGTTCGCTTGGCCGATGCAAGAAGAGTAGAAGAATTTCCTCGCCCAAGGGTAAGCTATTTATGGGTTCCTGTATCTCGTCAAAATAACAAGAGTATCCCTAGGAAATTCGAAAAGGATAAATGTCGCAGGTCGCGCATAAATGTCGCGGTTGATACAGTCCTATCAGAACAAGCCGGGAATTGTCGGAACTCCGCCGGCTACTAAACGGCAGTTTGCGTTTCACTGCCGGCTTGTTTTAATAGAAGCATAATTGAGAGATTGAAATTAGGCAAACTGGGACGGCTACTTTTTTTTTTTTTAATAACCGTCTGCATTTTTCTGACAGCACTGTGATCGATATGTTGTACGTGAATATTCCTAGCTAGTTTTTAAAAGCTCGAAAGTGATGTTAGATAAGATGGCTTTTATTATAAAATCATCACGTCCAAGGACGAATTGCGACCTTATTTACAAATTATTATACTCAAAAAATTATGGAAATTACAATTCATATTTATGGACTGGGCCTTACAATGTGTATATATACAATTTTTACATGCATTTAATAACTATAAGAAAAAAATATCATTCTGAATATCATATAAAATCATAAATCATGTGTAATGATTTATGATTTTACTCGTTTGATTGTCGGAAGCCAAACCGCCGTCTTTGTTAGTTGGCGTAGAGTTCGCAGAATTATGGAAATTGCAGTAAATGTGTAGAATTATTTTCTAATATCCAACAGGTAAATGTAAGACAAGATTATCTGCCCAAGGATAAGCTTGACAAGTACAACACAGTGAACCCATCGCGACCTATATCGACCCTTCTACCATCTGGGACTTCGGAGCATGAATTCACAAATATCTTGACGAGGAAATTTCAAGAGGTTTGTACAATCGTACACTGATGGACTAGTTTATTGTCATATGATCATATGAGCCGATATCAGATGCGTTCCTATTGGTTGACAACTTTCTCCATATGAACAGTTTGGCTCGCCTTTCTATTCGGGACAACTCACGCCATTTTGGCGTATTTTCTCCATATAAACGCTCGCTTCGAGTGCCTTGGCTAGATGAGCAGTCTCTTCTTCCCGGGTTAATAAAACGACAAATCAGTCACGGAACTGCGCAGCTGTTCTGCGCATCTCAAAACAAAGAAGTGTCGTCCCGTAACGATGGCTCAGCGAAGGCTGAAACCTCGAAAACAATCGTTTGTAATCTTCGCGATCCATCGGACCATTCTTTTTACCTCTACATATTCTTAAATATAGGTATCTGATAGGATGGTCTAATTAGTTTTGCTGATGAATCAGAGCGATTGCTCCTGGAGCATGCGTCATTCCAGTTGTCAAGTATTTTTTTTTTTACTCTTTCAGATGCTGAGCCAGATACTCGGTAAAAATCAGAAGAACAACGCAACCAAAACTAAATGAGATGCATTTCAAGTAGCAATCTGACGTATCTATCAATCACATCACATGATATATTTAACAATTATTCCTCCAGCCGAACGGAAATAATTGTTTTAGTCAAATCCAATTAGCAAGTTACATTTTCTAAACAAAAGCTTTACAGCTGGCCCGTTTTGTTGGCTTTTAACCCGATACTTTACGCTACTTGAAAGCTATAACTTTAATAGCCTAATACTAGCTCAACCAATCAGAATGGAGCATTGATAATAGACCACTATCTAGTGATTTGACTAAACAGGAACAGCCGATCTTTGATCTACATCTTTGAACTCAGTTGCATGGAGATACCAGCCAGCCCCAAGGCGGTTGTACAAGGTTATAAATTGATGTTATGATTATTCTTATCACTGTAAATAGTATTTATTACAGTCTGTGGCAAGATTTTGGCTTGTTATTTTCAAAAAGCCCTATCAGTGGCGTAGCCAGGAGGGACCACTTTAATTGTGTAGGCAAAATATTGAAGCGAAGGGAGGAGTAATTAGATATTCGATATTTGAAGAGATGGCTTAAAGGAATGGACAACGAATTTTCAACCTTTGATGGACATGTGACACATTCGTGCACAATGATAATACAGGGCTTGTACCAAAATAAAACATAAATCTTTTCACTAACAAAGATAGATGTTCAAGATGTGCCCAGAAAGGGCTAGCCTGCGTAGCGGCGCCCCGACTCCCTCCCCTTCCCTTTTAGAGCCGCTACGCAGGCTAAGAAAGGGCAAGTTTCGTTTGCTAAGATATTATGTAGGCACGGATCTCTTCCTTTTTTCCCTTTCGTGATGCGGAGATAACAAAAAATATTTTTGGCAAAAAAAAAATTGTGTAGGCTAATGCCATTCTGCCTAGAGGTAGCTACACCACTGCCTCTTCACACAATATCAAGAAAATTCCCTTAAAAATTGTCGACTTTCTTCAACTTCCTTATAAGGAAGTATCTGCATACCATATTTAGAATCCCAGCAAGTTTTTCACTATTTTTATTGACGTAGAATACTTCAAACTCAACCAGAACTCAAATATACTCGAGAAAATATGTTCTGTGCATTTTCTGCTGTGTTTTTCACGGTCAATAACCTGGAAACAAGGTAGACGAGACACCACAGGAAGCCCGGTCTATTTCTAGAAAGACGACAATGTTTTCTTGATATATCTTACAAAATGGACAATTGGAAAAAGCCATTACATAAGCATGTCGTTTTTTTTTTGTCTACATGAATGGACAACCTTGTGTACTTATGAGAAGAGGCCTGGCAGCGTCATATTCGCGACTGCTGTCTAAGATCCGAAAATAAAATATTCTAGAATTCAATTGATCTAAAACAGCTGAATAGCTGATGGTAATATCAGTAACGCAGGCAAAAGGAAATGTCAAATATTGGCGAAAACCAATGCACAGCTTTTTTTAATGAGACAAGATGACTTGGGAGCACTCTGATTGAATTTCTTTACGGAAAACCGTTAGAAATGCGTGGAAATGAATTACTTTCGATAGTATATATTTTCTTTATTGGTGCTACGCTTATAAGTACCTCTATTGTTGCCCCGGAAAGACTCCCCGGAACTTGCAGCCAGACTCACATTTATTCTCAGCGATATTAGAGCTTGAAATGTTCGTACAGTAAGAGCTTGAAAGGTTTACTCACAAAAACTAGACATTTCAAGAAGAATCTTCGAGCGCTCATTGGGATGAATTTGCATATATCGCTTTTTCACCTGCCAGGAGAGTAATTTATATCCTTTCTTTAACTTCCTCGGTTGCTCAGTTTTTTGTTTGTATTAATAATCTTTTCAGTTCCAAGGATGATTAAATTTATATGCGGATAAAAGCGAGGTGCCTCCTTCCTGTGGGGGAGAGCTCAGTTGTGATGTGACTTTAAAAAGCTGTTGGCTTTGTACTGTACGTGGCTCGGAACAGGACAGGAATTCTAATCAAACGTGCGGTGTTTCTGTTGAAGTACATTTGCCACTCGAAGAGCGTAACTACACACAGTTGTGTCAAAGACTGTTTTCCGAGCTAAGCACTCGTTAAATGTCCAAATTCACATCCTGTAAAAGTAAGGGAACTGAATTCGCCCCTCGGCATCGATTCATCACGTGGCTGTTGATTTTAGACGTTAAAACGTTTGAAAAACAACATCGTGGAGATTTAATTATTGTAAAATTGCTTAGACCATCAACGGAAATCAAGCAATCGAAAAAGAAATGGCGGCATGTGTTAGAAGAATTGGATTATCCTCCCGCGCCAGGAAAATTTCACGAGAAGAAGAGAGGATTCGCAAGACGTCGAGAGGACTTCCTTTAGAACTGGACTCAGACATGTATTGTTCACCAACGTTTTATGAGAATTCCCAAAACAGCGAAATTGTGCGGAAAATTTCGCAAACGAGAGTACCGAATTACAATACTATGAGCGATGGACATAGCGCTTCTAAAACTCGACAGCGAAAGATCTCTGTGTACGCGAGACCAGAAAGCCTACAAGAGAGAGTGAGTCAAAATTCCGCGGATGGACACCAGCGCTCGCTGTTGGAAAACTTCCTCTTCAAATATGAACCATTAATTCTAGGAGCTTTAGGACTTTTAATCTTGACTGTGTGTTTGTATATAGTCTTTGTCGAGGGACAAAGCTTATTTTCTAAGTAAGAAAGTCAAGGAAATTGTTATAGGAGCTTTGGAAGATTATCCTCATGAGCAAGACACTTGAAAAATGTCATTCACTTTGTAAACGCCAAAAGGCTATCGCTTAACTTTGTAGACACAAAATGCGGGTCGATAAACTTACCAACGGTAGCTAGAATATCGGAGATATCTAAAACCCGTATCAAAAGAACGAGACATTTTAAAGTCGTCGATAAATGTTTTTTTTTCTTAGAAAAGAAATGGGAATTAATTATGTCGGTGTCGAAAGACAACACGTATTTTGATAACTACACAAAAGCCGTTTTTGTCAATATTTTTTGTTGTCATTTTCAAGACAGAAATGAATATTCGAGACAGCTGAGTTATCGAAATCATTTTGGGAGAGGTATAAACAATCTTGCTAGATAAAGTGACGAAGTGATAACGGAGTTGATGATGTCTATTCTGATGTCGCGGAGTACCTTAAAATTGTTTCTCCATTTTGTATAATAACCAGGCGTAGAGGACATAAAACACGAGTCCATTAGTCCATGGATGGTTTAGATGACTTTTTAATACGCCGTGCTGTGTCGCTAACAATATGGATAGATTTAACGGTAATGCCATTTTATCTGATTCGCATACAACAGTTTCTGTTATTTTTCCTGCCCTATTAGCACCTACCCGTTTCATGTTCTCGGCGGAAGTTAGGCCTACGGCAAACGCCGATTTTCAGTCGCTCTTCTTCTGTCGAACTTTTCCTTTTTCAAAGGATGCCGCTTCATTATACTTTATAATCAAGAACTTTCTGTTGTTTTGTATTGGAACGGCGCGACTCTGGCACGGCGTTTGCCGTAGGCCTTAGTCTTGTTTTGACAGCTTACATTTGCAGCAGCCATCTCATAATTCGATACAATTCTTACAATAAAGAGGGCAGTTTTATCGGAAATGCGACTGCCGCGGGTTAAAGAGAGAAATTGCGGCAAAAGTGTGTGTGTCCTATTTGTGCGCTAAACCTAAATCGTAGGTGTTTCGACGGGTGGGTGTTTGTAGACAACATTCGTTATTGAATTGAGAACATACACTCCAATCTAAAGGGATTTGCATAAATAATGTCATGGCAATCTAGGGAGTAAGATAGCGATTTTCTTTTATAGATCGAGAGGGCATTGAAATAAATGATAGATCTGTCAATGATCCGTTTGCGTTTTGCTGTTCGTAAACATGTATTCCTGTTTCATCATGTTTGTATGTTGAATAACTTCTAAATGGCAACAAAAAGCCATGTGTGGATTTGTAATGAGTTCAAGGGAAAAAAAGCGTGGGCCGTACTCAGCAATAAAATTTCAAGTTTACCACAACAATTCTAGGCAAGTGTTTTGCTCCAGAGGTGGTCGTCGTACTAGCGCGAAATGGGTTTGCCGCCCTTTTGCTTTTGGTGCTTCTGTCTAGGGTTTTTATTCGATTGTTCCAAAAGTGCTTGGCGGCGCCTTTGTGTTTAGGTCTGCCGACAAAGTTTGCTTGCAAAGTGATGTTCACATTATCATTTTCTGGCAAATTCTGACCGCATAGTCAGAACAATTTGCCAAGTGGGACCCCTGCCAAAGTGCATTTCAGGTTGTCTTGACACCCACACGCAAGGACGTTTAAAATACTAATTAGATAACATAATAATAACATGTAAGGCGTACAGTGAAGTCCTCTCCGCAGTGTGTCCTCTGCTTCAGTTTTGTACAGGAAAACTGCTATTCAGCGCACAGTGAAGGAATTGTGAACATAAAAACTTCATAGCGTATGAGAAAGATGTCGGCGTGAAAACAGCTCGGGAGTACCGTATGCCTTTGTTTCCCAATTGCCGGAACTGACAAAAGGGACGGCAAAATGGAATATGTCAAGTTCCCCCTTATACGACTTGAAGCTATAAACACACAAGAAGCCAGTACGACGTTTAAGTCAGCTTATTTAATTTATTTTGCGGTTAAGGGACAAAAGAAAGGATTCGCGGAAACTGCTCGCATCTCGTTCCCTGTTCCCTCGAGATGCGGTTCTCGAGATGCGGTTCTCGAGATGCGGTTCCCTCGAGATGCGGTTCCCTCGAGATGCGGTTCCCTCGAGATGCGGTTCTCTAGCCTGCCTCGTTTTCGCACAACAATTTTTGGGATTCTTGTGGCGCCTCGTTTGCGTGCAGCCTCACTTCCATGCCCTATACGTATAAAGTATCCAGAGTGCTCATGCTATCGAAACACTTGTACACCGTTCGCCTCAGCTTGGACAGGACTTTGACCAAAAAGTGAGGAGAATAATTCATTTCTGAAACAAAAAGGGTTAAAAATTTGTCAAATCTTGGCGATAGCTTTCTGTTTTCTTACATGCCACACTGTAAAATATTATCCACCAAAACACGAGCTGTTATTGATAATTTGACCATATTTTTCGAGCCATTCTCGTTCCCAGAGCTCCCCGGCTCGTCACCTAAAGGCACTTTGAACGTTTTGGCATGCACAAAACGTTCTTTCCCGCAACGGTTGGATTGTATCAAATCTTGTGCATACGTCTGTATCCGTAAGAGTCTGCCCCGCGAGGTGACCGTCCGGCGAGCTCTGGGTACGAGAATAAAGAATAACAGTCTATCAAAGTATACCTTGAAGAATCTGGCATGGTTCCCCGGTCAATTGGCGCCATGTAGCTCACAAGTTTACCGTGCACGTTATATCTGAAATAAGAAAAGATTAAAAAAAATCGAGGTATTTAATTTGGAAGGCTTTTTTTTTTCGAAGGAAAAGATCATAAAAGCTAAACAATTTTGCACCCATATCATGGTTCACAGAACCTTTTGGCGCCAACGCTGAATGTCGAACGGTATGACACTAAAAAACACGTTGGTTTTTTTATCGCGAAAACCCCGCCCCCCTCCCCCTCACTTTGTCACTCGCTCCAGGCATTTCCGGTGCGCGTCCAAGATGGCGACTACGAACTCTGGGGTTTTCGGGGTTTTCGCGATAAAAAACCAACGCCTGCAAGCAGGCTAGTACGACACCAGTGGCTATCCTTGACCTCCACATATATATTATCACAAAAAAATCACGAATGACAGGATCTGGAAAACCGAAAGAAATGTGACGTGGGCTTTGTTATAAATTAATAGTAACAATGGAAAAATAGCGAGGCATGTTTTTCTATATGTTACCTTAGTTTACGACCTTTGCTTGCTTTCGTGTCGATTTTCTTCTTGATTTTTCTTCTCAACTTCTGAAGTTCGAGCCACTGTCTGTAAGGTAAAACACACCAAAGCTACAGATGCAAGTTTATAACAAACAAAAACAACCTCAGCTGCTGCGAGTCAGACCCGTTCACACGAGACCGGTATAATTCCTGTTCTGGGACCACGTTCACACGAGACCGGTACAAAACCGGACCGGTATAATTCTGGTACGGTACCGTCGCGCGTTCACAGGGGACCTTCGGTACCGGACCGATTTTGACACGGCTAGGTCCGGCATGGTCCTGTGTGAAGCAAAACGTGCCAGAATTGTACCGGTACCGTATGAACAGGCGGTACTGTACCAGAATTGTACCGGTCCGTTTTTGTACTGGTCTCAGTTTGTAAATCTAAAATCAAATGGTCTGAGATTAGGTACTGTAAGGCAACAATCCCGAAATGAAACTTTCGACAACGACAACACAGGCCCATTCCAAACAGGGTCAGAAGTGTCTATTTTTAGAAACACATAGAAAACTCCCAGAAAACTGAACAGAGAGTTGCAGTTAACCAACTTGTATGGTACATAATGCACATAATGGAAGCTTTCAGCTCTAATTAGTTAAAAGTATTACTACATACAAATATTACCATCCTACCTCCCCATTTCTATGGGATCGTCAGTGCTCGTAGTCGTGCGTCTTTCAATTAACTCACGAAGCAGCTGTTGAAGACAACAAAAAATGTTAAAAACAAAGTAAAACAACTGAATACAGACATGGATAAAATGTACCTCACTCGTTCACACAGATACACAGATCTCTTTGTGGCCATGTCATAATGTATATCTTCTATTTTAGCCACCCCCACTATGCACTCCAAATCTCCTGAACACTCCTCCCAAAAACATTCCCCCATTGACCCCCCTCCCTGTTACTAACCTGATGATAAAAGTCGTCATCGTCAAATACTTGAGGATCATAATCCTTAAGATGCGCATCTGCTACAACTGAATCCATCTGGTAAAATGTAGAATAAAGGCTGAATTACATTACAGATTTGCTGCTTTCAACCTTTTGATTTGACCTTTGGCCAACTAAAGTACAACATAGCCACCCATAGTAGTGTGCATGGGATCCAGAAATGCTAAAGGGGATGAATGGTATTGAGACCATTAAATAGGGACCACACTACAGAGAGGAGCAGGGAATGTAGGGAAAAGGAGATTAGTTGCAAAGGTTAGGACAAAGTAGAAAGGGGAGTGGCTGCTAGCACAATATTGACCCCCCCCCCCCCCTGGATCTGCCCATGTTATTCCATCAATGAGTTGTTGGCTTGATTTACATGATCCGACCAGTAGAACATGGACACTCTTTTGAACCAAACGATATCAGCATATGCAGTTCATTTGTAGAGTCACACCTTGCCTTTTGTTCTTTTCAACATTTGCCAAATGTCCCTCATTCACTGGCATGCAGTGCACCATACATTTTATACTGTGGCTGGAATATTGTTCATTTACCTGTTCAGATTCTACAACAGGTTCTTTCTCTGTCTTGCCAAACACCCTGTAAGAGCTTCGTTTTAATTGAGTTCGTTTGATAAGCCTTGGTTTGTCATTCATGATCTGTTAAGTAAGAAACGCTCAAGCATTAAATGGCTGATTGCATTTTTAAACCGCATGGGGGGGGGGGAGGCAGTTGAGGACCTCCCTTAAAAAGACCCCCTCCTCTGGAATTTCCACTCGTGAAACAGACTCCCTCCCCTGGAATTTCCAACCTCATAAGGACCCCCTCCCCTGGAATTTTCTCTTCTTTCTGGTAAAATACCTCTGTAACTGAATCTGTTTTTGGAGAAATGGCCCTGGAAAGTCACCTTTTTTTACACCTCCCCCTTGGAATTTCCAATCTCCAGACACACCCCCTCCCGTGGAATTTCCAGAGTCCAATACAACCCCCCTGGAAAATTTGCCATAGGTCCTCAACCCCCCCGGTGTGGTTTAAAAATACGATCAGCTAATGCAAGCCAGTGTTGTAGTAATAACAGTACACATCCCAATACAGGCGTAAATACACCCAAAACTTTCCTTTTACACCTAACTTTTTAGACTTAGGCATAAAATAACAACAGTGTTTTCAGTTTCTACAGTGTTCTCCTAGTGGATCAGTTACGCCTAGATTTTTGATGAATTACACCTACAATAATGTTGGAAAAAATGTGTAAAATCACGACTATGATTATTTCTTAATTTCGAGCCCTTTATTATACCACCACCACTGCCAAATGCAATAGCCCTGAATAGCACAGATGCTCCATCTCATGACATGACAAGGTAATCAAGTTTGTAAAAATGCACATGCATACATTGCATACATGCACATGTATAACATTGAGTAAACCAAACATACCTGTTTGATTTGAGAAAGTGCTGATCTGTCAAAAGAGCTGAATCCCTGAAAGGAAAACAATATCAAAGATTTCATGAAATTCATGATTACCAGTACAGGCTTTGCATTCAACAAAGCCTAACTCAATATTATGTTTTACCTTGCTGTTGACTTTCCCAGATGCAAGCCTTGTTTTCTCTCCCCACTTTGATATTGTTGAGTCTCTGTAACTTTGGAAGGTTGCATGACGCTTAGATATGCATTCTTCGAACTCTTGTGCACTCTTGAAAATTCAACAAGAACGAAAATATTTATTGCTTGTAGTGTATGTCATAAATGCACCATAAAAAGTAAATAAATAATATAGTCTGGATAGAGTGACTGCCTCCTCGTTAGCTCAGTCAGTAGATCACTGGTCTGATGGTAGAGCTCTACCATCAGATGGTATTTCTAGATATTTGAGAAGGTGCTGCAATTGCTACACCATCCTTAAATGGTTAGACCTCTGCGTCTTCTTGGATAAGGACGTTAAACCACACAGTCCCATCTCTCACCATGCAGTCTACATTAACTGGAACCAGAGGGACAATAAAGAACCATGGGTATGTAAGAAGTTGCCAATACTCAGTACAGTGCTGGCAACATACTCACTACACTGACTAAGGGATGCAGGATTTTCTGGCCCTCAGGCAAAGTGTAAATGAATACAGAGAAATGATCCTTCAAACTCAACTGCAGGCTTTACAGTATGGGCCTCTTGTTTCTTACCAGTTCTGCCTTCCGCTTCATGGGAAGTTTAAGTGACTCTTTGTTTGGTTCTTCTGCACTGCTGTCTTTTCCACTTTCTGAGCTCTTTTCTTCCTCATCTGTATCACTGGCTATTTCTTCATCATTTTCGTGACCAGCAGTTTTACTTGGCTGACCTGGGTATAGAATATTCTTGGTCTCTGGGTTTTGTTCTAACAGTTTCTCTTGTAGACAAAGTAACTTGTACAGTAGCTGAGCCAATGACTTTTGCCCTGTGGAGAAAAATATAAATGTTATCATAGAACCTGGAAATTGGAGAGTCAATTGGATACACAAGTCATCCCACAATAGGAAGTCTGGCTATTTTCTGAATTGTGTAAATTCAAATTTAAAAGATGCCACTATAGCGCTGTTCACACTGACGTCAACCATTGTTATTAATGTTCCAACCAGCGATAGATTGGTCCACAGAACAAAGGGTGCTATTCAATTTACGGTTGGCACATTTGCATTAGAATGGCAATGTTGATAAAGAGTGAATAGTGCTATATTCAATTTACCTTGGTGAGAAGCTTCTGTCAGATTGTTGTCTTCTACAGCTGTAAACTTATCAATATCATTGCTTTGTGGAAGCCTGTTTGCAACCAGTAAGGCCTTCTGAACTCGGATTCGATATTCGAGAAAACTGTCCCACAAGCCTGAAACATTCAAGATTAATTCAGAACAACAGGGTGTGAAGCAGTAGTGTGGTTCAGAAAAATAGGAATTTCAGGTTTGAAAAAAAAGAAAGATTTGGACCAAAAAATAGGAACTGAGAGAGTTTTGTGGACACTCTAATTAATATGTTTAGCCTATTTATTGAATTTTTATGTAATTGGTTATTTTCCCAGGAGGATAGGGGCCGAGAAAATTTTGAAATTTCAGGGTTGTAGCATTACTGGAAAGCACCAGTATTTTTGGTGCAAAATCGACTGGATTAGAAATAGGAAAAATTAGGAGGTTTTGGCCAAAAATATGTGCCCCCCCCCCCCCCCCCCCCCAAAAAAAAAGGAATTTGGCACCTTGGCACTGCACAATGAATGGGCAGTCGCAAAAAAAATCCGCACCCCCCCTGTTGAGGACCCGAGTCACAGCTACCCACCCTGGATTTTTTTAATTTGTACCACCCACCCTGGAATTCCAGTGATTTTCTCATGACCACCCTGGAAATTGCGTTTACCCACCCTGGAATTTCGTATTTTAAGGGTGCCCACCCTGGAATTCCAAGCTCTACTTTGACCACCCACCCTGGAATTCCGAGCTCCATTTTGACCACCCACCCGGAAATCCAGAGGTCCTCAACAGGGGGGGTGCGGATAAAAATGCGATTGCCCAATACAGTACAGCATTAACAATGGGCAAAATGTAGGGATATCAAAATATCAATCTTACTCAATTGCATCTTTACAGCTTTTGCTTTAGCCAACTCCTCCGTCATATTTGGAGTTGAGAAATTCTGGACTCCTTCCTCAATTGGAAAATCATAATCATCACCGTAACTCTCTCCATCATCACTCGCCTCTTCATCATCACTGGATGCACTGCTGGCAACATCATCATCAATGACATCACCATGGTCATTATCAGAATCAACAGCAACACCCTCGTCATTTTCATTGTCATCATCACTATGATGGATGTGACTACTTCCATTGACTTTAGCCTGGACTTTATCGTGTTTACTGATGGCCTGTTTGTTTGGTTTGTGTTCTTCACTTTCTGAGGACTCTGTAAAAATTATTGAGAGTTATTAGTTGCAATAGTTTAATTATAGCAAAGAGATGACAGAGATTCTCACTTGCTCCATTGTGCTCATAATTAGTTATGGGGAGGAGACCTGGCGGAGCCCACAGCACAAAAATACAGATAGAAGAGGGATTGGAGTGGGGGAGAATGAAAAAAGGCAACATTTGAGACACCTACAGTCTCAAGAGAACACAATGAAGCAACCAACCACTACACTGAGTTACCAGGGGCTCTGGGACAATCCAGTTTGTGAGCATGCATAGAAGACCTCAATCTATTAATTGTCTGAGAACACGAATCGTTCTTTCAAACAATGCGCAAGTCCAACAGATTTTCCCAGAGCCTTTGGCTCGATAGCCCTGTTGGCTAAAACGATTGAGCTTCTGGGGACGAGATCGGGGCTCGCAAACTACCATCACTTTATTCTTAATTTTATTACTCATTCTGAAGTGAATTCACTTGATGACCTCGCTGTTAAGCAAAAGGCCACACATATTAACACTGGGAACATATTTGTGTCATACAAACCCTCGCTCTCTTGAAAATCCCCCCTCAACGCCGCCAACTCAGCACGTGATACTCGCCGGCCGCCATATTTGGTGTCTTCTTCCTCTAAAAGCGGTGCATTACCCCTCCTGAGTTTGCTAAAATCAAAATCATCCGCGTATTCGTCATCTTTGATATCTTCTTGTGATATTCTTGCCCTCGTAGCGCTAAAATCATCGCCCTCGGGGTCGAAACTTGTGGGTTCTGGATTCGCAAGAAGCTTTATCTGCTCCACGAGGGACGCCATCTTGGATCTGAGTAGCCGGGCCTGTAAATTGTTTCTAGTTTCTAGGTTGTATTTCGTAGGGGGGAGGTGCTGCTCAACGAAAATTCATATATTAAAATTAGAAATATAAAATAATTTATTCTCTCGTTTATGGCTTTTTTTTCAAAGATGTTAGAAACATTAGCAGCAGAGTTGTGTTAATGTTAAAATATAATAAAAAAATCTTGTAATTTTGTATAATAAATATTTCGTTGTGCCACCCCTCCCCAAAAATACTCCCTTGTGATCCGTGACGTAATTTGTTGTGGTTCGGGTTCGAGAAGATGGCCGTCAAACCCGGGAGATCGCCATTCTTCGAGGATCCCGAAGACTCCGTTTTCACTTCAAAACCACCCTTAGATGGAGAGACCGTAAGCTCAGATTCTCCAAAACTATCTCGGAGGTCTCTGAGTGAGTTAGAAGACTCCGAAAAGAGCGGAATCCCGCTAAATTCGCCATGGACTCTGTGGCATGACCGGTGAGTTGGCATTTGCTCTTAGTCTTGGAGAAATGTCGTTGACGAGCTCTCACTTTCATTTCATTGAGCAATTTGCTTAAAGTTTGCTGTTCTTATAATATTATTTTCTGCGTTATTGTAGTTATATCCGAGGAGCTACGGCGGCGGAGTATGCAGCAAACCTTCGCAAGATCTACACTTTTCGCACAGTCCAGGTATAGGAGCTCATCTGCAACCAATATAATTTTGAATTTTCCGTTCCTTTTGTATGAAGTAAGCTGTTTACAGTTTGTCTTCCCATGAATTTGAGATCCTTTACCAAAGTTTTGGCTTAGTCCAAGAATAAAGATTAATTTTGTTGAAACATTTAAGAAATTATATTGTTGTTTCTGCATTGAGCGGGGGACGAGCAATTTTATCGTTTGGTAAATTTTGATAAGAAATGGAGTTGTCATTCTGGTGACAGATTGCCGGTCTTTTGTTTGTTCTGATTTCCCTTGAAAATAATAAGTAAGCCTCGCAGATTGCGTTTTGCTTAAATCTTGGTTTTGGGTACCAGTTCAATACAGTTTAAAAAAATGTCAAATATTTAAGACAGGCTATTTTAGAGATTCGAGCAATGCTTGGCCAAAAATATTGTTACTAAAAAATTTGATACCTATTGTCTTTATTTTTTGTGTGATTTTGAAGGTTCCCATGAAATAAAATAAGCAGTGCTAGTTTCACCAAAACATTCTCATGGTGACCCGAGAAACTGAATTTCAAAGTTTCCTAAAATAATACAGTATATATATATAGGTAGCCATTGTCAAATATCATGCTTTAATGCAACATTTGAATTTCCAATGAGAACATTTTTGCGGGATGGTCACAGCTTATCACTTATTACTGTGCGACTACGTCAACCGGGCCATTTTGTAAGAAGTTAGCCAATCAGAAAACGAGTACAGAACAAAGGATCTCGACTTTCTTCAGATCTGAGACACCAAAATATCGCTTTTCTCGTAAAAATTATGGAAATTATGGGCAGAAATAACTTCAAAACACTTAATTACTCAACGTCAGATGTACTATTGCAGGTATTAAATTTGCTTAAAATGGTTTGAATCTCTAAATGACAAACTTTTTACGAGATGGCCTGGTTGACGTAGCCGCACAGTAATATATAGACATGAGTGTTTTACTGGGAAATATGCCACCCGTAGATCTCATACGAAGCTACATCCGGGACCTGAGTGACGTATTTTCCATATCCTCACTAGTGAGGTTATCGGTCAAAAAAAGTGCTTGGAAATCAATTTGGAATATTTTTTTCTGGTTTGTCTATATAATACAAAGAAAATTACATGGTGGCTTGAAGATATGAGTTTTATTTTCTCGTGTCGAAAACAATATAATTTTACTCATTCGCTGCGCTCATTCGTTATTATAATATTGTTCTTGCCACTCAAAAATAAAACTCATATCTTTTCACGCCACCATGTTATATCCTCTATATATATTCATGATCCTGGAGTCCACATCATCCATGTCAGGTATTTGAACACAATTTCCAGTGAAGTGCAATAATTTTACACAATTTCTTTTGTCATATTTTGTCTTATAAAATTACTCAAGTGACCATTAAGAAGTTCTGTACATGGATTGGTTGAGTTTGTATTTCTATAATCAGATGATAATGTAGAGATGATAATGTACTTGAAAAAATAAAAGAAAATACAATATAGTTTCCTTCTATTTTAGCTTGCTCAAAATTTTTTTGCTTTTTGCCTAATAATTTGGGCAAAAATATAATTTGGCTATACTCCCCTCTTAGAGCTATTTAGATGACAACACCTCATTTTGACCAGCTCCATTTGCAGAAAACAAGCTCAACTTTTTTTTGTTAGTCACTTGAGTGTCATACTAAAAATAGTCACCTATGAATAGTCACCAAAACAATATACGTAGTTAAATATGAGCTAGTATTGCTATTTGTGTCTATACAGAGCTTTTGGAGTGTGTTCAATAATATACCTAAAGCATCTGAACTTGGTGCAAGAGCAAGTTATCACTGCATGAGAGGTGTCAGGCGACCTATTTGGTAAGGAGAAAATATTAATGCATTATTTTTTAAAGGAAAAGGTCCATGGGGAAAGGGGTTCTTCATTTATTTGACTGGTAAGGGATGACTGTTTAGGAGGTCGGATTTTAATTTAAAAATTGACAATACTTTATTTTAAGTGTCTATCAATCCAAAACAGCTAAAAACAAAGCATAGAAGCTAATGAATAGTGTATTGGGTGATGCTCATGTACACTCTACTGTGTACAGACTACAATTCTCGTTTCATGGCCTACAGTAAACACACTAAACTCTTATATGTCCCTCTCCTCTTATATGTCACCTGGTACTATACGTGACATCAAATGGAGTCAAATTCCACATGTCACACTATACTCAACTCACAAAAATAATACAGAGTGCATACAACTGTGAAGTGCAATCAATAATTGCAGTCAATGAAGTGGCATAAAATGAAATAAGCAATTGATCCAACCTCCTCTCTCAGTGGCGGTCCAGGGGTGGTCCAGGGGGTGTCACCCCCCTTTTTTCTTGCATGTGCAGTATAACCTTTGTAATAGTCACCCCCCCCCCCCCCCCCCCCCTTGTAAAATTCCTGGATCTGCCACTGTCTCTGTAATGTCCAGTCATTGCACCATTGTGCAGCTCATGCTCAAATCTGGGAGGGAACAATAATCAATGCACACTTCAAATACAAAAGGATTCCAAACCCCTCTTGGTTTGGCAAAAAATAATAATAAGCCATCTTTTGCTTATATTTTACTTGCTCCTTTTTATCAGGGAAGATAAAGAAAATGCAGAGGGTGGTTACTGGAAAATGAGATGTTTTAAGCCAATGACAGTAAGTGATATTGTGTTCATATGCTCCATATGCTCAAAACATTTTGATGTGTCAGAGTTGGTAAAAGAAGAAGTTGATCCAGTCATCACTCCAGGCAGCAGAAAACATTATTTTATGACTAGGTTTTCTTAAAAAGTGTACAGGAATTTTTTCTTTAATACAGGGAAATACTAAATGATATTCATGACAGCCTTATTTAATGATTACATCCATAGGACCAACATCTAAGATTTAGACTATAAATTCCCTTGAAGAGGAATACATTTTTTAGAAATAACATGCTTGTTTTCAGCATTTTAGTGTCTTGAATTAGTATGAATCCTCCTTTCTGATTATTTAGTATTAAATACCATTTGGTAATAACATATTGTGTTGGTTGTTACAGGACAAAGTGTGGAAAGAGCTTCTATTAGCAGCAATTGGGGAGCAGTTTACTCCCTGCATGGGAGAAGGTACTTTATAAAATAACAAACACACAAAAGTGTGTCTATCTTCTCTCTTTATATTAGACACAGCTTTCGTCCAATCAGCACGTAAGATTTGTGTGATATTTTATAAATATAATTTGAAAAGGAGTAAAAAATCTTGAGACCTCTGGCAAAACCAGGAGGGATGACTTCCCTGCCAGCAGCAGAAACATCCATAGAAGCTGAGAGTAGTCACTACTAGAGGCTCTCCGCCTCCAAAGTGGTTCTTGAACATCCCATGTGAAACTGGGTAAGGTATTGAATGCGAGATTATACCTTGTTCTATTGTCTCTTCTGAAAGATGCAAACAGTAGAACAAATTAATACACAATATGAACTAGTTTCAAACTTGACAAGAACAGAAGAAAATGTCCCCTGTCCCATCGATCCAAGATCACATTTGTCGGAGGCCTAACACTATGTGCTTCCCTATTTAATACTAATTGCATTTGCTATAGGTGATGAAGTCTGTGGAATAAGTGTGAGTATGCGAGACAGAGATGATATTGTTCAGATATGGAATACACAAGCAATACTAGCTGAAGAGGCACAGGTAAGTTACAGTATTATACTTGTACATTAGTAATTAAGGTCTCGTAATTGAGTACCGGTAGTCTCCCTCACAGCCCATTCATTGTGTCGTTGCGTGACCAACACAAAGACCAGGCTGTGAGGGAGACTAGTAATTGAGGGAAGCCATTAAAAATTTGTTTTAAAACATTCAACATGCCTCTATTTTTCATTGGCCACCACACATTTCCTGTTATTCAATTTAACTTAAAAACTGGATTTTCTATGTCTCAAATTCCCCCCAAAAAACGCTCCTGGCCTTCACGGTTTCCACTGGAAGGGCCCATACAATTAATGTGCTTTCTTAATTTTAGGTTTTTGAAAAGGTTTCTGAATTGATGCCAGAGTTAGACTTTCAAGATCAGTTTTATAAATGTAAGTATGTAGCTCATCTAGACAGTCTGTCTGTCTGTCATCTTTCAGTGTGCCAATCCAATATGTATTAGCGGACTGTTGCCTCAAGTAATACTGTTTCTATTATAAGTAAATCACTACTATTATTATCTTTTTAGCACACCAAGCTCATACAGCTTTTGAAGGTCAGCGACCCTTCCCAAGCAAGCCCCCTGGCTTCCCCTATGCCAAGAACCCTTGACCACCCGACAAATGTACAGAGGAGTTGCAGAGAAACCTTAACCATCGTGACAACACAGCTACAATCATGCACAGTGGACTAAAGTTGTTACTAAAGAGGCTGCCTCTTTTGTACACCGTTTCAACCTCATATTTTATTAGGAAAATTGTTCTTTTACAATTTTTTATATTTTTATTTCATATTTTGGTATATTATTGACCAGGGTTATCGTTTAACACAGAGTTCGAAATTTAACGTTTTTATCCGGTCCGGTCATAGTGTTCGCCAGATAAAGAAATTTGGTTACCTGGCAGTTGGTCGCCACTTCTTTCCACTATATCTAAAAATCAACGAGAAATGTATGTTTTGTCGCATTGGCAGTGACGGGTGCAATTTTGGGTTCTGTACTATTTCGAGAAAAACGCTAAGAATGGAAAGGAAGGATGCATATTATAAGAAGGCTCAATTCATACGTCGCGCTAACGTCGTGTCGAACTAAGTGTGTTGTGTTTTTCACATGAACAGCGCGACGTCTGAATCCGATTAAGCTCGTCCAGTCTCGGCAATTTATATTCGACAGCCGCGGCAATTTATATTCGACAGTCGAGGCAATTTGTATTCGAAGTTGACTCGATAAGGTAAATCGTGCCGCACGGTACAAGCTCGACGCTGTTTCAGATATTATACCGTAGGCCAAAGGAAAGCGGCATGTATTATGGTGTTTTACCAGGTTTTACTCATTGGGAGCGCGCGGCGCATTTAAATCAACGTCTGAATCAAAGGTGATCCTATCGCATTGCCTAAAAAGACAAGTAGATGTTAGCATGAGGTATGAATTCGGCCTTATTTTGCTCTATCATACGTGGAAAAAATTTGGGAAAAGTGGCGTATGTGTCAGACAAGAAAAAGATAGGGCAGAGGGAGGGTACAGGATTACCGGTATAGCAGATGCCACTGAAAGAAAATCCGTGTTTCCTAAATTCCTCTGATTATCTCTAAGACGTTTTCAGTGCGAGCAAAGGAAGTAATTGAAGGGGCAATGAAGCGCTAGTTGCGTCTCCAGGGCCGGATGTGACCCCCGTCTGTGATAGTTATATTGCGGATTCGAAAATTCATGGGTAAACAGCAAAACGTCTCCATTTTGACATATGGGCCTCGCCAAGCGAATTTTGTCTGTTTTTTTTTTAAGTGCTAAGTGAGGTAGCGACTTTATGTATCTAAACACTGAGCATATTGGTATTCCAATTTTCGCACGGCAACTGAAAGCAGATAATTTCCAATTTTATAAGGTTTTGTATGGGAATTCTGAACTTCTTTTGCATTTTTCTCGGGCCCTTTTCACTTGGCGCGGCTCAAATGATACCGATTTCGTCAACGTCGAACTTAATTCTGTCTCGTTAAATTGACTGGGTTTATTAGCCAGTAAAAACAAGTTATTTCGATACGAGTGATTTGATGAGGTTAATATAACCTGTCTGGCGAATGGAGATCACAGCCCTGATTTTAGGAGCGCTGGAAGGATTCAAAATTGTACTTTAGCGCGGCGTTGGCAGATGGTGCCGTTCCTAATGCAAGACAATAGCTAAACAATGGGAAATTGACGGACGGTGTAAGTTGCAGGGTGCAGAGTACAGGGTGGGTATTGTAAAACAAATAAATACAACTATATAAATTAGAATATTAGAACTTTGCGTTTTTTCAATCCGGTAAAACACACACACGCCCCGTACGAGCCGAAAAAATCCCCAAATGTTGTATTACTAAACTTTCCGTGCAAGTACAGCGTGAAGTATCCTGAGAATGCTGTTCTGCTAATCGCCAGTGTTGTCTAAAATAACAATAACAGGAACACCGCGTCAATGGTCAAATCCATCAAAATCTCTATAGTAGCGGGCTCGAGCGGGCTTAGGTGTCTCTCGAACACGTGAAATACCAGACGCGCGACAAAAAGCTAACTTGTCTGGATTATTATTATTCTGGGGCCCGATAACTACCGTGAAGTTCCCAAGACCATTGAGACACGCTCTATCGATCCCGGTAAATTAAGTTTTCCGATAAGTTTTGAATGCGAATGTCAGGCTTTTCCGCTAAACGACAGAAGATGAAATAAGAGAGGGGCGCTTGGCACTTTTCAACTGGCTAATTAGGAATATATGGCATTGAAACTCAGAAGCACGTGAGGGACTTTTATTTTGTTACGTTAAAGGAATGTTAAAAGAAACGCCAACGATGAAGGACCAAGCACTTTCAGGATTTTTTCGGCTCGTGTGTATTTCTCAAAGTTCCAATGTTTAAAGGTATTTTTATAAAACCCACCCTGCACCCTGCAACTTACACCGTCCGGAAATTGACATTTAGAGCGACCAGAATTAGGTTCTACGTCGCAATTTTCCCTTTCGTAAACCATCGTTGCCTTTTGGATGGCACGTAAAAGGAAAAAAAAACCGTATATAAATTCTACCCTGTTAGAACCCTTACCCTAACCGGTAAACCGATTACTAACCCAAACCCTAACCAGTGCGCTACGAGTGAATTCGCTGGGTTGGAGGTGCTTTTGAAGTGGATTTGTACTATCTTTCATTAGCATCTATAGAACGAAGCTATATGAATTATCCCAAGGGATCAGAAATGGCAACGACTTCTGAAAAGGCATCGACCGTTGAAAGAAATGGCAACGACCGTTCTAAAAGACAACGATGGTTTACGAAAGGGAAACTAGCTTCGACGTCTAAAACTGGCCATAACTGATTGAAATGGTTTGACCCATTGTAAATGGTGTGGCAACCGCATGCAAGGGATTTAGGAGTATAAGGTCTAGTACAAACTAAGGACTATCATGGGCAGTTGCAAAACAAAATACTCACGCCCGTGACACTTGTAGGCGGTAGGATGGTGTTTTTTATCGCTGAAAACCCCGGAGTTCGTCACTGCTGACAATACAGATGTACCTGATGAAATTCTCCGGATACAAATAAAAGCCTGATTTTGGCAGAATTGTAGCATGGAAATTATTACCCTGAGTCTTGTTTTAATGGTTCTCGGAGAGCGCTTTCGAAAATCTCCGTTTTTGAGCCCGAAAACAAACGGAGAAAAAAGTATCCGTTTTCGAAAATATCGGCCGGATACGACCGCTATCTATTATCTGTATTCCCAAAGGGACGAGTGAAATGGAAATGTGATTCAAATTCATTCATATAAATTTGTTATATCAAGGTTCATGCAGCCGGCTTCACCATTAAAGGCCTATAGTCCACCGGGAACCTTTGCGATTTGTTTTCAATCCACGATTCCGGAAAAGATGGCGCCGCGCGCGGCATTCTGGGAAAATGTACCAATTGACTCAAGGTCAAGACAAAAAAGATGGCTGAAAGGTTAAACGTGCCGTGCGAAACTACCGCAGAAAAATTCACTTTGTTCGTTATTAGGGAATAGGGTTGGTAAAATATGAAGGGAAACACGCTCTTAAAGGAATCCATATTCAAAGGAGGGAATTTTGAACTGGATTTGGGATGGAAATATTGCCAAAACCATGTATAAGTTGTGTCAACGTGTGCTTTCGAGGGAAGTCAAATTTTGACTTTCCAGTTGATGTAGATCTGCCAAAATTAGTTCATTCTACACTTTTCCGTTGCCCGTTCCACTAATGATTCAATGTCAATGATTTAGGTACCTTAAAGAAACCATTTCTCTAGTTAAATTTTGGAAAGCCGAAAGTATTCAGAGAAAAATACGGCAAACGTACTTTCAGATAGGCCAGCGTTCGAAGTATTTTTTGCGTAAAGTAGGCGAATTGAATGGCCTGTTTGCAGTTCGATTTGCTGTATTTATTCAATCTAAGACCCTCTAAATACAAAACTGGCCAAGTAAGACTAGAGGTGAAAGTTAAAAGGTATATAGGGTTGTGTAGTCCTTTGAGAATAATTGTTTGCCGTAATAGCAAAGTACTGGTCCGATCAAATTGTTATCGAAAATCAAAATTCGAATTCACTAAAAACGGCGGCGCACCGTGCATGAGGGATTCAAACGTAGCACCCCCAGAACTTACCAAAAACAAAATCGATCTGCAATTTTTCTTATTAATTTTTTATTCATATTTGTTTTAGTATTTTTTCAAAACTTGTAAGCCTTATTTTCTAACAAATAATGTTTTCAAAATGAAGTAAAAGAACTTAGTCATAAATAAATACATCATGTGACTTCGCACAACTGGTTTTTCATTTAGTGAAATTAGAAATTTATCTTGAAAAAACTGTATCCAAAAATGTCAGAAAGCATTTCTAAAGGTGTTCTAGAAATTTCCTCAGCAATAAGACGTATTTTGCTAAATGCCTTCAGGTAATTTCAGCACTCTTTCCGGCTTTTAAGAGCATGTTCGATTCTAAAGTGGGACGTGCTTTATCGTTCTCACCCTAATGGTAATGCGCTCTATGTTGATTGAAAGCGTGTTCAAATCCATTCCTTAAACATGGTTCTTCTTCTTTTAATATATGACATGGCATTCCCGTATTTTGACACGACTTTCTCGTATTTTCATAACAATAATTAAAGGGACTACTTGAACAGTTGATCCGTTGTTTCTGAAATTTATCACAGTGCGCTATGAAAAGCAGAGTAGTGTGCATTTGTTTTTATTATCATAAACTTCAATATCATGAATGTTAAGCATCAGACATAGGGTATGTTTATTTGTCGTTATTATGATTGATTTTGAAGGAGATTGGTTGAGGTGATGTGCTACTGTTAAGAGGGTTTTAGCATTTACAAGGAGTTTTGTTTTCTCGAAAAGGGACCGTGAAAAAAATTGCGCCACTACAAAGAAGCATATTTCTTCTCAATATCTACGCTTTTTTCACTAAATTTATCTTTGGACTTGTCTTTTGTTTATCATAGAACACTACTCACAGTTCATAAACTAAGCCAATTGCCTTAGAACACCAGTTATATTCATATCCTCTTTCCATCTTTTCTAATGCACGCCAATGGTCAATTTTCTCGGATTTTATTTTTATTATTATTTTTTTATTATTTTTATTTTTCTTGATTTACTTCTGTTTGGGTATTTTTGGGCTTTTATTCAGTTTATTGACAGCTCTGTAATGTGTTTATATGTTTTCTGCTTGTCAATAAACTTATTTACCCCAAACATCAGCATCTTGTGGTTAATGGGAGGAAGTAATTTGTTAATCATTACTGCTTTGGCTAATATCGGATTAGACCCTCATTCGTTTTCACCACACAGTTTCAGAAGGGGCGGCGCGACATTCGCCTTCTATTGCGGCTTACCAGCCGAGTTATTGCCGAACTGCACGGGTAATAGACTGTGCTAGCGTTCCGTCTAGGCCAGACTTATGCCGATGTGTGTATAGTTAGTGTTCATTCTCACTTTTGTTTATACGTGGCAGTAACTACTTATAATTTTTTCATCCTGATTCCCGAATAACGAACAAAGTGAATTTTTCTGCGGTCGTTTCGCACGGCACGTGTGACCTTCCAGCCATCTTTTTTGTCTTGATCTTGTGCCAATTTGGTACATTTTCCCAGAATGCCGCGCGCGGCGCCATCTTTTCCGGAATCGTGGATTGGATCTATTGTTACTCGGGCTTCCGGGTGTCGGAAAAACGAAGATGGGAAAAACGAAGATGGAAGACCTAACAGGCCTCTTCGTTTTTCCAAAAGGAAAAACGAAGACCCCCATGAAATGTGACTGTACTCGTGTTCCTGCCCTCTGCTCTTCGTGATTTCATGTAATTTTAGCAAACATGGACGAACTAACTTGGGATCTTCGTTTTTCCAACGGGAAAAACGAAGACCCCATGAAATAATGACTGTACTCACGCTCAGGTCATCGGATTGACTGTATTACAGCATTTTGCTTGATTTTCTATCGTGCAAATCGAGTAATTTGTCGATCGGTTGGCTCTATTTTTCGATCGCTGTTATTTACTGGGGCCCGCAATAAATGAACAGCGGTTTTATTTCCACAGGGAGTCGAAAAGAGGCGGGAAAATAACAACAACAAGAAGAACATTCGCCATATTTTGATTTCAGTAACTATTCTATCCTCTCTCTTTGTCATTCGGGCTGCTCGCCGCGATTTAGGTGCTCGCCGTGATTTAAGAAACCCTTGGCGCATTATTGGAGAAAAGTTATTTTAGGGTCTTCGTTTTTAATTTTCCCATCGGAAAAACGAAGATCCTCGTGTATTTTCTTTACTAAGCGTGATTTTGACTTAAGTAACTATCCTATCCTCTCTCTTTGTCATTCGGGCTGCTCGCCGTGATTTAGGAAACTCTAGGGTGCTCGCCGGGATTTAAGAAACCCTTGGCGCATTGTTGGAGAAAAATTATTTTAGGGTCTTCGTTTTTCCCATCGGAAAAACGAAAACCCTCGTATATTTTCTTAAATACTGGCTTGTTTTTTACTTTAGTATTTAAACTATTCTATGCTCTCTCTTAGACATCCGGGTCGTGATTTAGGAAACTCTTTGCGCATTATTGGAAAAAATAAATCATGGCGAGCAGCCTAGAGTTTCCCGATCACAGCAAGCAGCCTGAATGACTAAAAGGGAGGATAAAATAGTTACTGGAGTCAAAAACACGCTTAGTAAAGAAAATATACGAGGGTCTTCGTTTTTCCGATGGGAAAAACGAAGACCCTAAAATAATTTTTCTCCAATAATGCGCCAAGGGTTTCTTAAATCACGGCGAGCACCCTAGAGTTTCCTAAATCACGGCGAGCAGCCCGAATGACAAAGAGAGAGGATAGAATAGTTACTGAAATCAAAATATGGCGAATGTTCCTTGTTGTTGTTATTTTCCCGCCTCTTTTCGACTCCCTGTGGAAATAAAACCGCTGTTCATTGATTGCGGGCCCCAGTAAATAACAGCGATCGAAAAACAGAGCCAACCGATCGACAAATTACTCGATTTGCACGATAGAAAAGCAAGCAAAATGCTGTAATACAGTCAATCCGATGACCTGAGCGTGAGTACAGTCATTATTTCATGGGGTCTTCGTTTTTCCGATTGGAAAAACGAAGAGGGGGTCTTCGTTTTTTTTTCCCGTTGGAAAAACGAAGATCCCAAGTTAGTTCGTCCATGTTTGCTAAAATTACATGAAATCACGAAGAGCAGAGGGCAGGAACACGAGTACAGTCACATTTCATGGGGGTCTTCGTTTTTCTGACACCCTCGGGCTTCCTGTCCTTTTTCTCCTTAAAGAGGGCAGTTCTCGTTGAAAAGCGAAAAAACACCCTAAACATGCTTGAATTCGCCCCAGATTTCACGTGAACAATGTTGAAGAATCCCACAACATAAACAAGTAACTTTTATACGATATTTTTTACTTAACTTAGTTTTTGAACACATTTTTTGACTATGTTGTAGATCGTACAGAAAAATATCGACGAACCGTCACGCGCGGCCAACAGAAAAGGGATCTGGACACCACAAAGTACAAACACTGAACTTGGGCCACCTGTGGTCTGGCTGTTTGGATCAATCCAAATGATCACGTGACATTTAAATTTTTGTATCAAACAATGGAAAAATTTGCAGGAAACGAAGGAAAATCTTATTGTTCGGTCATATCATGGCCTTCGGTCTGAGAACTGGGCTAAACTGCAGCAGCGTTCCTCAGGCGAACTCGTACAACTTGTGTCTTTAAATTGCACCTTTTAAAGGATTGTTCTTGTAAGTGCTGTGTCAAAGGAGTTTGTATTTGATCCCTCTACTTCATCTTCGACACAAGGGCCGCCATTTCTGTTTCGAGTTCACGAACCAAATAAAGCATAAAGAACTGCACCAAAGTATGGATTCATCAGTTGAACGACAGGGAAAATTCAACTCACTATGGACTTCCAAATTGGGTACAGTAAAAACCTGCATAAAAGAACAGGTGTTTTGGGGATTCAGGCTGATTTTGTTCTTGTACATATGGTGTTTTCTGCAAAATCAGGCTGAAAATGTTCTTAAGGTGTTCTTAAAATTGGTCAAAATACTGCATACACTACCAGTAACACCAGAAACATATAAGTGAGTTATATGTTTCTGGTAACACTTTTTAGTAGCAACAATTAGTCAAATAATTGCTTAGTGTGCCCTGGAAATCCCCATAGAGTACATGCTGTAGAACTCTGTGTGCAATGGTCTAGCACATTATATTGATCTACTTGGTATTCTACCACTGTAGGTTACTGTATTTAAATCTAACTAGCAGCCATTTTAGTGTACAAGAACAATGGAAAGGATGAAAGTTAGGTAATCGCAGTTTGTAATAATAGTGACCATGAAATGTTTACAAACTGTGGGGAGGCTGGAACCAGCTCCAAAGGTTCTTATTTAATCCCCGAGACACAACTCAGGAGGCATTTAAAGGTAATAATGCAACTTTATTTACTAATAATTCGCCTCCCTGGTCTGCCTGTAAACAGACCCAAGGCCAAGACCCGATGAAGCAACTTTTGGAATTTATTTGGTAAAAACTGAATGGATATTAATAGTAATTTAGACAATTGAATGGAAGTCTTGCTAATGTTGAATGTGATATTTTTATGGAAATTCAGTAAATACTGAAATAGTCCTCTTCACAGTTCCTCAATTGGAATTGTAGCCTGAAGTCGAGTCTACCGTTGACCAAACAATTCATTGATTGACATTTATCAATGGTAGACTCGACTTCAGGCTACTATTCTCACTTGGGACCAACAGTGCCTATATAGGATATCAACTCATTAGCATAATTGTCAGTTGCCTTTAGTCCTCGTGCTGAGAAGACCTCCTCTGCTCTGGCCTCGCCGTTCAACTGACTCAACTCTCCTTCCTCCGTCAAGAATTAAAGTCTACATCATTCTTCTCGTCGCCTCCTATCGCTTTCCTCCCCTTTGCAGCGTTCAAGATTTTCGTTATTCAGCAGTTTGATTTTGTGTGTTTTTATCGCCTTTGAATTTCTTTTCGCGCTGTTCAGTTAAGCCTGGTGCACACTTGCGACATAACGACATAAGAAAAATGTCACGCGAACAAAATTTCGTAGTGGTTTCAAGAAGTTGAAGTCGTCAAAAAATAACATAAGATTGCTTTGGTGAAGTAATCTAATGAAGATCCATGGAAAATATTAATTGTTTCAATTATTTTCCCGTACTTTTTTCGTTGCAACATAACGTCCTTATGTCGTTATGTCGCTAGTGTGCACCAGGCTTTATGCTAAATTTGTGGTTTGTATTCTCTTACAGGTCTACAGCTCCGCTTGGAACCTTGGAACCATAAGTTCTTTTGCTCCTGGAATTATTGTCGTCTATTCAGTTTGGCCAAGCTGAACTGTGTTCATTCTTGCGGATGTTTTCTCGCCCTGTAGGAACATTTAGTGTTTTACTTGCGTCTGGTTTGGTGAAGGCGGTGAATCTAACGATTGTGTTTCGCATGTTAACAGTCATGTGTTGACCAGATACGTTCGGCATAGGCGTTAGACCTGGGCAAATTGTTGCCGCTACGTTTGGTATATAATAGGCGTTGGACCTGGGATACCTACAGTTTGGCAGGCGAATTAGTTCAGCCACCAGCGAATTTGTTCTGCTGTAAATTATTTCTCTTACATGAAAGTTTGGCAGGCGAATTAGTTCAGCCACCAGCGAATTTGTTCTGCTCTAAAATTATTTCTCTTAAATGGAAGTTTGTCAGGCGAATTAGTTCAGCCCCCAGCGAATTATTATTTCTCTTACATGAAAGTTTGGCAGGCGAATTAGTTCAGCCACCAGCGAATTTGTTCTGCTCTAAAATTATTTCTCTTACATGAAAGTTTGGCAGGCGAATTAGTTCAGCCACCAGCGAATTTGTTCTGCTCTAAAATTATTTCTCTTACATGAAAGTTTGGCAGGCGAATTAGTTCAGCCACCAGCGAATTTGTTCTGCTCTAAAATTATTTCTCTTACATGAAAGTTTGGCAGGCGAATTAGTTCAGCCACCAGCGAATTTGTTCTGCTCTAAAATTATTTCTCTTACATGAAAGTTTGGCAGGCGAATTAGTTCAGCCACCAGCGAATTTGTTCTGCTCTAAAATTATTTCTCTTACATGAAAGTTTGGCAGGCGAATTAGTTCAGCCACCAGCGAATTTGTTCCGCTCTAATTATCTGGCAAAGGCAAAATAAAAGTATTTAGCCAATACCGAAAGTAATTCTTGCATTCTGATTATACACAAAGAAAGGTGAATGTGTTATGAGTTCAGCCAAGCGAATTTTGTTATTGTTCCTTATTCTCATCATGCTTATTCAATTTTGCAAAAGCTCAGAGATTTTATCATCTTCCTCAATTTTTGTCTTGACTATTCATCACTTAATTTGAGGGTGTCAACGCGTTTAAATACGATTTTAATGAGCTATTTCAATCGTTATAGTGATATAACAGAAGATGGATATTTAATAGCTCGGTGTTCTCTTTTGCAAGGAATTGTTTTGTTCCATTCTCTCGCTCTCCGGGGTAGCCGAGGCTACCTTTTTTGTTTAGTTTTCTTTTGTTTTCGCCACACCTTATTTAGGTTGCTTGACTCAGGTTTCTCAATAGGTTGCCTCGGCTTCCCCGGAGGAGTTATCTAATACTCTTCATTGCTCTGTCCTCGGACGGGGTATTCCGGGGTTGCGGACGGCTAGCTGTTGAAATCCTGGTTTGGTTTCTCGCGTGTATATTCAAGTCTTTTCTGAAATTGTTTACTTGTTACCTTTGCTTACTTGATCCTCTGCTATTGATTAGAAAACAATTTTCATCGTTTCTGACCTTAATGTACCTGTATTGGTGTACTTCTCGTTCTTGTTATTATTGTTCAAAATTTCCTTTGTTGAATTTTTTGTCTCTTTTCTGCATACTCGAGGGTCCGGCGGAATCCGCGAGAGTTCTTAGCGTCTCGTCCCCTCGAGCATGCCTTTTCTGAGTTTTGGGGAGAAGTACACCTTTTGTGTGGTATAATTAGGTTTATTTCATTGGACTTCCCACTCTCTCCTCATCTCCATGGTTGTAATGGTATTTTGTCAGGGTAAATTATTTATAAAGTTTCGGCAAAGCGGCGCTTCAGAATCTTTCGGAGTTTGGGCTCTGCCTCCGTGTAAGAATCTGTGTATTGTTCACGAGTTGCGTCACAAAGCCTCCTTTGTTTAGTAGAACGAAGCATGATGAAATAGTAAATGAACGCAATGGTGTTCTCTGGGAATGGTTCTTACACGGAGGTATACCCGGAGTTTGGGAGTGAGTCGATTTTAGTAAGTGGAGGACCTGCAGTATTCGTCATACAGGCCGCGGAGCCAGGTCTCCTTCCCCATATCTTATATAGAGCACAATGGGACCAAGTGAGAATATATAACTATTCTCACTTGGGACCAACAGTGCCTATATAGGATATCAACTCATTAGCATAATTGTCAGTTGCCTTTAGTCCTCGGCGCAAGATGGCGTCCTTAGTAGAGGACGCTGTGTTGGCGGGTTTCATTGTGCTCATTTCGAGGCCTGATGGAGCTACTTTTCTTGTTACCCGCCCTCCCTCCCTCTTTGCTCTGTATTGTTTTGATTTCGGGTTTCATTGTGCTCATTCCGAGGCTTGGTGGAGCTACTTTCCTTACCCTCCCTCCCTCCCTCTGGCTAGATTGTCATCTTTGGCTCCGCCAGGTCTCCTTCCCCATATCTTATATAGAGCACAATGGGACCAAGTGAGAATATATAACAATTCCAATTTGAATCACAAAGCCAGGAACTGTGAAAAGGACTATTCAGTAAATACTGATTTGCAAGAAAGTTGATTTTCTGAACAATGTTGTACTTTCAAAATTACAATAAGCTAGAAAACGTATTGTACTGAATGCATGTTCTAATTCAAACCATCCAATTACATTCCAAGGAGATGTCACATGATTTTATTTCAATATTTACATTGACGTATAATTTTTACAGCGACTTGCATGTTTCTTTCACAGTACCCCACATGACCACGCATGACTAGAGCTTGGATCGCCTGTGGCCTAGCCTGTTGAAAATTTGCATGACACTGAAAATGCACCCCCGAAAAGTTTCACGTGTTCTAAAAATTTACCCCAAATTTTTTGACGTTCTGCAAAATTTACCCCCCCCCCCCCCCCCCCCGTTATAAAACCACCAGCCCCCCCTGCGACGTAATTAATGAACAGTCCCCTAGAAAACGTATTGTACTGAATGCATGTTCTAATTCAAACCATCCAATTACAGTTCGTTTTTTGCAACCATTTGTTTCTCGTTGAAAAATTAGTTTAGGAAGGGATTGTGGAGCAACTGTTAGAGAAGGCATTTTACTCAAGGGGTGCTTATCAGATGGGATTTGCAGTATACACAGGGGTCATCTCCAGTGCAAGAACCATTCCCTGAAGACACCTTTGTGTTTAGTCACAATAGAAATTTTCCAAAATTAATCATAGCCCAGTATGATGTTTTAGTTTGTAAATGCTACACCACAGCATCCACTTTTTATGTGCCCAATCTAGTTTATAAAGGCATCAGGTTCCCTAAAAAAACAGAAATGAGGAGAGAGTTTTAGAGTGAGCTTGCTAGATTTTTTTTCGCCACCAGCTTTGCTTGCGCGTTATTTTTTTTCTAGGTCAGAGGCTCGATATTTTTTTGGGGAATCAGCCCCCCCCCCAACCTAGTATCAAATGGTCCGTGCCTAAAAAGAAAATTTCAATCTATTTTCATGTTATAATAGCAGTGCAAGATTCAGAACGTCTTTCATTTAGGGAAAAAGAACCTGAAAGTTACTTCATCTGTGTATGTTTTACATAGGTATGTACATTATGTTGCATAAATCCCAGATAATAATTATCTTGTCAAGTTGAATGTTACAGTGTCATTGGCAAATCTAGAGATCCTATTACAGGGCCATAGCAAGCCTCCAAACACTCAATAACTGGGGGGCAACATATCAGAACTTTTCTTTTCACAATTTTAAATGGAAAGTATTTAAAAGTAGTTGAAATTAATTGTACGTATCCATTTTTTCCAAAAATAACATTTTTGCAAACCAGTGTGAATAACCTAATGACGTCCTCCTTTCTTTTGACGTTTTTGCACGCCCTTGTAGACCTAAAGAGAAGCCCGAGTTCGCGCATTAATGCGTCTAGTTAGTCAAGGTCAAGTGATGAAGTAAAAATTAATTGTTCTCCGGTCGGTCCATATTTCGAAAATTATTGACCGACTGGGGAGAAAAAAGATCGAGATTCGAAATTCTCGGGAAAAATCCTTCGGGAGCAGTGTCATAACATCATAAACTGTATAAAATTACACGTAATTTTCTGAAACGGTGTACTGATGGTATTTCTTGAGCAGCATGATTTTTTTTATATTTTATATTAAATGTTAATTTGTGTCTTAACAAGGAAGAAAAATAAGCGTTTGTAGAGTGCCTATGCTAATGATGCCCTTCAATGAACACACTAATGAAATTGTTGAAACTCGTAGAAGTTACTCTACAGATTAACGACTCTCACGGAGATTTGGTCTCAGCGTAGACCTCCTGTTCACCCTGCAATACCTTAATTTTTCAAAGGCTTTTGTCAAAAGCTTTATTCGCAATAAAATCAACTTGCACCCAAGAAACACCTTTGGCAATAATATTTTGGAAAACATACAGAACAAAGAAACAACATCCTTTTGGGGGCTCTATAGCAGAGGAACAATAATCACTGTATGAAATGTAACCCTGAACTGGCTTTTTAAAACTTGGAATGCAATTATATTATTTGTCATTTTATTTAAAGCTTCAAAATCAAGCCTTAGAGACTGTAAGACTTAACGTTCAACGTTTTAGCTGTAATTAATGACGAAAACCACCATTTTTTAGATTTTCATTAAGAATAGGACCTTACACTGATAGAAACCTCGGGAATTAAGCTTTTCGATAGAGTTACGTTCGTACGTTTTTATCCTGTTTACTTATTTTTCTTAGTGTAAGGTTTGTGCAATTCGCGATTACTTTTATATGCACTATGAAGCTTTATAAGATTTCAGGGGGGGCAACCTTATTTGAAATAATCATTAAACGACGTCCTGATATACGTGATCATTCTCACGGAAAATTGCTCTTTTGTCAAAAGCTTTATTCGCAATAGCATACACTTACACGCAAGAAACACCCTTGGCAATAATATTTTGGAAAACAAACAGAACAAACAACATCGTTTTGGGGGCTCTTAGCAGAGGAACAATAATCACTGTAAAATGTAATACTGACTTATGTGGCGTTTTAAAACTCTTGTGACATAACGACTTAAGAAAAATATCACGCGATCAAACTTTAGTGGTTTCAAAACATTGAAGTCCACAAAAAAATAACGGATTGCTTTGGTGAAGTAATCTAATGATGATCCATGGAAAATGTTGATTATTCCAATTATTTTCCCATGCATTTTTCGCTCCAACATAACGTCCTTATGTCGTTATATGTCGCTAGTGTGCACCGAAATGTATGGGCATAATACGTCAAGTCGAGGCTGACGGGCATTTTCCCACATTTCTGCAAAAAAAAAAGCCAGAATACGAAGTTTTCAAAGTTTCATATCTCAGTCAATATCCAAGCAATCTTCGCCAAACTTTGCAATTTTACTAATACGGATGTGTAGAATTGAATACTGTATTTCGTTTGTTCTGATAACTTTTAAATATTATTAATCAATTTTGCGTGATAACGGCCTATTCTCATTATTTGTCTTATTATTTTTAAGGTTCCAAATCAAGCCTAAGAGTCTGGTAAGAACCAACGTTCAACGTTTTAGCTGTAATCAATGACGAAAAACACTTTTTAATGTTTTATTTTCATTAAGAAGAAGCATGCCTTACTGATAGAAACCCCGAGAATTTTCGAGAAAGTTACGCTTTTATCTGTAATGTTTGTGCACTTCGCCATGATAACTTTTATATGCACTATGAAGCTCTATAAGTTTTCTGGTTTCAAGAGGCAACTATCATTAAAATAATCATTAAACGATGTCCTGATGTATAGATGACTTTAGATGTTCGAAGTTCTCAAAATAATAAAACAACGCTAGAAAGGCCCATGCACAGCTCTCCTTTTGTGAACACACTTAATTGTTTTTTTATAAATCGTACTACAGATTAACGATTCCCACGGAGATTTGATATTTTGTCCAAAGCTTTTATTCGCAACATACACTTTCACGCAACAAGAAACACCCTTGGCAATATATTTTGGAAAACAAAAGAGAAAAACAACATCCTTGTTCTAAGCGTTGAACAATAAACATCGGGAAATATAATTCCGAGTAATAGCTTTTAGAAACTTGGAATGCTACTTTAATTTGTTTCAATTATTTTCTTGTTCCAAATATAGCCAAATTCTCTGTTAGTACAAGGTTTTGGAAACACTAGCCAATGTTTTATTTTCATTAAAAAATTGCACCTTTGCAGAAAGCCGATCACGAAATTGAAATTTTGCGAGGCTGTTATGAAACTGTAACATGAACTTCGAGAAATTCAGCAGACAAATGTGCATGATGCTCCTGTTATTGCAACGTTCAAAACACAATTGTAGTTGACATCTTCATTGTCGGTGACTCAGTATGACGATATTCCCAATGATAAAATCGTGCCGGCACATGCGTAAAGATATTGAGCGATGAACTCGATCATCCCTCGAACAAATAGAGGAACAGACCTCCTCCGACTGGCTGCATATTTTCTTATTTCAGGTCCCGAAATATGTCTGCAAATTATTTTGTCTCATGAAGGAGCTCTACTAAAAACCGTGTAAGAAAGATTACTCGATGAGAAGACGATAAATTAGACAACATTAAAGGCAACATTTCAGTCGAAACACGGAAATGTCTTGTTGGGCATCTTTTAGTGTAACACATTATTTTGACATCTTTTCAGGTTTTCAGGGTGACACTGAAAATTCCCGACGATCAATTCTCAGGGCAAAAAATATGGGAGTCCCGACCCCGGGTTTCAAAACGTGCCACTCATTTGTAATATTCTGTTTTTGCTTGGATTGTTTCCATATGAATAAACAATCTACAACATAGAAGATTAAGGACCCACCAGCCCGCGAAGTGAGTTGTTCAAACGTTTCAATTCTCAAAACTCCTCTTTTAGGGAAACTGAGCTGAACTTGTTCCTATGAAGCACCGCCGCAGCTTATGGGCAAGGTTTCAGACACAACCTTCCGGCATAGTGAAATGAGTATAAACGATGTTCTAATGAGCGATGAATTTCAGATGAGTTTTTTTTTGGAACATGTATGTTTGGTTTCAATTTTTATTGGACATACACAAGAAACAAACACCGAGTAAATTACAGTATCATATTGTAGTCAGGTAAGCAAACATAAGTAGCTGAAGATTCAACAGAAAAGAACATGTGCTATTATTTATTATAACAAGACAAAAAGAGCACTTGATAAGGGATCTATGCCGCTCTCACGATGTACTACACTAAGCTAAAATGCACACACTCGTACACAACACACCAAGAGTGACGTACAGTGCAATGCCGTTTTGTTTTGTTTTAGTAGTACGGTTTGATAAACAAATACTAACTATGACAAGAACAACAGCAGGAAAGAGCTGTGCTACAATTTGGGAAAAGCTTTCCAGATCAGATATGGCTATTCGAACAAGGATAATCCTAAATGAGAAGCTGCTTGCATTATTTTCATTCCGTGTATTATACAGCACAATTTAAGAGTGCGTTTTTTTGTATAAGTACTGTACGTTTCTCAATAAAGTCAGCGCTAATTCAATGATAATGGACTCATTACATAATTAAGTTATTTGGTATTTAAGTGTTGTTTTGGAGAAATCACTGAGTTGTGTGTCACACACGAAGAAGAATTGTGTGGGGGGAGATCAAGCCCTGCGAGCAGTGTACTATTATGGGCTGGTTACACACGAACGCAAGCTCAAGCGGGAGGCATAAAGACAATTATAGAAGACAAAAGACCGTAGAACGAAACAATAAGATGGAATAACACTAGCTCCAATCCAAAATACAATACATCTTGCAACAACAAAAGACCCAGTCGCAGCGACGCAAGCGCAAGCCTGCAGCAGAATTCAGCATTCATTTTAGTTAACTTGCGCTTGCGTCCGTTTGATTTCTTACGCTTACGTTTGTAGTGTCGACCACATCAAGGGAATGATGAGTTACTGAAGATTCGAGAGAAAAGAGCCTTACTCTGATATCGGGCAATGCTTTCCGGATCAGATATGACTACTTGAACGAGGATAATTGGAAAAATTAGTTAACAGCTGGAACCTTGAAGACAAAAAAGCTCTTGATAAGGGATCTATGCCGTTCTCACGAATGCACACACCCATACATACACATCAAGGAGCAGTGCTATTATTTTGGTCAACACCTCAGATATGGCTACTTGACCAAAAGGATACTATTGACAAAAAGAAATAGGTTAAGCGCTGGAAACTAAAAGACAAAAAATAGCTCTTGTGAATGCATATATATGTGTTAATGATTTTTTTGTTTCCCAATTCTTTTTATTAAAAATCAAGCATCACCGTAGTGGGATGCATTAATCTATAATCTTAAATGACGTGTAGCTTGGTGGGATGTGACATTCACTCTGTATCAAACAACTCCATTCTGGTTAAGAAGATGTAAAAGCCGAGAAGAGCACTACAGATCGTCACTTCGTTCTGGAGAGGTCAAGCCGAGAGGAAAAAGAATCATTGTTTTCAAACTTGTTGCCTTGTTTGGTCTCTTGACCTTTGCGAATTCCGCCTCTATTCTAGGACAACAAGGTAAGATCATCATTAGAACTTTATAAAACTACCTGAACTATTTTTCTGCTTTTATGCGTTCATATATCTAGCGCTGTGGTCGTTCTCTCATTCAGGGGGTGTGTGCAGTGGATGGTTCATCTACCCTTCTTCGCATGCATTCTAAATTTTTTGAGTCGTTATTTTATACGAGAGTCATTAAACAACTACAGTTACTGTGCGACTACGTCAACCGGGCCATCCCGTAAAAAGTTTGTCATTTAGAGATTCAAACCATTTAAGCAAATTTAATACCTGCAATACATCTGACGATGAGTAATTAAGTGTTTTGAAGTTATTTCTGTCCATAATTTCCACAATTGTTACGAGAAAAGCGGTATTTCGGTGTCTCAGATCTCAAGAAAGTCGAGATCCTTTGTTCTGTACTCGCTTTCTGATTGGCTAACTTCTTACAAAATGGCCCGGTTGACGTAGTCGCACAGTAATACTTTTTTAACTTTTAGTCATATCATAGACGCGATCAGGACTCAGAGGACTCTAGTTTCTCTCTTTGCCCGGCCAGTCCTTCTGGTTTAGCTTAGGTTTTCGTATTAATATTCCCAAATTTTCAGCAAACGTGTTTTGCAGATCAAGTACTTATATATATGTGGCATTGCGAAATGATACAAGGATATTTAGTTACTTAATTCGTTTATTCAGTGATAGGCCGAGTGATAGTGTGTGCGTGTTAAGAGCGTTTATGTGCGAGAAAGTGTTTGTGTGCGAGAGTAATTTGTTAGCGACTTTACTGTATTGTATAGGGAAAGCTTCCTTAGCTAATACAAGTCTTCACGAGCATTAGGTTAGTTGGCAGGGGTTCGCCTTCGGTGTAATGCGTGTTTACTTGTTTTGTGTCCTGTCAATCAGTATTGTCATGTGTGTGCCGTATATAGTCATTGTCTCCATATTTGGAATGCGAGTACATGTGTTCAAGTTGTGGAGCAAATTAAATTCAGTTCTGTCCCAACGCTCGTGTCGTTTGGTTGTGTTTGGTTATGTTGTTTCCGTAAACTCCTTTATAATTCGAGTCATCCCAAACGGACCGGCACAAAAACCCACCGGTCACATATAGAGGCAGGGGCTCATAAATTGTGAGTCCCTGATAGAGGATATTACACAGTTGCGCGAAGATATGGATTTTATTTTCGAGTGGCAACAACAATATTTTACGAACGAGCGCAGCGAGTGAGTAAAATACTGTTTTTGACACGAGAAAATAAAATCCATATCTGGCTTATCTCCGGTGTAATAACCTGTCATTGCTCACAAACTGCGTCACAAAGCTTCCTTTGTTGGTAGAACGAATCATGATGAAATAAGAACTGAACACAAAGGTGTCCTCTGGGAATGGTTATTACACCGGAGTTAACCCCCTTATTTGGTCATAAAACCGGATGGAGTGCCAATGGTACAGACCATTCCGATCGGTTCGTTCCAACTGGAACGGCGAGACAACCTCTGAAGCTGAACCTCTCGTACCAACCGGAATGACCGAAACATCGACTGTACCATTGGAATTCCAACCGAAATTACCGGTTTTTCGTGACCAATGGTAAGCACCCTTAGATTTCACAGTTCAGTTGAGTTGATTGTAGAGGGAGTTAACAAACGCGCACTCAAAATCAAACGATTTGATGAGTGTTGATTTGTCCAAATTCTAACCGGCCTAAATCTCAGAAAACCTCGTAAGATACAAAATTAGCAAATTGAAAAACCAAAGACTCAAATTATAAACCCAAAATAAAAGAATACATTTGCTAGTAATTCATTTATTTTATTTCCCGATTTATGAAAGCTTTTAATTCATATTCATTCCCATGCGCTAAAAATAACTCGGCTAAAGTAATTCAATTAGCATCGGCTGGAAAACAATTGAAACAGCAAAATAGTCCGTGGGCCGCCAGGAGTCGAAACCCTCCCCCCCTAGGGAATTTTGCTAACACATATCATTCGAAAGCTTAGCCCGAGGGTAGTCTAAAACCGGTTGTTTGCACTTTTGAAGTGGAAGCGTTTAGGAGTTACGGCGCATTTTACATTTGAGCTTCAAAACCACAGGGTACCCACGTCGTAATGTTGCGAAAACACAAATAAAATGCTTGCATTCGATTCAAACACAAATATATTGTGCCGCCTGTCACGACAAGCCTTCAAGCCATGTTTACGTTGAAAAGGTGTGTTCGAAAGGCATTGAAATAGGTGTATTTGGCAATATTGCATTCCACAGGATACCCGCGTCGCACGGTTTTAAGAAAATAGAAATACGAACTTTATAGCCTGAGTATCAGGCGGAATTTTATTTGTCCGTGAGAAAATGAATGAACTATATACAACATTGTTTATAACAACTACAAATGGCTAACTCAATCAACATTTTCTCGTAGAAATGTCGGAAAGCTGGAAAGGAGAACCATGTCTAGTGCGCTTCTCGCTTGTCAGCAAACATGGAATTCGTGGTTGCTGTAAATGAAAAATAATTTTTACATTATGCGAAAACACTACTTGTGCTGCACTGTTGTTACTCAATGTGCAAAATCTCACAAGATACCCAGCTATGGATCGCAGCCCTCGCGTTTCCAACTAATGCACTTTTGGAGAGCATGGTAGCCATCAGCCATCCGAGGGAACTCGTAATCCGCAGTGCTTTGGCTTTTCGAAGCGAATCTCAGGCTTCACTCTGTATATAAGGGACCAGCAAAACTTATCAAAGACTCGGATGATATCTGAACACGCTAAGCAATCCAAAAGAAAGTCTCATCACTCCTAACAAGAATTTCGCGTAGCAAGAATTCCCGTCAGCAAAGCACACCATATCCGAACGTAGCGCAACTTTTGACTTATTGTGGTACATATGAGCTGCATTGTTTTAAAAAACAGAGACACGCAAGTGCGTATTGGTAAGCAGCTAGCTATTACTTTCCTGTCACAATCTTAAAGTCGCAATGCAGTAAAAACCCGCATAAAAGAACAAGTGGATTAAGAACACTCAGGCTGAAATTTGGCCAAAAAGGTACCTTATACATAAGAACACATTCAGCCTGAAAAAAGAAAAATTGTTCTTGTATAAAAAAATGGCTGCCAGTTAGATTCGAGTACAGTAACTGACCTAGTGGTAGAGTACAGTAGATCAATAGACTATTGCACAGAGATTTCTACAGCAGGTACTAGTATGGGGATTTCCAGGGTGCATTTAGCCATGTGGCTTAATTTTCTGCCAATCATATTCTTATTTGACTGTTGGTAGTGTATGCAGTATTGGATGTTAAGAAACAATTTTAAGAACACCTAAGAACGTTTTCAGGCTGATTTTGCAGAAAACACCCAAAAGAACAAAATCAGCCTGAATCCCCAAAACACCTGTTCTTTTATGCGGGTTTTTACTGTACTGATAGAAATCTAGCACATTCGAGAGCATGAGAACACTTGGCAGAACTTTTAGTATTCTTTTCCGTACGTCATAGAAGTAAACATCAAATCACAGTAGTCAAATCACAGGGGTAGTAATTCTTCGGAGTAAGCGATCACCGCTACCAACTTATTCAAGCTATCCGCGTGCATAATCCTCAAATCCAGATCTGGCGATTACAAGCGGGCTAAGACGACAAAATGGCTCCGGGGAAGCAACCAAGTCTTGCGTGGAAAGTCTTACGTGGAAAGTGCGGCGAGCCCAGAGTCCGAAAATGCTCCGATACATCTAATAATGTATCAGTCAATTCCAGCGGTGACCATCCCCCCCCCCCCCGGGACACCGTGGGGCATTTGCGCACCACTGCCATCCCTGGGGTGGGGAATTTTGAAAATTTTGCTGGCCCCAGGGTCGGGAATTGTTTTCCCCGGGGAGGGGGGTGGGGAATTTTGGTTTTCTCATCTCAGCGCGTCGGGTTTTGCGAACTACAACACCAGTTACAATAACTATCGTTCGGCAGTTACAAAGTCCCAGTTACAGAACATAACGCCACATAAAATATAATGCAGAGCATGGCCCGTATACACCACGTTTGGGGAAGACACATTTGCACATTTTGCAGTTAACGTCTTCTATAGAGAAGAAACAGATTTCGCAATTTCGTCTCAGTGGAAAAACATAAAAATGAATTGACACTATAAAAGAGTTCCAATTTCGCAAAAAGTCAAGTAACATAACTGTGAAATAGGTGCTCTGCAAATAGAATCAAGGTACATTTCGCATTGAGAGATTCCGGAGACAATTTGCAGAAATGGCTACAACGGCGAATGGCCTAGGAATGTCTACCGATATTGTACTAATACCTTAGTTTCACTTCTTTATTTATATTTTGTCTCACTTTCAGTGAAATGAGAACTCGTTCAAAGACGAGAAAACTAAAGTAAATTTACTGAAACGAATTATAAATGCTCGGACAGTATAAATGAAGTTGAAGTTTTTGTTGTGAAGTTTTGTCACGCAGAGTCGATGGAATCTGAGTACCGTCTTTTTCTCGTCCCGGGGGTGGGCATTTTTCCGCTTTTTGTGTTCCCCGCCGTGGGGTATTTTGCATTTTTGCTAGCCCGGGGGCGGGGAATTTTCAGTTTTATTTTTAGAAATGACCAAAATCCCGGGGGTTGCCCGGGGGGGCATGGTCAGCGCTGGAATTGACTGATACATAACAAGAACAAACATGGATTGCATGATATGCCTCGTGGCGCAAATATGCGTTAGCTACTGCTAAGACTCTATTTTATGTATATCTAGGACAGGAAACGCGTGATAATCATGTAGGGCCAAATAATTTCCTGCTGTTTTGACAGATATGAGACGTGGGTACCCTGTGCTTTATATTCAATGAAAAACCTACTTTTGAAGACTTTTGAATGCTTTTATTAAGACCTTTCCTAGCAAAATAGTGCATTTCGGCTGTTATTATGCAAAATATGTGATATACAGTGTTTTTAATGTAATACAGGTATTTTATTCGTATATTTCGCAACATCACGACGTGGGTACCCTGTGGTTTTGAAGCTCAAATGTAAAATGCGCCCGGGGGGGGGGGGGGGGGGGTTTTCTCCAAGTAAGAGTGATAGGGGTGCTCGTCGGGACATCGGAAAATATACCCTAAAAAATACCAGGACATGAAAAATCAACCCCCTAAAAAATACCTTATAAACAAAATGACCCCTAAAAATACCAACAATAAACCCTTTTTGTGATTGTTCATTGTTTCTTATCGTCAAAACAGGCCATTTTTTAGAGCTATAAATGAAGAAAGAAAGCCAGAAAACGTTTTGCTTGGTTTGTGACCCTTTCATTCATTTGCGTACCCCTAAAAAATACCATTTATTAGTGAAAACCACAATGTTTCTCCGATACACCCTAAAAAATACCGGAGAGTCGATTTTGACCCCTAAAAAATACGACGAGCACCCCTATCAGGTCGACATGTGAAGAACCCCCCCCCCCCCCCCCCCCCGGGAAAATGCGCCGTAACTCCTAAACGCTTCCACCTCAAAAGTGCAAACAACCGGTTTTAAGGCCGCTACACACGGGCCGATTCTGACACGATTTTCTGTCGTAAGATTATCTCGCGCCGCCACACACGGGCCGATTTTTCGTCTCAGGACAAAAAATCCTGACTGATCGGCTCGTGTGTGGTGACCCGCGACGGGCTTACGACAAGATTTTTCGTCCGCTCGTCTTATCAACATGTTTGATTTTCAAATCGTCGCCGACAAAAAATCGGCTCGTGTGTGTGGAGCGCGATATTTTGTCGTAAGCTCGTCGCGAGTCACCACACACGAGCCGATCAGTCAGGATTTGTTGTCTTGCGACGAAAATCGGCCCGTGTGTGGTGGCCTTTAGACTACCCTAGGGCTAAGCTTTCGAATGATATGTGTTAGCAAAATTCCCCTAGGGGGGGGGGTTTCGACTCCTGGCCCACGGACTAGTTGGGTAAAAGTCGTCTCATATTAAAAATTATATGGAAATTTTACTTGAATATTTTTGGCGGTCTTCTTATTTCCTTGGTTACGTTTCACTCAACTTGGCACTAATTCCATCCGTTACCATCAGACCGTAATTTGAAAACGATAACACCAAGCACTAAGAACTACGCACTACATGAAATGATCAATTTTAGAGGTAAGCATCTGATCACAGAGTATATAGTTTTAGTAACGCAACGTTTCTACTTGGCTGTAAAGAACCTCGGCGCGTTATAATAGTATAAACGATTCAGATTCACAAAGAGAAAGCTATTCTGAAAGAATATTGGATTTAGCTGCGTTTTTTATCTCCCGTAATTTTTTCTGTGCACAAAGAAGTTTTATTGTATTGTATTTCCATTGAAATTTACATTTTACGTGGCTAAGCTCGAGGCGCGGTAACGCAATCCACAGAAGAAATTTAGAATTTAGAATTGTATGCAGTTGGCGCCTTTAAAGCGTCACAATAGTTTTCTTTTATTAACATAAAAGTTTAGAACCCTTTTCCAAGATTAGATTTAACAGAGGTTTTATGAAGGGACACTACAGTACCAGGCAAACGAAACAGGTAGGATTTTAGAAGCGACTAAACACCATCGTGATTGCAAGAAAGCCGTGTGTTGAGGAGATTTCGCAATGGAAAATTTTATCGCTTTTAGTTTATGTATTTGGTACTATCGAACCTACGACTGGAAGCGGCCCAGGAAAAAGATAACTCTTCTGGTAACAGAAACTTTTTGCCGATGTTTTGGTCGCCATTTCCTTCAATGCAAGCGAATATCAAGTTGATACACAGCGAAGACTTTGACCCAGGCTCACAGTTTTTTGTATCGCAACATGTAAACTTACACACAAAAAATTCTGGGTATCAACTCAGGAAAATCTACATTTCGACATTTCGTTTTTTTCCTTGTTTGGTCGCTAGGTATGTATTTCAGTATGGCTACCCTAGTGCAAGCAATTTTTGATCAAAGTAGTGCTGCAATTAGTGATAATGACAGATTATTTTAAAACCTTTTCATGATTAATAAAATTCCGCTTTGAGCGCGACGAAACCACCCTGGTTTGAAAGGCCAATCATTTCTAGCTTACAACCCCCCCCCCCCCTACCATAGGTGCAGAAAGTTTTCCTCTCCTGGCAACGTTTTGGGTGGTGCCATAGCTTGAATTGGTTGGACCATTCTATGATACAGATGCCCCCCCCCCCCCCCAAATGTGTGTGGTGCTAGCTATTAGGAGCACAACTTTCAATGACCTTATCTGTGAAATAGAGCTTGAGTGATGTTGGGAGAGACACAAGAACATTGTAAAATCAAGAGTTAAGAATTAAAGGCACTCATAGGTATAACATCTTTGTTATAACATTCCTTGCAGGAATTAAAAGAATGCTTAAAACACAAGTCTGGATAGCCATTGCCATTGTGGCACAAGCATTATTGTTGCTCATTTACCTCAAAATGCCCCGAATGCAAGCAATCTCAGCATATCTCAAAGCAAGCAAAGGTGAGATTCAGAAAAGCTTGTTTACAATGACAAAATGTAGGAAAATAACAGAATGCTCAGGACTTTTGATTGGGATATTTTGTGTGTGTGTGCACCATGGTACCATGGTTATGTTGTTATTACAATGCTTACATAATACAACACATTTGGCCGGAACATACAACAACTTTTAACAAGCAAGTAATATGAGTCTAGGGTTGGGATCACTAGCACAAGGGGGGTATAGGGGACCCTTTAATACCGTAATATCGTGTCCAAAAAACGCAAATACTGTTATGTTGGTTCAAAAATTTGCAAATACCACGCAATAATGTCTAGAATTCGTGCCACAATATAATATCACTGCATTTGACAGTGTAAATAAGCTGGTTCAGGAAGCTAAATGCAGAATGTTTCACAATAACCACACAATACTTAAACACGACCAAAATTCACGACCAAAAAGAAATTCTAACCCTCAGCTCTAAATACCATTCACCGCAGGCGAAAATTACTGAATTACTGTCATTTCAGAATTTTTTTCCCGAAAATCCATGTGTTTTAAAGTGACTTCATGAAAAGTCCAAGCGCATTTTCTTTTAAATAATGGTGATTAATGGTCAGAACTTTTATAATCTTGTGACGGACACCAAACTTGGAGGACAGTAGGCATTTAATTTGAAAGCCTCGTCGAAATGAGCCGGCATTGATTAGTTCAGACGACGTCATCAAAGCGCGGAAGTGTAATTTGTTAGCAATAATTTTACATATTGCGATCTTTATTTGTGTTAATACTTTTAATATTTACAGAAAATACCCTTGGACTTTTCGTGGAGTCACCTTAAAGTGAAATGTGTGTTTCCAAATCCTACGGAAGGATTGGAAATTCCGGAGGGGTGGGGGGTCAATTTACTTGATCTTTTCCATACAAATACTGTATTTTTCTTCATAAATTCCAGAGGAGTGGGGGGTCACTTTTTAACACACTTCCTTCGGGGGGTATGGATATTTTTTGGAACCACACAATCCCTAGGATGGTGCCCAGTTAGCACCCCCCTGCTTCTCATTTTACTAGAGATCAAATCTGTTGAAAAATTCGTGTGATGGGTTGCCTGTGGCGGATATACAAATTATCATATTTTTGCCTTAAATGTGAGGAAAAAGTTGAATAACCACTTGCAAAGTTGTTTCATGCATTCAGAAATATTTATCGTCTATAGAAATAGCATTTCGAAAACACTTTAGCATGTTTCAAAAGGTTTAGTGTATTCCTCGTGCCCAGACTCCCTCGTCCATTCAGGTCTTTCCAAAATGGCGGCCGCACGAACAACTAGTGAAACTGTAAGTATTTTGGCTGAAAATAACCCCTTTTTAGCAATTTATTTGTGAATACATGGAAAATAACACGGCTAAGGAGGTTTTTTCTTTTTTCAGATGTTTGGTTTGAATAATTTAATTATTAAAATGAAGAACAAACGAGAAATTGGTACGATGATTCGAACGTAAATTCACAAACGCCAAATCATTGCTAATAAAAATATCTATAGTCATTAACGACGGATTCTTCCATTTCAACCTTGGGTTTCGACTTTATAAAACATAAAAGATCTGTAAAATATGGTGCCTGATGAGTAACATTTCACAGCAGTGTCGTACTTCACACATTGCGTTCTCGGTTTCTCATGTGCGTCTTTTCTGCAATGTGAACGACATATTTGGAGTACGAGTGACGCGAATCATCAATACAACCCCGCGTCCCCTGACATGTTTGGCAGGAAAACAGAGGATGGCTGTTGGGTACCCAAATGGCTTACACTGCCAGAAGTGTCAAGATTTTGACTCTCATATAGCCTGCGTAGCGGCTCTAAAAGGGAAGGGGAGGGAGTCGGGCGAGCGAAAAACGGAAATAGCGCGGGCCGCAGGGGGTTCTCTCATAAGGCAGATGAGACCTCACAAGAGAGACAGATAGTGTCGAGAGGAAAGCTGTTTGAGCAGTGACTGCCTGCTTTCGAGACAATGCTTTTTATGTGTTTGCACTGAGGGCCCCCCCCCCCCCCTCTCTCTTTCTCGGGAGATTCCCCATACATTTACTGTATTTGCTGGGGAATTTGACAATTTTCGTCCCATGTTTTCACTATCCGCCCCCGCCAGTCCAGAGTGTAGTGCCTCGGGATGATGCGTCCTTTACGGCTGATGCGAAAGTTTTCAATTTTGGTTGGCTGAAAACAAGAGATCGCTGATCTGTCTGCAGTTTCTGAACTCCGTATGGGGCATTTATTGCTCAAAAGCACTTGGTTTCGTCAGCAAACATGGCGATATGTGAGAAAGTGTCTCATCTGGGACGTCATTGATATAAAGATTGAACGGAACATTTAGATACCAATGAGCGAACCACCTCAGTAGCACCTCCCAGTGGCTCAGACCACACCATTCACCGCGACGCGTTGACGTCGAGAGGAAAGATTGTGGAGGCACTTGTGGAGGCATCCTACGACCCTAGATTAGCGAGCTTTTCGAGGTGGGCGTGGCACACCGTGTCGAACGCACGGGTGAGGTCGAGGTAGATTATGTCAGGCTCCGTACCGTGATGAAGGGTCTTCCCTTCCGCATGGCCTTTCCCTTTGTTTGATTAAATGGCATGTCTGCCAAAGTCGCCCAGCCGCTGAGGCTGTTCAGGTCTGATTGCGCGAGTTCCGAAGACCTACAAAGCATGACCAAAGCATGACCCCCCCCCCCCCCCCCCCCCCCCCCCCCCCCCCCCCCCCCGGAATGACGAATCATTGACGCCGATTGATAAAGCGCAGTGCTCAAGATGTACAATGTGCGAAGGCTAGTTTGACTTGCACCTGATCTCTGTAAATGCAAATGCCGCAAATGACCGCTACATGTACATATAGATATAGGAATCACAGGAACACTGCAGCACGGCCTACTCTGATGAAAAACAGGATCGAGTGTTCGATAGTTTAATGCCGCGAAAAAGAAGGATTAAAATCTCAAAATTCTACGTAAATTAAGGCTGTATTTTCCTATCTCCTCCACGCTTATGTTTTCCTTTGTTCAAGCTTGGTGAATTATTAACGAGTTTGAGAATAAAAACAAAAAATGAATAGCTGCATGTATATTTTTCTCAATATGGGCATATGCGCATTCTATGAGGTCACGTGACCGACTAAAACTGCAACAGAAAACATTGCTATCACACATTTCTGGAATCTACTGGTGATAAGCTTTAATTTGATATATGATTGTTGTGGTTGTGGTACCAGTCCCCAACTTTTAGCCGTCCGGCTAATGGACTACGGAATTTAGGGACGAGCTTAGTAACCTGGCAATCTTTAAAAGCCGTCGCGTGTTAGAAGAAGTATATCACCAAACTAAATGACAACTGTTTATATTGATATTGTCTCGATTCGTTCCTGATTCATCCACTTTTAGCGACCCAATGATAAAAAGTAAGAAAAAGCCTGGTTACCAAGCACCGCATTCAAGTGCTAAAATGCATTTCTCATTTTATTCCGCAATGTGAACTTTTTTTCTTGGGCACCCATCCTAGATTTGTTACTCATGTCCCAAAGAAACTCTATAGAAAGTTTGGCGCTTTTGTCCGCTCTGTCACGATCCAGCCCAAATTTTGCGTTAAGGTACCCGACTATTTAGCAATTTTACTAAAATAGCAAGGCAATTTGTCCAAATACCATAGTACCTGGAACCCTACGTCCCCCTCTAGCACCCTCCGGAACTAGTAACAAGACACTTTTTTGAATCCTTAGGAAGTCTAGAAACAGGTTTTAGATGTTAACCTGGGGTTGGGGACTCCCCAATTTTTGGACAGGGGCAGTTATACCTTTTAGGGTTTAAAATCAGGCCTCTGGTATGTTTTAGGGGGTAAAATTCGAAAACTTGCAATTTTTTCCAGATAGGTACCTGTTAGAGGTACCTTCTAGTAAACCAAGCAAATCACACTTGTTGGTAGCCTGAATTTCAGATGTATTTTCCCTCGAAAAAAAAAAGGCGAAAGAAAATTACGAGGGAAAATAGATCTTGTTGGTACCTTTTAGTGGTCCAAATTAACGAAGGGGTAAGTTCCCGACCAGCACCCCCACCAAAATTAAAGGATAGGGGAGTCCCCCCTCCCCCCGATGTTAAAGCTCGAAAAAGTGTACCACGATTTTAATTATATTCTTTTGTTATTTAATGATATTCTTTTGTTATTCAATAGGCAAATTTTATAGACTGTAGCATTGTTCAGAAAAGCTTTTTATATTCTAAATCTATACCTTTACGATCTTAAAATACTCTGATCACATGTAGACAAGTTAAATTGATGCCTCAGTCTTTTCACATACGCATAACAAGTTTCTGATGCATACCATTTTGGTATTTCCTAATAGGAATAGAAAAGCTGACAGCGTCTTAGAAATATCTATAAGTAAGGAACGTAACATGTATAAAATGGGCATGTAAATTGTACATATGTCTTCAGTCTATTAATGACATTATAACAGCATAAGAGGTAAGACTGAAATGCTTTTTTGGACAGCACTACAGTCTATAAAATTGCCTCATTGAATCTTTAACGTTTAAAACCAGTTTCTTGACATCATAGGGATTCCAAAACGGTATGTCTTCCTACTATTTCCGGGAGGTACTTGTGAACCCCCTCTACCGACTAGATTATATTTTGTTTTTTAAACAAATCATTTCTTTGTTAAAGATTTTTAGAATTTTAAGATAAGAATTAGGCATCTCAAAACCAGCTTTTCAGGTCCTTTTCAGGTCCTTAGTCTAAAAAACCTTTATTTTGTTCTCACAAACAGCCATGACTGGTCAGTAGTCACTTCAAAGGCTAAAGGTCCACTAGTAGACTGGCAAAGGGTAAAAGATAGTAATGATCTAAAACAAGATATTGACTGGAGTGTGATTCAAAAGAAACCCAAGCCTGCAGCAAGCGAGATGAATGACAAATGGGTTGTGGTGACCACTGTTAATAAACCAACCGATGATGTCAAGAAACTTGCAGCAATGGATGGATGGAAAGTAGTAGTAGTTGGGGACACTAAAACACCACAAGACTGGAGGTAATTGTATTTTGTATCATTACTCAAATGACATAATTCTGCATGCTGATTGGTTGGCATTAATTTATACTGTTATTGTCACAGAGCGTTGACTTTATGTATAGAGCGGTGATGTATTGTACATTGAAAGCATTTGGGGCCCGAAGTGGAGGTACTCCCATGTTTTTAGGGTAGGGATACTTGTCAGTTCATCGTTAAAAATGAAGTTGATCCGGGACCTCCAGATTTAATATTTAACCATTAGACAACGAGTTTGAGTTTTCTATGAGTCAAGAGATAGTTAACGAGTCGCTTAGCGCCGTTTTGGGAATTAGGAAGAGATGATTCCCTGTTTCTATGATTTATTCCCAAAAGAAGAGTAAGTGTTGATTACGATGCGTGCGCATTGTTACGTAACTAATTAATATCAATTAGAATCAATGATATTTAACAAATAGATCTCATGTTGAGTGCGTGTGTACTGTAATAGATACACATGACGTCACAGAATGTTGTTCATGACATTCTGTGACGTCTTCTGTGTATCTATCACAGTACATACCCACAAAAAACGAGATCTATTTGTTTTATACAACAACAAAAGCGATTTTCTAAAGATGAATGAGCTCAAACAGTGCGCGTATTTCAAACTCGGTTTTGCTTGCATGCGCGCGCTATGACGTCAATCGTTCGTGTGTACTCTAATAACACACGGCCTGTCAGCCAATCGGAGCGCGCGTTTTACTAGTGTTGTTGTATAATTTCCAACATCCTCCCGGGCCGCGAATATAAAACAAATAATGCTGACATCCTCCCGGGCGGAGATGTGACTTGATTATGTGATACTGAAAGGTACTACGAGTCCCACGTTCATAGACTAGACAGCAAGGTTCTTATCATCTGCAAGGCATTGCAACATGTGTTTTTCTTTTTTTTAATTTCTTGCGTCGTTTTCTGTATGGCCAAAACCACTTCTTCCTGCCCCATGCTCTAACAGTCAAAAATATTTCATCTCACTGGATAATGATTTCACTTTCTGCAATTCGTCACGTTTTTAGATTTTGTCTATCTGTTTTGATCTTGAAATTGTGAAGTTGTTTTCTCTTGAATCTCTTGATTTTCGTTTTTTGGTCTTTTACTCTTCTGTTTCGTTTTGTATTTTAGCGTTGTTTTGGCGCATCTTGCCCTCTCTTTAGTTTGCGTAGTGGCGTTGTTTCCTGTTCTGAATTCCGTCGATCTAAAGCACCTGATTTTTTTTAGCGTTATCTCCTTTGATTGATAGTCCGATACTGCTGATATCTGCGTTCTGATGATTATCGCGCCTGCTTTGTTCCTAGTGACACAGTTCTGTTCTTTTACTGTATTGATCGTAACTTTCTCTTACTCTGGGTGTTCAGACAGCTTCTGGCAAGCTTAGTTCTGGTGTTGGATTCAATGGTTTCGATTCCCCATGGCAAGTCTCTTGAATGGTTTCTTTGGTGATTATTTTGGTTTCTGGATATTTTGTTGTATCTCGATTTGATTCTGCTTTAGCCTGCCCGCAGGCTCTTGTTTGCTTTCTTTATTAGGCGCGCGGCGGACGAGCGCCCTTTACACATGTGCAGAGCGCGCGCACGTTGTTTTGAGGCTTGTTTTTTGGTAGAAGCTTTTTGGGAGCTTTCGTGTACATGAGAGCCTGCCAGGGAGGCCGGTGTTTTTGACTGGACGCCCCCTGACACACCCCCAAAATAGCACGCGGAAGTTTCATATTGTGTATTATACTGTATGGCTTTAATTTATTTTGCACAGAAATTTCAATTGTGTGAATATACAGAATTTCATGTTTGGGTACATGAATTTCTGGCACTCAAGAATTTAGGCATAAATTCCTTTTGCGCAAATAAATTTCCTTTTGTGCAAATAAATTTCCTTTTGTGCATATAAATTTATTTTTGTGCATATACAAATTAATCCGTGTATTCATACATTTTTAGAAAAACATACACTAATCAGTCGCAACATAACACAACACTTCAGCTAGTTATAGACACACAAAAGTGTTTAAGCACAAACAAAACCAATACCATCGTAGTGTATACACACAAACCTAGAATGGAATCAAGCAGAAATCAAGCATAAACAAGCTTACACAAAAGGAAGGGCACACATCGAGTATATACATACAAAAATAAATGTTACTAACATAATATAGAATATAAACATAATGTAATATAAATCGTAATAAAATAATAATAATAGAAAATAATTCTAATTCTGCTTGATTGTCTTTGAGCTCGCATGTGATCATGGATTTGTTTCTGTTTTCATAGTGCTTCCTCCTTGTGGCTTCTATTATATTTGCTTTTCTCTGTTCCCGTAATGTATTGAATGCATTGATTCTATATATCCACACGTTGAATGTTAAAGCTGCTTCTGCTTGTCGATATATATCTTCATCGCTCTCTAAGGCCTAGGGCATACGTCGAATCTCACTCGCATCAAATCTATTTAATAATTGCTTCGAAGGAGATTCGACTTTAATTAATTTTGCAGCAAACGTCAAATTCATTGTACAATACGCGCTTCATTTGATCCCGGGAATAAATTACAAGCACGCTTTCCCTGCACTTTTCGTCCAACAAGGTGCGCATAAAGGAGTGCGTGAGGCAGTTTCTTCTATAAAAGAATTCATTTCCCCGTGCATGGGGCGTGTCCAGTATACTGCCAAACCAAACCAAAACAATGTGATAGAAAAATTATACTTTTATTATTATACTGGTCTGAGCAGCCTGTTCATCAGCGCGACTTTCATCTTTCTTTAGAGCAACTTTCGCAATATCCAAACTTTCTCCCGTGCTTTCAGTTCCATCCATCTCGTCATTTTCGAAAACGCCGCATTTATTTGCAAACCTGTATTTCGCAAGTCAAACATAATTATTTAGTGAGCTCGAAATAGGAACAGGTTCAGAGAGAGTTTGCGATACTTTATGTTTATCCGTGCCATTTTATCTCTCGAATTCAAGTCGAAGTCGAACCAACTTAACTAATTAGGCCCTGTCCACGCTAACGCGTTTTCAAAAGCTGCATTCGTTTTCAAACTGATACGGATTCGCAGCGTGTTAGTGTGGACGGGAGATTTAGCTCCAAACAAGCGATCAATTTTTATTTGATGTTGGCGTGTGCAAGGACAGTCTCAAATTAATGGTACAGTTGACGTTATTGTTTTCATTTTTATCCGGATTCGACCATCCACACTAAAACGATATGTATACGGATTCGTTTTGACTGTAGAGTTCTCCCACGTGACTCGTCCCTTGCAATGGTGGTTCCAGTTTTTAAGAAAGATAAAAGGGACTATTCGTCAAACTATCGACCTATTTTTTTGACGTGCCTGGTATGTAAGGTAATGGAGCATGTGATTCTCAGCCACGTCCAAAAGCATTTGAACAAGTACAAGATACTGACCTACCTACAACATGGCTTCCGTAGGGGCTTTTCATGCGAGACGCAGCTTATCCTTGCGGCCCATGATTGGGTATCAACGCTCAACTCTCAAGGACAAGTCGATGCGATTTTGCTCGACTTTAGCAAGGCCTTTAACAAGGCCTTTGACAAGGTGTCGCATGGAAAGCTCATCCATAAACTGCGTTATTATGGACTAAGCTGGCAAAACATTAGCATGGATCGAGGCCTTTCTCTCCGAGCGCTCACAGTTTGTCGCAGTGGATGGATCCCACTCAAGCAGAGTACCAGTTACATCAGGGGTACCCCAAGGGACTGTGTTGGGTACAACCTTGTTTCTCCTATATATCAATGACATAGTTGAGCAATGTAGTTCAAATATAAGGCTCTTCGCCGACGATACAGTGGTATACATGAATATCTGCTCTGAGTTCGATCATGATTCACTTCAACAAGATCTTGGCAACCTTGAAGCCTGGGCCGAGGCCTGGCAAATGCAGTTTAACACGTCCAAATGCCAGTTGCTCACTATCACTAACAAGAGGAATCCGCACTTGTACGCATATTCGTTGAACTCACAAGATCTGGAATCAACAGCGGAGCATGACTATCTGGGAGTGAGGATCTCGCACAATCTACGTTGGAATAGTCACTGCTCGAAAGTGGCAAGCAAGGCAAGCAAGATTCTGGGGCTTATCAGAAGAACTTTAAAGCCATGTAATGCAAACGTCAAGGAACGAGCTTATTTGTCTATGGTCCGTCCAATAGTGGAGTACGCCTCACCAGTGTGGAGCCCCTACACAAATAGGGACGTTAACAAACTCGAGCAAGTTCAGAGGAATGCTGCTCGTTTCGTTACTAACAACTACAACACAAGAGCTAGTACTTCCGGCCTTGTTACTTCTCTTATGTGGGACACTCTGGAAGACCGTAGGTTACTCTCTCAGGTATGCTTGTTTTATAAGATCTACAGAGGCATCGCTGATATCAAGTTTCCCGCATGTGTCCAGCGTAACCTACGGTCATCAAGAGGGAACTGTAATCAGTATAAGCAGATTCAGTCTAAAGTATTACCGTTTACTTACTCTTTTTTTCCTCGGTCAATCAGGATATGGAACCTACTTCCTAGCGAGGTAGTAGGTTCCCCTACTCTTGAATCTTTTAAGTCAAATGCCCTGCCAGTTATCAGAACCTTAAAGGTTCTTGCGTCGTTTGTAAGATCTGACGCCACCTAGATATTAGCGTAAGCTACCATAGGTTAATGTATTTAAGTGTTAAGAGCGTTTCCAAAGTTATACGGATTCGATGAAAACGATCAGCGTGTTAGTGTGGACGGAAGGCCTAACCGCATCAAAAAGTATACGGATTCAAACGAAACCGCGTTAGTGTGGACGGGGTCTTAGAGTCGAACTAATTTGCATACATGTACCTATTTCAAGATAAATAGCTTCGACTGAATTAAATACGAGTAAATTCGACGTATGCCCTAGGCCTAAGGAAAGTAGTATTGCTTGATCCAGTTTCTCGATTTCTTGTATTAGCCGCGTAAGGCGAATTTCTCCCATGAATGGATCTTCTTCGCACTTGATGATACTACTTGCCTTCTTGATTAAATCGTTACATTGTTGCTTGTGCGTATCGCGCGTTTTGATTAATGTATCAATGTTATCCATCGTGCTGGCAGCTTTTTCTGGATTTGTCGAGGAGCACGTCGTTCGTTCTGTCTATTTCTGCAGGCCTCCATTCAAACCAGCATTGCTGAACTGGACTGTCCTGTTAAAATATTGTTTAAATAAATAAATAAATAAAATAAATATTATCGTAATAGCACCCTGGACATTGTGTCCAGGGACCGGGTTTTCGGCACCAGTTTTGGGAATTAGGAAGAGATGATTCCCTGGCTCTATGATTTATTTCCAAAAGAAGAGTGAGTGTTGATTACAATTGTTACGTAAATAATTAGTATCAATTAGAATCAATGATATTTTCCAACACGCCGAGTTTACTATTTGACTCATAGAAAACGAGAACGTGTAGTCTCAATTGTTTTAGTAGAAACCCACTAGCATACTTCCTTCGAGTTGTTGCTAAAACTTATTTACTTTCATGGTTTTAGAAAGTTTTGCGCTAGCGTTTTCGCTACTCACTATCTATTACGTGTTAGTATCACCCAACTAGTGTACTATTGCCAATGCTGCATTCTGATTGGCTACTCTACTAGGGAACTATTATCGGGTCATGATACAGCTCTCGTAAGATCTAAGCCTATTGGATTGATACCCTCAGTGCAAAACAATAGAGGGTCATACAATAGAACGAGGAAACATTGGGATGCTTTGTTATGCCTATCCAATCACACAAGATCTTACGAGTAGCTGTATCATTCCTGGTATTATCAATAGACCTCTAGTAGCGAAAGCGCCGATTTTGAACATGAAAACAACGGCGGCCGCTTCTCAATTTGTCGAGGTTTCTGGTGATTTTTTATACAATTTTTCACTTTTTTTGTCCAACTAGTTGGGTGATACTAAAACAATTAGACCTCTCGCCCTCAAGGGCCACGCGGCCTCATGGGCTATTGGCCCATAGCCCTTTCGGGCTCATATTTGCACCCAAGAACTTCAACAACATTACTATTATTATAGCTTTGGAGAGCATTGAGTACAAAAATGAGAATTTATGGTGACCATCGCAACGCCGATTGACTCGCGCGCCAAAATGTTCATTAGAGCCTGGATAACACTTCACAATGCTCGTCAAAGTTATAATAATGGTAGTTAATACTCCTGTTATATTTTTCAGCCATCCCAACTGTGTTTTCCTAAGCGTCGAACGTCAGAAGAAACTTGGTTACCGCATCACAGAATTCTTACCCTATAAAAGCTACGGGCGTAAGAATATTGGTTACTTGTACGCTATCGAACATGGCGCTAAGTACATCTACGACACGGACGATGACAACCATCCCACAACTGGGAAACTAGAATTCTTTGAGAAGGAAAACGGCGAATTCCACATTTATAAAACCAAGTCCACTACCGTAAACCCGTATGCGAATTTTGGACAGGGATCTATATGGCCTAGGGGGTACCCCTTGGAAACGGTGTCGGCCCCAATCGAGAAAACGTTTGTTAAGTGTAAAAGCGTTCAAACAGCAATTCAGCAAGGTGTGGTCGACGGTGATCCAGATGTCGATGCAATTTTTCGCTTGACGAGAAAGGATAAAGACGTAAGATTAGACGTCAAATTCGATCCTAAATCTCCTCCCTTACTTCTTCCATCCGGTACATTTGCACCTTATAATTCTCAGAATACGTTTTTCCACCAGAAGGCATTATGGTCATTGCTGTTGCCGACCACAGTATCATTCCGCGTATGTGATATATGGCGCGGTTACTGGGGGCAACGGTTGCTATGGGAGATCGGCGGTCATTTGTCATTCTTCTCTCCAAATGCTTACCAGCGCCGCAATGCGCACAATTATCTACTGGACTTTATTGATGAGAAAGCTCTGTACCATGACGCGGGCAGGATGGTTAGCTTCTTAGCGAGCTGGAAGTCGGATCGAAAGGACTTTTTCAGCAGAGTACTAGATCTTATTGTATCAATGGTAAACGAGCGCTTTATTGGGCCTATGGATGCGCTGTTGACAGAAGCGTGGCTATATGATCTAGTGAGTGTTGGTTACGAGATTCCAGAGCTCAACCCCACACCTAAAACCTGCCAGGACGTTATCCAAGACTCTGTTGTTCTGGAGCCAAATGAACAACCTAGCTCATATCTCCTTGCTGGCAAAAAGTTAGTCAAGATCAATCAGTAAAAACAAAGCGCAGACGAAAACGGAATGAGGAAAGGAGGGACCTATAGAGGGAACTGGGGTGGAAAACGTTAGTCAAGATCAATCAATGAAAACAAAGCGCAGACGAAAACGGAATGGGTAAGGAGGGACCTATAGAGGGAACGGGGTGGAAAAAGTTAGTCAATATCAATCAATGAAAACAAAGCGCAGACGAAAACGGAATGGGTAAGGAGGGACCTATAGAGGGAACTGGGGTGGAAAAAGTTAGTCAATATCAATCAATGAAAACAAAGCGCAGACGAAAACGGAATGGGAAAGGAGGGACCTATAGAGGGAACTGGGATGGAAAAAGTTAGTCAATATCAATCAATGAAAACAGCGCAGACGAAAACAGAATGGGAAAGGAGGGACCTATAGAGGGAACTGGGAAGGAAAAAGTTAGTCAAGATCAATCAATGAAAACAAAGCGCAGACGAAAACGGAATGGGAAAGGAGGGACCTATAGAGAGGGAATTGCCCAGGAGGAGGGTATAGAGCAGATTTCGTATGACTGTGAAAAGTGCCGTGACACGGCGCGGTACTGTCGCGGTGGCGGTACGGAACCTGGCCTGCTGTAGATACCGAATGAGATCGCGTAGTCGCGGCGCGGTAGAACTCTTTCGCGGCACTTTTCACAGTCATACGAAATCTGCTCTAGTCTTGTTCTGAGGGCAAAGTGAGCCCGTGCTTTCCCGTGGAGTTCATAACAGAGAAACTGAAGTAATAGAGTGCGCGGCGGGAAATAAGGGGAAAAGGTAGGGAAGGAATGGAAGCATTTCTCTCCTTCCTTCGACCTCATTGAGTCCTTGTTTTTTTTCTTTGGATTTCTTTGCTGTAAAACTCTACGGGAACGCTGTTCTCGAGGGTCACCACCCTTCTTTTATATAAGGCATTTGATATTTATATATTGTGGCTTATCTTAAAACCCCTCTTTCATATAAGGCATTTGAAATTAATATATTGTGGCATATCTTAAAGAAAATACAACGATCGTTATATTTATTGGCCGGGGACTCAACTCAGAAATTGTAACAGGATCATTAAATTCTTGGGCAGCGACCTCGTCCCTCACATTCCCTCAAAACCTATTTTCGGTCGACTTGGTTGCTGGCAGCCACGAAATGCAAATCATTTATATCTGGGGCGTAGGATTACTGTTGGTTTTTGGAAGATGCGCATTCTAAACGCTCAAAATGTTTAGATCGGTGATCGGACGAGATAAATTAAGATTGTTTTAATTTTTGTAAGATTAAAGTTTGGTGGCGTACAGAGCTCCATTTGTTTCTGGGGGGCAGTTTTTTTTTTGGGGGGGGGGGCATTTTCGGCGCGTGAAGATATCTCATTTTGTTTTTCAGAACTCCCGCAAGGTGGCAATTTTTTTTAGAAACACTCTACGAGCAGTCCATTGACATAATTTACATAAAACATCGCTAAATAATACAATACATCTAAGTACGTCCGAGGTGCGGAAACGGCGTTTACAGTACCGCATGTATATGCTTTTCGAACACTTAAATTGACATGTCAAATTGAACATATTATATTTGACAAAATTCCTCTGCCCTTCCCCCTTGTTGTCCGATTTGGGACCCCTTCTGGATCTGCTAAGGGTGCTCCATGGAGGACATGTGCCAAATTTCATTGCACACTTAAAAATTGACACATCACATCGAACATATTATGAAAATTTGACAAAATTCCCCTCACCTCCCCCCCTTGGTGTCCGATTTTTGGCACCCCTTCCGAATCTATAGGCCTTTATCATGCAATATTGATTATAATATATAATAGTTATCAGAAAATGAAATCCAGCATTCAATTCTCCAGGCCGTATTAGTACAACTGCAAAATTTGATGAAGATTGCTTATATACTGACTGAGATATGAATTTTCAAAGCTTCGTATTCTTGCTTTTTTTACAAGAAATGTATGGGAAAATACACCGAAACGAGGCTGGACGGGCATCAATGCCCTCCACCCTCGACTTGACGTCTTTGTAAAAAGTAAGCCAGAATACGAAGTTTTGAAACTTCATATCTCAGCAAGTTTTCAAGTAATTCTTTTGAAACTTTGCTGTTTTACTAATACGGATGTGTAGAATTGGAAATTGGATTACATTTTCTGGTAACTATTATATATTATTAATCAATATTGCGTGATGAAAGGGGTGATCCATAGAACATACATGCCAATTTTGGTAAGTTCGCACACTTAAAATTGACACGTCAAATTGAATATAATATGAAAACTTGACAATTCCCCTCCCCTCCCTCTTAATTTCAAAAAGTAACAACTTTCTGGAATTCTTCAAAACTTATTAGGGAACACGTAGATGTATTCAATACATGAATTCAATCATATTTTGGCTAGAAAAATAGCCTTACATTTTGGTGACAAAACTGCCCCTCCCCACCCCTACACTGTGCGAATCGTGTGGCACCCCTTCCAGTTCTGTTCAAAATATTGCAAGGAATATTCATGCCAAATTTGGTGCCTTCACGTGAAATTGCACAAAATGACCCGTACGTTTTGTCGCTAAGCCACCCTACTTTTTGTGCGATATGCGATATTTTCGATTCTTTGTGCTGTATTGCGGTACCCCTCCAAACTGCCAGATCAACTACTATATACCTCGATGCGAACGTAGCGTTCCAATCTACCGGACAACTAGCTTCGATCTCGTGCTCGCTTGAAACCTCATAGGCGGCGGAGCCATATAAGGGGGTGTTCGAGCACCCCCACTTTTCGGCAAATTTTCACTGTATTTTCGGCAAATTTTCACTGTATTTTGTGTTTTCACTCTCCCCATACATCCTTACAATGAGGACCCCCACTTTTTATGGTCCCCTGCCGCCTATGAACCTTGAAGCACGGAACACTATCTGCCATTCACTCTCTCGAGATTTCTTTATTTAGATTGAAATTAAATTACATTTATGCATTCTCGCCCGCAGGGACTAATTGTCCTCGTGGTTGGCTTATCGGATTTCCTTATCAAAATATTTTTCATAATTCAATATCCAAATTTGAGTTGGTTCAAAACATAGGCTTACAGATACGATACGAGAAGGATTTCACTTGACATTAGACGCCTCAATCTTAATTAAGTTTGACCGAGGTTAAAAAATAGGCAAGAGTCTCTTTTAAACTTTTGACAAGCAGCCATCTTAATTTAAGTTTTCTCCATGAGGTATAACATAGAACATTTATGAAAAACCCTGACTTGTTTGGGGGCACAAGGCTTTCCTGTCAATCAGATTTTGATAAAAATGTGTTCCTTTCAAGACAGTTGTCGTTTCAGAGATGATGGCATTGTCACGTAGTGCACTACATAACTAATTCAATCAGAAATTCAATCACTTTAATCTCTCCATCAAAATCAAAAACTGAGGCCAAATCTGAATAAATATTACCTTTGCTACTGCACTGCACAAAGTATAGAGCCTATGCAGATGAATTACATAGAAAAGTCCTGAGTACTAGTATTGTGACCCTAAAATGGCTGTAAACTTGTTCCGATTGATTTCGTTAATATTGATCATAGCAGGTGCAATGACTGACCGTGTTCACCGGATCATTCAATGCAAATTCGTTTCCTATCACCGCTTGCTTTTGACGGTTATTCTGAATGTATTTGTTTTGCATGTTCAAACAGTAAAGAGTCAAAGATAAGATTGCTAGTTAGAGGAAAGGAACGAGATTTTGTTCCGGGATTGTACTTGAGCATGAAAAGGTGACCGACCATAACAAACACTTTTCAGCGTTTCAGAATGACCAGTGCCGGTATCGTAATCTACCGAAATTTGTACTAGTCACACCCCAAGTTCCTGTTGCTATAATTAACGCATGATTTTAATGAAACCAATGTGTACTTTTTCTTATCTCAGCGTCGGTTATTGCAAAACATATAAGCTAACACCTCTGCTAAACACCTACTAAACCAAAACGCCGCGGACGCGCGCTAATTTTTCATCCATATTAAAATTAATCAAACACCTTTGTTTACTGAAGACATGGAATTGATTGTCTTTGATGTGCCTGGGTAGCAAGATAAAGTGGAGGGCTCTTCGTGCTGCCGTAGATAATTACACTCCATTTGCCCTCCCTCAGTAAACAATTTCCAATATTTTCGTTGGCGCCAAATAGGCGTCACAAAACGGACAGCCCTGATGAAAGACGAGGAAACTGACACCGCTAAAATCAACAGCCCATTCCTTGGTTCGAGCTCACTCACATCAACTGTAGGCGAACCTGCAACGGACTTAAGCTCCGTCAACTGCGAACCGGCCACTGCGCACAAGGACACTTGTAACAATACAAGGGCCAAACCTGACGAGAACATGGCTACCAATAAAATCAGTATGGAGAACCTTGTGCCAGAACCGGGCTTTCGCAAGGCGCAGCGAAGTGTGAAGATTTGGCAGTTGGTGAGTTTGGTAGCCTGCATTGTTGCTGTTGTTATGCTGGCTTTGTTTATATGGCAGTTGACATCAGCCAAAGGATCTGAAAGCTCAGGGGAAGGGAAATCGATGGATTTAACAGACAGTTATCCTGCCCTTGAACGTTGCCCCCAGTTGCCGCCATTGCTGTTGCCTCTACCAGACACTCTGCCAGAGGAGTTAAGGAAGACCTTGGACAAAATAGACAAGTACCTTAAAGGATTAGTGAATGTAGAGAGCCATTTACCTGCTATTTCGGCTAATATATACTACAAAGATCGAATTATTTGGAGAGGTCATTATGGGAGGAAAAAACCAGATGATCCCGAGCCACCAAACGACAGCACGCACTACAGAATTGGAAGCATCACAAAGGTTTTCGCGGTAATGATGGTCTATAAAATGTACGAGCAAGGGCTTATAGATTCGTTGGACGATCCACTCAACAAATATGCCCCTGATTTCCATATCAATAATCCCTTCACAGGAGAGAACATAACTCTTCGACAAATTGCAAATCAGCTGTCGGGGTTGCCGAGAGAGGCTCCGTGTGTAGCGTGCATGAATAATGAGACGACAGCAAGTCAGTTGAAGGCGTTAAGGAACAGAAGTCTTGTGATGGAACCAGGGACCTTTCCGAGCTATAGTAACTTGGGGTATGCTTTGTTAGGCAGGCTCCTCACAGAGAGGGCACAGGTAAACATGACATTTGAAGAATGGCTGATGAAAAATGTATTAACCCCCTGGGGTTTAGGCAACACAGGGTTCCACATAACGAAAGAGATTCAACAAAACATGGCATTTCCGTGTGATAAAGCAGGAAAGGTGCTGCCATTCATGAACATTGGCTGGATAAGTCCGTCGGGGCAAATGTATTCAAATGCCAACGACATGGCTAAGCTAGGAATGTATCTCAATGAAGTTTATAGGAATCATTCAGTCCTAAAACTTAGCCATATACGTGAGATGCTGGCCCCGTCTAGCATTGCATCCGATGGGCAAATTCTATGGGGCTCCCCATGGGAGATGATTTTCCACAAGCACTTTTTGGTGCGATCTAAAGGCGGAGCTGTGGATACGTATTCGGCTATGATGGGGATTGTACCAGAAATGGAGCTTGGTTTCACCCTACTTATTAACACCGTTGCGAACTTGACAAACGGCGCCCTTATTGCAAATCCTGTTTTGGATTACACGATGAGAAATGTCCTCCCAGTTTTGAATGAAACTTTGTTCCAGTTAAACAAAAATGCTAAATTCCCTGTCGATTCAGAGTTCTATATTGGGACATATAACGTTACCGAGGTTGACGAACTAACCTGGGAAGAAAGTCACTACCAAGCAACAATAAGTTCATCACAATCAAGATTATTATTCCGGAAAACCTCTGGTAAAAAAATCTACCTATACTACATTGGCAAAAAATTGATCTTACAAGGAAAAAGGGTACTCAGCACATGCTTTATTGAACGTATGGGTAATTTTGGTGACTTTTATTTTTCCGAGTCGAACTCCGACGGCGTATCTCCGAGTTTTCAAGTACCCGGGTGGGGTATGAGGGGAACGCGAGCATAAAAAAATTCCCGCCGCGGTACGGAGAGATCTAGTGAAGCTGTGCCAGGCAAATACCTGCGTCGCCAGTATCTACTACTCTGACAGGTGATCTGCACTGTTGGCTCCTTAATTATGAGCTCCAAACGCGCAATGATAGAATCTGCGTGACCTTTGTTATCACACCACTTCAATGGAAGTGGATGAAATGTATGAACATTGATTACTATAAGCGTATACTGATAATGCAATTAAGGTACAGCTAGAGCCAGTCGAAGTTTAAGGAGTTTTAAGAGACCGTAGGCGTAGTTGCTCAAGGCAGAAATTTCGGAAATAATTTGAAAGGTACAAAATGGCCCAGTATTGCCTTTTCGATGTACCGTTATTCAAAGTTGTATCGTATGTTTTCAGTTGTCAAAAACCCTTGACTAAAAAGCTCTTGAAAGGAAAGAATTAAGATGTATCGACCTTTAACTTCCCCTCTCTTGCCCATTAAGGAGATAACTGATTGGCCTCATTACTCTCGGCTTGGTGGGTACGTTTTTAATTTTCTGGTGGGGGCTTATCTTCAACGCCATGTGAACTACCGACGAGAAGTAATTAAGCATGGAAAAGCGGTTTTCCACTCTGGTTATCAGTGACAGCAGAAATAAGTTCGTTAATTGAATTTTACATTAGTTTTCTTCGGTTTAATGTTTGACATGATGAACTCGCGCGCATTTTTGTGAAAGTGAAACTGCTTGAGTGTGACTGTGTTATTTACATTTGTTGGAACAGGCTACTTGCATTTTAGTGATTTTACCTGCATTTAGATCTATTCTAATTTTGATTATAGCACAGGAGTCCATCAACAAAAGCCTCCAACACCTCTTTGTGGACGTCCGAAGCCCCCCCCCCCCCCCCCCCCTCCCCCTATCCATCCCCCCTCCCCCATGTCCAACTATACGGGGATGCTCCGCCCGAAAGGGGTAGGATTTTGAAGCTCAAATTATATAAAAGGCATAAAAGGGTAGTGATTTTGCAAATTTCACTATATAAAATTGTAGCGATTTTGCCGAATATATAAAAGGGTTGAAAATAATTAGTTTCTGTTGAAAAAAAAAAACAGTTTTTTTGTTGCCTTATACTTATAGAAAAGGGTTTCAATATTGCGCTACGTTTTGGAGCTTTTAGCGCATATTTAACACATGCATTTTTGCAAGAATTATAAGAAAGGGGTGCCTTTTTCTCAATATTAATATTAAAGGGATTCCTAATTTTTTCCCTCGTGCGTTTCTCGCATTAAAAAACACGGAAATCCGCTTTTTATTGCTTAAATTATATGTTGTAAGGCCTGAATGAAATAATCTGGGAATATGACTACAGCCCTCCATATTTTGTTCTCTTTTCTTTTTCACATGCTAATATTTGTATAATGTACATAGCTTTGAATTCTTTAATATTTCACTTATTCGCTATCTTGTATCATGATTAAAAGAATACAATTTTGTTGTGTTGTGGTGCATTTGTTTTTGCGCCTGCGGCTCGTGATTTTCAGACAACGTAAAATAGTAAAGTTGTCTGGGAATGCAATGATCTTGATGATTTATGCAATTTTGCCTCAATATAAGAATAAAACTAGCTCGCATTGGAGTATCTAACCCCCCTTCCCCCCTTCCAGATCAATAGGTCAATAAATACTAGTTGACCAGGGACATGCTCCCCGCGAACAAACACTACGCCAGAGGACATCCTTCGCATGCATTCGAGCGCACCTTCGAGGCTACTTGAGATATAAGAAGAATTTAGACTAGGTGAAATAAGATAATCCGAAAAATACAGTGTAAACACTGTACGTTCAACCTGATGCATTTTCTTCATCCAGTACACAGCAGGCAACGATTCAAGAAAATTTCGCCAAAAACTGTCGATTTGCCGACGTTGCAAAACTCCTTATTAGAAAATTCTCCCTTACCTTATTTGGAAAGTCTGTAAGTATTTTTCCTCATATCTAAGCGAAAAAAGCAGATTTACCAAAACTTGCAAAATACTCTCGAGGTAGAAATACAACGTTTTCTTGGTCGCGATTTTGTTTTGTTCCCGGCCGACGGGCCTGGGGCCCGTTTCTCAAAACGCCCGGTAATTAACGGACCCGTAAAATTTATCGGGAGAGTTTAGGGACGGACCATTTGATATTTGATGGGGGGAGTGGCTAATTTTTTTTGGCTCGAAATTTTTTCGCGTACCAGTCTTGCTGCTCGAATTTTTTTTCCCGAGAACGTGACTGTGCTAGATTTTTTTTTTCCTGGATACTTCTTTAATTTTTGGTTTGAGATATCATATTGCGCCATCAAAACGACAATTGATCACTTCAATAAATTGCGACTTTTCAAGCTCTCCTGTTATGTTAGCATTTTGCGAAATGGTATGCTTATAGCAACCAGATCAGCTCGGGTTTTTGGTCACCGGATTTTGGATTTTCGCTACTATGAAGATGTTCGGATTCAGGATTCTGTTTCTTATCTAAGTGCTCTTTGGTGTATCAGTACAGAGCCTTGTGTTGGAATTTGTTAAAAATCTGCGGCACTGGTCGGTAGATCTCCTACCCCTACTAAAAAATACCGCAGTTTTCCTATTTCCAGAGGCCTAAAAGTTGAATTTCAAAATAGTTAATAGAGACTTGCACGAAGATAGAAGATTGTACGAGATCGAGTGGAGGCATCTCTTATAATGCTTTGTAAACTTTTATTTTGCTCCTTACTAAACAAAGGGTCCACGAATTTACGAAGGAGGACTGACCAACTGAGTAGTTTGCTTTATGTTTCTCGATGCGCGCGAAGCGCGCCGCGATTTGAAAATCAAACTACGAGGTGAATGAAATTCTTATTCCTGGGAGACGAAAATCACGCTGAAGAAATGGAGTCATGAAAAAACATCATAGAAATTTTCCAAAATTAATCATAGCCCAGTACGATGTTTTAGTTTGTAAATGCTACACCACAGCATCCGCTTTTTATGCGCCCAAAGCTAAGTTATTTGTTGTTGTATGTGGCGAGCGCGCAGCCCGAGCCGACCAAAAAACACTCTGTTTACAAAGGCATCAGGTTCCCTAAAACACAGAAATTAGGAGAGAGTTTTAGAGTGAGCTTGCTCGATTTTTTTTCGCCACCAGCTTTGCTTGCGCGATATTTTTTTTCTAGGTCAGAGGCTTGCTCGATATTTTTTTTGGGAATCAGCCACCCTCCCCATCAAGTATCAAATGGTCCGTCCCTTACGGGTAAGTTTATCGGGCACGAGCGAGCGTTTCTCAACGCTCCCGGTAACCTCCCGATAGTTATCGGGCCCCCCTTACCCAAAAAATCAATGAATTATCGAAAAACTCAGCAATTTGTCGACACTAGATCACAAAGTGTACCGCTAAGTTTGTATTTCCAGCGAAAAAAGTAAAGAAATCAGCTAAAATGTACGAAAACAAGAGCAATTTGTAGTGAAATTGTGCACTGAGATTGAACATTTGTTTACATTCTTGCAATCAACACGTCAAACTGATTGACAGCTAAGCTGTCAAACGAATCGTTTTGATTGGTTGAGAAGCGAGATGGTTGCATCTGATTGGCTAAAACTCTCCCAGTCTATCGGAATGGTGGGAAAAACAATCCCGGTAAGGGTGGACCATTAGAAATTGGGGGAGGGGGGGTGGCAATTCCCAAAAAAAATTCGAGCAAGGCCAATCCTTCCAAAAAAAAAATCTTGCAGAGATCCAAGCTAGTAAAAAACATGATATAAATTCCGAAAAAAAATTCTTGCACAACCTGATCCCCGAAAAAAAAATTCATGCGCAAAAAAATTGCCACCCCCCCTCCCCCAATTTCTAATGGTCCACCCCTAAGTTTACGGGAAACCATGGCACTGCGAAGCGATAACTTTTGAGGCAAAACGAGACAGGCCGGAAAATGGTTAGTTTTGAAGGAAAAAGAGTAAGTTTTCGGTAATTTTAACTTGGCATAGTCTAGTTGAATAACTAAGCTTTACCTAGAGTGAAAAATTTCAGGAAAACAAATCTATTTTCGACTTTATTTTAAGGCCCCTGATACGACGAGATTTGAACACCACAGGCAACCCGCGCGGATTTGCCATAACCGGTTATCGCGGAACTGTCGAAGTGGCGCGTGTTGATCGACTTTTTCCGAAACATCATCGATTCCTTTCCCACGTGAGAACGAACGAAAACCCCTTCATATCAGTACAGTGTACCAGTTTGCCAGAATAAACATGGGGAAGGAAGGCGGTTCAACCGAAAATTCAGCCAGATTATGGCAATTTATAGCTCTCCTAGCTTGTGTGGCTGCAGTTCTTGTAGGCATTATATCCAATCGGGACAAACAAGACCAATTCGCACCATCGAAAGACCATCACCATTCTAGGGACTTCCTCGCAATGGCGAACTACAAGTGCTCGGATATCCCGCCAATTTTACCATTGCCTTCCCGTCTACCCAAGCGCATTCTTGACTGTCTTGAACGCCTAGAGAATCATATAAAAGGAATGGCTGAATCAGCGGAGAACAAATCTGCAATATCCATGAATATTGTTTACCGAGACTCTGTTATTTGGAGAGGCCATTTTGGAAGTAAAACTTTCAAAGGTGCCATTCCGCCCGACGATGATACAGTCTTCCGCATCGGCAGTATAACTAAGCTATTCCCCTTGTTGCTATTGTATAAGCTATACGAGGACGGAGTTATTACATCCCTGGATGACCCACTCAAGAAATATGCACCTAATTTCCGTATAAATAATCCTTTTACTAATGCTGATATCACCCTGAGGCAGATTGCCAGTCACAGGGCAGGGCTCCCTAGAGAGGGACCCTGCCAATTCCAGTGCCTCGACACAACCTCAGAAAAGGAACTTGAAGCCCTCAAAGATTACGACCTTGTTGTTGAGCCATGGACTAGTCCTGTTTATAGCAATCTTGGGAGTGCCTTACTTGGACGCCTTTTAACTGAGAACCTCCTGAATACTACTTTCGAACAATGGGTCCAAAACGAAGTACTTGCTCCACTGGGTATGGAAAATACAGGTTTTGTTATTACAGACAAAGTTAAAGAAAAGATGGCATTGCCGTATACACCAAATGGAGATGTCCAACCATTTAGGAAACTTGGCTGGTTATCCCCTGCTGGTGAAATGTATTCTTCTCTATCTGATTTGGTTAAGTTTGGAAGAATGTTCACAAATCCCAAAGGTCCCTCCATATTGAAGTGGAAAACCTTAAAAGAAATGTTGCAGGTGAATTATGTGACACATGATATTTTCACGCTTTGGGGCACAGGAATGGAGATGCGTTATGTTGATAGTTTTGTGGTGCATGGAAAAGCTGGAAATTTGGACTCATATGCAAGTCAATTTGCAGTTGTTCCAGAACTTCATCTTGCCATAAGTATCTTAGTAAACATGGACATTGCTTTTCCAACACAACAGCTTACAGCCATTCTTCTATCAGATTATGTTCACAGAAATTTTATTCCAGCTCTAACAGACACTCTGTCAGATTTGCAAAACCAAGCCAGTTTTCCAGTTGACCCGACACCATTTCTAGGCACATACAATGTGACACAGTTTATAAGCTTTATGAATGTGACCATAAACTATAATGCAACTATTTCCACTGCCAATGACAAGATGTTGTTAACCGCAGAAGGAAATCCATCTGCAGGACTAACAATCTCCTACATGGGATACCCGCTAAAGTTCCAGGTCAGAGCGACCATGATGAGCTCTGCCATTTGCTTCCTGTACCATGCTGCAGGTGGAGATGCTATCATGAGATTTTCTGCCCCGCAGGAGGATGGTTTGTCCAGGGAATTTCTTGTGAAAGCTTCCCAGACAAGAGGACATCGCATTCCAGGCTGAGAATCTGTTAGGAAGGTAGGCTTGCATGTAAGTGGTGTAGTTTGTAATAATGCATATTTTTTGTCCATTTGTCTCATTCATTGTTCTAAAAGTGTTATCATGGAGGCAAAATGGGTCAGTTAATTTGCTATGGGAGGCAATTCTCGTCTCTCAGCCCACTAAACACTGACTAAACTTCACCAGTATGTGAGGGATGTTAAAGTACTCACTACAGAATGCTATTTAACAATCACTCGTGACTGTTAACTGCATTGTGTAAATTGCAGTCCGCATCTTGGTGCAAGACCTTAGCCTGAATTTCAGCCGTCTTTTCTTCCTACACTCCGAACGTTGCGGGAGAAAAAACGACTGAACGGCAACTTCCAAAAACGTGCCCAGGAGTTGCGTGATTCTCAAGATCTTGAGAATTGATGGTGATTGGTCAGTCTTTTTAATGAGCTATATTTATGCATAATTTTCAGCGACAAGAGAACGGCACTCAAAGGCAGAGACATGGCAGCACACAGAACGGCTAAAATTTATCCAGAAAAGTATACCTCAGCCCGGTAAGAATATTATGTGCCTGTTATGAAAGGCCAAGCGATCTTAGAAACACATAGCATGATACAGAAAATTGGATTTACTCGAGGCTCGTGAACTCATCGCGAACTACCAATTTCACAATTGGACAATTCATTATGCTTGTATTGCTTGTATCCGACTCCCCAGACACAAAACTTCCTTAAAATGATTTCCAAAACAGCATCCCAACCTTTTTAGATAATTATTTCATCATTTTGAAGCACAAAGAGCTGCATAGTAGGAACAGAAGCTGGCTATATTTATCTGACAGCGCGGCGGCTGACAGGTTTTCCCGGATTCGCATGACTAAAATGTTTTCTTGCCAAAATGCATCACGCCGACTCTGATTTCGAGGAAGAAATCGCTATAACATTACAGACTCCAGATTCGCTTGTTATTGATTGTCAGTTGAATAACAATTTTAAGACAACTAGAATGAAATTTTAGTGTGTTTGGAGGTGAAAGTGTCGACATGAACGTTTACCGATCTCAACGACGAGTTTTCGGCCTGCAAAATCGTGGAGAAAATGATATTCTGCCGCTTGTTAAGTGGTTCGCTAAGATCGCTTGGCCTTTCGTAACAGACACATAATATTCTTCCCGGGCTGAGGTATATTTTTCTGGATAAATTTTAGCCGTTCTGTGGGTTGCCATGTCTCTGCCTTTGAGTGCAGTTCTCTTGTCGCTGGAAATTATGCATAAATATAGCTCATTAAAAAAACTGACCAATCACCATCCATTCTCAAGATCTTGAGAATCACGCAACTCCTGGGCACGTTTTTGGAAGTCGGCGTTCAGTCGTTTTTTCTCCCGCAACGTTCGGAGTGTAGGAAGAAAAGACGGCTGAAATTCAGGCTAGCAAGACCTGTCCACTTCTATAAACCACATTTAATGAACATATCCATATGATATGCGGTATACAAGTGCATACATTTTTTCCCCAACTTGGTCCAGTGGTCAGAGCATCAGTAGAGATTCTGAGCACTGACTACTGTAAATTTGTATTTAAGTAAGTTTGTTTGAGGTTTGTTTGTTTATTTTTAGTGTCCCCGATGAGCTTGTAAAAAGCTAACATCATCCATTATTATCCCATTTTTACCTGCCATGGTCCATTGGTCAGAGAATCGGTAGAGATTCTGAGCACTTACTAAATTTGTATTTTTCGACTGTTTTTTGCCAGCCAGTTAGGTTTTTTTAACCAAGTTTGTTTGAGGTTTGTTTGTTTGTTTGTTTTTAGAATCCCTGATTAGCTTGTGGAATAGCTAAGCTTAGGTTAAGGTTTCCTTTCTTCTCTCCCCACCCCCTCCTGCCTCTCTCCATTTTCTCTCTCACCCCATACTTCGCATGACCAAATCATTGACAACAACAACAACAACAACACTTTATTTAGCACTCGTAAGAAAAAGATACAGGATTTATGAGTTTGTTTTTACAGGTTAATGGAGCACAAGGCACTTGGAAATAGTCAGGACTAATCGAGCCAAGTACCTCGGCCTAGGGTCTATAGGAAAAATTAATTGTAGAGTTGTAGGTAGATACATCAACAAGATACACGGGCAGCAGATACAGGACAAAAACACTAATACAAAACGAACAAGGGAAAGTGGCTTAAAGATTATCTAGATATATATAACTAGGAGGAATGGTGAAAACTTAGTTAGTATTATATGAATTGATGAAGGAGTCAATCAAAAGTTTCTTGAAAGAGGGTCGTGGTTTACTTTTGAATTCTTCAGAAATTGAGTTCCAGACTTTAGCGCCTAGGAAGCGGATGTTAAATTTTCCATAATTAGTTCTTATTTTAGGAAGGAAATACGTTTTCTTAGCTGCTAGTCTGGTATAGTGTTGATGTATCCTGTTGACTGATAAGAAGAAACAATCAAAAACAGAGGGCAGACGATCTGAATAGAAATCATACATAAAGAGTGCATTATGCAAAAATATTATTTCAGGTAATTTAAGTAGACCAAGGGCATGGAAGATTGGATCTGAATGAGCTCTAAATTCCGAAAAAGTCATTAATCGAATTGCCCTCTTCTGGAGGACAAGAAGAGGCCTTAGGGTGGTTGTGTAGGTGTTCCCCCATGTCACAGCTGCATAGGTTAGAAAAGGATAAATTAGTGAATAATATAGCATGGAAAGAGTGGCAGCATTTACATAATGTCTGACTTTTGAGAGAATGCCCACACAACGCTTAACCTTTTTTGAAATATGCAATATATGCTGTTTCCAGCTAAGATGAGAGTCAATGAGAATCCCAAGGTACTTAATACACTTAGCTTTCTTAATAGACTGTCCATTGATCACTAGTCGTACATCATAATTAGAGGCTTTTTGAGGTGGATGAAATATAACAAAGTTGGTTTTATCAATATTAAGGGAAAGTTTATTGGCTGTAAGCCAATTAGACACAAATGTAAGATTCTCATTGATGCCCTTTTCTAGTGTTTGTAAGCTAGTATGAGAAGCAAAGAGGTTTGTATCATCAGCAAATATATGAAAATTAAAAAAGCGACTACATCTATAGAAGTCGTTTATATAGATGAGGAATAGGAGAGGCCCTAGCACTGAACCCTGTGGAACTCCATGAAACACACTTAGATTTTCTGAGTAGGTATTACCAATAGCAACAGACTGTCTTCTATTTGAGAGATAGGAGGCAAACCATTGATTGGCAATACCCCTGATTCCATAATGAGAAAGCTTCTTCAGAAGAATATTGTGATTAACCGTGTCAAATGCTTTGGAAAAATCGAGGAAGATACCACAGGAGTACTGGCCCTCTTCTATAGCTTTTTGAATACGATCAGTAATAAGTAGAGCAGCATGTAAAGTAGAATGCCCTTCGCGGAAACCAAATTGCTTCTCATACAAGATGTTGTATTTGTTAATAAAGGCGATAAGCCTCTTATACATGAGTTTTTCTAGAATTTTATTAAATACTGACAGTAAAGATATTGGCCTGTAATTGGTCAAGAGGTTAACTGAGTCCTTTTTGTGCACTGGTATAACATTAGCTAACTTAAGCTGGTCTGGGACACAGCCACTCCTAAATGAATGATTGAAGAGGATTTCAAGTGGTTTTGACAAACAAGTCCCCAAAATTTTTAGCAGGCAGACAGGAATACTAAAAGGACCTGTTGCCTTCGACGAATTTAAATTCCGAATTTCATCTTCAATTTCTACTGAAGTAACTGGGAAGAGGCAGAAACTATTTACCAGTGGAGGCCCAAGAAAGGATTCAGGTTTAATATCTGTAGGAGCAATTTTGTCAGAGAGTGTGCTTCCAATTGAGGCAAAGAAAGAATTAAATTCTTCAGCAATAGATTTGGGGTCTACTAGAGTTCTATTATTTGATATAATTTTTGAAGGAATGCTAGCATTTCTAGGCTTGAGTGAGACCAGTGATCTAATGCCTGACCAGATATTCTTCATATTTCTATTGTTCATATTAAAATAATTTTGGTAATAATTTCTCTTAGAAGCCCTGAGGAGATGACATATCCTATTTCTATAATACTTATACTTGGTTAAATAGTAAGGGTCCCTAGAAAGGAGATACCTCTTGTAGATGTGGAACTTCAGGCTTCTCTTATCTGTCCCCTGAAACCCCACGGAAACGCTTGCTACGCAGGCTATATTGTCACTGCTGTTATTAGTTAACATTTCCGGTCCTATGTCAACATTGCAGTGTACCAAAATCCGAAATCGCAATAAAATATATTTTTGCTTTTCCTAGACGCCTTTATATGGGATAATTTTGGCTATATGGGAACAACAACCAAACTTTCTAAAAATGGCTGGCCCGCCCTTACGTGTGTATACAGAAAAGCGCTAGGAAGCATACAAATTATTATTTTCCAAATAATCTCCTAAATATAGACTGCTTGCAGTCCCTTCTTTGGCGAACGTCCGTAAATTGAGAGAAATAAACGGGAAAGTCTCCCTTCTTTCCTTCCTGAGTAACCCGACACCGTAAACAAATCAAAGCGCGCCGCGCGTAAAACCATTTGCCTCGATTTACGGGCGTTCGCCGAAGAAAGGGGTTGCAATCAGTTTATCCTAAATAATAATAATTAGCAGAGATCTCAAAGGCGAGAGATAGCCTGCTTGATCGAGGAAAGCCCGGTCCGTTCGCAGATCGGGCGTCATCTTGGATTTTTGAGACACATTTTGGATTTTTGAGACACGGGGGCGAGCGCAAAAATCGGTGAAGGGCTGCAAGCAGCCTAGGCGAGAGTGAATTCGAAGAAGAAAGAGAAACATTTAAAAAATCTAGTCTGAAGACACATCTTCTTTTCTAATCTTGTTTCTAAACATTTTTTTTTAGAATAATTTTGATGTTTGTGTTATTTTCATTATTAACATTATTATTATTATGCCTTCATCCTTTATTGATTTTTATCCTTTGTTGAAAAGCGTTTTAGGATATATATGTATCGAGGCGCGTTTGTTGCCTTCTCGCCTTGCAAACATTTTATCAAGTATCGCTTTCATCAAGTTTTACCAAGTGCTTCATTGAAACTATCGTACGGTTGTATTAGTCAGAAAATAAGAAAAACCGCTCTTTGGATGTGGCCTGATTGTACTTCATATATCACTCCAGTGTCTTACACGAATCGGATATTCCGTATAGACAGTTATATCTCTTCTTTTACAAATAAGGAAAAATGACGAAAGGAAATGGTCGAAGAAAAAACTGAAAGCGCAGCCTGATTATTATTTTGCAGGGAAATTTCCCGCTCACCCCTCAAAAGTGCCTAGTGGTCGCGACAATTATAGAATACCCAGCTACCCATTTAGCTCTTCCGCGACAGCCGGCGAATTCCAAGAAAACAAGCTGCTAATGGGAACTTTGTTTTTGAATATCACTGCGGCATTGACTGAATTTCTCTTGATCCCGCAATTTTGATCCCATCAACGGGGATTTTTTTATAACTCGCTTGGCACTTTCCAGTGCCAAAGCAGCGACCATCGCTCTGGGATGCTTTAAGGTCCAGCCGCTATTTTTGGCTACATAACCGCAAAGAACGCTGGGCAAGAGCCACAACCGTCATCCATTTTGTCGTCCTAGCAACATACCGAGCAACATACCGAGTCAGAGAAAGCAGCCATTTCCGTCGGCTGATTTGGGTAATGTAGTGCGATATTCATGGATATTTTCGGTTAAATTTAGTAAAGCAAGTATACAGCTTTGTTTGTAGATTGTTTTGCTATTTCCATCTAATGTACTCGTTGCGCTCGCAGGAATACTCGCATAGAGACGCTACAGTACTGTACAGCTGATACGCTCAATAGCTTCAGCGAGAGTTAAGATGGAGAGATCATATTACGGGAAGGTTAACTTGAACTTGAGAAATCCAGACGCATCTATTGATCCGACAACTTCCTACTATTTATTTATTTATTTATTTATTTAATTTTTATGTTTATATTTCCTTTTTCTTTTTACTTCTCCTGTTTTTACTCAGTTTCTATCGCACATCCAACCTGCATCCAACCGTTCTCTGACTCTTTCTCTCTTCTCGCTTGGGTCAAGCGTGTGTTGTCAATAAGAGTAATATTCACCCGAGCTTTCAGTCTTGATATCCTAGCAATGACCGTATGGTTTATCTTTCTTTGTTAAATTGCTAATGTAAGGATTCCCTGCAAACAGATATCTATTTCTTTCACGTCGAAATCTCGTTTTTCGGACCCTTTGTAGATCGAGATGTTTGCAAAACTGTCTTCAAAGTATGTTTTTGTTTGCTTCAGTCGTAATACCGAAAATATTTCCTAGGAATCCCATAAAAAAAAGTGCACTTTGTGCACTAAAATAATTGACCCCTCGAAGGCCGGAAATCCAAGCGATGCAGACCTAATACTTCCTGTTGTATACAAATTGACTTCCGCCAACGGATATAAGAGCGAAGAGCAGTAAGCGGACGTTATATTCGAAGTTGGACGTGTCACTCGAGCAAGAACAACCCGAGAGATTATTTCCAAAACGCAAAACAGAAGATTATCTAGAAGAACAAGTCTCCAGTAGGTAAGATCACAAAAACCTACATGAATTATTACTTAGACTACCCACTTGGAATATTTCAATGCCTTTAGCTAGGGCTATATAAGTCTTATCAAAAGAGATCTCAAAATGAGGATGTATTCTGATGAGATTCTATTGCCTATTGACGCCAATCATTGCGATTTCTAACTTCTAACGCAGTATTCTTTCTGTTAGATAACTATTTTTATGCTATGAGTGCTATTCTAGTAGTCCATATAACATGTATATTAACCTTTCGTTCTTTATTGTGCTCCTGAAATCATTATTATTGACAATCGATTGGAACTTGCAAATGCGTTTCCGTCATAGTTGGTGTATCGCAATAGAACCTACACTTTATTGGTCATGAGTATTTTGGAATTTCAGTAAAAATTATTTGACGGAAAAAGCTTCCGTTATTCCAATTAGAGGAACAGTGGTCACGCACTCCAAACATCCGCGATCCTCACGCACTCCAACATCTCAGCTGGCTTTTGACTATAAAACAATTATTATAGTATAACTGCGGTCAGTTACAAAACGTTAACAATTTTATTTTAATAGCAACTTGAATCACGAAAAGAATTTTGATTGCAACTTAGTTTTACAGGGTTTTACAATGTCCAAAAGGCCCAGCCAAGTGATAGATTCTGCTCGGCAAGGTCCGTGTTCAAGTTAACGAAATGACGGGTTTTTTTTTTTTGTTCTTTGTTTCTAAAGCTCAAATTGTGCCACCGTTAATTATCAGCATCATTATTTCTTTCCTGCCATTTTAGAACCGCTTGAAAACGTCCAAATTGGTCACTGTTTGCGTGCCGTTTATGAATTCCCATTTCTCAGGAAGCAGGGATTCCCATCGGAAATCCTTGTCTCTTTGCTTTCAGACATTTCAATTCCAAACTGCTAATTACCCATTACTACTTAATGATATGACGTGACGTGCTAAAAGAATCAAAACCCGACGGTCTGGATTTACGTCGATCATAACTGCTCGTCGGACGTCATCACGTAATACCGTGATGGTACCGTGAGAGTTTGCAAGGTGCCCCAGATCTCCCTGAATTCGGGCCGGCTATGTCCTGTACGTGTGAGAAACAAGTCCTGTCAAATTACTCTTCTATTTTAACAACTTAGGAGCTGAGCCAGTAAAGGAAGCTCAATCAGAACATAGTGGTCACGAAATGTGAAAAATGGTGCTTCCTGTTGTATTGTATCCATATCAGTGAATGTCTTGCTCATTTTCTAAAGTGGACATCACTGCCGGAAGACCGTACTCTTTTCTATTTCCGATGTAGATTATAGGAAAGTGCGTGCACCTTGATATATCTCGGCCGTCAAATCACAACAAGCTCTCGAGTTTTGCTCAACACTGATATAGTTCTACATAAGGGGCGTAAATCTAATATATCTATATAACGTTATAACGTTTTGCTCTTTTTCAGTTGTTTCAGAGTCTAGCAAGGTGACGAAATTTTCATTATTATGGCCGCCGGTAAGAACACCGTCCTTTTTATTTCTGTTGTCCCTGGAAAATATCTATGCATTTATGCGTGTATGTATCAGTAATCAAGGGAAGCTTGGCTTAGCTTAGCTTGTCAGTAAACGAATGAAGCTTGAAGGCTTTGCTGGCTTAGGTTTATTTAGCTTCTGCATGTTTTTTCTCGCTGTGAACTTGGGTTGGCAGGGCGCATGTTAGAGAGTGACTTATTACAGGGCACTTGTTAGGCTTAGTTAGGCTTGTTAATCTAGTGATTTACTCAAGATCAGGACTGTGAAACAGCTATATTAGTAAGCCGTATAATAGCACACGAGAAGACAGATTTGCCACATTATGTGCAGCATTTTCCCCCAATTAATTTTAAGACAAACTCTAAAAAACAATGTATTAAGTTTCTATTAATAAACGACTTTTTTTAATCAATATTTCAACAGAACGACGACCCAGCGCCAAAGCAGCAATCCATCTATGGGAGTTTTTACTTGATTTGTTGGCGGACGAGAGGTACACTGCTTTGATTGGCTGGACCAATAGAGAAGGAGGTGAATTCAAGTTAAAGAACCAAGAAGAGGTGGCAAGGAAATGGGGTGACCTCAAGCACAGACCAGGAATGAACTATGATAAACTAAGTCGTGCGTTGAGATACTACTACCAGAAGGGGATCATTAAAAAGGTAGATTTCCGTTGTAGATCAAGGGGGAGCCCGGAGGGGAGCCCGGAGGGGAGCCCAGGGATGTACCTAGCAGGGCCAGGGAGCAGAGGGGGCAGTCCCATCTTCTTACCCCATCCAGTTATAAAATGGAGAGTGAAATGAAATGGAGAATCAGAGTGAACGTTATTCTGTTATTTGTCCCTGCAAATGTTATTTGTAAATGTGCTTCTGGTTCTGCCAAGTACAACAAATAAAACGATAATGACGTTTGCATTGAACTAAGAGATATTTGTGGCAGCACATTTTAGGATTCAGATTGATTTTCCGCATCATCATTTCTTGTGGCACATTTTGTACTTCTCCCGGGTTGTGGGAGGCCTTGTTTTTAAGGCTAGAGGTCTTTGTACTCTATAATTGTCTCGTTTTTTTAAAGTTCTTTGTTCTTGGCTATTATTCCATTGTCTTGTACCAAAACAACAACACCTCGTAGCCCAGTAAAAATGTCTAGGCACGTATGTGGCTCCCTTGTCCGTATTGTTTCCTCCTATTTTTCACGTGTTCAGAGCGTGTTGCTAATATTCTAATATTGTCTGTTGCATATGATCAACATTTCTGTCTCTGCGCTTTTAGGTGAATGGTCAGCGACTCGTGTACAAATTCTGCAACCCACCCTTGATAACAGAGAAGCCTGTCAAGTCAATTCCACCTCCTTTAATCCCGATAGCAGATGTTGCTAAACATGATCATCCCTCCTCTCCTCTAATAAGCACTGATATTGGGCCTTTTCCTGTTGCATCAAAGTACATACCGCTGTCAGTTCCTATGTCGCCATTTACGAACTCTTCCCTTGGGTTCCCTGTGCTTTCACCTACTCTGCGCATGTCAGAAGGTCACGTGACTTACCAGTATATGCTGCCAGTTCTTGTTCCCAGATGTCATCCGGTGGCAGTTATTACCAAGTCTTGAACACCCACAGATATTTGTAAATACGTTTTGTATAAAGGTTTGTTAGACAGGGGTCGCAGTTGGCAAACTTTTCTGACTTTGCGGTCAAAAGTAGCCAGAAAAGGTAACTCCCTAATCCGCGGCGAGCCTATTTTGCGCTAGTGCGACCGCAATTTTGGTGCAAAACACTGCCTAGAATAGACCGATCCCTATTTTGACGATAGCTCCGCCCACTCATTGCAAACAATAGGAAGTTTTCCCTACGGTTTTTCCAGAGCAACAAACTTGAATATCGAAGATTTTTCAATAATTAATCAGCTTTTCAAAATAAAAATATAAAATCCAAATTGCATGCAACAACTTCTAACACCTCCCTGCAATCGGTGTCTTTTCCGCGCTCTATGCCAAAGATAAAATTTGGCTTGTCCGACGTAGCAACAGTAACTAGGGGTATAACAATGAATGCAGGATCGGTGAATTTCTTACGAGACATCGTTGCTGGGACATTCTGTGGCAAACTTGAAAACGTTGCTAAGTGCAAGCCCTGCCCTCAAACAGGGACTCCTCATTTCATTATCACATGAATGCATGATTAATTTAAATTACTTCCTTGTGACCACCATGTCAAAGTACACGACAGCACGTTCCTGAGATGAAGTTATTTGTATATGCTTATCTGAAGATGCACGAATGTAATTCATGTAGAGCGGTTTTCATTAGCTCTTGTAACAAAGCATTCCTTTTGAAGCGTAGAAGCCATGTATTTGAAGTTCTGTTTCAATGTGTTTTTGTAAAAATCAAATGTAAAAATTCGGAATAAAATCATATGCAGACTTCTTAAGAATGTTCAGGAAGAACCGATAATGTTGATCTCCCAAAGTAGTAATTGTAAAGATTTGTACAGTTTGAGAGTAAATATGCATTTTGAAAATAAAGGAAATGAATAAAAGGAATGCACGAGAAAATGGGCTCTTTTATGTTGATTTTATTTTCTGAAATGGAGCAGAAGTTTCGCGGATATAAAAGGAGCGACCGTGTTTTTGAAATGTTGTTTGGATGAACGGTTTTCAAAGTTCGAGTCAAAATTTGTCAGTCTTGCCGATAAAACTTGGCTACAATTAACAAATTAGACCTCGAGGCCGAATGTGCTATGATGAATAGATCATGAGGCCGAATGCCGAATGGTCTATTGATACCATAGCACATGAGGACGAGAGGTCTAATTGTTTTAGTATAACCAACTAGTTGGTCGGTTTTGGCAATGAATACCATTATTTTATGTTGAAAAAATCAAGTTTTCTTGCAAAGAAAGGTGGTGGTTTTGCCAGGTACGGTCTATCACTAATAGACCATTAGTAGCTCAGCCAATCAGAATGCAGGATTTGTAATAGACCATTAGTTGGTTTATACTATAGCCTGCTAGCCGGCTCTCCACAGGAACCCCGCGCGCGCCCTAACGAATTCTCTGGAAATCCCACTGGAGAGCCGGCTCGCAGGCTAATTAGACTTAATATATCAAGTGTACCGGCGTGATTTGGGGATGATTAAAAAAGAAAATTTAGAGCTGTATTTACGAATTTATTATGTTATAGCCAAGTCTGTCACCTCTTTGGAATTTTTTTTTTTTCGATATTTGCAGATGCGTTCTTGTAGAAATTTTAATTTATGTTTAATTTACCGAATTTGATCGAGAATATTGTTCCTAAATCAGCCGATGGATTGTTCTAGTCCATTCTCTAAATCAGCCGATGGAAATGGATGCTTTCTCTGACTCAGTAAGTTCTAGGCTGACAAACTGACGCAGCCGAGTGACAGGACTCAGGACTATTCAGTTGTGTATCCAGTGAACCTATTGAGATTGTGCTCAGACCCGACACGGACTCGCTGCTTCTCTTTGCAAATTTACGTCAGTCAAAAAGTCATTAATTTTCTGTGTGTTTGCTTGGTCAAGGTCTTCCGTTTCTGTTAAAAGCATTGTTTGCTATTTTAGGGTTTCCGTTAGCAAGGGGAAGTCAATTTTATGTGGTTCAATTGGCAAAGGAGTGTTTCCTGTTGGTATCACTAGCACGGTATATAGGCTATTAAAATTGGAATAGAGAAATGTTTCCATAAAAATTAAATTCAAGCAAAATTACTCTGAAATCATATTACCAAAGTAACGGATGTTATATAATCGCAATTTATAACATTAATTTTTCCTGGACAACCGCAAGAAAAGAAAAAAAAAGTTTCGTATCATTATGAAGCCGTCAAAAGGGCGACAGCTTGTTTCATTAGGAGTTCCAAACACCAAGAAGTGTCGAGCTTTTGATGTAGCTTCTCAAATGAATCATTTAATGTCGAGAAAAAGAAGGGAAAAAATCTCAAAAATCTATCTAAACCTCCTTCGCGCTTATGATTATTAATGAGTTTGAGAATCAGTGAGCATGAAGCGGAGCTTAAAATAAATTTCATTGGAGAAAGTGGATTACCTTCCGTTAGGCGTCGAAGCCACTCCTACTGTTAGAAAAGTTTTCCTTCTTTGTGAGGACATTTTCCTGTCCTTTCACTCAATCGTACTTCCTGCGGTCAGAATTGACTAGATAGATAGATATGCTTGTCTGTACAAAACCCACATTGCGCAAACTAGGCTCTGTTCATGGCAATGCGAGGACGTCAAACAAAATTCTGTGCGACAATTTCGTTTGACGTAACTCACGCAAAAGATAGTCCTTTAATTCACTTTTAGTGACATCGCCTCAGCTAGAGCACATCTCACAGTCCAGGCCAACCATAAACAAGGAAGAAGAAATCCCATACAAACGATAACGCTCCTTATGTTCATTAAGACCCCGTCCACACTAACGCGTTTTCGTTTGAATCCGTATACTTTTTGATACGTTTAGCCCTTCCGTGCAACTAACACGCTGATCGTTTTCAACGAAAAGTTTGAAAAACGCTCTCGAAAGTGAATAAAAACGAATCCGTATACATATCGTTTTAGTGTAAACGGTCGAATCCGGATAAAAATGAAAACAATAACGTCAACTGTACGTACCATTAATTTAAGACTGTCCTTGCACACGCCAACATCAAATTTAAAAACTGATCGCTTGTTTGGAGCTAAATCTCCCGTCCACACTAACACGCTGCGAATCCGTATAAGTTTGAAAACGAATACTTTTGAAAACGCGTTAGTGTGGACAGGGCCTAAATGACCGAGGATGCCCTTGAATAACATTATAATCTATGAAAAACTTGCACCGACCTTTGATTGAATATTAATCGAATGCAATCTCGTTCTTAGAGCCTTTGCTCGTCTGGCCATACATCAGTGGGAGCCTCGATTTGAACCCGAAAGTTGCGAATACCAACGAGTCCAGAAAGTTTTGTCTATTGTCTCCATTCAAGCTTCATCAGTTTCTCGTCGATATTCACAACTTTTTCTACTTCAAACCGAGGCTCCCACTGTATTTATGCGCCGTCGATGCCTACTCAGCGGTAGAGTAGAGAATTCGAAACTGGACTATATTGTGATAAAAGCAGCGGCCAATGCAAGTGATTGATTTGTTTGTTCTTCTTTGATTTTGATTGAATTTTTACCGGCTGAAACGGCGAACTCGTTGGTCTTATACTACGCATGCTCAAGAAATTGGATATCTCCAGAGCCCTCATTCTCGAACCCAGAGCTTCCCGGCTCGTAACCTCGCGGGGGAGGCGCTTGTGACAACCACTGTCGCATGCGCGGGAGAGAAAGACGCTGAGAGAAAGACCTTTCAGCGCATGCTCCAACGCTCAAAATTAGCCAATCAGCGACCATTCTCGTACCCAGAGCTCCCCAGCTCGTCTGCTGGCAGGGGAGGCTCTGGGGACATCCATTTGAGGGCCTTCGCTGATTGGTTGATTTGTTGATTTTGAGCGTTGGGTTCGAGAATTGATTCAGCGACGGCCCTCAAATGGATGTCCCCAGAGCCTCCCCTGCGAGCAGACGAGCCGGGGAGCTCTGGGTACGAGAATGCAGAGCCCATGGCTCGTTGCCTTCCGCTGGCCAGGTGACCGAAGGCTCTTTGGACGAGATTGGTTCCAATCAGATGCATATCCAGGCATGCGCAAAGCGTTGGTTCTTCAGAATGTTCATAAGTATTGTTATCTGATCGCTGGAATCGTCTGTGCCAATAACTAAATGACTTTGTACGTCATAGGGACGGTACTTCATTTTAGCTTGTTCGGCCCGGGTTTGAAGTTCAGAACCTCTGTAACATCCTCATGATGTCACGTGACTTGACAACTGGTACCCATGCGTTATAATATGTAGTAGATGCTTTCAACTGTACTTTGGATTTTTCAAAAGATCATCTAGATGTTATCTTTTCTCGGCCTTTGCAAAGGAAGTCCAGGTAAGCGGGTAAGCCCATTTTTGCACCTTGAAATGAAACCTGCCGTGTACGTAGTGAGTCAACTGAAATCCGAAATTTAATTCATTGAGTTTTGTAAATTCAAATATCAATTTACCCCGTCAGACGCCGTCCTTTCGAGAAAGTCGACATGCATGATAACTGGAATAGACCAAACTAGAAGCGTCTCTTAGTCGTTTATATAACATGGAGAGAAATGCAAATACTAATATAGAGCTTTGAAATGTCGTTTGCATTCGGCCTTTCTAAGCGGTTGAAGATGGAAAATGCTTTTAACCTAGCTTCTTTTGCTATTTGAAAACTGCTATCGCTTCCTGTGTTTACACACACCCAAAGTAAGTTTGTTCAGCGCGAGTGTTCGTCAATACTTTACACACGTTGCTTTGCAAGTGCGTAAAGGGAAGTTAAAGTTTGAAATCTCACCCGGCACTACGCACCATGAGGCAGATAAGAATATAAGACCTTCCTTTGTTTCTTTCTTCCTTTCCTTCTCTTCGTTCAAAGTTTCTACACAAGCTTGTTAACTCAAAGGTAACAAACAGCTTGTAGACTCTGATTCACTTGATCTTTATCTGCGCCGATATTTCGTACACCTTAGACTAAAGAAAGTACCCCGCAATATAGTTCCATCAGTAATGGGCAAATTTGTAGGTAATTCATCCTTTTTCCGTTTATGAGGTCTGGGGATCGTTTGGAACAGAATGATTTCTACAAAAGTGTGAAGAAAAACCTTGTACCAGTATAGGATTGTAGTCCACTGGCATGCTGTAGAGGCAGGTCGGTCTTTCATTTCCAGCTTTCCATTACTTTCTTGGTTTAGCGTGTCCGTGAATGAGTAAAGCTTGGAGACTCTTGGTACCCACACGGGTACTTTCTACCTTGAGGTACAATACTGTAAAGCAACCGTTCTATTTTCTTTCGGCCCGAGTACTATTAACAGAATATATCGAGTCAATCAGGGAAAGCATCCATTTAGGGGAACGTAGTGCAGCATTTTTGTTGAAGATTTCGTCCAAACAATGATTATTGACTTTGGCTTGAAGATGGTTATCTCGTGATTTGTACACATAAGTCGTCTTCTGATATCGACTGTAAGATATAACAAAGAAGTCACTGACTGGGGCGTTAAAATTCTTCAAAACCAACTTGCACACCAGTCTCTACAATCACAGGGATTTCAGCAGAAACCCATCCATGGGAAAAGCAGAATTTCCCAAGGCACACGCATGGGAAGTGTTTGGAATTCACATGGATAGCCGAGAGAAATCCGCGAACACTTTACATTCTTCTAGCATGGGATTCAGCTTTTCCGATGGATGGGTTTCTGCAGAAATTCCCTGTGAATGGCCTGGCTCCGTTCGTAGGCAAAAACGTAAATAAAACTGGACTTATAGTTATACACAAGAGCACAAGGGGTACACTGAGGTGCACGTTACCAAAACGAACATTGAAGTTTGTCTGTCCACGTGCCTGTACGTACCATGTTGTTTAGAATATAAAAATGATGACTTGTGGTCAGAAACATATAAGGGAGTTTCTGTTGTGGTCTAATTTGTGAAAAAATAACTCCTTCTTCCCGGCCTATTCGAGTTATAGTGTATAAAACTACTAAAAAGCTGTATAGTATACTATATGCAGTGGCGATATTCCTGTACACATTGGCCAATCAGAAGCCTTGGAATTTTGGTAAGCGTTGAGTTTACCAAAACTCCAGAGGAAATGGTTAGTTAATGATTTTCTATGAAATTCCAGAGAAAATTTTACTTGAAAGTAATTATTACTTTGTATACAACGAGCCTTTACAGGTTATACATTTCCTCATGTAATATTTACCGATATTTCATCGAAAACCATTGAATAACTAGTAAATAGTAAATGGTGGAAATATGGGGAAAACTAGGAATTTTATGTTCACCTTGCCCTTCATCTTAAACTATAGAAAGTACTTAACGGTCATGTTATTAAACCCAACCCATATAAAACCATGTCCTTTCATCAGGCAATACCCAAGCCCTAAACTTGACCCTTGCTCAATTACAAATCGTAGTGCACGCAAGTTTACAAAATACGATTTTTGCAGAAAATGCGCTTGAAAATTTGTCTCCTTTTTCATAGATTATATATTTTCCCTCTTCTCGATATTCTGAAAAGCTTAGAGTTCCCAAAAAGAAAGAAAATTACAGCACTATTCGACATGTTTATTTTTAGTAATAGCAATCGATCCCCAATCATAAATCGGAAGTTGATACTTCAGGATTGCCTGTTCATATAGGTTTACGCTAAGGTGGGTCTTTGCATTGCCTTGGCTTTTCTGCGAGGAAGTTAGTTTGTGTTTAACTTGGCTGTTCATCCTAGAAAGGACCTTGAGGTTATTTTTATGCATCAAAATTTTTTGCTAGTAAAATACGTCAGAATGTTTGCTAATAAAATCCGGCCCAAGGTTACAGATATTATTTCTGGAGATGTTTTTTTAGCAAAGAATGCGGGTTGCATGCAAGTGTCTTCGTTGCGTATATATTTTCCAGCTTCTCGACCTTCTAAAAAGTTCGAGTACAAAAAATAGCAAAATACACGACATGTTAATTTTAGTAACAGCAAATGTATCCCGATAATAAATCGGAAGCTGATATTTCGGCATTGCCGGTTCATATGGGCTTACTTTAAGGTGTGTCCACACGTTGCCTTGGCTTTTGTACGAGGAAGCATTAGCTTGTGTTATTTTCTCGATTCTTCGTACGAGAAAGGATTACTAGGCTTTTTATACTTCAGAATTATTCTTGAAAATTTAAAGTTGGAGTTAAAGCAAAAGGTACTGATATGTTATTGGAGATGTTTTTCATATGGAATGTGACAGTAGTTTCTTTCGTAACGCTTTTTGACGTTTTTTCTTGTGACGTGTTTTTATTCAGAGCACCAGGGACTATACCTTTAAGAAGATGCTCAGTTGTGAAACAAGTATTGAGGAAGGTAAGAGTAACATGTAAGGTAAACTATCTAAATAACTCTCTTCTTTTTTAACAATTTTCATACAATTTTTATTCGGAAATTTATTTTGTTCAATCCAATTCAATTTTATATTCACGCAAATACATATCAATACAATACTAGTAGGGCTATAGAGATTCAAGAAACGAGTTCCTACGTAAAATATCCATAGACGAAAGAAGGCTGCCAGTTTTCACACTTTATTTCCGAACGAAAATAATGCAGAAGTACGCAGTAACAAAGTCTCATTTATTATTAATATTATTATTCTAGTTTTTTTCATTTTAATTTTTCAACTCCACGCCAGCAGCTGACACTGATGAATGAACCTTTCGCTTCTATTGTAGAATCACGTAGTAACAAAGCAAACGTTGCAGCTACTGTTAAGCGATCTGGATTGAGACCTACTCATCATTTCAAAAACACGATCCATCTATGGGAGTTCCTTTTGGAGTTACTTCATAGTAAGAAGTACAAGTCCCTGATCAGCTGGACGGATCAGGATGAATGGGAGTTCAAGCTTGATAACCCAGAGGGGGTAGCGAAACAGTGGGGGCTTGTAAAACATCGACCAGGAATGAACTATGACAAACTGAGTCGTGCATTGAGGTACTACTACCAGAATGGAATAATCAAAAAGGTACGACTACGAAGCCATAAAATGTTTTGAAAGTTTGTTCACCCTTGGCCTGTTGCCCCTCTCTATTGTAAATCTGCAGGGGTGGATCCACGAACTTCAGAAGGGGAGGGGGGATTTGAAGTTGAGTGAGACGAAATTGAAACGTTTTATAGCAAATTACAGTAAATGTATGGGAAAATTCTCAGAAAATAATATAATAATAATACAAAATTTCTATAGCGCCATTTCCTGATGCTCAATGGCGCTTTACAAGTAAGTAAGTAACTAAAACGAAGAGGTTAACGAAACAATAACTTAAAAAAATAACTTTAAAATGACTAAAATAAAAAATAACTAAAATAAAAATTATTAATAAAAACTAAAAACTAAAACTAATCATATACCTGTTTAAAAATATGTGTTTTTAGGTTGTTCTTAAAAATGTTCTTAAAAATGTGCTGCTCTGGCGAATACTCTCTGGAAGAGCGTCCCAGAGTTTAGGTGCGGCACATGAGAAGGCCCTGTGTCCATAAGTGACAAGTTTTGATGGAGGTTGCTTCAACAAATTTTTGGAAGCAGACCTCAAGCTCCTGGTGGGTTTATATGGCTGCTGGGCCCCCTCTAAATCCACCCATCATCTGAGGCACACTCACTTCAAACTTCAGATTTTTTTGTAATAGACAAAATCGGGTAACGGTTGCACCCAATTCAGTGGTGATTCTTTTGGGTAGATACTTTTGGTCAATCCTCTCCACCACTGGCCCACTCATTGATTAGCTTTGGCTAGTTTGTGGTAAATAATTACTCATTATTCAATAGAGCGGATTTTGTATACTGTAATAAAACCAATTGCAGTAATTGCAAAGTGATTACATCAATTCAGGTGGTCTATTAATTCTAATGGTCTATTAGTGATAGACCGTACCTGGCAACACCACCACCTTTCTTTGCAAGAAAACATGATTTTTCAACATAAAATAATGGTATTTATTGCCAAAACCGACCAACTAGTTGGTTTATACTACAACAATTGGACCTCTTGTCCTCATGTGCTATGATGTCAATAGACCATTCGGCCTTGGGCGTCATGGTCTATTCATCATAGCACATTCGGCCTCGAGGTCTAATTGTTAAATAGATGCCAAAATCATCTGAGGCACACTCACTTCAAACTTCAGATTTTGTTTAGGGGATTTCCGATGACTGTCCTGCATAATTTTGCAATTGCTTTGCAGTTACTCCTATAGGCTTTGTTCTGAATTGATGTAATCACTTTGCAATTACTGCAATTGGTTTTATTACAGTATACGAAATCCGCTCTATTGAATAATGAGTAATTATTTACCACAAACTAGCCAAAGCTAATCAATGAGTGGGCCAGCGGTGGAGAGGATTGACCAAAAGTATCTACCCAAAAGAATCACCACATGATCTGAATTGGGTGGCAACCGTTAGCCGATTTTGTCTATTAACAAAGCCTGCGTTACAAGTTAACTCCCCTTTTTCTAGGTGCCTGGTAAGCGCCTTGTGTACAAATTCAATGTACTGCCTTATGAGTACCAGTCACTCAAAGGAATGGACGAAAGAGCTAGACGAAGGCAGCTACAAGGCGCATGCGCACGGCCATGTGCACGACCTACTGTCATATGTAGCGCTGGAAACATAAAGACGAGGCAAGACGAAGATCAGCTACAAGAGAAATCGGAAAAGATAGTCGTAACCAAGCCGGATGAAGTATTTGATGAAGACTTCAAGAAAAAACTCGGACAGAGCCGGATTCAGTTTATGCCTGAGTATGATTTGGGACACGATGATGGAAACTTTCTTTTAAAACCAACGCATTTCTGTTGTAGTCGAATTATTTTTCCAGTTGGGTACATTAATCAGCAAAGTTTGGCAATGTAGATTGCTAAGAAAGAGCAGCAATAACGTTTCCATCGGGCTGATCATGGGACTCTAGTGGAATGTTTTCGACTGAATTCGGTAAATCAAGTATGGAATTTTGTTTGGTAGATCTGGTATGGCTATTTCTTAAGATCTCTCACGAAATTTGTGTTCTCTCACGAAATTTGTGTTCTCATCAAATAAAGATAATAACAAATGTCAACAAAATGTCATTTCCGTTCCATTTTCGACCACATAACTGAAATATGGAATCAGAGAAGTGATCTGTTTCCAGCCCAAGTACATTAGTAGCTCAAGAATATAGCTTTGCTGTCACGGTTATTTGTCAGAGATTTGTCGAATTTGAGCGGCTTAAGATTAGGCTCCCCACCCCTTTGAAATTATTGACTTGGAGTTCTACATTGTAGTCTGTCTTTCTGTTTAGTTTTATAAACTTTAAAATTCCACATTTACGGTATGTTTTTTTCAGACCATATGACATGTGCACGAGTGGCAACTAGCCCAGCCAATCCTGAGTATAAATGTATAATAAACAGTTTTAGTATAAACCAACTAATGGTCTATTACAAATCGTGCATTCTGATTGGCTGAGCTACTAATGGTCTATTAGTGATAGACCGTACCTGGCAACACCACCACCTTTCTTTGCAAGAAAACATGATTTTTCAACATAAAATAATGGTATTTATTGCCAAAACCGACCAACTAGTTGGTTTATACTAAAACAATTGGACCTCTTGTCCTCATGTGCTATGATGTCAATAGACCATTCGGCCTTGGGCGTCATGGTCTATTCATCATAGCACATTCGGCCTCGAGGTCTAATTGTTAAATAGATGCCAAAATCGCAGTCCTTGCTTGTCCTAAGTACGCGATTAAACGGAAGCAAAGCTTTAGCAAAGGAAATGAAGAATAAGTTTAGTTTTATTTTGTCCGTGGCATTGTGTCAAATTTTGTCCAGTTTAGACTGCTAAAAATAAGTAACATTCCATTACAGCTTTTCCAAAGTTCTTATACTGATGCAAACTTTGCGCTCGGCCCTTCGCTTTCTCTTTCTTGTTTGCACCGACACAGTTTGTGAAACGAATATATCTAGCGCGCGACCTTGTAACAAGTAAAGCTCGATCAGCGTGAATAGCAATCTAGCCGGAGGGTTTCCGGTCTCTCTAGCCAAATACACATCAAGGCGTGTTCTGAGTGGTTGCTCAACTGCTAGTATTTTTCCACCTGTGTGCATTGCGTAGGAGTAGAGAAGCACTTACTCATCCGGTGCCATCGTATTTCCGGCTTCGAGGCTTTTTCTGTTCTGTTCTTTTTTTTCAGGCCCCTCCTCACTGAATCAAGAAGTGACGTTCGTTTTAAAATGGAATACTTTCTTAACTAATAACCGAAGCTTCTAGATATGACTCTTAAAATGCAATGCGTCTTTGTGGACTTCAGTGACCAGTGACGGGTTTTGTAGGACTCATTCATAGCCCGAGCGGTTAGAGTCACGCAACCCTGAAAAATATTAATATTACTGATCACATCGTCGTTCGAAAGTTGTGGATAAAGTTCTGCAAAGTCCCAAGGTCTGTATGCAGTGTCTGGCGTTCCTCATTCTGGGGGCTTCAGTTTCGCCGCCGACGTACGCCGGTCCATAATCCAAAAGTCTCTGAAACTGCTATCCTAAAACTGATGTCGCATTCCTGGGCATTCCTTCATGTCCGCCATTCATTTTTGCTAAATCACTCATAGTACAGACAACGTTTAAAAAAGCTTTTTAAAAAGCGTTTAAAAGTTAAAAAAGCCCGACTATCTATCAATAGGTTACCCCTCGTTCGTCAGTATTTTGATATCATGAGGTGCGTGCAACCAGCCGAGGTGTATAATAGGTCAGTTTGCACTTCGCCGGAAACCCTTTCCATAAACCTTGGTCCATGAGAAAGGAAGCTGATATTACTAGTTCCTTGATAGGTAATATTATGGCCAAAAGGAAGTGAGCACCTCGCCCAAGAACATTTAAACTGACAGCAATTCGAGTTTGTGAGCTGTAAACTGAGTTGCGGAAAGAGAAGAGTGGGCGAGATCCGATACAAGGCAACTTGAGACTTCCACCAGACCAAAAGGTGATTGTTTCATGGAGCTCCATTTTCGATTTTTTCAGCCTCAGGCACGTTTATTGTGTTAATCTTCTCAGATCCTTCAGTTTTCAACGAAAAGAGCTGACATGGATAGCTCAGCGACCAAAAGAACAATCACTAATGTCAACAGATCATGTTTTGAAAAAGAGAAATAGACCCCCTCCATGTTCGTGAAACCTAAACCTTTCAACCAATGGCCATACCTTGTATTTTCATTGATCAGGTGAAGGAAGTTCGAGGGACCGTATCGTGTGTATCGGAAACCGCCTACTCGTATGAGTGCTCTATCTACTGTACTTAGTTTACAAAACAGAAAAAGAGAAATTGCAATTCCGGTCTCTTCCATTTCTTCCCAGATCTGAACTCACTTTATTGCTTAATAAGTTTGGTAGTCTTAATTTCCCATATGCAATGGGAAGAATGTCTCGAAGGCCTCGAATTCTAAGGTTTTTGTATTACCTGTTTCTTCTTTTTAATACTAAGCTCCGTCTGAGACTTTGATTTAGGATTTATAGCCCAGTTTAGCCTGCACTTCTCTCCCTTTCCCTTTGCGCTTGCTCGCAGGCTAAGCCCAACATGCGGGTCTCGCCGCTTTTTCTAACGCGTCTTTCTTACGTCCGGTAATTTCGTTTATTAAAATATAAATAATATTCGCTAAAACATTGAGGCCATCTTTAAAAACCTGGCATACTAAGCCAGAACTCCAAAAAGATGTTGGTCTAAATGTTCTGCGGACAGACGCACCCCGGCTTTCAAGGGCGTCTCGAGCGAACCTTTTTCCAAAGTGGTGGCCGAAAATCAAAATGAAATAAACTTGAAAGTAAAAAAAAACATCACTTTGGCAAACCTACAATATTTATTTGTCAGAATTATAATCAAGAAAAGTAAATAATAGAAAATGTTCGTAATTCTTTTTGCTTCGGCCTGTGATTATTATACATTGTAACTCGCTTTCTCGGACGAAATATATATAGCATCCGACACAACTGAATACTGTCATTTTCATCAGCAAAAAGCATATGACTTTCCCTCGCAGCCTTACATTATTTTCGAGAAAGGTCCATGAAAAATGAGAACGCAGCATTTCCTTTTTACAGTTTTCGCTTCAAGTTTGACTCGCTTTCTGGAACACGGGGCAACCAAATTTGAAAAAAATTAAAAAGTGGAAATTTTGTCCTGAAAAGGACATTGTAATTATTTCGCCTCAACTCTCCAGACTTATTTCCATAGTATCAACAAATGTCACGTTATGTTTAATTCAATAAGAGGAAGTGGCATGACGACCAAGCATTTGCATTTCCTGGCAATATTTATACTGCGTTATCTAGCCTAACGACCATTAATTAAGATATCTGGGTGTGGGTTGGCTGAAAAAATAAACCAGATTGCGGAATAGCACCGGTTCATTGGCTGACAAGATTTCTTCCTTCCCGTCTCTATTTTAGTCGTCGAACCTACGAGCGTCAGGTGCGATAAAGTGTCAAAGAAGTGACACTTTTTATGCACCAAGGAAGACGTTTTCTCAAAGAGTTCTTAATAGCAGATTTTTGAAAAATGCAATGAATGGGTTAAAGTAGCGTTCTACGTTGTTTTCGTGTTGTTTGTTTTGGTGCATATCAAGCAGGGCCCGTCAAAATCTCGCTAAGCTCATTGGAGCAGAACTTGGACTAACGTAGAAGTGACGTAGGTCCGCTGTTACGTCTGGCTAACACTCTTGACCTGCGGACGCATAAAGCATTAAAACCAAAACAAATGCTTGTTCAAAATCACGTTACATCACGTAGCTTTCTCTTGTCTCCAACGAAACTGCTCACAAACGATCACATTAGAGGAAATAATCAAACATTAGAAAACGACATGAAAACTTAATGGCATCGTTCCAGTTTAATGATGCTATTATCATTTTTTTTTTTTCCTTTGGAAATTGTCGTATGACGAGCGCTCAGCGTGTGGATGGAAATGCTTTCTAGCGTTACGACTGTATTCTCGTGCATCGATTGATTGAATAGTTAAGTTGAATGAGGTCATGATCTACTGTCGGTGGTGGTCTATTTCTTCCGGCCTGCTACCGATCAACTACAATTGTAGCTGCTGGGTGCAATTTTCGCAGCTAGTAACAAAACAAATTGATAGTTAGGCAAACATTTTGCGAAATGCGGAAATCTTTGCCGTATTTTTTTTACAGTAAAAAGAAATGAGCATCAATCATTGGCCGAGAAGTGCACTGTTAATGTTAAGGAAAACTAGTACAATGGCGAAGCTCTTTGACGACCTTGTTTTAGACGAACACCAATTACTTTCATTCAAGTCCACTGCAATAAAATGTTTTTAGTTTTATAAATCAGCTTAATTAATCCGGTATCTGTGTATTTAACTTCTAAGTGTCCTTCAAGGACAGATTCAGCTCCAAGTTATGCAACAAAACAGCAGGAATTCATTGTTTCGATTTCACAATTCTGCTTGCTCCTACGCGTGCTGTCGAGTCTGGGGAAGACGTCACTATCATCCCGCCAATGTGAAGAGCGCATTGCGACCTGACGTGCGGGGGCCGAACGATCGCATATATTATCGCTATGGAAGTCACCTCCCAGATTAACTACTTGCTTCCGTCACTAAATAAAATTCTGGTATATAAGAGCTGCGTTCTACTCCGTGGGCAGAACTGTTATCAACATAAGAAAAGCTCGATAGTTGTTCACGCACTTCTAAAACTACTATCGCTATTACTTCCGACTTTGCCACAGATAAATATTATGGAAAATAGAGATTCTTCTGTTAGCAGTGGTGAGTATAAGAATGGGTCTAGATAAACTAGAGCTCATGGGTGGCATGAGTGAATACCTGGGAATTTCAAAAAGGCACTGATGTGACCATTTTGCGGCGAGCTTACTATAGTAATTTGGGATTTATAACACGCAGACGTCCTTTCGTGCCACTGATCGCGTAGTTACACGTTTGTTGTGGTTCCCAAACCACATACATTTGATTTCACACTGGCACCAGCATAATTACAGAAAGAATAGCATTTGTATGTTCATCAAAGACTTTCCACATCAAGTTCAGTGTTCTTTGTTCATGTGCAAGTTACAGAAATTCATTTTTGTTGATATTATAACACTGCTGTAATATTTGAATATCACAGTTTTTTTTTATCTTGTTTGCAAAAGGATTTTCTGTTTCTGCTTCCGACTCAAAGAAAGAGAACGTTTTGTTTCTCTATTGTATAAAGCGTAGTTTAAAAAGAGACAATAGACACAATTTCCTCTATAAAGTAAAAAATAAGTAGGAAGGCTGTTTAAGTTTTCCAGCAACTTTAACATCAGCCATCACGCCTAATTTTACAGCTATTATATCGGCACCAGACAAACTGAGTAAACATCGACTCACGAAAAAGAACTGTTGATGTCGTGATCTTAGCTTTGGAGTCTTTCTTGGGTTCGTGAATTTGACCTTCGGAACCCACCCGGTCCGCCCGCAAAACAGGAAGTATCTCATTAGCCTAACATCCTGAATAAGGGACGTTCACGTCTTTGAAACACGCACGAGCTCTTGGAGATGAACAGTCGAGTGCTATAAATTGCTAGACTTTACTGGAAAAATTAAGAATACTTCGTTTTAAAATGCGTCCTTGACTAGGTTGTCATCAAGTGATTAACAAAACGTAGGTAGGATTTGATGACAAGGAGCTCTAGAAGCTTCAAAGCAATCTGTTAGATAACTATTTGCTTCTATGTATTTAAAAAGTATACAACTTTTTAAAGCATTCACTTTAGCGCTTGCTCTTTTTTCTGCAAGGTTCTGTTAAACAACAATCAAGCTTGATTCAATTTTTAATTTCATTTGCTTACATGCATCATCTTTTTTATCTATCTATATTAATTATAAATTACAGGAAAATGCTTTTTAATGATAAATTACAGGAAAGATGCTTTTTAAAACAGAGCTTACGATAAGAGAATTTTGCGTTTTTATCTCACAGTTAAGTGATAATCTATTTTTTTGGCGTACACAGATAAAGAAGAAATGGACGTTACGGAAGAAAGTCCAAGTTCACCTTCATCATCGTCAAGTGAATCGGAAAAGAGACCCAGATATAAAAACACTGTGCATTTATGGGAATTCCTGCTAGAGTTATTAGCTGATGAGAGATATAGTAACTTAATCGCTTGGAGCAGGAAGGAGTATGGTGAATTTAAACTTAAAAACCAAGAGGAAGTTGCTAAACGATGGGGAATATTAAAACACAGAGCAGGAATGAACTATGAGAAATTAAGCCGAGCCATACGGTACTACTATCAACAAGGAATCATCAAAAAGGTCAGTAAAGTTCCAATACGGCGAACAGTAGATCCACATCATAATGATATTTGTTGTCGCCAAGTCGGGAAACTTCGCCACAGTATTTGTCCTAGAGAGGTTATTAAATTAAGTCGCCCGACAGATGGCGATGGCGACTGGAATAAAAAGTTAGTCGCCAGAGAAAATATACGAGTCGCCATACACTTTGAATATATTTATGTGAAGTGTTTATGTGTTCAATAGCTTACCATAACCATACTGATTAAATTGTTAAAACTTTTTGCATATTGAAGAAAAAAGTGTTCCCTAGCTATCTCTCGTAAATCCCCTCTAAGAGAGTCTCCAGTAGTGGACCTGTCTTCCATTTTCACACCACGATTGTATTTTTATTTCACCCGACTTTTCACGTATGCTATGAATCTGTGAATCAAACACGCCAGTTCTGAATTCTCTGTTGTAACGCTGAATACAAGGCATCAACAACGCATAGATACAGTGGGAGCCTCAGTTTGAAGCAGGAAAAGTTGCGAATACCGACGGGAACCTGATGAAGCTTGAAGTGAGACAATAGACTAACTTGAGGAAACTTTTCGGACTCGCTGTTTTTCTCGACAATTTTGTCTTTACATTGAGCCTCCCATTGTATTAATGCAACGTTGATGCCTATTGGCGCTAAAAGCAAAGAATTCACTATATTTTGGAGATGAAAGAATAAGTCAGTCTTCCTGTGACTTATGCCTTCTTGTGATGTGTCTTTTTATGTTTATATGTCTTTCACAGGAAACATTTCGTCTTTGAGTCCAGACATATTTATAGAATGAAAGACATATCACAGGAAAACGTATCACAGGAAGATAATACCTACCTGTTATTTTTACCTCTTGGACACTTTAAAAACTAGTTAATGAAGTCTAAAATGAAAGCCCAAAGATTTTTCTAACCTACTGATTCTTATGCTTTCCAAACAGGTTCCAGGTCAAAGGCTAGTTTACAAATTTGGGAAACTTCCCTACGAATATAAACCTCGGATGAAGAAGCTACGAGACGATGAAGCAACAGGAAATATTTCCCCATCTTTGAGTCCAGGCACCTTTAGAGAACTCGAAGCCGAATCTTCGGCGTTTCTCCCTCTGACGTCATTGACACCTCCGCCTGAGGCTGGGTACCAGTTCCCCATCATGTCTCCACTCGCGCGGCCGCCAGTGTGTAGTTGTTATGACTGTGTTGTGACGACCTGCATCGCACAAACTTTGCACGCTAGTCCAGTGATCTTCCCTACGACCAGTGTCTTCACTTACCCTCCTCAGACTGTACAAAGCCGTATTACTTCTATACCAGTTTCTGTTATAACAAGTACGAAGTCTTGATAGAGTTTATACTTTGTATATAAACAATCTTTGAAAATGGATTCAGCAAACAGACAGTTTTCAGGAAGTTGAAGTTTTCATTGCTTATCATAAAAATACTTTTGCTATCAGCATGTTTGTACATATTTAGCCTAGTAAAGTCAGGGTTTGAAATATTAGCCTACGTAGCGCGTTTCCGTGACCGTGTATTTTTATGGCCAGAGATATAAAAGAAGTACGATAGATTTTCGATGATTCGGCTGCGCGAAAAGGCTATTGAAATTGTTACATGCTCAATGTTGGTCGACCATTCTACGTCGATGCTAGCGACCACAAATTTCACAGTCTGCCGTGATGGCGACTATTAATGACGCCCATGCGACAATAGTTTTGGTCCGGCGACCACAAATTTCCCAATATGCCGTAATGGCGACTGTTAGTTCAATGGCGACCGGCTTGTCACGTTTAGTCGTCAAGTGGCGAGATGGCGAAAAAGTTACTTTCCAATCCCTGAGAGTGTGAAAATGGCCATCTTAGACCCTAGGTTTTACATTACCATCAAGCCATGCAAGGCAAATTGTAGTGGGTGAGTTTTAAACAAGCTTCATAATTTTTGATTGGTGCAGCGATCGCATATAATACTGACCAGGCAGCAAACGGCGCAGCCAGTGGCGTTACAAGAGCAAAATAAGCAATCTACGGTCCCTTTTTGCATTTCACAGATGTTTGTGTAGGCTTGACTTTTCGCCTAGAGGTAGTTACGCCACTCGTAGCCCTGCATTTGCAGCTTAATGTTTTATACCACGCATGGTAATCCACTACTAGACAAAAAGGGCACACTTTCTGGTAGCCCCTCCACAAGGAAACGGCCGGGCGGCTCTACGTTGTCCCACTCCGCCATTTCTTCGAGTGGGAAGGCTACCAACTGTGAATGCCCATTGCAAGTAATATTTGGTTTCTATGAAACTTAAGAACATTTTGTTCTGTAATATCTGTGAAAGATTAATAAAGTACGGAGGCTTTTCTACCGAAGCTAAACGTATTAGTAAGTGTGGCGGGCGAACAGTGGTAATCAACTAATAGATGGTGGTAGATGGAAGTGTGGCGAGCAGTGGTAATCAACTACTAGATGGTGGTAGATGGAAGTGTGGCGAGCAGTGTAATCAAATACTGGGTGGTGGTAGATGGAAGTGTGGTGAACAGTGGTAATCAAATACTACATGGTGGTAGATGGAAGTGTGGTGAACAGCCCAAAGGGGCCGCACGTTAGTATTTTATATCCAAACGCAAAGTGCCTGGTGCATGCCAATTGGAACGCACTCGTACTGCTCAAGAGCAAGCTGTATATACATATAATATTGTATATTTATTTTTAAAATGAATACGTGCTATTGCGCACGAAAATAAAGATATGATTTCCTACAGATGTTATCGGAAGCGTTTATATCAATATATTGTTTCCTCGCGTTTTTCCTTCCTCTGTCATTCTATATTAGCTATGCCAGCATCAGCTATACCAGAGTCTCTTTCAAGATATATCAACTATGTCGGCGAATGGCGCCATTATGACTGACATTTCCTTGGTACCGCCTGGATACCACACTATCAACTCCCCTCCCTCATATCAGAATTTAAAAGCTGTTTTATCCTTCTGCCATGAGAAAAATCTGAGTTCCCAAATGAGACTTACACTGAACAATTTAAGCGCGCTCCAGATTTTCTATTTTTCATGATTTTTCAATAAACTTTCCCTGGTTTATTTCGTTCTCAGACAGTGAGCCAATTCAAGACTTCCTCCAGACAACTTTTGCGGGCGCGTATGACTTCCGACTAAGGTTTCTTGAAATAGCTGTATATACCTTGACCTTCCTTGAGAGCGACCGGAAGCAATTCTGTACCGGCTACATACAACGGGCACCTTTCCAAGTGAAGCACCTGTTGAGTTTTACTAACCACTTTTGGCTTGCTCCACCGTCTGGATTCCTTTCCGAGAAAAAATGTAGATCTGTTAGTAACTCAAAAATACCAGAATATGATGAGCGTTAAAAGCCTTCTGTCCCGCACGGGGATGAAGAGCCATCTAGTGAAGCCGTCTACTGAGCCAATATTATTAGTAGTAGTAACCCTGAGAGAAAAGCGCCTTGGTTTTTACCGGATCAGCCGGAAAAGGGAACGAAGGGGGCTGGCAAAAGAGGGGCTTGCGCTCCCAGACGCATAATAGGTTATCAGGGCAAGGTGGAGAAACATAATTGAGAATCGTAGGCGAAATGGAAGCTAGAAACCTTTACTGAAACGTCGAAATCTCTGGAGTCTTTATCACTTCAGATGTGTCGTTTAAGCGTAAGACCACATTCCAAATCAGTTTTTAGTCCATAGTCTCCTCCTACCCCCGCGAGAGCGCAACTCGTCTAGTCATAAATTGACATTCTTTACATGCTTGGGCGTAGCGTCTGGTGTTCCATATGCGTTGAACACTCGTGAAGGTCAACAGCCAAGTTCGCCTATCACGTACGTTGCCATTCCACGATTTTCAGCCATTGACCTGGATCAATCAAAGCAAGTAAACGCCAACTCGTGGATACGTGTCATTGCGATTATCAGTAACGAGTTTACCACCTTCTCTTCTTGCCTTCTAGACTATAGTATCGTCTGCTTGTAAACGTCTGGTGGTATTATACCTAAACTACGACGGCACAGTCTCGTACCCAGACGTTATTTTTTTGCGTCTTTTGCGGTGATTTTTCCAATCGATTTCTCTATGAAAATTGTTTCTGGAGCCGTAGGGATTGGGAAGAGATCCATAACTCTCTGCGCGCCCTGTTAAAACTATCCCACAAACCATTGCACACCCTAAGCGTGTGGGTACGAGACTGCAAACTATGACGTTTGACGGCGGCCCAGATCCAGATGTTGTTGAGAGTACATTTTCGACATTTTCACGTGAGATTTTCCTACCTGCCAAGCTAAGGACTTCAGAGGAAAGAAACATCAGCGGTACTCAACACAATGATTCCGTAAACTGCGTGTTACAGTTTCTATACAGTTACCAACTGCGTCTGGGTTTTGATTAAAAAACTAATAAAACTTTAATTAGAAATTAACAAAGCGTAAGTTAAACAAAAGCCTCACGTCCTTCCGAGTTTTAATTTTTTACTACATTGTTGTTTAATTTTAAAAAGTTATCAAAAGGTTTTAAATCTCACGCAGTTTCGGTAAGATTTGATATCCAATATTTTTTATGACTCCTACTATTCTATTCTGTTCAGCGACCAAAACACTCGTTGGGTCTCCCTGAAAATGCAAAATAAAAACAAGACGAATGCGTACAAAGTCATTTGATTGCTAAAAACGTTCAGAAGAACACACAAAGACGCTTGAGACGTTCAAATTAAACGGAATGGAAGGATACAATAATTCTTCAACTGCCTCAAAGACCTGCTTTCACTTTTACCAACTAAATCTCACTCCTTTGGTTCTATACATTATCATCAGTTGTATCTCTGCTGTTGTGAATATTGTCCTGAACAGTCTGGTTGTGATAGCTATCTTTACAACAAGCTCATTGCATTCTCCGTCATATTTATTGCTTTGTAGCTTGTGCGTCTCAGATCTTGGAACAGCTCTAATATCACAACCATCTTCCGTGGTAGCAGAAATCCTGAACGTCAATCAAGATCTTTCTATTTGCCACGTTAACGAAGTGCTTTATTTATTTTATGTTTTTCCTTTGGCCTCCTTGTTATCCTCTGTAGCAATAAGCACAGACAGACTATTGTGTATTCGTTTGCTAATGAGATACCAAACTACCGTAACCAAGTTTCGGGCACTTCTTACAATAGCTGCGATTTGGAGTTTCACGGGCGTGGTGTCGCTCACGCGCATCGCCGGCACTTGGGCTGTCTCCGTTTGCACGTTTTGTTTGAACTACATTTGTTTGATTATAATCATCGTATGCTATTACAAGTGTTTCAAGAGCATCAAAATGCGAGTAACTGCACAAGAGCAACAAAGCAGTCAGAATCAGCAACTGAACTTAGCGAAATACAAGAAAACCCTCGTCACGTTTGTCATTGTTGCGACTTTTCTGTTCGTCGTCTATGTTGTCGCGACCTTTATTTCATTGTCTATTATGGTAAAAGGTTCTGATTACGTTGCTAGGGCTTTTGCAGAGGCGCTATTCTTCATCAACTGTGCGCTCGATCCAGTTATACTTATCGTGCGCATAAAAGACATTCGTCAGACTTGCGCGAGACTCGTTAAGAAGATTGGACCCTGCTGTACGGCGCCATTCTCGAACCCAGAGCTCCCCGGATCGTAACCTCGCGGGGGAGGCTCTGGTGACAGCCACTGACGCATGCGCGACATTTAATACAGAGCCGTTGAGAGAAAGGCTTTTCAGCGCATGCTCCAACGTTCAAAATCAGCCAATCAGCGAAGGCTCTCAAATGGCCGCCATTAGCTCCCAATGGCTGCTGCACCCAGCATGCATTTGTAGGAATTTTCAAGGCAACAGTCTTCATATGTGAACATTTAGTTTCTGAATGCCCAGAAACTTGTATGGGCCTAAGAATTTAATTGCTGTTTGAGCAGTCGATTTAGATTAGTTTATAAATACTTCATGTTTTTTCCTTGTTTTATTTAGATTTTATAGCGATTTCCACTCTTGCTACTGTACAATGAACATTTTAGATTTTATAAGATCTAGAAAATACCCATACTTCCAGGGAGGAGGGGGCACTTTTTCTTGGACAAGCCAAGTTCAACAGATCATGCATCATGCAAAGTTTTTGAATTTCAGGGGTGTGTGATTCACAGTAAATAATGCCCTCCATTGGCGGATATGGTTAGTTTCTAGAAACCCTATGGGACAATGATGATGTAATTATTTAGAATTTGTAAAGCGTAAAACCCCATGTAGCCCAAGTGTTAGTGCCGCAGACAGATATAGCTTCTACTAATGTGGAGCTAACGTATCAAAGTAACGCTCCAGCTACCACCCCCTCCCGAGGACCCAGCTCTGGAATTCCAAGCGGTTTGTGTCCTAGAACAGCCTTAGTTTCCTTGGTACCCAGTTACGAGCAAATCCAAACTGAGTCCTCGACAATACAATTCATGGTGGATGCTCATAACTTCCGAGGTCGCCATGGAGATTCGCATGGTAGGGAGAGAAGGGGCAACTTAGACATCCTAGGTTGGATGGCTACCTATTGTTGTAGATGCAACTTATACTCATGCTCCTCGGGTCTGGCCGGTGTCGGTCTAGCCTTCTTGTAGTGGCGCAACTCCACGGCCAAGGAAAGTTCATTTTTACCAAGAGTCCATTACTAAGAGTGAATCTCCCATATTAGGTCTCTCCCAATCAGCGTCAGAAGTGTCTATTTTAAGAAACACCATAATCGAACAGAGACTCTAGCATAACCTCCAAGCCATATGAAATGACATGTCACAACATCTGGTAGTTCTATAATTTTTTCCTTCGGCTAGTGGCAAACTATCCAAGAAACAAACACATAGAAAACAATGAAACTATGTTACTAAAAATAGACACTTTTCATTCTCTGATGGAAACACTGATACAAGATTGTTACTCTTTGGTGATGTGCTCTTGGTTTTACGGTTTATTATTATAACTTATTATCCGGGCTCTAATGAGCATTTTGGTATTAGAGCCCGCGCGAGTCAATCGTCGTTATGATTCTCGCCATAAATTATCGCTTTTGCACTCAATGCTCTCCAAAGTTATAATAATAGTAATGTAGTTGATGTTCTTGGGCGTAAATATGTTTTGGGCCCTTCTCAGCGCTCATTTTATCCCTCGCTGCGCTCGGGCTAAAATGAGCCTGAGTCGGGCCCAAAACATATTTACGCCCACGAACATCAACTATATTGTTTATTAGAGTAGTACAGTATTTAGCTTCTCCATTAACGGCGTAATATTCAATAGTCAATGGCTATAATCGATACAGTAAAAGTTTGTCGCACCCACATTGCACATAAGCGCATTGCATTCAAATAAAAATTTACATATTTTGCCAGTGCATTTTAAATCTTATATACATTTTTGCCGTGTTCTTAATTATATTCGAGTAAGAAAGGTCGCTCCTTCGCTTTTCGTTTAATTAGATAGAAAATGATGTATAGTTCCCTCTTAATTGTCATCATTGTTATCTGTATCGAAAATATTTGATAATTTTAGCCGATGCTCCGTCGACATATACTTTTTATAAACTCATTAGATTCCTCGAGCAAAAGGGTAGCCAGACCACAGGAGGCTACTAGGAGCGGCTGCGGCGGAAGCTAACAAAAAGGCAACCTTTCGTACATTCGTAGCTTTGTTGGGAAAACTCTCTATAATCTACAAATACAATATGTAGTCAGCTATCACTCTATCTTCATGCATTACAAAATTATTATCTTTTAAATATTGTATCTAGTGCGCTGTTTACCCACAACAGCAATTAGACTCTATAAAACTAGATTAAAGTTACATCTTGACTACTGTTAGAATTTAGCATAATTACTCCAATGACTGAGAATAATTATCTGCACTGATTTCTTTATCGAGAGTTTTGTTTTCTCTTGTTGTAATCATCTAGATCAGCCTGGAGGTGACTATAACATTGAGCGTGTTGTCGTCGTCGCCTGGGTTTCTCTCACTGGCGCATCACTGCCCTCGGGGCGCTCCTTGTGAGCATGGATCGTAAAAAGTCTTTTTACGATCCATGTTGTGAGAAAAGGCTGGCATCCACGTCCCATTAGCGCTGTTTTGCGCGCGCGAGTTTTATTATGATGGCGAAAAAAGTCAAGAAAGAGCAGTTTTTTTACTAAATATGAGCCACGTGAGTCATTGTACTAAAACAATTAGGTTTAGTGAATATCATCGAATAGTCACCAAAACGAATATAATCACCAAAACGAAGTCGATAATTACTTGTTGATTATAACACTATAATACTGGTATTACAGGGCCCGACACTGCAACCATATGGTCGACAATGGCGACTGAATTTGGGGGCTTGGCGACAAAAATCTTAAAGCTAGTCGCCAAATAACAATATAACACTATAATACTGGTATTACAGGGCACGACACTGCAACCATATGGTCGGCAATGGCGACTGAATTTGGGGGCTTGGCGACCAAAATGTTAGAGCTAGTCGCCAAATGGTACCCCATCTTTCTAAGTTCAGCTGAGATCCACGTTTATATGGCGACTAAATATTGCTTTTTGGCGACTATAATTTTGAATTGGTCGCCAATTTCACCTAGCGAAAAAATAGTATACAGAGTATAGTATATTCGTGGTTAGACTGGATGATCTGAAAACCATGTGGGATCCCATAAGGTTGGTTCTCAAGGTTGGAATGCTTATATCCCCAGTCACATGTGTTTAAAGAAAAAATAAATAAAACGAATTCGAAACATGCAGAAAATAAATATGTATAGACACTCTTTTAACTTGCCATGTGATAACACGCTGACTGTCTGCAATACTCATAGTCGTGTGATAAAGTAGCTACTTTTCTCTACCGTCTCTGCCACCAATGTTGAATCATGGTCTTGTATTACAGCCTGAATATATGAGAAAAGATTTTGGTTAATGAAACATTCCCACCAAGAAATATTGAATTTTGATGAAGAGAAGGAGACTTTTAAAACAAAAAGACATGTTTCGGCACCTCCTGTGCCATCGTCAGTTATAAATAATTTATAACAAGTTATGAACATCGTTATAACTGACGATGGCACAGGAGATATGCCGAAACATGTCTTTTTGTTTTAAAAGTCTCCTTCTCTTCATCAAAATCGCAGTAAAATTGCTGCTCTTACGTCCTTTAGGAAATATTGAATCTTCTATTGCTTTTCACCTAAGCATTTGGTTTTACAACATGCCACTAATTGGGCTCCAATTTACTTACTTTTAATCGAGATTCATTTGATACCAAGAGGATGCACGTGTGACCAGCATGCTACGTGACGCTGCACTGTTGCTGTTCTCGTAATATGATTGGCTGATACGCTGCTTGCATCAACACGCGCGCGCTTCTAAACCAACGGAAAACAGTTCGAATGCGCGTGCAATTCCCAACGGAAATCTATTTTTAGAACTACTGCCACTCAGATGGGTCATGGGGTTGCGTTCTCTGAAGGATCATTTTCTCTTGTTGATACCTAGAAACGAGCACGAGCATGACTTTTTTTCGCGCCGCTACAAGCGTTTGAAGTTTTGGCTTGCACTACGCGTCGTATTCGCGCTCGTTTCGACCTGCTGAGTTTTCAAATTGTAGCTTTTCAATTGAAATTCACGACCCCTGCTAATGAAAATGAGGTAAATTATTCATTTCCTCTTTAGTTTTCACATGAACGGTAAAAAGTAGAAAATAACTGCATCGTGCCCCCTTTACTTGGTTGCCATGGCAACAGATACTGTCACTAATTTATGTATGGGACAAATAACTCTCATGAGATAGTTTAGAAAATATGATTTTGATCCGCATATAAGCCCCTCTCCGTGCTTGTCAAGCCCATACCTATAAGTTTTCAGTTCTCTACTTTACACAAGACGTTTGCATGCAGTTAGTTTACAGCTGTTTCAGGTAACACGCGACTTCGCTGTTGCCGCCAGAGTTTGGCAGTTGGGTTTTCTGTGCTGTCCATCAATGCAATCCGTGTCCGTGTGAGCCAATCATATCCTTACTCAGTGCATTCGATTGGCTTCCCTTGCGAGACATCTGGTCGCGACAGAAGCCAATTTTCATGCAGTAGGTGAAGTAGGCAAGGATCTGATTGGCTCACTTGACTACACAGGAAACCCAACTGCCAAAATCTCTCTCGAAGTTTTGAACGCGCTGGGTCGTGTGTTACCTGAAACAGCTGTAACAACGCGTCGTGTGTCCCGCTTACCCTCGAACTCACATGGTTAAACTTTGTGCTGTGCCTCACTTGCCTCGTCCGTGTAATGGTTGGTGTCCGTCGTTGTCCGATGGTTTGTCGGTGACGTGCCATTAGCAATAGATATAGGAGCACTGGGCCGCAGATCGAGTGTTGATAACTCATAAGAGGAGGTAGTTGGTTTAGGCGACATTTCTATGTTCACTTTTTCCTATAAACGTAAATGTACTAATGAAAAATGGGTGCCGTCTAGCAACCCCCACCCCACCACCCCACGGTCTCGGTTTGGATTATCTTTTTGTTTAGTCTGACGTAATACGTCTGTCTCTCTGACTGTCTGTCTGTCTGTGTTCAAGTGACTCTTTGACCGCCATTCTGTCTAAAATCACTGTGTCCCGTCCAATGTAAAAACAATATTATAATTAACCAGAAACATAAACATACCGGTTGAACCGGTTGAACCGGTTCCTCCATTCGCAGTCCCTCCCTGCTTCTGGGTCTCCCTTTGGTCTTGAGAATGTTTCTTATCTCACTGAGCATGTCTTTCACTTCATCCTTGATATTGTTCATCGCTATGGAGCGGCTTTCGGACGCTAACGGAGGTTTGCATTTCCGATGGCGACCCCAGTATCTGGCCAACAGCTCTTGGACCGTATTCTAGTAGTAGAGAGTAAACGAGATTCAGCGAAACTGTGTGACTCTGAATTTATAAACAGACATTACGCAAAGGTGTGGGCGTGCGACCAGCTTGGCGGCAGTAAAGTAGAAACACCGACGCGCATTTCGCTAGCTACAGTGCATTATTATTACATAAAGCCAGGAGCCCGGCCCAGTTTTGATGGGCTGCTGATCAAGCTCATGCTGCACGTACGCACTTCCCTATTTCCGATAGCCTTTCCCATGAATACATTCACTGTATTTGTGAAGGGAAATTTGCGATTTGGTCCCCTAAATTTATTCCGAGGATCCTCCGTTTCGGAGTTCCTACAATGTTCCTAGATCCGCCCCTAGTATGGAAAAATATCTCCGTGTACAAGGACCCGTAAGAGCCTCTTGAAAATGAGGCGATTTGGCGGCGCGGGTCAATTAGGGATATCCCAGTTTCTATACGATGGATGCCTGCTTCTATACGATGCCTCGCATGCACAGAACATAAAATGTATACCATACCTTGTAGTCCTGCTTTTTGTGCTCGATGTCGAACCTTCCTCCCTCGTAGTCCCATATTTGACTCTAAGAAAGGATTGAAAAAGAAAGAAAAAGAGAGGTGGAATCCAAGTGAATGGTCTGCCAGGACGTAAGCAGCCTCACGATTTCCCACTTGGCTGCCAGTGACGCCGTTGGGACCCAACGTAATTCGAATTACGAGCTGCAAGTCTTTGGACGGCGTCAAGAAAATGTACATTTACTTACATCCGTTATGCATGGTACCTTTCTTGGCACCCCAAAGCAGCGATTGGTCATCTTGCACACCAGTCGCACGATGTATTTGGGTGTCGGCAGGAGATTGAGTGGAGGGGGGAGGGTGGGCACCCCATCTCCGATGTAGTCCGTCCATAACTGCGTACGCGCGAACTTGAACTCCGTCTCTATGTTATCCTAAAACAGCAATCGCAAATGAAGTGAACACTAGCCTTTGTGTGAGGGGAGAGAGGGAGGCATTTCGTTACAAATGCATTGAGCTAGGGCCCAGAATTGATGATGATCAATTGTGATGATGCGAAATACTGAGTTCAGAATTCCCATCCAAACCCTTATAAAATTATCCATTACACTTACAATATTCTGCAGAAAGTATATGGATCCCCCCCCCCCCCCCCCGCGCACGCCCCCTCGGTAAGCAAGCTAGCCTTTATATCCCTAGTTATCAATGGACTTTACCTCCACTTGTTGGTAGGAGTTGCTCATCATGGCTATCAGCATATTGAGCAGCACGATCATGGAGGCCGCGTGATAGATGGTAAACAAGACTGCCGTCCAAAACTGGATCAGGCTCTGGTTCTTGAACACATCCAGTGTATCGAGGCCGACCATGTCTAGACTCGCCCACGTGAGTGTCACCATTGTGCTGAGAAGACTGCGGGAAAAAGAAGTGTTACACGGACACCAACGACATCTTCCTCCCTATCCCTGTGTGTGCGCGCCCGCGCGCCAAGAAGGCCCTGGTAACGAGGATCGAGGTAGGCTAGGAACGCCTGCTAAATTCTTGCTAAATCTGAATGGAACCGCGCGAAAACCTCAGCCTGATTCTCCACAGAGCTTGCTGATAGAAAAGGTTAGTAGAGGGATCGAAATCCTTAGTAGTGTGCCTTTCTGTTTTGCGTGCACATACATTACGTCCTATATACATTAATTCCGTCTGAAACTCGACAAAATTCAGCTTTTAAAATAACCATGAGGCAAATATGTATTATTTGATCTCGTCCTGTAACTTAAAGCTTAATTATAATGCATTTCGTTGCTGGACATGCTGAATACAAATGCTTTGTGGTTAGGCATTCAGTTGTATAGTTCATAAACCAATGCACATGACATTTATCAGTTTCTTGGTCAAAGCAAGCATGAGCCAGAATTCCAATACACAGATTAAAGTAAAACAGGTTAGATAACATATTAATAAGTAATTGGTTCGAAACATTCCCTGCTAGCAGAGGCCTCTTTTCTCTACATTTCGCTGGCTGAGTTTCGAGAGGAAAAGAGACTTCTGCGCTGGGCCGAAACTTGCTTTGTTTTGCCGCCATCCACAACCTTGGACGGTTTGCTGACCGTTTCCTGAGCCCACAATATGCGCACGCATATCTACAGACGTTTTCCGCTGGGGGGCTCAAATAATATCAGCGAAAAGCATAGATCTGTAGATATGCGTGTGCATATAATGGGCTCAGGAAACCGTCAGCAAACCGTCCAAGGTTGTGGCAAAGTACTAGCAAGTAGACATGGGTGTTTTACTGGGAAAATATGTCATTCATACATCTCATGAAACTACATCCGGGATTTTCCATATTTCCATATAAAGGTGCTTGGAGATTGATTTTTTAGATTGTCTATATAATTAAAATAAAATTGCTCCATTGCTTGAAGATAAAAATGTTATTTTCTACTACCAAAAACAATAATATTTTACTCACTCACTGCAGTCCCTCGTATAACATTATTCTTACCTCTCAAAAATTAAAGTCATATTATTTTCACACCACCTGTAATATCCTCTTTGAGGGCAAGGTAATGAATTCTGCATTCTGACTGGCTGTTAGGGTGTGAGCGTGCAATCTTTTCCTATCTTTGACCTAGGTCATGGTAACCAGTTGTGCACACTTGTTTTCATACACAAAAAAAATCAAATTTTAAGGTTATTTAAGTTATGTTAAGTTATTTACTGGTTTTAGGTCAGGACATATAGGGGAAAATGTGGCCTCACCCTTGAAAACATTTTCCAACCCTCCGTCACAGTTTTTCACTATATAGACCTCCCAGCTCAGGCCCGTAGCTCGCTTTCTTTGAGGGGGGTTCATTGTCCTCAGTTTTTCAGAAAAAAAGGTCTGTATATGCCAAATTTATAGGATTTTGCTGTGTTTCCTACCTTTTTGTGGGCAAAAATTTTTCTGGCCCCAAGGATGGTTTGTTGTCCTCCGTTTTTCAGAAAAAGACCTGTATAAACTGAATTGATAGCATTTGGTGGTGCTTCCTACCTATTTTGTGACCAAAAACCTGATTTTTCTAGCCCCGAGAAAAAAAAATAACCTCCACACCCCTCCCCCCCCTACGGGCCTGCAGCTAGTAAATAACATATTTTATTCACCTCCCCTTTGGGGGATAGTTGTTAAATATAATATACTGATAATCATATTTTATACTTGTAAAAAATGACTAAAATATCAAGTACTTACTTGTCGTAACCCTTGTCAAGTATTTCAGTGATTTCATTGCTGAAATTTGTCTTTGGCCTTGGAAGTTCATAAGCTTCAAATGATGACATGTACAACATTGTCATTGCAACAGAAAATGAAATTAGCACCACCAAACTGATAAATGCAAACTGGAATATAACCCGCACCATTCGACTCAAACTCAGTTGCAAAAGTCCCAGGTAACGGCTTATCTGACACAAATAGATAAGTCTAAAGAAGCTGGCCACTATACCAAAAGAATACATTCCATCTGCAGTGCTGAGGACAATGTCATAGACCTCTTGGTTTCCTTTGCTGACATTTCTTATCAATGCTAAACATATCCAGAGAATAAAAGCACCAAGTATTAAGAACACCATTCCAATATCCATCCAATTCCACCCACTTGAAAAATATCTCTTGGCACCCTCATGCCATACTTGCTTACACTCAGACCAAGCAAGTCCTAAAATCCACATAAGTATGACCCATTCCAAAGCAGAAGGCATTTTTCTAAAGCGTATGTTGAATGTATGGTGTGATGAGACGGCAAGGAGAAATAAGAAGACTCCAAATGATGAAGTATGATTGATGAATTTGATGAAGGGACGCTTGATCTTGCGACTGAGCTCTAGGAAGGGTAGGAAGAAGTAGATTGTAGCCATTATAGGGAAGATGATAACTTGGGTGATGATGTAGCCAACACGGTAGAAGAAGCTGTGGGTCCTCCATCTACTGATGTCTCCAAATATGTGGTGCATGACAAGATGTTGACAATATGGATGGGCAACAAACTAGAGGAAATCAAATACAGGGAATTTACATATAAATAATATGACAAGCATTGAAATATTAATTGAGCTAATAGAGAGCGAAGGGAGGGGATCAGAGGGGAGGCATCTGGCCATCGCCCCATTATCATTCACCCCTAGATAGGTTTGGTAACCACAACTCATGCCCCCACTCCCACCCCTACCCCCACACCTCACTGTACCTGCTAAACTGTTTTGTTATAAATACAAACTTAACAAGCATCTGATCTCTCCCTAATACAATGTACATTATGTAGAGTGACTGCGCTAATGGGTGATATCTGTTTTTTATTGCTTTAGAAAGTGTCACTAACTAATCTACAAGCTATTAGCTGGGAACCTCATTTTCACTTGACAGCTACTCTCATTATGACTAAAGTCACTCTTGAATTATGTGTCATGTCGATTATGCAAGTTTTCGTGGAGCGGATGTTCTCGTGTTGCCCTGACTATAATAACCCCTAGAACAGTCTAATGGATTAACAATTTCGTCAGTTTGCCTTAACATTTACCTAATATCCTAACGGATGACTGGAAGTTCCGCCGTCAAAGCTAAGTGTAACCGGAACGCTGTTATATATTATCTGTTTGCCCAGTTTGGACAGTTTGGTTTACATTTTCCATGACGTTAGTTTTGTTGCTTAGTTGAAAAGCATATTTATTTATGTACCGGGACGTATCCAGCAATACGTGGCATAGAATACTAATTGATTTACGAACAATATTCATACCTGCATTACTTCCTATAGACTAATAAATATGTCTAGGATACTAATAAATACGCGCCAGACCCCAGGAATTTATACGAATCAAATGCCTCCTGAAATTTTCAAATGCCTCCTGAAATTTATATGAATATAAATGCCTTTTCTTCGTATTTGGGTTTCGTCAAACCGAGATCGGCAGCTTTTTTTTTCAAGAGTTTCCATTGTAATTTCCAAAAGTATACCGTTCTTTCATAATTAAATTTGGGGCTTCTTTGATTTCGACGTTTGCCCTAGCTCTTATAAAGCTTTGCTAACATGGCGGGATGGTAAACGGACTCAGAGATTAGAGATCAATGCCCAAAATGCGGCCGGGATCAGGGCACCGAGGAGCGGGATCAGAGATCACAAGGGTAGGAGTGGCGATCAAATAGTTGTTTCAGGTCTGGATCGGGGATCATAATTTTTTAATGAGAACAGCGATAAAAAATTAAGGTATCAAATTGGACTCAGTGATCTTTGTGACTCATTGATCTTTTTGATCTTTTGTACGAGCCTGAACATGGCGTTGTTTTGGTTAAAAAAATCCTCAATTAAGTTCTTACAAAAGAGTTACTTTTCCAGGGTAGGTATCATAGATGTATTGGTGCGCATTTTAATTGTCATTTCACCATTTTATGCACGTCGTTACTTGTGCTATTTTATCTGCCTTTTTGGCGTCGCGTTGAACGTTTTAAAATGAAACTAAAAGCAACGCAGCAGGTCTAGCCGCCCACGCCGCAAGACGCCATTACATTTTGTCGTTCAACCGAAAGGTTGCTGCTGCTGTAGGCGTGGTGCTCATTAAGTGCGTCGCCCCTGCGTGGTGCTCACTAAGTGCGTCGCCCCTGCTCTTAAATGAAATTTAATGTCCATAAATGCCTATGGTCTTACAGGACATAATCACATTTCTGGGTAATAATTATTTTGCTGCTGCCTTTGAACGACGAAGTTTCTTTCAATTAATATTAATTTCCCTTTTCCGGTTTTCTTGTAATTTATTTTCGATTCTAATTGTCGTCTACTAAATGTCTTCTTGTTAGCCATTTTAAATGAATATGCTTCGATTCCAGGGCTCGGTTTTATACTAGAATTGCAATTATATTACAATAGAGCAAAAAACTGCGAACTTTTACAAAGATGGAACATCACTGCTGTTTTTAATGAAATGAGTAGAATTTCTCAAAGTCCTTGTTTGACACGTTCTTTTGACCGGGATTCGGATCTCCGTTTCAAAGGGAAAAGGAATCCACCGAAACGTGTGACGTCTTGGCCTAATCTTTATTTATTTTATTTTGTTTATTTTATTAGCTTTGCCTCTGCTGGCAGGAACCCACAACAGCGGAGCCATTTACAGTGGGTCCTTAATAAATAAATAAAAAAAACTGATCAATGAATAAGAATACAAATACAGTGCAAGTGCTGACCAGTGCGTCCAGTTACAGCGTCTAATCCGCACTCTGATAATTTTACGGAAATCCAAGTTAGGAATGGTAATCCGGCAATCCGAACATCAAATTAGTCAAAATCGGCTCAGATAAAAAGTGGTACCGGTACCAAATTTAATGGCATTTTTCTGTCGTGTAGAAGGGGCTTAAGTCATTGCCCAGACAGCTTTGTTGTGCTCTCGTGAACACCGCGGCAAAACGCATTTGCCATGCGCTAAAGATTCACTTCCTGTGAAATGAAAACAAAAGAAATAATCTACACAACAAAAGCATCTCGTGCTGTCTTCGAAAACTTCGAAATATTAAGCTCCAGACACAAATATTAAGGCCAAAAATTGCAGAGCAGCTAGAATATGATCATATCTTTCTCTGAACTTTTGCACCACACACTTTCAGGCTTGCACCAGAGGCGAAAATTATGGTTTAAAGTCAAAATTGATCGTTCGCTGTTGTTATGCAGATTTTTTTCAATTGTCTTCATTTCACAGGCCAGTGAATCTTGACGCGTGTCAACTGCGTTTTGTCGCGGTGTCGCTCTCGTGCTGCTTAACCAAAAATCATGCATAATGCATAACTTTCACCATTGCTTTTTTTAGGATGAACATGACTGAAAGAAGTACATGAGTATTTTGAAAGAATCGCCCAAATCTTGACGAGAAAGTAAGTAATTAGTATTCTAATAACTATCCACCTTAAAATCAATTGCCAGTCGATGCTTTACTTTTTTTCACTGAAGTATTGTAGTGGACGTATTGTGTAGACCTGGGGTCGATTCCTGAGTTATCAGTGGATAAACGCTTGTCCAACTGTTAAATCCTGAACAAAACCTATACAACAGATAACTTTTATCCGCGGATAACTTTATCCAACCTTTCAGGACCGGCCCCTGATCTTTTTTTTCTTGCCTATTTTGCTCAAGCAATCGTGTCACATCACAGCTCTGATATACCTGGCGTAATTTGAGACTCTGGTAAACTTTTTTAGCTCCGCTGAAACCTGATAGCCTCATGCGCAGCCACTTCGTATGAAACGAACGAAACACAAGCGTCTGCGAAGGAGGCTAGGGACCTGATTGTTGTGATTTGGTGAGATTGATTGATCTGACGCCCAACCCCTCCCCCACACAGTACATACCCCCAATTAAAACAACGTTTGTTAAAAAAGGCGCAGTTTGGCGCCAGAAGCTCGATTATCTTTCAAGTGTTTCACACCATAGTGAAATAATGCAAATAGTCATTAATATAAAATTTCCCAAGTAAAAAAATCGGAGAATTTATTTGCGAAAACAATTCAGTTACTTTATCACAAATCACTAAATAAACAGGCGACAAAAGATGTCATGAAATTAATTTCTCTCCAATTTTTAATTTAACAATATGACTGGCCTGTTGAGTAAATAAATGAAATTGCACGAGAAAGAAGCAAATACGAAACACAGTTAAATGAGAAATTGTGCAGACTTGTTATTTGGGAGGTATTTTAGTCACAGTCGGTCGCAAGAATAATGAAAACATAATTAGAGGAAACTTTTGAATGTGGCGACTTTGGGACGCGACAAGACGGGGACAAGAGACCACGATTCGAGCAATAAATAATTTGATTGCGTACAGACTCCACACAAGTTGCACTATTTGCATTATTTCACTATGGTGTGAAACACTTGAAAGATAATCGAGCTTCTGGCGCCAAACTGCGCCCTTTTTAACAAACGTTGTTTTAAAATCATAGATGCTGAACAACACATTTTGAAAGTATTGTCAAAGCCCCCAGCACCCAATAGAAACCGGTAATATAACTGTTGTCAAAAACTTAATCGAGTCATTACTTTTGAAAAGTATGTCATTTTTTAAAAGATCCTTCTAGTTAATATGTTTGGCCCCACTTTTTTTTACAAAGTTGAAGAGAATTGTTCCGACAGGCTTTTGTTTCGACTTTGCCTTTATAAAATGTATTTTAGTGTATACCATGCTTATTTATGACTTCACGAGTAAAGACAGTTTATAACCTCATAACGCGACAGGTCTGTAAACAGAGCTGTGCTAAACAAATACATCGGTAAAATCGGAGAGCTCTTGGATAATTCTCTTGTTCGCTGGACAAATTCTTTTTTACCATGAATTGCCGTGCGTTTTGTGGTTTTGCGGTAAAAATACAGATTTTGTCCCTATGTTTCTTCGAAGTCCTGTTTTGTTTTAGTGTTTAATATTTAAATGCTTTTTAAATAAACTTGTTTTGTATTCTGCAATTGTGGGCCTTAGGTAGGGGTAGTGAAATTCGAATTGTATTAATTCGTACACCTGCCCACTTCACAAGGAAATTTATTATTTTTTTCTTTCGCCAACCGGCCCTTCGAAATGAGCGACTTGAAATTGAAAGTTTCCTGCTCTTATTTGATCAACTGTATTCGTTAAAATATTAAAATACGAGACTGACTTCATAGACTTTCCTTAAAATTCTCACGGAATTATTTAACCTCAACAACGATTTCAGCGAAGAACTAAGTTTGTGGCCTGTTTTAATACAGAAATTCCTCATTTAGCGCTATAAAATTAGCATTGCGTTTGATAATCGAGTGTCAAATAAAGTTTCCTTTTCTGTTCTATTCTATTTAGATGTGGTCTTGCATTTATTTTAATGAACATGTCGTCGATAAACAGTTGAAGTAATTTTATGGGTTCTGAGTGAATAGGTGTTGAAAAGCTAAACTGCAAACAGAAGTACCAAGATAGAGCGCTAACGAAACAAAACACGAATGAAGTGAAAACATTAGAAATCCATGGATCAGTAAAACTAACAAGAACTGGACACAGAAACTCAAAAATTGTCAGGAGTTTAATACCTCAAACCGACCCGACAATTTTGGCGCGTTTTTTCGTGTTTCGTTTTGGTAAATGATTGCTCAGTTTTACAAAGACAATTAACCTATGCAAATTGAATTTGGCTTTGCAGTTACCTGGATCATTAGAAGTGCAATTTACGATTCCTGCTATTGTCCAAAACCTAATACTCGAATTCGGAGTTTCGCTCGGAGTTTCGCTCCTTAAAGCAGATGTCGAGGATGTTTCTTATATGAAAATGTGTTGCGAAGAACGCTACTTTTTGTTTTGAAGGGGTGAAGTACCTCTCTTGATACTCTCAGAGCTAACTTGGATAGGTTGAATAGCGACATTGAATATTTTCCAGAGTTTTTTTTATGAAGTGTCCAAAGAAGTTCGAAGACGCAAATTAATGTGGTTGTTATCGGCAGAACTCGATAAGAGAAGTTTAATTCCCGGATATACTATAACGCTGACGCTATTACAATACCGACCTTATTGATTTGTAAAACTAAAAAAAATCGTGAACTTGAAACTAATGGTGCTGGTGCTGTAGACAGTATATAGTGACTTAAAAACATTGGTGTCGTTATCACAAACAAAATGGATTATTTTATCCGGTTTTCAATATTGATGTGCTATTCTTGACTCTGCTACCTGTATTTGAACATTAGCCGCTTTTAATTAAACCGCGAAAAAAAAATAAGCAACAACTTACCTCCTTTTGGTCGAACGAAATGGCGCAGTTGATAAGTCCAAGACTACCCTCTGCGAAATCCGCCTCGGATCCGTTTGCTCCAGGGTAATTTAGAATACACCTCTGTTCTCTTGAAGTCCGGCATTCGTCTAGTAACCCCAGAGTAAACTGCGAACATTGATTCGCTAACTGCAGATAATCCTTCTCGTACTCGTCCTCGCGGCGCGCCAGATTTTTCAGTTCGCTGCTCAGCTCGAAGGCAGTGTTAAATGGGTCTTTGCTTGTCATAGAGATAAAAACAGGGTTGGCCATACCTCTGTAGATGTCCAAACGCTTTTGCGATTCCCTAAACCCATCGCCCTGACAATTCTCGCACTTGCATAGGACGTTGTGCGGCTTTTCTAACACGAACCCTTTAGATACTAGGATGTGAAGCACTTCATAGTTACCAAGTTGCGCTGCCACAACCAGAGGCAAGAAATTCGCCGGTTTATTAGATTCCGCGCGATTTTCATGGAACTCGTTATCCATGTCTAAAAGTTGCATGTAGTGGTCCAGTGCGACCTCTAGAGCCAGCGTGTCATTATCCCGTGCTGCATTAACCATAGCATTCTCAAGCCTGCTTTTGTGGTTAACAAGAAACCCATTTGCGTCGCCTATATCACCATTTCGACCCAGCGCATCAGCGTTCGCGATTAAGAGCTCTCGACCCTCGCCTCTCACCTCGCCAACTGAAGCACCATTGGCGCTTGGCTTGCCCTTGTCGCCAGCGTTCTCAGTCAGCCATAAAGGTCTGACGAAACCGTTTGTCAAATCGCCAAACATGAGAGTTGCAGTAACAGCCGAGTACTTCACTCCCGACTCCATTTTTGTGCAAGCCCTAGATGACGTCACCACCAGGTGTCTATTTGGAATATCAACATGACACACTGCGTACCGTACCCGTTTACACTAAAACTATTATACTCACTTAATTTCGAACCCTTCTACTATTTTAATCGGTCATAGTACTTGCCTTCAGAGTTAAAAGCGTTTGACCGCCTTTATATTGCTTGCCTAGAAACTTGTTGGATCAGATCCCAGGCGAAGTGATGAACTGAAGTGTCTATCCCGTAGGAGGTAAAATTAAATATTCGAGGGATTGAAAATGAACTTCAAAAGTGCATTGCATGTTGGTTTCGAATCCGGTCCCAAAGTTGAGACTCCAAATGAAATATATTTAACGAGAATTGTTCCAGAGACTTCTATGCCATGGGTGCTATTCTGGCTTCAGTTTCTTAGCGTCTGTAATCTGTATAATCTACATTCAGGGTCGTTTGCCTTATTTGGGAGAAACCTTTCATTACATATGCCTAATTCGAAATGGAATTATAAGTTAGCTCAAGTTCGTGAATTAAAGAGAACAATCTCAAGGAAAACTTTCCAGCTTAGCTCAAAATTTACATATCGATGTTTTTATTTGGATTTGAAAAGGATTTTAATGACATTTGTCTACAAGACGGAAACCCTTTCAGTCTTTTTTAGCGTGTTCAATTAGCTTATTTTTGTAATGTAATTTGTTTATGTATTACTAGTGCGCAAACTGCACCCGAATTTTTACAACATTTTGCTTTGCCCAGACACTTAGGTATTCAAAACTGCGACGAAAACATATATGTTCTCTCTTTCCACTTCCTCTCACTTGTGCAATTCTATCGCTAGCGGAAGATGAAACAAAAAGACCGAGTTACCCCGCCCACCGTAAAATATTTTGATATTTCAAAGGAAACATTACTAAAGCAAGTGCAAGCCGTTAGAAACGTCAATATTTGGTTCAATTCTTGACAATCAAATGCCTGATTACGGCACGAGATAAAACTTTCCGCTTTATCTCTCAAATAATCAAATGGTTTGTTTGGTACCAAAATGTGCGTTTTTATTGGCATTGGTGTTCGTCTGAGCATTAGTATTTTTTTCAGCTTCGCATCTTTTGGTTTTATCAATTTATTATATTAAGCCGAAAAAAGCCTTTCTCATGATAATCCGGAATTGTGTTAGCCACTGTGCATTATTTTTGTTTCCAAGATAAATAGAACTATGGATATAATATGCTTTATTTATTTGATGTAGAAATTCCCCGTGTTTTTCTATGTAAATATAACATTCGCCTAGTCTAAATCTTCATGTCAAGGCTTTTGATTGAAGATGTTTCAAGTGAAACCATTTGGTATCTGATCGGCCCAAACAAACTTGCTTCGGAACTAAAGGAAAGTGCTTAATTAGCTGTGTTGCTTTGAAAGAGGCAGCAGTTTTAGTCCGTTCTCTTTTTGTCTTCTTTAAACACAGTAGGTTGCCATCTGCTTACATCTACGTGTGCAAAATGAAAAAGTTCCAACCCCTGCTGGCGAAAGCATTGTATTTTCAAAATTGTCGGCTTGCTTTTTCACTTATATTTGCTTCGCCAATTTTGGAGTTATACATAATCTAGTACAATAATTTTTGATATTTCGGCATTATCTTTTTTAATGTTCCTCCGCCGATCAGCACCTTCAAATTAGCTTGACTTTATTCAGTCACGGTTTTCCTTGCCATACAAGCGACAATAAAAATAACGCGTTTCGTCGCAATTTTGTTTTATAATACTTGTATTTTGCATGTTTTGGTTGACAATTAATCTATGTTTCGGTTAGAAATTCATCTTTGTATAAGTTTTGTCTTCTTATGTGGCAAAGTGCTCAGTATAACAATGAAGACATATTATCTTTCGAGCTAGGAAATAATTACTTACGTCGCTGCGTGTCTCCATCTAAAACCAACGCTAATGTTTTGTAATGTGTATTAAGAACTTACGGAAAAGGCACTACCGAATGTTAAGGTGGCCCGTGCGGAATACTTAAGTCAGTTGTGACGTCAGGTTGTCATTATGGTAACGCCCACCGCCCTGTGATGGGGAATGTAACACAACTACCAGAATGCGACGCGCACCGTGCGGAATTCCAGTCAGTTGTGACGTCAGGTTGTCATTATGGTAACGCCCACCACCCTGTGATGGGGAATGTAACACAACTACCAGAATGAGACGCGCACCTAGTTCGTGAAATGTACCACAACTGCCGACCGACATGCAGCGTGTGCGCATTTATAGGAGTCGTCCATTGCAAAAACATACTTAACTAACGAGTACCATTCAGCCATTCGCTAGTAAGTGTTGTTTTTAACCAAACAATTCTCGCGAAAGAACAAAAACTTGAAAAACAAGCACACTGGTAAATGTTTGAAAAGTGACTGTTTACAGCGCTGCTGTTTCAGGTAATACCAGTGCGCCAAAACATCGATTGCGCGTTTGTCAGTTGTTGTTTCCTCTGTTTAGTGATGAGCCAATCAGATGCTATGCTTAGTTTCACCTAGTGCAGTCGCTTGGCTTCCCTTGCGCGACCGCGCCAAGTCAGTTAGCAAGGACCTGATTGGCTAGCACGGTTTGATTGACTGCCCAGAAGTTCGCCAATCAGATGCTATGCTTAGTTTCACCTAGTGCAGTCGCTTGGCTTCCCTTGCACTACTGCGCCACGTCAGTTAGCAAGGACCTGTTTGGCTAGCACGGTTTGATTGACTGCCCAGAAGTTCGCCAATCAGATGCTATGTTTAGTTTCACCTAGTGCAGTCGCTTGGCTTCCCTTGCACTACTGCGCCAAGTCAGTTAGCAAGGACCTGATTGGCTAGCACGGTTTGATTGACTGCCCAGACGTTCGGACACAATGCTTGGACACAATAATTGAACAAGTTGGCAAATAAGCACGCCCCTTTCAAGCCCATCTAAACCAAAATCTAACTCTTATTCTAAACCTTGGATAACATTGATCGATCCCTTCTTTACCCATATCTGTCGGTATTGATAAAATAAGAAATGAACTTTGCCAACTTTTGTTCACGCGCTGTTCCATTGTTTTATCTTCTCGAACGTCTTACCAATAAATATGCTCTACATGTACTTTAAGCTACCTCTCTTTGATGCTTGATGTCTATAATGATGCAATCCATTCTAATCTCTCCTATTCACTCAAATTCAATTATAATATTTGATCATCAACTGCCGGTAATTGGTATATCAATTCTGCTAAAAAACTAATTTTCAAGAATTGGATCTACAACCGGGAATAGCGTTCCAGAGTACTTTATTGTAAAGAGCTTGCCTAAGCATAGTGCAAAGGTGTCTGTGTCGGCGGTCTTGCATTGGCTTCACTGTTTGATTACGTGAGTTGCTAGTAATTATTGAACATTACTAATTTTAAACAAAACTCTGTTTTGTAGATTTTAGCAGACAGACCAGCAGGGTGGCATCAAAATCGGATATTTTGTTTCTATCCATTTACTGCCTTTCAGACCCCGTCCATACTACACCGTTTTCAAACGAAAACGGATACATTTTGCTCCGTTTTCAAAAAGGTTTGCGTCCACACTTATCGTTTTCGTTTTTGCCGTTTTCGGTGATCGTTTTCGGCGTTGTAGTGTGGACGATAGCCGTATCCGGAGCAAAAAGTATCCGTTTTTGTTTGAAAACGGTGTAGTGTGGACGGGGTCTTAGTGTGGACGGGGTCTTAGTGTGGACGGGGTCTCAGTCTGAGCGTGTGGGCTTCAGCGCTCATAAGGCCGACAGCTTTTTTAAAATGAAATAACTGTATGTTCTTATGTAAAGGAGTTATATTATAAAATAGAAGAATCTGTTATCCTCTGAACACTCTTGAACACTTTATTTTTCCAGTATATTACAGTACAAGAAACATACAGATCGCGTCTACGAAAACAGGATGCCACTTATCCGGCTCCGAAAGACCAATATAAGTGTCATTAAGAATATCCTGTGTAGATGGCTGTTCTGCGTGTTTTGTTAAGGTGGATCGATGGGACAGAATAGAATGTCCACCCCGCATAGGGTAGGAGGGTAGGAGAAAGACAACTTTCTCTTTGCTTTCTTCGCTTTCGTCCTTTACCCAATCGTGCGCTTCTTTCCATGCAACCTCGTTCCCAGGGTCTTCTGGGTAATTTTCAAGATGGCGGGTCACTCGGAAGAAGACCCTGGCAAAGGCTGGGGCCTTTCCACAGGGAGACCGCCTAAGAAAAACAGTTAAAACCCGATATGGCTGGCGGACAGCAGGGAAGATGACGCGATTCTGCACCTCTTCCCGGCTGTCCGCCCACCAAATCGGATTTCAACTGCTTTTTTTAGGCGGTCTCCCTGTGGAAAGGCCCCATCCTTTGCCAGGGTCTCCTTCCGAGTGACCGCCATCTTGAAAATTACCCAGAAGACCCTGGGAACGAGGTTGCTTTCCGTGGTAAAACCTAACGAAAAACACACAAAATAGAACTCTACATGCTACATCACTGACATACTGGTATACGGTATATACATAGATGTGGTTATGTGCATTGTTATCGAAAAAATTAAGCTGATGTTTAACTTGTATCATACAATGTGTAGCCTACACTGGACTCACTCTCCGCATTCGAGGTTCTGCTGTTGTCTGTTTTGTCTTCTTTTAACTTCTGAAAATATTACAATGATTATTTCTACAAAGAATGGAAAGAAATAGTAAACGTCGTAAACGTGGTTTTGTGTACTGTTGATTCGGCTTTTAACTATCGAAAGAAAATTATCAACTAACCGCCACATGCGGAGACATCATAACAAATGTAAAATAACATTAACTTTTTCATTATTTCTGAGAAAAAATTCTCAGACATTAAATATACGTGCTACATTTATTCATTTTTAGGTATATTTTATAACTTTTTTTGTTCGGGTGTTTAATTTGATTATCGTACATCTTCGTTGACCTTTTCTCTGTTGTCGTTACTCGATTGGATCGGTGTTGCGCATGCGCGTCCACACCGCATTATAACAGGCGTGGGCTTTGCTATTATAACGCGGCGAGCGCGAGGGCTTTCCGAGGTCACCTGACCAATATGACCATTGACCGGTTCCTGGACGACTTTGAAGTCATGTGTCGTGACGTCATCTTGGAGCTCTATCTTGATTGGCTCTGTGCTGGGTGCAATTGTCCGTGGTGTTGCTTTTAAGACGGTTTCTGTTCGCTCACGATTGTTCGAAGTAAACGCCTCTGTGTTTGAAACTGGGGAGATTTTCTTGATTGGAACGTAGCTGTAGGGAAGCTCCACAAACTTGTAAACCAGCCTCTGTCCATTGACCTGTCAGGAAATGCGGAATGGTTATGAAATAATTTTACAAGTAGCAAGTAATTATACAACAACGCTAGAAAAACGCGCTCTCTGATTGGTCGGCAGGTCGTGTGTTATTACAGTACGCACGCACGATTGGCGTCATAACGCGCACACTAGCAAAACCGCGTTTGGAATGCGCGCGCTGTTTGGGCTTTTCATAGTTTGCTATGGGATTCAAGAAAAATTCATAACTCGACTCGTGAATTCCACGTTACATTTAACTAGAAAAACGATATCGCACTTGTCGCGAAAGTTTTTCGCGTGAAATTTACCGGTGGAATTCACTCCGGTCGTGTGATGAATTTATCTATAGTATTTGTCCTTTATCCACATTCATCCTTAGGAAAAATACACTTAATGCGACAAACAAATACACAAACTAGAGGTCGGCAACCATACTAAGCCAACATCCAGCTGGAATAGTTAAATAGCGCTCCATCTAGGAACGATAGCGTGAACGGCTATCGGGAATTTGAGTTATGCTTTGTGTAAATTTTTCAATTGTTAATTTTCTAAAAAACTAATTGGCTTGGTCAACAAATCCTGGCCTTCTGATTGGTTGAAATTTGCTTTTCACCGTTTTTGTAGCGAAATACTTCGTTTGCAGTGCTGAATTCTTTCCGAATAGGTCTTCCAGATATGTCCGAGCATTTCGTTGGTTCAATAAGAAAATCGAGTGTGAGCATCACTAGACGACCACTGTTTCCGCGGCCCTATTGTTTTCGCTATAGTTCTTAGACGGAGTGCTACTTAAACTCTACTCAATTTTATGAGTTTTGAATTTTCGAAATTGTCAGTTATTCGTCTGCGAAGGAACATAAGGCTGTCGTGGCAAATGGAGATCTATAAATAGCTGCCCTTCCCACAAGTTTCGCCCATGCGCAAGCGGAAATCGACCACTAGATTAAATTTAGCGCATATAGAAAAGTGTTTAAATATTTTACGCTGCACAGGAACCAGCTAACTAAAATCTATTGATACCAAAATTAGTATCGCCCAATCTAAAGTTTAAAGCTACGTTGTGTAGCACAAAATAACATTGGGTATCTAGACGGCACTTTAAATTAATGGTGTTATTGTTGTTGTTGTTGTTATTTGTGTGTGTGTGTCCGCTATATATGTGTGTGTGTGACGTTATCTTCGTTATAGTTTTCCCCTGGCGTCCTCAAACTTTACTATTTTAATAATTTGCAATTTAACTAACTTGGGGCACGTTTTTCAGTGGTACCAAATTTGAGCTCAAAAATGAGATTTTTATTTTGTGCTAAATTTAGCTTTCCTCATAAACATTACAACGATGTTCTTGGATTTGGACGTGAATCGTTAGTTAGCACATCTAATACTTGTATATTATTTTTATGGTCTCGCCAAATTTATTGTGGTCTATTAAAGAATTAAATGGCGAAAGAACCGAATATACTGGAGCGTTATATATAGCACGCGCACCCTGTTTAAGGACCGGATACCTATTCACGGTAATATCACATATGGTAGCGATAGTTCCGTAATGGTTTCCCGTGACGTTCATATTTCCATCTATTTAGACTGTGACGTCACACTTTGACGTCACTATCAGCTTGCGAGTACACAGATGTCCTAATAAAGGATGCTAGCTTGTCACGGTTATTTGAATAAATTCGTAAACACAGCTCTAAATTTGTTTGTTATCATCCCCAAATCAACTAGATCACTTGATATTAGCCTAATAAGTAATGTAGGCAAGTTTTATCGGCAATATGTAACTTACTTCAATCTTTGGAAACCGCTCATCCCAACAAGATTCCAAAAACTCGTTATTGCTCTGTAAGAGGTTCATGAAGTCTAAAACCCAGCACCAGCTGAATGAACTCCGGCCTTAAAGCGAGCCGCGACCTATTGTTATTCAAATAATCTAGTTGTATTTAAGTTCTCCCGCGCTACTTGTATTTCACTAGCCTGATGATGGTTTGAATTAAACCGAAATATTGCTTTTCTTATTCCAGTCTTCTATTTATGGTGAATATCGCCTAAGTATGAAACTGTCATTATTCGGAGTAACATTTCTCCTATATGAAGTCTAAAAACCATGAACGCTTTGTAGTTAAAGGCTATTTAAAAACCTAGACTAATATTTTTATAGTTTATTTATTTGGATTTTTTTACATCACCAAGCGTGTGCTAAAATCATGACACCGCTCCCTTGACACAGTCATCCTAGTTTATTATTTTGTGTTATTTTCTTGAATGTTTGAGTAGATATCTGATTGGCTAATCTTCCAACCAAAATTCGCGCCATTTTTGCGCGCGCGTGTACGACACAGGAAGCCCGCAACATAGATACTTCGCACGAATTGAAAGACATTTCTTTTTTTTAAGAAAATGCGAGGAATAGTAACGGTTTTTTTTTCGCCATTGAAATAATATCAAGTAAGTGCCACGTATGCACTGTTAGTCAAATGCCTATACAAGGTTGTTTCGAAAATTTAGAGGGCAAGTTTAAGAAACATTCAGTAGCTTAGCCAAAAATGTTCCCAAAGTCGAGAGCTACGTAATGGTTTCTCGTGACGTTCATATTTCCATCGGGTTATACTATGGCGTCACGCTAACGTCACTGTCTGTTAAGCAGTAGCTTGCGAGCGCAAAGGTCCCTTGGAGCACTGTCTTCGTAGCTTATAATTTTGTGTGATATGTATTTTCTTGACTTTTTCGGTTCTGGGACTGTAGATACAGTGGAACCCTGATTTTACGATATGCCACGGGGACCGCAAAACTATATCGTATAATCGGGGTTTCGTTGTAAACAGATGGCGACAAGCCAAACGGATTCTGTTCAGTGCGCGGGCCAATGACGCGCCATCCATGTGTATACAGCTACAGCTATTTCGCATACAGCTATTTCAATAAACGTTGTCGGAGCAAACGCGACCACACTACAGCGATAATGGTGTAAGACTGTGAGAGAATAAGATAAAGAATCGAGAGTCGGAGCAAACGCGACCACACTACAGAATAATGGTGTAAAACTGTGAGAGAATAAAAAAGAATCGAGAGTCGGAGCAAACGCGACCACACCACAGGAATAATGGTGTAAGACTGTGAGAGAATAAGATAAAGAATCGAGAGTCGGAGCAAACGCGACCACACTACAGGAATAATGGTGTAAGACTGTGAGAGAATAAGAAAAAGAATCGAGAGTCGGAGCAAACGCGACCACACTACAGGAATAATGGTGTAAAACTGTGAGAGAATAAGAAAAGAATCGAGAATAAGGTAGTAAACGCGTGCTTTACGATACCAAAAATGATTTTAGTTGCTACGTAAGGTGTTACCCATATTCCCTAGCGGTCTGGGCGCGTAGGCATGAAGCGCTTTACCGACAACGTTTCTTGAAACAGCTGTATACCCATGGACGCCAGCCAATCAGAATTCGAGACACACTTCCATTCTGGTATAGGATTGAAATGAGTGAGCTACCTTTTTGATGATGTTCTTCTGGTAGTAGTATCTCAGTGCACGGCTTAATTTGTCGTAGTTCATGCTCGGTCGCTGTTTCAAGTTCCCCCATCGCTTCGCCACTTCCTCTTGGTTCCGTAATTTGAATTCTCCTTCTTCTTTCTTCGTCCATGATATCATGGACGCACAACTCTCATCTGCAAGTAGCTCTAACAGGAACTCCCACAAATGCACGGCTGTTTTTGATCCGCCAGCGAACCGTTTGCGTTCATCTGGAAAGAAAATAAAAGGCAGCTTCACTACCATAGCTTTATAATAGGGGAACAATAAGCGCGATCTCCATGTATAAGGGAATCGGAAAAGTGTTTTTATGAGCCTTGGAATCTGGAATCCACCTATTGGAATCCGGAATCCGGTCTCTGAGCTTTTTTGCGTTGCGCGTAGTTTTGCTTGCATTCAGTGTGAATGAAACCGATGGAAGAACAAGCCTAAATCAATAGCAGTTTGGCCCCAATCCAGAATCCAAGTCCTTTCTCTTTTATTGGGTGACCTGACCTATACTTAAAAGAATTTGGTATATGTCAATACATGTTGTTAAAAAGCGCCGTTCTTTTCTAAAGTTTTTAAGTTCATTTTTAAGTCCAATTGATGGCGTTTCCCCAAAACAGGTTCATAACCATATTCTTTGTATAGGAAATCATACGACTTCGAGTTCAATTTGAAATTATTTGCACGAGTGGGTTTTTCAAAAAGTATCGGCTCGTGCAATTTGAGATTTTTGAAAAACCCACGAGTGTAAATAAATTCCAAATTGAACGACAAAAGTCGTATGATTTCCTTTTAATAATACACATGTAAAAAATTCTAAGGAGCCATTCACAATTCTGCTTACAAACTGAACAAGCCGCAAGCATTTTTCCTTGATTGAAATCTGGACCAAAACCTGACAGAACTTGAGCATGAACAAAACCAAAGTTTTCATGATATAGCTATGTTATCAAAATATTTTGTAACCCTAGCATTTCAAACGAAAATTTGCATTTTGTTAACCATTTTTTCACTTTGTTACCTTTTTTTTGCACTTTGTTACCTAAAAACTGCACTGCTCTCAGCCAATCAGAATCCAGTAAATTTTTCATGTGTATTATTAGAATAATAATATCATAGCCTTATTTCGAGATCAGGAACATTTAATTCCAAACCCGGAAATCTCTGCTTCATTAGCATTTCCTGGTGTCATAACAGAGACAAAGGAAGTTGGGCAAATGGAAGAGAAAAGTTTACAAATCAAGCAAAACTCCGCGAAATTTATCTATAAAAACTCCGGGTAAAAACTGCTTACTTTGTTCCAATATATTTTTCTGGATTTCTCATAAGGCGCCTTTGATGTTTCTGAAGCGGAGACAAGACTCAAAATTTCAAGATTTCTTTATTTCATTTGTTATGAATATTACCTTTTTTTAAAACTCATTTTAAAATCATATTTGGTTTTAAAATTGCTATAAGGCTTACTTAAAAAAAGACTAAGAACAAAAGGATGCTAAGGAAATGCCAAGTGTCCAAACTAATGGTGAAGTTTTCGAGTCAGAACTAGATGGTTTGGCTATTTAATGTGCATAGCTTCCGATTCCACTCCCGCCCTACCTACAAACACAAAATTAAATATAGAAATCGATAAGGCAGGAACAAAAAAGCGAAAAGTGCCACAGCAGCATGAACAGCATGACGCGAAGTACAGCAGGGCGTATATGGCGCCAATTTCACGTGGAAGTCGCAAGAAAATCTTGCGAAACACAATTTCATTTATTCATTTGGGAGTTACTTTGAGAATAAGTTAGGATTTCCGCACAGAATCGGCATTGCCCTATCAATGCTCAAAACTCTTAGACTGAACCGAGAATCTTATAACCTTATTCGCATGGCAAAAAAAAAATAGAATTATCGTAGTGGATCGTTTCTCATGGAATTACAGGCTGCGATTTTCATAATTCTGCGAACTCACTTTGCATTTCCGAACGCCAAACTGCGTTTCGTTTGCATTTTATGATGGAAAATTTGGTTTTGTAGCCTAGCTAGTCTTATTAGTTCAAAAAACCTCTCAAAGCCTGCGTGGTTTATTAGTTGACGTGAACTAAGGGGTCACGGCTATTTGAATAAATTCGTAAATACAGCTCTAAATGTTTATGTAATCATCCCCAAATCACTTATATCACTTGATATTAGCCTAATAAGCAATGTAGGCAAGTTTTATCGGCAAGACAGCCGATTTCCATAGAAACTTTGATGTAACTTCAAACTTTTCAAAACTGTTCATCCCAACAAGATTTCAAAAACTCATTGTTGCAATCCGTTTCCATCCGCTCTGCAATAGGTCCATGAAGCCTACAACCATGATAGCTTTGTAGTTATAGGACTATTTAACAAAACTAGACTAGATGGCTATCCATCAGTTATGTGGATGTTTTTCACATCACCAAAAGTGCGCTAGCATCGTGACACTGCTCCTTTAACCTGCTATAATCGAAAATGGACGAAATGATGAAGCAAGTACCGGACGAGATTGCTATTTTTGCCAGAAGGAACAGGAAACCCCTGAGCCGAATTCACGAAAGGAGAGAATATATGTCGCCAGTCTATCTTTCGCAGACTTGCGTAGAACATTTCATCAAAAAGTAAATTCTCGTTCACGAAGCCATTGAACCGATTTCACGAACGGAGAGGAAATATTTCCCCAGTCTTTCGCAGGCTTACATAAAACATCTCATAAAAAAGTAGATTCTCTTTCACGAAACCCCTGTGCCTATTTCATGATCGGAGAGAAAATGTTTCCCCAATTCTTCGCCGCATGCTTGCGCAACACATTTCATTGAAAAAAAAGTAGATTCTCTTTTCTTTTTTTCATAGACCAGCCATGTTCTTACTCTTCGCTTAAGGGACATCCAGTCTTTCAAAGATGCAACCTCCTGAAACGGGGATACATTAATGAAAGAAGTCCGTGTATTTTGTGTCGAATCCAGAAGTTTACGAGGGCGGTTCCTAAGATTGTCAGATTCCAATATTTTAATTTTCAATTGCATATGTATGGTAAGGGGTTCCATGGAAGCCACAGACCCTCCTAGGGAATTTCCCCCTGGATCCGCTACTGTATCGAACTTCTGTATTGTTAATTTTAAAAGCAAACAAAAAACTGAAGAAGCCAAGGGTTGATAATGATTTGAAATGACGGAACTAGCGTAGATTTCGTTTTTTTATTCTTTTTCGAACTTTGAGCTTAGTCTCGTCAAGAGAAAATGATATATATCATTTTCTCTTGGTCTCGTCTTATAAACGTCTTTGTAAGCCGCCAATACCTTAATATTATTCTTGATATACAAGGATAACTAAACCGGTTTGTTTTGTACGCTGGATTTCAACAGGTTTGACTATTGAAGTAAGTGATGTGACTATGAAAGAACCGGAAAAAAATTCCGAGTTAAACTATTATGCGGTGAACTGTCAAGTAAAATCTTTTAGAAGTACGTAATTGCCCCGATAGAATGCGAAAATAAGCCTCTAGCGTTTTTGACGGATCAATTAGATCACGAGGGTTAAAATCTTATTGAAAAATCGCGATGTTGTTCTGAAAGTCGAGAAGTCGTGAGCCATATTTTAGTTTCTCATCGATGAGAAACTCAGGAGAAAAGGACAGAAGTAGTTTTATTTCGAGGCTAAGCTACAAACAGGCTATTTTAGTCGTATTACCTTTGAAGTTGTCTGTACACATTGTACCGTTCATATGAACACTTATTGTATCTTCTCAAGATGAAGCTCTCTCTCCTGGTCAGGTCAAGTGGTGGGTCACGTTAAATTTGGTTAAGGCCAGGCGATTCCCGTCGTAGATAATCTTACTTTAACCCGTGCCGCTAAATCTCTCTTGGTATTTAAGGAAGTCGCGAGCAATAAGACACTTCCACGCCACCCACACTTGTAAAACGGAAGGCTTGACGTCACTACGAAATTCGTTTTCTTTTCCGCTTTTAAAAATGGGTATATGATCCACTTTGGGGGACAATATGAGATGGAAGTTCGAGAAAGTTATAATGCATTTTTAATGACTACTCAATTGCCTTGCAGGAAATTTTGTTAAATCGTTTACGTGACCATTTGCATTATATTAGCTGCACAAATGGTAAAATTGTGAAATTGAGTGAAGAATTTATTTGACGTGTCAGTCAATCCACTTTCGACCAATCAGGTAGCGCGCGCGCACCTTTGCATGATCTTTATTGCGGCAGGATTTGACGTCGATGTGATAACATATGATGGCGATAGACAACGAAAACTTGAATTATAATAATTTTGCCACTTTGCAGTTTTACTAATACGGTTGTGTAGAAATGAAAACTGGACTCCATTTACTGATAACTATTATATATTAGGGCACTGCTGGGCATTTTGAGGGTTAAAACGCTGTACAAATCAAGAATAGAATCCATTTCAGTTAACTGTCGAAAGTGAGTCAGACTTGCATTTTCTACGCATTCCTATTGGTCGAGGACTTGAGTCTTTGTTTAGTCAGCCAATCAGAATGCGAAGAAAAATAATTCCTAGATAAAGCGGCTTTAGCAATTCTAAATTTTAGGGAATTGTTGTGGACCGCTTGTTGCCTTCCAAAATAACAGGCATTCCTCTGGAAACTCCTTCGCTGACACAACTCTATGGTATCCGAAGTGTCGTTATTAATATTGGTATCCTAAGAAAGCAGTGTAAGGGCGGAGTACCTCAGTCTCAGTTTTGGGCCCTCTTTTGTTTGTTAAATTCTGTACTGGGTTAACACGAGAATTTCGTTCTTCTTAGTTTCTCCCATGATGCACCGCGGGCTACAACAGACAGTTGTAGGTGCAACCTTTTCTAAAATAGGTGTATGTCATGTTCGGAAGACATATGTTGGAGTTTCAATGACCATATTTGGGCAGTGCATCGATATGCTCAATAGCAATTGTAGATTATAGAGTGTATATTATTTGTCAAGCAGTTTGTAAAAGATGGCGAAGGTTCCAGCGCCAGGAAGGAAGCTACAACAGACAGTTGTAGGTGCAACCTTTTCTAAAATAGGTGTATGTCATGTTCGGAGACATATGTTGGAGTTTCAATGACCATATTTGGGCAGTGCATCGATATGCTCAATAGCAATTGTAGATTATAGAGTGTATATTATTTGTCAAGCAGTTTGTAAAAGATGGCGAAGGTTCCAGCGCCAGGAAGGAAGGAGTTATTCCCCAGGGATTCTTTTGGGTAGTCACCAAATTTTGCATGGCGCGTCACCTTAAACAACGGTGGCTACCCTATCAGAGGGATATACAGCTATTTCAAGTTGTCGGAGCAAACGCAACCACACTACAGAGATAATGGTGTAAAACTGTAAGAGCATAAAAATATTCGAAAATAGAGCGGTCGAGAGCAAAGTCTTTCGTCCTTCAGCCAATCAAATTGGGAATTAAAACAAAACGCGCCATTACTCACGTCATGACTAAACGCAAGACTGACTTACTTCGCCTCCTGATTGGTTTGTTGTTGAATTGCTTCCACTCCTGATTGGTTTGTTGTTGAATGGCTTCCACTCCTGATTGGCTAGTGGTTTCATATTTGCGTTAAGTTTTCGACACTCATTTGAAATCCGCTCTGAGGTACTAAACGTGTGCTTTGCGATACCAAAAATATTTTTATTGTTTCATTGTGTTTACCAATATTTCCTAGCGGTCTGGGGCTGGTTCCTGAAAGGTTGGATAAAAGTATAGGATTTGTTCAGGATTTATCCGTTGGATAAGCATTTATCTGCAGATAACTCTTAACTGACCTTCTAGGAACCGGCCCTTGGCGCGTACGCTTGATGCTTTACCGACAACGTTTCTTGAAAAAGCTGTATATGTAGAATCCCTCCCCCCCCCCTCCCCAGGAAGTTCCGTTACCTGCCATGATGTCCCTTTGGAGCCCCAAACAGCGCCCTATAAGCAAACATAGACAATCATGTGAAGTTTTGAGATATTACTGTGAATAGTGCACAATGGTTCTTTTCACAGTTCCTCGCTTTATTGTGATTCAAATTGGAATTCTAGCCTGAAGTCGAGCCAGTACCGTTTGCCAAACAATACATTTGTCAACGGTAGACTCGACTTCATGCTAGAATTCCAATTTGAATCACAATAAAGCGAGGAACTGTGAAAAGGACATTTTTTGGCTTTGCTGTTCCGCCAGTCAAACGCCATCTGAGCCAAACAGATTATTGCCCTGTTTCGCAATGGGTATGGGCCTTGGGTCTGTTCACAGGCAGTCGACTAGCTTCCCTCTGAGTCGCGACGAAAGCCAAGCGAGTGCACTGGGCAAAACAGAGCAAAAATCTAATTGGATAAGATTTGGCTTGCGGAACAGCAAAGGTAAAAACAAGCTGTTTCAAATCAGAGTTTCAGATACTCTGAATCGTGTAAACGAAAACAAATCAATGCATTATGGGTATTGTGCGCCGGTCCCTTTAACCCCTAACAACTCCTAAATACATGTACTCCCTATTTCAAACCATATTTGAAAATATCTAAAAGAGAGTTTCACCATAGCGCTTAGTTAGGTTACAAAACGGGCAAGTGTTTTGAAATATTCAAAAGATTGTTAAGTTTGTTTGGTGGAAAATTTGGGCTGCGATGGAAATTGTGATGCAATAAGAAATCTGGGAGCTTTAGTGGTTTCAAATTAAGCAATGGCGGATTTAGGTAGGTTCCGGCTTTGATATTTTTCAGTCACGTGACATTTGTTATTTCCGATCCTGATCAATAAAGCTGCTGTTGCCCTCCCAGTTGTCGACAGGGAAACAGTCGAATTTCTCCACCATCACGTGATACATTCTCGACCAATAAGGTACTTGAAAAAGTGAACTTTGACACTTGGTATATAATAACTATATTTAGGTAACATTTCATAGACGAGCTCGCACTGCTTCATGGATAATCTGGGCAAGATGTTGGACATAATTCAGATTCGTAGGGAAAAGGCAAGCCTGGAATGCTCACTAGAATTCATAAATCCTGATCTTTTCACTTTCCAAAGTATAATTGTAAAGAAGTGACGCTCTCAATTACAAGGCTATACTTGCTTCTGGTGATTTGTGGTCAACATCCTCCCATTTTTCGACACTGAAATTCCTATTTTCTTAACTATCCCACAGCTGAACATTCACGCCTCATAATGACGTGTGCACTCCATGTAGCAAAGCTGATATTGGCCAACTTGGTCTATTGAACCTTCCGCCAAGACACTTTCAACTCACCTCTCCCGTCTCTCTCCAATACAGTTTATAATGACTGCACGGATATAATGACTCAAAGCTTCCTTTCTAGATTTAATGTACATCCTTTTCGTTGGCGTAATTTATCGCTGGCGAATGGCAAGGTCATTTTATTTTTAAACCTTCGAGTACGAGGAGTGTTCACTTGACGAAAAGATGAACACTTTGCATCGGACAGTCATTGCTCTATCTATCATCATGTTTATCAGTTTTGTTTTGTTTTATAATATTTACTATAAAGAGATCCATTTCTTTCTTTACTTGAGGTAGAGGACGTTTATCAGTATGTGTATTACTACAATGAGCAAGTACATGCAATCTCAAGAAGATTTAACTGCGTACTCAACATTTGATTAAGAACGCACTTACACCCTTGCAACTCGTTGTAGCACCAAACTCGTTCCGAAAGGACTACTTCCTCTTTCGTTATTGTTGGGCGTGCTATGAACCGCGACAGGTTGGCTAGCTCTGAACGTACTTCAGCATTTTAAAGCCAATTTGAAGACCAAATGCGCTGAATGCTGTATGTTTGATATCAACATTTATCCCAAGCGACATAAGTTAAACTGTAAACTTCTTGTTTGTGCGCGAGACAGTACCGACGACGGGCGACCACGAATTGTGACGCCGACATTCGTTTCCCATTTCAAATTTGCTCCAATTACCATGTCTTACTTTGTGAGACTACTAACAAGGCGTTTTGATATTAATTCTAGAGAATTACAGCTGACCTATGATGTTTTCAAGTAATTTCACTGGTATTTTTGATATTGCTGATTTCTTGATGGAAACTAAAACCGGAAAATTTCCATGAAAAACAAAACCCTCAAGTAACGGAGGCTATTCGGCTGCGATTGAGCAAGTTTGCTTTACGGCCAATGGCCTACTGAACTCTATGTTCTGTTTTCAAAACAGACGTACGAGGCAATAATAAAGAGCTAACAACTTTAACGTTTGACTTGACTTTTCTCCTATATTTCCTTGTGAATTAAAGTCTATCTTATAAGAATAACTAACTTTGCTTCGGTCTTTTTAGACTATGTTTTTTGTAATAAGGTATTACTGCCATAATAGCAGAGGTAGGGAGAGTATTAGATAATACATTTTTACATCATATTCTATAAAGATGATAGCTTGATTAGGTTGTTGATTCCTAGAAACTCTTGCTTCGGTAAAAATACCATTGATTTTAAACTTACTAATCCCTGCTTGCTCTGACTCTGCGGGAAGACAAATGCCGGAAAGTCGAGAGACTAACTACCGAGATCTACTTATCCGTCCAAAATATGATAAACTCTCATCTAAAAAAAGGGTTTATCTATAGCGTGTACAAAATTGAACACGGAAAATCGAATAATAAAAGTGTTCAACTACAATGTGATGAGAGCCAGTTTATGCATACGATGCTACCTGCGTTTTTGCTAATTTTTGAAATATTATAGAAACAAAAGTCAACAAAACAGACATCTATAGTAAAAGCGCAGGAAGCAGATTGTAATCACGACTGAAAATTGCAATGAAAAACTTATTCCGATCGGGCATTTTTAGGGATCAAAAGTGCGTGCCCGCGTTTCGAGCCCTCTGACAATTATTAATGAGATTTAATAACCATCGTTTAACTTGCCCGATATAGCTCAGGAGTGCTCCATGCCAGTAAAATAGTAATTGGTATGAAAACATTTGACTTCATCCAGATAAGCTTTGAGGAAATCATTCTGGACGTATCTAATTAGAATTTTACATTTAGACTGAAAAGTGACGGACGGCGTGCATCAGTTTGAGTCGCATAACAGAAAGTACTCTGACCGGAAGAAGAAAAAACTTGAAAAAATCCGGCAAATGTATAGAATCTTCCATTCAAATTAAGCAGAAATATTACTGAATAAATCTACTAGAGGCCCTGCTAGTTTACTTGCAATAAATAAGTAAATTTTACATTGTTTTACTCTCTCAAAACGCGTGACGATTTGAGAGCCGACGATCGCGTGGACACCTCGTCACGTCAATAATCCATTCCTAGTTGCAAATGTGGCTGTCTAGCTATGTCTGTCTGCTCAAGTTGCGTTTCATCTACACGCTAAGGAAAACTTCTCTCTACACCTTAAGTGTAGCTCTGTTTCATCTGTTTTTTAAAAATCTTTGACTCCAAGAACTAATCACATGAATTCAGGCAACTTCTCTAGTCATTATAACAACAGCAACAACCGAGTCAGCAAAAGCGGCTTTTAAAAATTAACCGCAAGGGCGAAAAGCAGAGCGAATAAGTGTCCGTGCTCCGTGAATTTCGCGCCAGAATTTTACTCACCTTTCTGAGTAATTCCTATCTCAGTTGAAGCACCATAAGCTCGATTATTTAAACTCAACCGTTATTTGTTCAACCGAGAATGAGAGAGACTTGTTTGTTCTACTAGGCACGCATCAATTGAGGTTTACTTCCTGGTTGGATTGTCACGTGACCTTTTCTGCGGAAGTGGTCACGACCGAATGATATCCATTACCGGAAACGTAAGAATACCCATTTATAACGCGTGATTTCCAAAGCACATGTACTCCCTGAAAATTGTGTAATTTTCCATTTTCATTTCCAAAGCTGCAGATTGTCACGAAGTTCTGAAATGCCTCTATGGTTTACGCCGGCAGAAATTAGCATCAAGTGAATAGTGACGCCAATCAAGCTTGCGTAGGAGGTTTATGTTTTTCGTTTACGAATTTTACGAGAAGTAGTCGTGAAAAATAACATGTTACCATTATATTGTTTCGAGGTAATGATTTCTATGCCTGATGTGCGGGAAAGGAGATAACTTACGACTTTCAAGTGACTAGTGGTTCGAGATCAGATCAACAACTAGGGTGCGGGTATTGAACGCTAAATGTAATATAGCGTCAATACGGTTACAAATCTATCTGGGTGTGTAGAAAGTGTAGGAGGGGGAGAGGGGAGCACGGATCATGTCAATAAGATGCAAGAAAACTCTGATTCGCCTGTGGCACGCGAAAAGCAGATTCCTCAAATTCCGAACAAATCTTTGGCAATGTTGCTAACGCTCTCAAAGCATATCGGTAGATTTAATTGTATTATACTTTTTTAGATCAAATCATATTTTATAGTCATGAATATATAAACTTAATTTTAGTATTAATATATAATTTTGTTTTACTATAATATATATATTTAGATAGATAGATAGGATTTTACTTCTAATTTTTTAAATTGTAAATTTTCCGTAATTCACTGGAGCCGTATGGCTGCAATGGTTACATTAATAAAACTATCTATCTACCTATCTAAACTCACAGGAAAGCAAATTTAGAGGTTAGAGCTGGTAAATTGATTATACCAAGGACGGGTGGAGATCCTATAACCAAGAAGAAACTGAAAAATGTTGAGAAAAGGGGTTGCCTAATTGTAGCTACCCAGTTCATCTCGGCCTAACTGTCGAATAAACGTGTGTAAGTGAATGAGAAATCGAAGACGGAAAGATTAAATAGACTGTAGGCAAAGCTTGGAAGATTTGCTGTCGCATGACCACGCTCCATTATCGTACTCCATTAAAATGTGTTGTGCTGTTGTTGGGTGCGCGTGCACAAAGAGATAAGAAATGAAATATTTTGTTTTCCATTCAGAAGAAGAGTGGGTGTATAGTGGGCGTTGTCTACATATGATATCCTTCTGGCGAATATGTAGAATTACATAACTAACTGAAAGTGTAGATCAGCAGCCGTCTTTTTAGGGCCCAACATCGCGGCAACTATAGCCGCCAATAGCCACTAGATTTTGGGTTTGGCGAGCAAAAATTATAACCTTTTGTCGCAAAATGAAGGATTACCTTTCCAGTATGTAGGTTTTAAAAAATACCCTTCTCAAAGCAACTGACAGCATTAATTCAGACCATCCTAGCATGCGTTTTGACGCGGAATTTTTCTCCGTGGACACCTGAGGCACTTTATTTTCGTGAACCCATACCTTAATTTTATGTTAGCATAATGTATAAAGTTTCAGAATGTTTCAGAGTAGCTGTTGCATTCTGTTTGTGTTCCGCTAGGCGCGGTGCAAATCATTGCCATGTAGGGTTACTAGGGCTACGAAAAGCTTGTCAAGCTATATGAAGTTTCAGAATGTTGCAGAACCTTGTTGTAGAAGGTCTCTTATAATATCAGTAACATGCTATCCTTCAGCAAACAATTTCACAACCACCCTATGTAGCTACGCGAAGTTATATACGATAATGACACGTTATCTTCATCTTCTGACATAATATTCACAGCTTATAACTACACATGGAATATAATCAAATGAAATCACAATTTATATTTAAAGCCGATCATTACCTGCCCCTCTGATAACGCTGGTGTAGACGCACACTGACTCGTCTGCATTCGAATCGCAAGGTTGCATCTTTGCTTTGATCAAGATTTTATCCATATCTCAACCTTTGCGCTGTTATTCAGGAATACTACTTCTCATCTATAAGTTTACTCTACCTCAGTAACAGGCTGTAATATCACGCTGCTTTCAACTCATAGCGTGACGACCTTGCTCTTTCTTCCCATGGTGGAGAGGGGTAGGGGAAATTAGAACAGGAAAGTGCGAACAAGTCGAATGGTTCCAATACGCCATATGGTTCCATCCAAAAGTCAGAAGGAAAAAAAGTCTCAGCGATACGAAAATGTATTGTTTTGCCATAAACATTTAGTTTCAAATAAGGGCACGATCAGGTTTTAGCATGAGATTGATCTCCAGTAATAGAGAAAATTTTTAATTTCCCAGCTCCTTGGGAAATGTGAGACCTTCAAATCCCCCAGTGCAGGGGTGAAACCGGGGGAGGGTTTCCAGAAACCCCCTGTTTTCTCCATATATTAGTAGTCACCGGCTTTTCTCTTGACTTAAGGTAAACCCTTTTGTACTAATCACTCGTCTTCTAAACATTCTGAATCCGCAAATACAATGCCTTAAAGAAATGTTTACTAAAATAGCATTAACATTTTAAACACACGAGGTTAAGGTTTACTATTACTTTGATAAGAGGTTTTGATAAGAGGTTTTGAATGAGTGTACAGCCTAAGGTGCCCGTCTTAGAGAGGGTTTAGATACGAAACAAGTGCGGGGAGCAGCACTTGAAGAGCATGTGTCTCGACCCATGTAGGTTTGGGATCCGGGATCCAGAGGTTTGGGATCCGGGATCCAGAGCATAGCAACATACCAAGTCGGAGAAAGCATCCATTTCCATCGGCTGATTTAGAGAATATAGAGCAATTTCCTCGATTGAATTTGGTAAATCAAATCTGAAACTTTGTTTTTAGATGTTTATGTAGATATTTCTAGACGTAATTCGTGTTCTAATATCGGACGAAAACAACAAAGGAGTGGCTGACACGGGCTATTTAAGTGTCCGCCTTACAGAGACGTCCTGAGCTGATGACATTGGGTACTACTGTCCCCTCCCCTCCACGGGTTAACATTCCACCTGCCAAAGACCAACCAAGCATAACTAGTACTATTACTGACGACAAGTGAGTCAATCGATGTGTCAATCTTTCGACTTCCTGAGTTTCTAGGAATTTATTTCCACATGGCCACTCATTTGTGACATTATTTATTTCCTTCGCAAGTATATTCAGCAATACAAACTTAATTTTGAATATCTGACCCACCATAAACCTGCAGTGACGTATTTACATATTTAGAAAAGGCTCTTTTAACCAACTTTCATTAGGTGTGTGGTAATCAAGATAAACATAAGGTCCATAAGAAACAAATCTTCTAAGTTCCAACCTTGACAGAATGGCATGTTCACGTCTTTCTTCCAGGCGAAAGTCCTTTTATAAGAAAATTGCTCTGGGAATTGTGCATTGAGAAGCCATTGGTTTGCTGATCACTAAATATTTCATAGTTTCAATGCCGCATCCCTAAGCAAGCTTGCAAGGGCTTTAGGACCTTGAGATTTTCAAATTTCCGATTAAACATGCTACATTTTCCGGATTATCCAGAGATTAGAAAATAAACCCTAAAAGTGATCAATAGAGGGGATTTGAGATGAGTATCGAAAACTGAACGCAAGCTAAATGCAATCAGAAACGAAACCCTTTCAACAACCAACCAATCAAGGGACGGACGAAGTAAGTAGGACTTTAGTCGTGACTGGCCCAAGAATCTAGAGCCACTGTTTTTTCCCCAGTGTGTTTGGCTAACTAAACAAAGGCACAATACCTCCACCAATCAGAACGTGTAGAAAACGCAAGCCTGATGAAATTTTGACAGTCATCTGAAATCCGCTCTAAATTCAGCATTATACCCTAAAATCAACTTGTCTCTATAGTCACCAAGCCCTTGCACTTTGTTTCCTTCTGATTATTTTGTCTTCAACTTAGTGAATGTCATTGAGTCTAAAAACCCCATTATCAGGAGCCGATAGGGTCAGCGATTTCTGTTGTCGTCTCATGCCCACTATCTTCTGTTTCTTCTTCGATTGTCTCCATAAACTGAGCCTTTGATACTTTGTGGTCAGCGATAGGATCCTCCGAGTCCCCGTCGCATGGCACCATTTGGGTGTATTCACAATTGTCGGACTTTTGGTATTCCTTGTAGTTACTGTTGCATTGACATGCGCGGCCTATAATCGCGTGGAACACCTCTGAAACTAGAGATTAGAAGAAGAATTACCCTGTGTTCGCGGGTCACTTAGTAATTAAAGGGACAGGATGATTCATGACACTCTATACGATCACTGGAAAAATCTACTCATTTGGCAAGTACAGGCTCCATGATTATCGGCGCATAGTTACCTCGACTATGCGCTGATAATCACGTCGCCAATTGAAAGGCGAGATAAGGCGAGATAAGGAAAAATTGTGCCAATTAGGAGCTTTGAGATAAGGCGAGATAAGCTCCCAGAGTAGGCCTATATTAGTTGTACCGTGCAGGGTCCACCCGCAAGGGCGACGTACTAGATACTATACAATTCAAAAGAAACCGAGGATAAAGCGTAATACGTATTTCTTGGTGCTTACTTGTTAGGTTGATCCGTGACCGCGCAGCAGCCCGTAAGACGAGGTAGTTGATGAGCGCAAAGACGCAAACTATGAATCCCACCACGAGGAACGAGAGCGGGCCCTCTCTCGTGAATTCCTTGCCAACAAGTAAAGGTATTAACATCTCTCCACTTGCCGAGCTCACTATTAACATGCTTGTTATGGAACCTGAAAGAGGGATTTTCGAAATAGCAAATTATTGAAGCTATTCCCGCATTTTCACGATGACGGCGCTAACTGTGACTGGAGAAGCTAAGATTAGCATACTTGTTGTTGGTCAAAGTGAGTGCGTGAATGTCATTACACGGCTGTGATGGTCCATTGTTTATAGAGGGCAGCAATTAAGGTGATCTGTAGGATGGTAGGATGGTAACATGGAAAAGGGGATGTGATAGCAGCTAAGTGGGACCACAACCTTTTTTGTGTGTAAAATTACAATTTTCAGATACAAATGATTCATAAAACAGGAACGCGTAGAAAACGTCCTGCAGGTCCTCTGATACAACATGTGGTATTGATCACGAAAATCTCGACATCACTGTTTAAAACAATGTGTTGCCCTACCTAGGTAAACGAATGGAGGGAATCCCGACCTTTTTCTGTCCTCGGATGCACAGCAATATTTCGGGGGAATTATTTACCTGTAACATCTATGTAATGCTCCACAAAACTAAGTGTTGAGGGAAAAACGCTGCTCATGAATAACCCAAAGGCACTGCTCCCGATCCATAGAGATAACGGATAATGATGGCAGTAGAACATGACTGACATGGCTAGAAAGCACCCGCTCTGTGAAAGAATTCGTTTGTAATTGAATCTCAGTATAAAGGCTCAGGACTCTAGATAACTTTGTTGCTGTTTGGTTCTGTGTTATTAATCGCTTTTTGTGACATGCATGGGACGAAAATCCTAATTTTCGGCACTAGATTCATATACGGAAAAAATGTAAAGCAGTAATGAAGTGTTACCCTTTTTTAAAGCTTTTTTTCTGCTTCAGCAAAATGCGTCTTGTAGTACCCCCTGTTTTGTTGAATTTTCTTTGGTTTTGAAATGGAGAAATACTATCGCTCAGGGCATAGTTAATGGAGTGGAATGGTTTGGAAGCCCGGCAAACTTCAAAGGGTCAACACATATTGACCCTGTATTGACCCTGCACAATCTTTTATTTCATACTCATCTAATATGCATGTCTGATTGTCCACTGAATCTTACTGGCTGGATTTTGGTACTTATGTACCGTGACCCTGCACAAACAAAAGGATTCCTCTGAAAAAGTGAACGAAGAGATACAATAACAGGGTGTCAGGTTTCCTAACCATTCCCCTCTATAAACTATGCAGCTGAATTAGTATGGACGCGGCGATCGACGTTTGAAAAAGGCCTAAGTTTTTTGTCAAGGCATCATGCTCCCTTGAACTTGCTTTTTTAGAAGAAAGTAAGAGACACAAAGAAAGGGATGTGATAGAAATAGCGCCTCATCTTTCCTTGCCTATCTTTCTTTCTAAATTTGAAAAAGTCAAGATTTGTACTAGAGTTATTATCGTCATCTCTAGAAGTAACTATACAAGATGTACTCACCAGATTTGTTAAGAGCATTTTATCTGGTCTGACGCACATCGAGACGAATATAGATATAAATCGACCAATAGCAAACAAACACTAGCAAATAAAAATAAAGTGATTACTTCAATTGCATGTACCGGAAATATATGCAAGGGCGGATCTAGGGGGGGGGGGGGGGGGGGGGTGATAAGGGTCGCTAGCCACCCGCTTGTTCTCCTATTTCTTGTAAAAACCTTAATATTAGCCACCCCTTGGTCTGAACTCTGTAGTATATCCTTTGTACTAGCCACCCCCCTTCTTAAGGGTCTGCATCCGCCACTGATATGAAAACTTCATTACATTGTCACTACATGTCCTTACCCAAAATAGAGAAGTGAGATAAGCACCATGGCTGGCAGTGAAGTGGACCTCACTCTTAACAGCGTAGGTGTACAAGTATCCTCCATATGCGCCCTGACAAGAAGATAATACCTCTCTAAGTAAAATGGTGACTAGTTAAAGGAGCGGTGTCGTGATTTTAGCATACTTTTGGTGATGTAAAAAAACACCCAAATAACTGATGGATATAGCCAAAATAGTAGTCTAGGTTTGTTAAATTGCTCTTCTACTACAAAGCGTTCATGATTGTAGGCTTCATGGACGTATCACATAGCCAGTAGCGTAGCTACCTCTAGGCAAAAAGGCATTTGCCTACACACATTTTCCTTACACAATTTTTTTATCTCCGCCTCACGAAAGGGAAAAACGTAAGAGATCCGTGCCTTTACAAAAACTAGCAAACAAAACTTGCCCTTTCTGGCACATCTTGAACATTTGGCACTACAGCAAGCCCTGTATTATCATTATGCACGAATGTGTGTTAACATGTCCATTGAAGGTTGAAAATTCGTTGTCCATTCCTTTAAGGCATCTCTTCGAATCTTGATTATTTAATTACTCCTCCCTTCGCTTCGATAGTTTGCCTACACTTGAAAGTGGTCCTGGCTACGCCACCGGATGGAAACGGATTGCAACAATGCGTTTTGAAATCTTGTTAGGATGAGCAGTTTTCAAAACTTTGAAGTAACATCAAAATCTGTAAGAAAATCGGCAGTCTTGCCGATAAAGCTGACCTACATTGCTTATTAGGCTAATATCAAGAATTAGTAAAATGACACTTACACACTATCACGAATCCTGCATTCTGATTGGCTCAAAACTCACTGTCTATTGAGGTATATAGGTAAAACGCGTATTATCTTTTTTCTCTCGGTGGCGAAGAATCATGTGATCATGATCCAAATGTTTACGAGCTCCTATTAATGGATATGTCATTTTCAAGTGGGTGTAGGGAGCTCATTTTTATGGGGGGGGGGGGGATAGGGGGGTTAGCCATGGCTAGCCACTTTTCTTCCCCAAAGCGTGCCATTTATAATCTTTCTATTTTCAAACTCTCGGGGGATATGATGGTATCGGCATGGACTACAGAGTGATATTTCGGTACATGTCGTCACTTCGTTACCTGAAGTCCGTCAAAGAAGAAAAGAAGCAAAGCAGATAGGAATGTGAGTAGAGGAACCTGGCCGAGAGGTCACCGATAGACGATTTTAAAGGCGTCGTCTCCACAGGGCGGAAAATCTGAGAAAGCTCTGGGAAAAAAGAGAAAGTTTAGATAGATAGATAGATAGATAGTAATTTATTTATCCACGGTGGTTCGTCAGCCCAAAGGACTGTTTACATTGAAGCCGTGCAGTTTGACAATACTTTGACTGGTGGAATTTTTACAGCAGAGTTTTAGTTCTGGTGGCTTCTTATTTTGTGTTCATCTTGGTTAAGGCCCGAAGTGTGCAGTTTTGTGTAACTTTTTCGTTCCTGGAAGAAGGATATTGTTTTATCCAGCCGTCGCAAAATCGCTTGTTCTCTCTTTACCGTTGCCCTGGCTTTACAACTACGTCCTGTACGCAAGCTTCAACGAGCGGCAAAGAAACGACAAAATATTGGAATTAGTATTAAATTACCTTTTCCGGCGCCATCCTCGTTCTGCGTTTCCGGTAGCGCGATGTTGACAACTCTTCCGGTGAACATGACAGGAGCATTCCGGCGCACTTGCCTCTGTTTGAAGATGAGGTAAAACAACCCCGCCTGCACTGGAATCTGATGAGAACACGGAAGTTATCCTACAAATCTATGGCAACTATTACTACTAGAGCAGATCTCATAGATCCCCAGATCTCGTTGGGCGCAAAGTCATACGAAAAGCCAAGCCCGTTTTTTTGAGCCACTACCCAGGCTAGTACTTGGGCCTAGCCGCGTGGGAGTGACTGGGTTGTAAAGTCATACGAAATCGTCTCTATTTTCGTAACAACAAGAACAACAAATAATGGATAGACTGAAAGATAGGCTGTTGGTAATGCAGCAAGTCTGTCGTCTGTCTAAAGTGTAAATTACGAGAGGAAGTAGATGTCAGTAACTATTTCTCCTTTCATACAACATTTATCATTTATCATGTTTTGCCTAACGCGTATCTACACTATGAGGAAGTTGATGTCAGTAAAGCTCTTTTTCCATTTTTCGAAATACTTGAATTGCATTTCCGCTAGACTGTCACAGTGTCCGTCGTCGTCGCGGATGCATATCGAACGTCAGTGCCTTAATCAGGGTCGGATCCAGGAATTTCAAAAAAAAAGGGGGAGGGGGGAGGGGGGGAGGGGGTGACCGGATAGTGAAAACATGGGACGAAAATGCTCAAATTTCCTCCAGCAAATACAGTAGATGTATCAGAAAATCTCACAAGAAAGGGGGTCCCTTCGCCCCCCCCCCCCCCCCCCCCCAAATCCGCCCCTATTAATAGAGGTGTACTTATGGCAAATCTGCATTCTCGCCTCTTTAACTGCGTAAGATTGCAAATTCTTTTTTAGCCATGGAATTTTTTATGAAGCAGGGATTCATTCGTGGCTACGTACCTCATGGCTCTACATGTAGAAAGTACTTGCTAAATTAGTCCACCTCCTGCGAGGGGAACGTGTTGGCCAAATCAGACAAAATTGTCATGGATGCACCGTTCAGTTTTACATATAAGTGACGTAATCTTAACTGCTAATTTCCTTCTGTTACGAAAGATCATCATATAGGCCTAAATCGGACGGTATACAGAAAATCCATGATCCAGTCAAGAAAAACGAGAGCAATACTACAGAAAGTTATATGAAGTTAGAGTTAATTACCGAGATTCGAGGCAATAACCCCAATACATCCCAAGGGCGTAGGCCCGAGGGATGTATTGGGTTATTGCCGAGAATCGAGGTAATTAACGGACTTAGTTTACAGTTGACAAGGTTTTCAGAAAACAGGGACAAATGAAATGCATTCTTCTCATTGAATTAACAGTTTTGAAAAGGAGTACAATTTACAATTGAAAAAGATAGCGGATTCCAATAGGAACTATTGTTAGTTATTTAGCTGCTTTCATAGAAGTGGGTTCCCCAGAGAAACTCATTGCAATTAATTTTTACCATGCACAATAAAGTTGTGATGCTGAAGAAAATGAATGACAACTTTTATTCAACTATGATTGACAAAGGTTTCCAAACACGAATTACGTCTTTTGTTTTCGTACAACAGCCAGTCCAATCAATCAAGCGGCCTTTTGTAAAAGCGCAACTCATTAAAGCGCTGTTATTTTGGTCGGTACGTAGCTGCGTAAAGCTCCTCTCTGGTTGGTTAATACAACAATACCCTACCTCAACACAAAGAACGAGGATAATAGACTACAGACAAAAGAACTCCTTTGTAGAACGAAAATAATAGAGACAAAAGCAACTACGTCCTTACTGGTTATTTTCATTTGTACCACGCCCTGACAGCTTACAGCTTCTACAGCTCAATTTGCATAACGTTCTGTCTAGCAAAACGGATGGAACTGATTCAAGATGGAGAAACTGAAGGCAAGTTTCAGGTATTTTGCGCTCGTTGGTTGCTCTCTACGATTAGATATGCAATTAACTTGGGCATGATTTTATCTGTATTTTCAGGTTTACGTCTTAAACACACTCTATGGGCAATGAGACCAAGCAAGTAGACTGGACAAACGCTTCTCAATATGGTTCAAGTGAAGGCGTTCTCGGAAATCGTGTTTTGTGGCGTTCAACGGGATTCGCATAAAGGATAATCAGAAGCAAATATTGGTTATAGACAGACAGTCAGCATAGATGCATAAACTGAGATTATTGGATGTTTTTTTTCTCGGGGTAAGTGTATGGATTTGAATTCACTAGTTAAATGTTTGGGTTGATAATTGAATTAGTCATTGTGAAAGGGGCAACTGTCATGGTCTATCATGGATTTGGTCTAACTTGGGGTCATTTAAGTAGCTTAAATGCAGTCAAACTCCCTACAAATCAACAAAATAATGGTCTACGTTTTATACCTAACCTTTCAGCTGCTAGATCAATACAAATTTGGAGTATTTTCGTGTATAATCGAGCGGATGGAATTGGATTGCTAATTGGCATTTTTGATTTTCGAACAGGCTGAACAAGTTTCTTTTTCTTTTTAAGACTACTTTGAAACAGAATATAGGTTCGGAGTTGTTTCTGTAGAACACTTGTCTTATTTTAAAATATTTTGATGAAACAAACGTGACAGTGCCCCTTGAAGTCTTGGTAAAAATGGCTTATTGTGTGGTTCCAGAAATTATCCATAGGAAGGATAATAGGAAAGGATATATTTTCCATACAAATACTGTATTTTTCTTCGGGAATTCCAGAGAGGTGGGGGGTCACTTTTCAACACTCTTCCGGGGGGGGATATTTTCTGGAACAACACATTATTGATTTACAGGTAAGTATATGGCTTATTATGGATTCATAGGTAAATAACTAGATATTTACCTATTAATCCATAATGAGCCATATACTTACCTATTAATCCATAATGAGCAATATATTTACCTAGAAATTCAATTCAATTCTATTGATCAACCCCAACCTTTCCCTGGAGAATTCAAATCCCTCCCCGACTTTTAGTTTGTTGAGAGCCATTATCCGAGTTAATTCCCTACGAATAACAATGGAAACCGCGTCAACTGTAAACTAAATCTGGATAAAACCTCCCTTTCTCTGTTATCACCCTGCTCCTTATTCATGTCATTATCTGTGTTGTCCACCGTCACCTCCTTCTCCTTCTCTTACTCCTCCTTCTCTTACTCCTCCTCCTCCTCCTCCTCCTCCTCCCCATCCCCGTGCTCCTCATTATCTCACCATCTTCATCTTTCTCATTTTTTTCTCCCCTCGTCTTCTTACCTGAAGACTAGCGACTGCCCAATACGCATACTGTACAAAGGAGCGCGAATGCACCCTAACAATTGTCCCGGCCACTGGACCAGAGATATTCAGTCCCGAAATGTTCCCGCCATGAACCACGAGCTCTTCTAGTAAATCTTCAACCAGGGTGGAGTTCTCTAAAGTCCAGCCGAATATGTTTTTCTTGAAGTGAACACCTTGGCAGGACTCCCGTAAGAAGGGCTCTGAGATTACGGGACTCATGAGGGCGCCAAGGCCATAAAAGAAATGAAGAGCCTAGAGATAGAGAGATTCATCTTCATTTTTGTCGTCATATGGAATTGTTATTTCTATTTCCTTCAAGTGACTTTGGGCAAAGAAATAAAGTGATAGTTCCTTGAAATGAGCTCGCGCAATCTCCAGGACACGTGACATAGCTCTGGACACAGATAGCCCAAAACTCTAATATGGTGAGCCCATATCCTCGTGAGTTTCGATTCGTCAATTTATAAAGTAGCCAGCAAAGCAAATTAATTGCGAAGCTTGGCAGGAAAGAGGGTTTTTCAAATATAACGTCACATACCTGAAGGCGTGGAGCCACCTAAAGTAAGAAAAGATAAAGAAAATATTCAGTTATTTTAAAGTGTGTAATTAAAACCATGCTTCTTTAACGTCGTTAGTTATTATAGTTATTGTCATCAAAGCGTCATTATTTATTGCGACAGACCGTGTCTTGTCCCGACCGTGCCAATGCCGTGACTAGAGCAGATTTCGTATGACTGTGAAAAGTGCCGCGACACTGGCCTGCTGTAGATACCGAATGAAATCGCGTAGTCGCGGTACGGTCACGGTCACGGTCACGGTCACGGTCACGGTCGCGGCGCGGCTCAACTTTGTCGCGGCACTTTTCACAGTCATACGAAATCTGCTCTCTATGTTTAGTCCTTTGGAAATCCTTGGTAAAGTGATAGACTTGGGGATGGCAACGTTCCCCGCCTTGAACGTTCAACATTCAAAAAGAAAATGTATTTTCCAGATAAGAGGACCAAGTAGAAATATATTTTTGTATCATGTTAACTGTTTCATGTTTGCTGTTTTCGCTTTTATCCCCACCCCCATCACTTTTGTAATGGTCCTTCCCTTACCGCTGTCTCATGACTATGTTCCCCATCGTTATTCGTTACTTCTATACGATTTTTGTGCTAGGCCGAACTACGGTCGTCAAACGCCTACGGTGTCTCTGCTGGCAGCCCCACAATCGCCCTATTCCTAATAATCAAAGCTCTTGTCGCCCAATCTTTATCTGATAGTAATCAATCATCCTCTAACTGAAGAAAGCGTGTTACCTTTCGTCCATGTATCTTGATGAGTACAGTATTAGCCACGGTGTCGATAATTCCCATATTTACCCCGAGAACAGCGAAAAATGACAACATGACGGGAAATACAGAACAGACAGGGATGATAGTGAGGCACAGGGCTACGAACGCTACGCACACTACCAGGATAATATTACAGTCGTACCTGGGAATGGAACGGAAACAATTAGCGTCTTACTCATACACAATGTAGGCGATAATAGAAGTTTAGGCAGTGCCTAAAAGCGGCGCAATAACAGGCAGTGTCTATAAAGCGGCGTCGGTCGTACGTGAAGTAAAATGTACGATTTGATTCAAGATCGTTGGCTGTAAAATGGCTGTTTTACAACTAAGTTCATATACGGTTGTTGAAAGTGCTCCCTTTCGTAGCCATGGAAACGCTCGGCGCGCCTGCAGTCCAGACGTGGGAACCGCTCGTCTGACATGAAATCGAAAGATGGTCGTCATACATTGTCTGTGCGGGAGCTCCGCTATCATGGATCTTCCACTATTATCATACAGCTGGAAACAACTTCTCGTGAACTCAACATTACAACTTACGATCTATTTTATGCATTTAGTGAGAATATACGAGCTGATTGGTAGATTTTACAAACGTTCCAGATGCCGTGTTAGATTGTTTGTTATAATAAATTCAAATAATGCGTTGGATTTATGCAAACCACAGTGTATCGTGCTTGCTGTAAACTAAAGCTTTTAAGTTAAAGTGCGATGAGTTAGTTATTTGATTTTTTTCAAATTGGGGTACACAAAAATTAACATTATGCATTCTAAATGTCTATGTCGGAATGCACATAGAAAACTGAACAATTACGAATAATTCGCCAAATAGTGAGAGTCAAGCATAAAGTGAATCAATTGGTTTGAAGTAGACGAATTTAACGGAAGAAGTGGTAACGGAGGAAATATCGACGAATTTTAATGACAAAAATTGTTGCATTGAATCGATGTAAACTATATTCTGCTCTATACTATATACCACATACAATGCCTTGTCGCGACACCATAACATTGTTAAATACTTGATTTAAAACTCCTTCGCACAGTTGTGGCTAAATCACTTCAGGAAAATTATTTTCCTGGAATAACAGGCAATTCATCTACTTTATTAAGGTTATGTCAATTAATGTGTTTTATCTGTTCTGGAAATCGGTTTACAATCGGTTTAACAATTTAGTAAGAATACTGAGATGGAAGAGCACGAAATCCAGTATCTTGCTGAAGATGGATGTCGGTTCTTTTAGTTCGTACATAAGTAATAACCATCACAGCAGATTCTAATATATTGAGTCGCACAGATAACATTTCGATACATCAGCAGTCAAGCATTTTGGTTCATCAATTTGATTAAAAGAATCTACAAGCACCTGAAGCTTAGGAGAAATTTCCCACTCTTTTTATTGTTTGGGAATTAAAACTCGCAGTGAGGGATTTTCCCATCGGTTTTGTCATTAGATAAGACTAGAGGATCCTTTGTTTTTCGTAAGCAAGACTTTTCGGTACGTTTATTTTGTTTTTCTCTCTGCTGTGTTTTGGTCCTGAGCTCATAACAGACCAACGCCTGAAAAACTACCCACCAGATCTTATCACATTGTATAATTTTTCGAGGAAATATGGCTTTTAAAAAACGTAAAAGCGGGGGAATTTTTCGCGGGTGCCCTGGCGGATAATTCCTCCAACAAGAACAATCTGCACATGTTTTCGTCTATTTCCATACCTGTCCGCCATAATTCCTCCAATACTTGAACCAAAGAGCGCGCTAAGAGCTTGAGAGAAGAAAACCCAACTCATAGAGTTTACAGGCCTCGATGTTACACATCCAAGCTCCAGCAACGTAGGCCCTATGACCGCAGCAGCCATCCCAAAGCTCAAGAAAGCCCCACAGTAACACAAAGTTGCTCGAGGACTACGTAAAAATTCCTCCTCATTTCTGTAGTCCCGGTTATTTGGTTGGGAATTCGAGGCATACGCTTTTGCGTTTCCCTTGTCTCGTTTGATCGTAGTTTCAAATATGCTCGGGACTTCTCCCTTGAAAAATTGATCCAGCATTTCGATATTCAGTCAACAGAAGTGCATATCTAAATTATCCAAAAGCTGAACATCATTTTCTAGCTCTTTCCTTGCTGTCTCACTCATTTTTAGAAGGACTTCGACGATCTCCAAGTTCGCCATCAAGTTCCCCGGCGACCGACAGAAATTCAGGAACTTGTGACGTCACCAACGTCAGCAAAACCATCCGATAGTTTCATTACCGAACCTCACATCTACATCTGAGTGGCTACCATTAAAAAATTTCACTAATTTCCCGTGATCCTGGACGCAAACTTATTAGACTATGTGCTGAAATCAGATTTTAGATCGAGTCTCCATTCTGTTTTGTTAATATTTATTATTTTAGTGGCAAATCATCGAATGAAGAGCCCGAGTTTGTATTGAGGTGATTAAAGATTAACGCTCAAACACTTTCAATAAAAGATTGATCAGTGAGTATGTATACTGGGGGAATTCCTTAGGAAATTTGTCTAGCTCACAAGGTTTATTTTTCAAGGAAAAAGTGCGTGAATTTGAGAAGTTTGTTTTCAAATTGCTTCATCAACGTTAAAAATAAGAATAGTTTGAGCCTAATTGGAAATTTCGGTTCCCAATTGTTCTCCCCATAGCAGCTGCTACTAAGTGATATAAATATCTTGAATTCCCAAATTTCGACGGATTTATTCCGCCAAGCACTTGTCAAAGCTCCTTTTTCTCTCACAACAATAATAGCCAACCCTCAAAATTATTTACTGTCAAAAACGTTTAAAACTTGCCGTGAAACATTCGCGCGTTTTTATTTTAGAAGCGAAGTGTTTCCATTTCGCGTATTATTTATAAATTTACTTCCATTTTGTGGATGAACTTGTAAATAATTTACACGTTTTTCTTTTCTAACAATAGCAGGAGTAAAGTAAGCTATAAGGACATTCATTATGAACTTCTTGAATGTTCAAACACAAAGCGTAAGTTTCTCATCTTTTTTTCTTAGATTCCTCGCAGCTTTTCGCTAACACTCCCCGCAGCCTCGTAACGAACACATTCCGTGTCTTAATGTTGTACTTTATCTATACCACAGCGCTGCCAAATCCCATTTCTTTAATTACTTTACTCTGAAATATTTCTGTTTTGAAAGTTTTGGCCAAGCATTGTAGCCCCAGACATTCTTGGCATGATTGAGTTGCGGTTTCATTTGAGATGAACCACAAGTGACATGGTCACGTGACGTGGCTGTGCATTCTTTCCCATCTTCCCTTGTTGTAAAATTTATACAATAACTGCAAGCCTTGGGATTTTATTTTTCACCAATCATGGAGTTAATATAGGCGGGAAAAAATCTGTGGAAAGTAGAGTATTAGATATATTCTTAGATGCTTCTTTACAAAGAAAATAACGAGGAAATTTTCATTAAGAATTTGTAAATGAATTTGTACAAGATTGGCATTTTCCGTGCATTCAGGGACAAATAGAAATGGCAGGATTATTTTTATTATATTGACGGGAGATTTTAATTACGATTTCCTTAATATGCAATGATCCTTCAATCCTGATATGGAAGAAATAAAGAAATAACAATTCCTTAACATTTCTAGAGAGTTCAAGGGTCTTAAGTAGCTGATTTATTTTCAAAAACAGAATAATTAGTCTAGGAGCTAACATCGAGTTTGTACGTATCTCCCCTTAAAATTCTATTTTTCATAATCCGATGACAGAAATGTAAAAAACATGACAGTGTTTCGAGATTTTACTAGTGGATTTTATATAGATAGGGAATATGTCAAAACTTTATTCAACACGTAAGAATACTGGAATACCAATGAGCTTCTTGCTTTTATTTGTCACCATCTCGATTAACATCTTTATACTGATTACTAGTCTAACTCTCTTTGTAACGCTTTTCTGCATTGTGTGGTACGTAATATTTACAATGTTTTTCTTGTAGCCAAAACATTTTCTCTTATAGAAACAATTATTTTTTGGAAGACCACTCGACAACTTCCCCTGCTTATAGAGACCTTTCCATGTAACGTGAAAAGTTGCGTGACAAGGGATGGATGTAACGTTCGCTTTTTCGCCATTGCATTGCATAGACTATAGAGTCGAAACATGAGTTGTGAAGCAAAACCACTATAAGCGGAAAGTGTAGCACTTTTTTCATAAATGACCTAATTTTCAGCAAGAGCTGATTTCGTATGACTGAAAAAGTAACGGCGCGATTCGTGTCGTGTTCGTGCAACGGTACTGCGCCGTGTCGTGTCCAAGCATTTTGATTGGTTGATCAGTCATTTCGCGTGATGTGATTGGATTAATGTTCACGAGAAGGCAAGTTCCGTTCCGTGCCGTGTGTAAGCATTTTGATTGGTTGATCAGTCATTTCGCGTGATGTGATTGGATTAATGTTCACGAGGGGGCAAGTTCCGTTCCGTGCCGTGTCTAAGCATTTTGATTGGTTGATCAGTCATTTCGAGTGATCTGATTGGCTGAATGTTCTCGAGGGGGCGAGATTCCGTGCCGTGTCCGTACCATGTTCCTTGCCTTTTCACAGCCATACGAAATGTGCTCTATAGTAACTGATGCGACACTGATATGATAAAGCCAATTTGAAACAGAAAAATTAACTTTATTTGAGCCGACACCAGCATGACAAAAGTTCTTATTTTCAGTGCTATGCGCCCTCCTAGTTATAATAGCGAGCGCACTTTCCTAGATAAATTCCAAATTGTAGGAAATCATACGACTCGAGTTCAATTGGAATTTATTTGCACGAGTTGTTTTTTCAAAAAGTATCTGAAAATTGCACGAGTCGCAGGCGAGTGCAATTTGAGCTTTTTGAAAAACCTACGAGTGTAAATAAATTCCAAATGAACGAGAAAAGTCGTATGATTTCCTTTTAATAATACACATGTAAAAATTCAAAATCTGCTTACAAGCTGAACAAGCCGCACGCATTTTTCCTTGATTGAAATCTGGACTAAAACCTGACAGAATTTGAGCATGAACAAATAACAAAGTTTCCATAAAATAGCTCTTTTTTTGCACTTTGTTACCTAAAAACTGTTCTGCTCTCAGCCAATCATCAGAATGCAGAAAGTTTTTTCATGTGTATTATTAAGGAAATAACTGCATTTTCCCCAGCGCGCGCGTTTTGAGTTCATTCTAAACAATATAAAACGCATGATGCATTGTGGTAAATTTGAGAACAACTGGCATGGAGTGTGGGGGGGGGGGGGGGGGATGGAGAAATGGAAGAAATGGGGGGGGGGGAGTGGGGGGGAATGGAAGACCTAAACAGGAGACCCATTCCTAATATCTTTGAAGAGCCTTAACCGCCATTTCGTCAGCCTAGCAACATATAAAATAAACATATAAAAATCCATTTCCATCGGCTGATTAGGGAATGTAATATGATATTTTTAATAGTCGGTAAATCAACTTATTATTTTGTTTGTGGAATAAAATCAAAACAAAGATGCGGCTGACTGGCGTTCTATAATTACCAGCATCTAGCGCGCGCGCCATTTCTGATTTCCCTGGGGCCGGTTCCTAGAAGGCCAGTAAAGAGTTATCAGTGGATAAACGCTTATCCAACGGATAAATCCTGAACAAAACCTATACAACAGATAACTTTTATCCGTGGATAACTTTATCCAACCTTTCAGGAACCGACCCCTGGATGCTTCTCACAAATAAATGCGATGCGTTTAATCCAAGTTAGTCGTAATTACGTGTGCCGACGATTTGAGCATGACATCGACAACGAGCTTATGCACGGTTCGCAAGGATTTGTGTGAAGTAGCCAAGGATGTGCGTAGCGCCAATCTCATTCCAAGAGTATCTTGTCGGCGCAGCGACAGGATACAGCCCCGTGCACTGGAATGATCACTTTTTTATCAGATTTGGATAGTCTTCACTGAGTGCGCATGCGTTTCACCATAGCGCTGGCCTAAACGATAGGCGGGCTCTGGGAACGAGATTACGTGCAACGCATGCTGTTTTTCAGGCGTTTCTCCTAATTATGGAGTTTTGCCCGAGCAAGTGGCCGAGCGCGCGCTTTCAATTAACTGTAGCCTGAACTGTGGGTGGTGCTCTAAACGTTTTGGCACCGGGCTGATACTGAGTTTGTAGAACTAGGACTGTCAGCTAATGTCATCCTTGTACGTTCATCTCTACAGTCTGTATGGGAGGCGTGTTCCCTGCCTCCACGTTTGGTTGCGGAGCCGCCTTGGTCTGGTCGCCGTACGGGGCACTGCCGGGTCCCTGGCCGCACCACACGAACCAGAAAAACCCGAACATATCTGTAAAGATACGAGTAGGAAGTACTTGGATTAGCCTGGCCAGTACGCCTTGAACATTTCCCATTACAACTACCAGGCTACACTGGTGAGCCAATATTTTAGAACTATATATACAATTTCCAGTCTAACTAGTTTTTGCTAGTGAAAAGTATGTTTGATTCAGATGTCACTTATGATTAAACTCTCGTTAATTATGACATTGATTCATTGCTTGTTGAATGAACATTGAGTATCCTTTTGATGCTTTGTCTTTTGACTGGTCGCGACAGGTTCATTTTTCGGCTTGAAAAATGCCGGTCACAAATGCGTCAAATTCTAAAACCTAAAAGAGTACTTCTGTTTTTCTCACTAACCTTGCCCTTCTATTGTCCTTAGGAGGATGAAAATGAGCAGAGCTAGAAAGCATGCGCAGAACGCGATGGCGAGGAAACTGACGGGACCAAGTCTCTCGAATATCTACAAGTGAAACAAGTAGCACAATCAAATAGGTATGAATACACTCAACCTTTATTAGGATTTTAGTGACAAAGTCTCATTAGTTTGAGCCGCTTTGCAGTACCTTTTTGCCTTTTATGATAGTGTAAACTCAGATGATCCGAATTGAGATAAAGGTGGGGGTAAAAATTAGCGGGATCGGAATATTTTTGGATTTTTTTAAAAGAAACTTGGTTTGTTTGTGGGACATAACAACAGTAACTATGGCTTTGAATGACAGGCCCGATCTATGAATTTGGTCGCCGAAGCGCGGAAATCAAGGCGTTTCTTTGCTTGAGTGACCATCAAACAATGGGTTTCAAGGACCAAAGACCAATTACAGGTTTTTCTTGAGCTGTACAGTTTCCTTTTTCCGAACAGAAATGAGAGCAATGATTTTACAACATACAGAATGCTTCTTAATTTAGCTAGTAGCACTTACCTGCCCCACTAGAAGGGGCAACAGGAGCTCACCAAGGGCCGCACTCATGATCATCACGCTAGTTACTGGTGCTGATAACAGGAAAAACACGTACCACAGTGAAATATTGAAGACAATTTTTTGATGTTTTTCATCTTTGAAATCTTATAATTTTCTTAATGTGATTCTGATCCCTAAAGTAAGCATAACGTATATGTAGTTCTAACAGCTCCATCTTTCAAAGTTCAGGCTTGAATCGGCAGAATGCTTGTTGTTCTAGCGACATTTTGTCCAAAACATAGCTTATGTAAAGGCTTTGATGGACACTCCAGGCAGTGGCTGCAGAAATCGCACTGAACATACATTGAAATTCCAAACCGTACAATCACTTATAGATACTCAATCAATTTTTCATTACCACCGTATGCATTGCTACGCGACCTCAAAATTCATTGTTGGGCGATTGGCGATTTTACGCAAGAAAATTGTAATGTCAATTTTCTTGAACCAGAAAGTTAAACCTTCGAGTCAAGGAATCCAATTGATAGCTTAAACCATTTTGGTTGATCTGGTAATCAATGTCGGCCCTCTGAAGTAGCCGAATCCAACGTTCTGGTTTGATTGACGGCTAAAAATCGCCAATCGCCCATCGCAACATTGAATTTTGAGGTCGCGTAGCAATGCATACAGTGGTAAACGATGCAAAAACCATCCGCAAAGTGGGTGCGAATTTTGCCATCTCAAACTCATTAATAATTCGTCAAGGTTAAACAAAGTAAATCATAAGCGTGAAGCTGGAAATCGTTTGAAAAAACGAGGCACAACTGGTCGGTGTTTTTGGAAATCCTGATGAAACACTCTGGCTCGTGTTTGATATATTACAGAAGACACTCCACGATATTGCAGTTCGATGTCTGTTTACCACGCCTTTAGTTGTTTCTTAACAATGTGCGTCTTTGATTTCGTCAAACTCTACTTCCCGCCTTTCCTATTCAATCGTATTACCTGTCATGTCAATGTAGTACTCGGCTAGAGCAATGCATGTCGGGAAGACGCTACTCATGAACAGACCGACTCCAGCTGTCCCTACCCATAAGGCAGACTCGTGATTCTCCATAAGGAGCATGAGAAATGTGCACACCACACAGCCAATCTGCCGAGAGAGAGTACAACTGCATTTAGGCTTCATCTTCGCCATGAGTCGGCCTTGTGGGACCCTTCTCATAAGGCAGACTCATGGTTCTCCATAAGGAGCCTGAGAAACGTGCACACTACACAGCCAATCTGCCGAGAGAGAGTACAACTGCATTAAGGCTTCATCTTCGCCATGAGTCGGCCTTGTGGGACCCTTCTCATAAGGCAGACTCATGGTTCTCCATAAGGAGCCTGAGAAACGTGCACACTACACAGCCAATCTGCCGAGAGAGAGTACAACTGCATTAAGGCTTCATCTTCGCCATGAGTCGGCCTTGTGGGACCCTTCTCATAAGGCAGACTCATGGTTCTCCATAAGGAGCCTGAGAAACGTGCACACTACACAGCCAATCTGCGGAGAGCGTCATTACACCTGCATTAATGCTTCATCTTCGCCATGAGTCCGCCTTTTGGGGCCCTTCCCATAAGGCAGACTCATGGTTCTCCATAAGGAGCCTGAGAAACGTGCACACTACACAGCCAATCTGCGGAGAGCGTCATTACACCTGCATTAATGCTTCATCTTCGCCATGAGTCCGCCTTGTGGGGCCCTTCCCATAAGTGAAGTCCAGTCAGGGGGACTAAAGCCTCCCTGTAGCAACAGGAGCCCTGAGACAGTAAAGCTGCAGCATTCACGCTCGCCACGAGTTCATCGTGACTCATGGTTCTCCGCGAAAAAGCACGAGAAACGTGACAGTAAAGCTGCTGGCTTTCATGCTGACTTTTAATGACTAGTCTGAGATTTTTATCCTCAAGTTTGGGCACGAGAGTTATCGTCTGCACGACGCCTGGGTTCACTATTGTCTGTCCCAGAGAATCTATTAGTTATCGTAACAGAGTGTATGTGGCAAATAACTTACTAAATCAATAGTCATCATTGTGGGTGGCTTGAGGTAGAGCGCAATGCCAATGGCGAGGAATCTTCCAATTGATAATGATCCCTAAAGTAAAGAAATAACAAGATGTTACTTCTCGCATTTTAAGGATTCAACAGCCTCCTCCTTACTACCCCAAAATCCCATCCTAGAAAACTAGTCAATGCGATAGGTTCACTCTATATTGGCTGCTTGCCTCCCCCCCCCCCCCCCCCCCCCCCCCCCCCCCCCCCCCCCCCCGATAATCTCTTAACTACAGACAATATCATCTCTCAACTTTGAGAGACTCTTTCACTTACCCAAAATAGCGAGTTGAGATACGCGGCGTGGTCGGTTTTCATGTGTACGGCACCCTTAACCGCATATGAATAAACATATGCACCAAACGTCGCCTAGAAAGTGAATGAATCTTTTTACCGTGAATGTCATAACTAATTTGCAGAATAACGTCATAAAATAAGTTTGGCTCAAACGATTGTTTTCATACTTTCTTAGAATAATATTCTTCCTACGAAGGTTACGATAGCAAAGATTCAACAGATTTCATTATTTCGTTTCAAAGATGTAGGAATTTGCTTTCGAAACATCAAATTTACGTTTCCTCATTTATAGCTTGGCTATTTCAAGATATCCTGCAGCTGTATGATCTGTATTAATGGGTGCACAATAAATGTCAACAAATTATTATTATTGTTAAATTATTATTATTGTTAAATTATTATTATTGTTAAATTATTATTATTATTATTATATGATTGCTTAATAAGAATAACTAACAATTACAGAGATCTAGTTTAAAAGCATAATCTAATAGTAAAAGTTTTACAAAAGTCTTGAATTCCGAAATAATTACCCGCGGGCCACCGTTAGTGTCATAACCGTATAAGAAATCAAGAAAAGCTTGTTCCTGCTACATCAGAAAGTTCAGACAAGAGTGCGTGTATGAATGGTGATGACTTGACTTACCATAAGCCCGTCATATAGGAGTAATATAAGTGACGTCAGCACCGTTACCATGATAACGCGTGGTTTCTGGTCTTCCCCGAACACTCGTAACCATGGTGATTTCCCATTCAAGTAAAGCGCCACTATATGGTGATTGTAACCTAGGGGCGTAGGGTAGGGAAAATTTGTTGAAGTAATCCTGTGCTAAAGCCGGACAAGGGTATTGAACGGTAGGGAAAGTGTTCGCTAGACCCTTTTTAGAATTTCCCGCCCTGAATATTTATCACCCGTAGCTGTGCGCTAGATTGGCAACAAAATGCCGGCGCTGTTTTTTTTTTTGTTGTTGTTGTTGTTGTAAGGATTTTTAGCCAAAATAATAGACTGGCTCGCAGTCTAGAATTCCAGGGTGAGATATCGCAAGAGCTGTTCCGTTTCCAGGATGGGGATTCTTAAAATGGGGATTTCCAGTTGGAAATTCTGGCTCGGGGAGAGGCTACTCAAAATTCCCATCACGAAATAGCTGAAGCTGGAGCCTCAACGAGGCTGTGGATTTTTGTTGTTGCTGTGCTTATTTCCATTCAAGAAGGGCATTTACAAATATTTTGGTGTTAGGGAGGTTTTTTGTGACATTGAGAGACCGTCATGAGGTCATGCGTCATGACGTTCTCTATCGAATCTTGGAGTCCAATACCTGGATTACTTATGGTCTGACTACCGTACAAAGACAGATCTTGAGTTGCTGAGGCCTTGAGTTTCTCCAGCTTACGTGTGAACAGCAGCCACAGAAGTCCAAATATAACAGGAAGCTGCGAACAAATGGTTTGGTTACCCTGTGGTGCGGCTTATTGTGATTACGTTCTTTGTACGGATTTGTGTCTATGTACTGGTTAACCTGTGGTGCGGCTTATTATGAGGAAGTTCTTTGTACGAATCTGTGTCTATGTACTGGTTACCCTGTGGTGCGGCTTATTGTGGGGAAGTTCTCTGTACGAATCTGTGTCTATGTACTGGTTACCCTGTGGTGCGGCTTATTGTGGGGAAGTTCTCTGTACGAATCTGTGTCTATGTACTGGTTACTGTTGTGGTGCGGCTTATTGTGGGAAGTTCTCTGTACGAATCTGTGTCTATGTACTGGTTACTGTTGTGGTGCGGCTTATTGTGGGGAAGTTCTCTGTACGAATCTGTGTCTATGTACTGGTTACCCTGTGGTGCGGCTTATTGTGAGGAAGTTCTTTGTACGGATTTGTGCCTATGTTTACCCTGTGGTGCGGCTAATTGTGGGGAAGTTCTTTGTACGGTTCTGTGTCTATGTACTGGTTACTGTTGTGGTGCGGCTTATTGTGGGGAAGTTCTTTGTACGAATCTGTGTCTATGTACTGGTTACTGTTGTGGTGCGGCTTATTGTGAGGAAGTTCTTTGTACGAATCTGTGTCTATGTACTGGTTACTGTTGTGGTGCGGCTTATCGTGAGGAAGTTCTTTGTACTCACATGTGCAAGAGCCACGATCCAGTAGGCCCATCTCACGTGACTATCTCGATGGACAGACTCCTGCGTGTAGTACACCTGTAGATCATAGATTGTAGTAAGAAAGTCGCCGTTTTGTGTCTTGACTGTTGTTATTAGATTATGATAGATTCAAGACATTTAGCTTACGCGTTTTTTTTTTAATATTTACTTATCTATTTTGCTGGGCTCACCTGTAATTCAGTTTGTACTGCAATGGGTGAAAATAAAGAAACAAACAAACAAACAAGTTCCATGCATGGCTTGGAATGGAAAAGTGGTAATGCCATGACGGCGTCATATCTATTTTCACCTGTGAAGTGTTATCAATACCAGTGCTGGTGTTGGCGTAAGGCCACTCATCTACGATGGTGGTGTAGTTCACTATGTACACGCACTGTTGCCGTAAGAAGGGACGCGCCACGAGTGGGGTGATAAAACCACCAAGACCGTACGTGAAATGGAGCGCCTGGAGAGAATAACAAGAGGATGGTAGTGCTTCTTGTGTGCGCGGAGCATATGAAGAATGCCATGGCTGACTCTCACCTGAAGATATGGCGAAACCTAGAAAAGGAAGAGAAAGGAAATATGTATTAAAGATAGCAACCCGCAGATAAATTAATTTATAGAGGAATGGAAATTGCAGCCATATGTTTTTTTCATAAGTTTTTACGTCTTTTCTGATCTTATTCTTTATGACACAGTTCTTTTCTAAGCGTCATCAGATTGACGCTGAATTCAAGCATTTGGCTAACGAGACAAAATGTCTGAGGCAAAAAGTATCCATGGATAAATACTAGTCATTTAAGCTTCCACCAAAGCAATCGTTGAAGATGGAAGGGATGCTGAAAACGTACATTTGGTGTAATAGAAGGGAATTGTTTGGGCTCGGAAGTGAACCCAATTAGGGCTAAAAACACTTCGTCATAAGACGAGGAGGTTTTTCGTTGTATTTCTTGAGTTCGCGTTGACGCATTTACGTCTAGAATCTGGTTAACGTTTGGCATTGGGTGTAACATTTCGCCCAGACATGCTGTATCCTTAAAGACCCTGTGTCCGATAGGTGTGACAATGTTATCATCTGTTTGTTGTGTTGATCTTATACGGTAAGAAACTTTCAAAATAACACCATTAGTTTGCGGTTTTCTGCTAAACAATGTATAATAAAACAATCATTAACTTTGGTTTATGTGATATCCGAATAATCAATGTCTCGCCAAGTGAAATCCACTTGTCTCGACATTGATTATTCCGGATATCACGAAAACCTAATCCAATTATTGCCTTAGACTGGCTGCCTCTTACCTGTTTTCCGTACATGCGAATTAGCTGAAATGTAGTGAACGTATCTGTAGCTCCAAAACACCCACCGTAGATCCCCGCGAGAAAGAGCATCAGTACAAACACCCTGCACATCGGTATCAATATAATGCATGCTGCACTCACACCGAGGGCGACGGATAGTAACAAGTTTGCGTTAAACCTATCAAGAATCAAACACACCCTTGCTGAGTCGTTGATAGTAAAACAAAAGCTCATTAATTGTCAAAAGTCAGAGAAGCCCTTGCTAAGCTCGTTGATAGTAAAAAAAAGCTCATTGATTGTCAAGAATCAAACAAACCCTTGCTAAGCTCGTAGATAGCATAAAAAATCTAATTGATTGCTAAAAGTCAGAGAAGCCCTTGCTAAGCACCTTGATAATAAAAAAAGCTAATTTGATTTTCAAAAGAAGCCCTCGCTAAGTTCGCTGATGGTAAAAAAGGCTCACTTGATTGCCAAAAATCAAAGAAGCCCCCGCTAAGTTCGTTGATGGTAAAAAGAGCTCATTGATTGTCAAAAATCAAAGAAGCCCTTGCTGAGCTCGTTGAGAGTAAAAAAAATAGTGAGACCTTTGCTCGTTGGGCACGTCTGCTGTTTGTCAGCTTGTTCCAAGGACTTATGCCATTTGCATATGTCAAACCATATCAATTTGTCTGATTTTAAGTAATTATACTAGGGTTTTTTATCCTGAATTTTAAATGCTATGTACAAATGAATTTGCAATAGATATATGATAAAGATTTATGAAATTGTAAATAAAAGGCTGGGTAGGGAAAACGCGCTCCCATATTGGTCACCCTTTGCCCCATAGAATCACTGAACTAGGGCCACAGCTCCATGTTTTGTCATTGTAACCATGGTTACCATGAGGGATCCCTATATAGGCAGTTTAACTGGATTTGTTTTGCGCTGTTCCCCGGGGCTGGTTGTTGACTTGATGGGTTATTTTCGACTCAGTGGTGTAGCCGAGGTTTAAGGCGTAGGGGAGACTGTCTGGATGTAGGATTTAGGCGTAAAGAAAATAAGAATAACATCCTTTGTCTTTGATCATATTATAAATGAGTTGCACCCCTAACTGGTGCATTTGATTAAAATTGCTATTAACGCCTACATTGCCTCCCACGGATCTCCTTCAAGAATTCCTAATGTTGTGTGGTGGGTATGGCCAAATATTTCTTTTCAGAAAGAGAAACCGCGTTTCCTAAGTAAAAAACGTTGTATAACACCTATCCAGCGAATAGAAAGATTTAGCAACGCTGATAAACTAGTTATTCGAAGCTTCATTAAGATCAGCTATAAACTATTCTTCAAAACTCCCACCTTCGCCTTCGGTGCAAATCGTCCTGCTTGAATATCCCCTTGAATTTATTATGGTTTTGAGTTATTACTGATTCTATTAGAAAAAGTGATAACTTTTTCTTCGCTGTTAAAAGCAATGTCACCATAAGTTATTTCTTTATCAAGAGCTATGACTAGAACGAGCCGGCAGGTTTTTCAAAACAGTATCGAGAAAGGGTGACCACTTTATAAGCAATGGTTTCTTACGTTTAGACTTGTCTGTTTGTTTATAGCGGAGCGCAGCGAGTGAGCATTTGTTTATTACGGCTCTCTATTTTGAAAGTGTAAATGGGGAACTATCCGCAATAATTTCAAGTGCTAATGCGACGAAATCGCACTTCTATCGTCTGAAAATCAATAAGAAAGTTAAATTGGGATGGATCATCTCATTGACGGGAAATTTCGCGCGTGAATGTGGCGTTCTTCCCAGTTTTGAGCGAAGCGTGGGTTGCCTCGCTTTACTACCAAACTCATCCAAACTGCAATTGTTACAGGAATGCAGGAAATCAAAAATTAATGTCGCCTTTTGTGCGTTTGAGCTATTTCACCCCTCGGTGTCGAAACGTTTCAAAGCAAAAGCTATTCATAAACTACAGTGTTGAGGTTGTCGCCTGCCGCTTGCAAATAAATTCAGGCCCAGAACTCGTTAATTTTTAATTTTTTAAAAGAATAAAAAGTGACATAAGGCGGACTGGAGAAGATTGCTTGGGTAAAAACAGAATAATAAAAAAAACTTAATAGAAAACTCTCTCAGTTTATTAAGAGAACAACTTCTCGACGAAAAGAATTTAATTTTCTCTGACTTCCAGCGTTTGCTTATCTGTTTGTAATTCCAGGTTTTAAATAGTTTATAACTTGGAACAATAAACTTGACAATATATTTCAGATCGCTTCACCTTGGAAGCAGTTCTTACTTCTTATTCGAACTGTTAATAATTTATTCTATTTGATTGTTTGCATCTAGCGTTGGAGGTAACGAAACGCTTAAAACTAATTCTTTTAATTTTCTTCCACCCGTGAAATGTCGCTTTCAATCTCGGCTTGTTTCTTTCTTATCTTCCTAGAAATCTGGCCTTTCTACTGAATAATACCTATTTTTACCAAACCTGACAAACTGGAGAACCACTCAGGATTAGATTTCTATTGAATAGAAAATATATTCCGACATAATTTGGCATTGTGAATTGAAACATTATTTTTTTTTCTGGTTGAGAACTCCTTTATTTTTTTCATGACCGTTATTACAAAGTTTAGCAGTTGAAGAGATTTGTTTTATTAAGTTAGCTTCATAACTTGTGATCATCCTACAAGATAGTACTTGATTAAAATAATTCGTAAAATAAAATTTTCTCACTTACCTGTCAGCAAGAATCCCTCCACTTGTCGATCCAAAAACATTGCACAAGTCGTGAACAAAAAATAGTAAGCTCATAATCGTGATGGTTTGGCCTGTCAAGCATCGCAATTCCAACAGAGTTGGTCCTAGAACTTCATCCGACATTCCAAACACCATAAAAACACCACAGTAGCACATGGCTGCCTTGAAATTCCTTGGGTTTTCCCCGATAATCTCCAGAACCCTCTGTTTGAATGGCACTTTCTTTTCAAAAGTCTGGCTGTCCACATCTTCCGTGTTAAAAAGTGGTTCCTCTTCATCATCGGACGACGATTCAATGAAAGGTTCCATTTTGGTTGCTTCAGAGGGTTATTTGGTATTAATAAATAAGAGGAAAAATCACTTATTCTTCTGGGCGGCAACTTAAGAGTCTTTGTTCGGAAGTCCTTTAACTCAGTCCTGAAGAATTCCAAACTTTCTTGTCAAAACCAAAACTCGTTCCCATTTTCCATTTTCAGTTTACCCAGAGAGTTTCACGAGGTCATAAATCCCGCGCACCGCATGAATTTCATTTCTCGAAAAGCCAGCTTCAAGAGCCTCTCAAATGTTCAACCTAGTCGGGCTTTCTGTTGGACGCTCCTCGGCTGATTTTTTGCATTTGTCGTTAGTCTAACTGTGTTCCTCCGTATTTATTTGAGAATGGTTGACTAACGAAATAATGTTTGCCACATTCTATTATGGCAGCCAATCACTGAGGGCTATTCACGCAATTTGCCGGCATGACTTATTTGCTCGTAAAATCATTGTAATATTGTGGTTCGTTCTTTGCCTCTTTCTCCAAGAAACCCCATGTAAGGTAATATTTTCTATGCGAAGTGTTTTTAGATAGCTGTGGACCGCCGTTTTGAAAATTGGATTTGAGTTAAGGGATTGATTTTGGATTCCTTGGATTCCTCCAGACGACATCATATATATTCATTTGTTTGCACTTTTGGCTTTTAAAATGTCGAGATGTAATCGCATTGCGGGTGAAGGGGAATACGAGAATTATCATTTTCTAATGAGCAATCACTCATTCTCGGCTCTTCTCTTGGTTTTTAAACGGTCAATAAACCTTAAGCGCATATCTATTGACTTTTTTCTCATTAGGACATAAGTGAGACCGACCCAAATTCTTTTACTTTTGAGAGGCACAATCGAAAACATGCTCCTAAGCAAGAAAAAAGAAAAACAAATTATGTAGTTAGCTTTAAAAAGAAAAAAGAAAAAAAGCCAGAAGCTGCACTTACTTAATTCTTTATATGAAAGTCATAATAGCTAAAAAATAAATGAAACATAACCTCATTTGATATTGTGATCATTCATAATCGGCGATAGCTCGAGGTAATTTGTGTCCATTAAAACGATGAGAAGGTTTCAAATTCCGGAATCCTTTCCATTTTTTGCAATCATTTTGCAAACTAATCATGGCAAGAAAGTACTTTGGGTTTATATTTGGTTTGCCAATATAATTGTATTCTGGATAATTCTATCTTTTCTACGAATTTGATCCTGAAAAATCTTTTGGTTATGGTGAAAAATTGCATGAATACTTTGAGTGCATCCTTTTCGATCGACCCGCCCGTTCTTCTGCTCAAATAGAAAATCGCTGGTTGAAACTTCAAGCGATATGTCGCCTTTGATTTTACCCAGAAAACCTTGCGAACCACGTTGCTCACTCGGGACTCCACCAATGGCCTTGAAGGCAAAAAAGTATTTTGTTATTTCAAGTGTAAATAGTTACTAGATAGCGGCAAATATAAGAGTATTGTTGATACTAAAGTCAACGTTCAAGAATGCCCTTGAAACGGCCAGAATCACAAACAACCTGTAGCGCCCAAAGCTATTGCTTTCCTTTTCAAAGTTCAATTGCCTTGAGTGTTTCAATGTTTACAATACTGTAAGTAAAACACGCGAGTATTGAGCCGTTTGAATATAATGGTGTTTCTTGTGAGTTTCGGTTGCCTTTTTCGACCTGAAATTCCGTTGAAGGTGTTTAGTATTTCACTTGCCACAAGCTCAACACGAACACAACAAGAAATCAAACTTATGAATAACTAATGAGGTTTCAGAACAGCGCTGGCCGCCAAGATGAGACATAGGTAGCTTACCGACTACAAGAAATAGATTTATTTGAAAATATTTCGCGAGAAAAACAAGAGAACTAAGAAAATAAGGGATGTGGGCACTTTTGAGAGAATTAGGACCACGCCTAGTTGACGAGGGGGAGAGAAAGCTGTCTTCAAAATGACATTTGTCAAGGACATGAATTATAATTTGATATTTACCCAAGGAGAGGTGCATTCACTATCCCTATGACGAAAGCAGGGCGATATGAGTTTTACCCACCTTTTAGGAGTTACTATAACACAAGACAAGAAACCAAGAAATCGAAAAAAGAGCAAAGATGATAGTGAATTAGACTCTAGTGAGAACACACGTGCTGGTAGGGTTCGTTCTTTCTCACTCTCCTGTGCTGCGGATGCTTCTTCTCGTTCGGGACCACTATGGCAATTTTAGGACCTACACTTATAGAACTCGGGCATTTAGTAAATCATGGATTGAATATGATGAGCTGGTTGTTCTTTACTCAAGCTGCATATGCACTGTTGGGTGCTATTATGGCTGGCATCATTCTAGACAAGTAAGTTTACTTTCAATATCGTGTGCCCTAGTAAATATCTGCTGCACTTTAATGGCTTAGGTTTATTGCTGTTGAATACCACACAATTGATGGCCAGTATTGTCTTTAACACTCCCTTTTAAGTGCTGGATATGCCCTATATTCTAACCATATGCTGGCCTGTACCTTATCAAACGCGTAATCACCTGTGAAGTCAGTGAACCACCTGTAAGGCTTGAGTATTTAAAGGCCATGTGCTGCTAACGTTGCTTACGAAGAGGTATATTATGTATACATTTTTTGGACGTACAAATTGTGAATCAATTGAATGGAAAAATACTAGTCTGAGCTCAGAAACAAGAAAGCTACCACCTTATTCCTTGTTGGTTAATGAAAGGGAATTAAGATTACTGATTTGCGTTGTGTGTGATTCTTGTACCGACAATTTGTGTATCAGGAAAGTGTTTTCCTGATCTCAGGAGCCTCGTTTTTATTAAAAATTAACATTATAGTGGGTTTAGGCCGCTACACACCCTTTTGCGTAGTACAGGCTTTCCTCGGAAAGAAAGCCAGACAAATGTCGTGACGGAAGCCCAGCCGACTGCACTAGCGTAACAAGGCAAGGATCCGATTGGCTCAAAAGATTTAGGCCACAACGAAAGCCAGACAAATGTCGCGACGGAAGCCAGCCGACTGCACTAGGCGTAACATGGCAACGATCTGATTGGCTCAAAAGGTTTGAGTGGCGGAACAACAAATCCCAAAATAAATACGTTTCTTTTCGTTTCTTTGTACATTTTTTTACATAGCAACGAGCCGAAGGTTAGTGTACTAGTGAGGTTCTAATAAACAAAATAAACGATTATGCAGACAATTACTGTTTTCTGCGATAGGCAACTAGACGCGTTATTTACTATTTTTACTTGAAAGTCTTTCCATCTTTTGTAGCCCGAAAAGTGTCACGGGTAGACCACGGATAAAGGAGCCGGTGCACCCTGCCAATCGTGCAATAAATTTTAATTTGAAAAATTTGAACGCACAACATTTCTCTGTAGCCAGGAGAGTTGTCACTCTCGAGCTGGGAAAAATTATCATGAGCTGAGTCGATCTCAAAACCGGCATGTTACGCAGGAGCGATAATGACGATCACGATTAAGAGAGTGAACCTGCTGAACGTTCGTTAACTTGTGTTGCCAGAATTGGTTTCCTCGTCCCCAGATCTCTCTTAAGGGGAAGTGGGAGAGGCGCGCGCGCCATCCTGTCCCCTCCCCAAAAGATAGAGATGGGGATGAGATTACCGTGGCATAACAAACAAACAAAACTCAGGTAAATATGACAGATCTTGTTGATTTAATATGTAAAAAGAGATCATTTTAATATTTAATATGTAGAGATCATTATTTTCGTTCAGATAGGTTTTCCATAATTTATATGCAGCAGCCTTGTCCCAGGCGTCTTGAGTGGGTTCCCCGAGTACGGACAGCTCTTGGGTGACGTCACATCTCCTATTTAACCACAGGAAACCCGCCCAGAGCGCCAGAAACTAGTTCCGGCACTGGCAACTGGCGGCCACTTTTATTGTCTTCCACTGTAATATATTTGTCGACCCTATCATGCCCTTGTTATACAGTACGAGAATCCTATTCCAGTCCTGCACGCAGATCCGGTTGCTGCAATGCCCTTCTCGATGACAAAACACCTCTGTGATCAATTGTGGAGTTCTCCTTACGTCCTCACTGACTACTGTCTTATTACATCCGGGACTCCAAGTAGCACTGACCGATCTTACCCTGGGGAGGGTGGGGAGCACATTTGGTCCGAGATCTTGCTGCCTGGTTCCTTGTCCAAAGAAGACCGAGGAATTGCCTCTTAGAATCAAAAATGTTGACACTGTATAGCTGCGCCTGGGTTGCTTGACATTCGGTTGGCTGTTTTGAGCACTGGCGGCTGGCGGGACGTTGATGTGAGCAAGGCTGACAAAGACGAGTAGGTCGACGAGACAGAGGAGAGAGGGTATTCCAATAAGCTGGAAAATACATTGTAAACACGTTGTATTTCGTTCGTTCGTGTTCATTTTGTATATTTAGTTCGTTTGTCTGTTCGTTCGTAGGACCTTCCGCCCGTGTTGGGCGGGGGGAGGGGGGAGTGACATTGTGAGTGAGTGAGGGAGGGGGAGTGACAGTGACGCGTTGTGTCACGGCTCCGGATAGTTTTTATCTCCTACAAGAGTGACAATGTTTTTGTTATCAATACTGCCAGAAATTTCCAAATACGACTGCTTGATGTGTCAGAAACGAAACGAAGCAAATTCAACAACCAACCAATCAGGAGACGAATTAAGGACGACTTGCGTTTACTTTGACCACAGAAAACAAGAGCTACTGTTTTTCTTCTTCTTTGCAGTCGTATTGGCTGAACCAAGACCCAATACAAGGAACCAATAGGAACTTGTAGAAACACAAGTCTAATTAACTTTCGACAGTCGTCTGAAATCCGCTGTAATATGAAAAGGATCAATATTGACCACGTGATGAGTGCCATATGTCAGAAAACTCTTGTCTCGCTTATATTTATTCCTGTAAATAGAGTATCAAATCACGCTAATTTGTTTTTAATTGCCGGGGCGCGGGAGAAAAAATAGGTACCCAAAGGGTACACAAGTCTACGGTGCATGGCAAATAGACTAATTTTGTAGTTATGAAAGTACAAAATTGTAAAGAGTCCAATGGTTGTAGTTCAAATTTTTTTTGCTGCTGCCATAGATAAGTTGCAGAGTTTCAAACTTCTTATTCACACTCACGACATAGCAACATAAGCATAAGGGTGCGTCATCAAATCAAACTTGTTTGAATGCGATTTTTCTTACGGACTCGCTCACTCATGTATACGATAGCAATAATCGTCAGTGCCCTTTTGCATGGCGTACCGTAGACTAAAACGACATGGATTTACCTTCCGCTGACGCATTCTGGATACTTTACAACTGTTTCACCAACGCAACACGCCTCTAGTAGTTGCCACTAGGAGTACTCCAAAGCTATGCTTCTTCTCCGCGTATCCGTATGGCAAGCGTGTTTGACAGTTTTATAGCATCCAACGAGGAAATATATACTTAGAATACACGCATTTCGTAACCTCTCTCACAACTCTCTGCTTTAAGCAATATTACGCAATTTAGATTTATTATAGTCTACATTGTCAGATTGACATTTTCGTCTAAAATTCCCCTGCATTATCTTGTTGTTCTGTCAGGTGGCGTATGCAGCTAGTACAAGTTCCGGGCCGAAACAAGTAAAAAAAAAACTTAAATAAGTATTAAATATTCTACAATATGTTGTAGAACTTACAGAAAGTATGTTGCCATTCGCTGCATGTAAAAGTAGCTAAAAGAGACATCTGGAACTTTCGTGGAGAAGCCACGATTAAATGTCGGAATAATATAGAGGATTGAAATCTTATTAGCGGATTATCGGAACTAGCATCGAAAGTGGAGCTATTAATTTCCGTTGCCGCATGCATCGGTGTTTTGGTATGTTTTATAAAGCTTGGTGTCGCGAGGTTCTATTCTCGGCATGCTTTCGATGTGCAAAAAACTAATAAGAGATTTCGGAACGGTTCGGTTATAGCCTTTTGAGCCTTTTGTGTTGCACACCATGTTTCGGTTAATGTTGCTCACAAACTCATGTATCACGAGCCATGCTTCATGGTTCGAAATAATCATTCTTACGTAAATCCCAACAGTTCATGTCAAATAATGTCTCAGAGTAGTCAAAGGCCAATTTCAAAAGGAGCCCATTGAATTATATTTATACATTCTCACTGCATATATAACTAGCCCGACACGAAGGAATTGATAAAAGTTGGATGTTGTGGAGCCTGCGCAGTGTGGGCATCATGCTTAGCAGCCCTATTTTATAATTCTTGCTCCACACACCCAAATCAGTTCGCCAGAAGCTGCCGCCGATATTACAACAGGGTGAAGCTCACCCCGCCGATGGAAATGGTGCCGATCAATCCCACCTTTCATGCACTCGCCGCGTGCCTATTGCCCAGCGATCACCTCCCAGAACTTAGTTCCCATATTGGGTATGCAGGGACGAACCACAAATCGCCCCTCGACATGCAGGGAAATTTAATCACTAAATTCCCCTAAATGGCGGGCGCGGATTGGTCGAAACTTGAGACACTGGATCATCGAGCTTGCACCTAGCGGAGACTATTACATTGAGTGCACGCGCGAGAGCTTAATTATGATAAAAAAGAGCCCTATTCATACACTCCATTGTTATTGTTTTCATTCGATATTAGAAGACGAATTACGTCTAGCAATTTTGAAATAACCAGCTACAAACACAGTTTTATTCTTCGTTTACCGACTTCAATCGAAAATATTGAACTACATTCCCTAAATCAGTCGATGGAAACAGATGCTTTCTCTGACTCGGTATGTTGCTAGGCGGCTGACTGAGGCTCTTTGAGTTTGTCACAACACAAACAGGTAGGTCAAGAGGAGTGTCCCGTACCAGCTCGGGTCGACCGACAACACACAACAGATACAGGAGATTTCTTGGCTTACATTCTATTCTTTTTTCAACAAGCAAATACTAAAATAACATTACGGGAGAGCAAAACAAAGCAGAATGAACAATATTCTCTGTCTCGTTTTGTGAAGAAAGGTGGCACGTGATAAACATAGGAGTTTAAAGATCATGAGCGCTGGATCATCAAGCTAGTTGAACAACGCAACTTTTGAAATGTAACAGACGACAGAAAGGGACTGAACGGACGAATTAAGCCGAACTGTTACTTCGGCTCTTCTTCTTGAGACTTCGTATCCATTCCTTTTTAAAATGTAACCTTGCTTTAGGTTTACTACTGGCTGATAGAAACGAATAATGCCTGGAAAAGAAGTTGGAGTGTTTTACTTTGGGGATCAATCATGAGTCGCTTCTTTCCTGTTTACTTCTCTTGAGTTGCTCTGGGGGATTCTACTGCACTGGTTTTCCAATGCCTCTACGGGTGATCTAACTACTGTAGCGCGTGACAGTGTTCTATCCTCTGTCACGAATACAACACAACGTGACACCTTTGAGTACGGTGATCGGCGTTCATTGTTTGCAAGTTCATGAGCAAGTGAGCCTCGAAATCAAAGTTATAGCATATTGTAGCTACAAACCAACCAGAATGATCCGCCAAGTAATCTTTCTCCAGTTCTGGTACTTTTTGCGTAACTGGTCCAGATCAGTAACAAGACTGTCTAATCTTAACTCTGGACCATCTCAAAGATGTGGCTCGTGTGAGAAGCGCAAGAGTGGAATACGCGCCATATTTGTACATTCCCTATTGTTCTCGACATTCTTCGTGTTCGGAATGTCCGTGGGAATGGCTGGTCCGACTTTAATGGACTACCTGGCGTCCTATTTTGCCGATATCGATATCATAATGGCCTTGAGTTGGTTGCTTTTTGCTCAGGCGTCGATGAGATTTGTTGGTGCTATATTTGCTGGCTTCACGATTGACAGGTGTGGATAGGATGCATTGGATGATATATCTCTTCCATAAAGTCCGAAACTGGAAATATGGGAGTACCCCAGGGAGGAGGACTTCTTTAGTACCTGCTGAAGCTCCAAGTTATTTTTGTGACAGTTCCCTCTTCCTTGAATTGCAACGTTCATCAAAAACTAATAAAAAAACGTAAAATACTAGACACTACGTAGGGATGGATGTTTGGCGTCATTTCGACCTTACATATCGATTTAAAAAAATGTAACTTATGTACTTGCTACTGTCCCATCGTGTTTTCTAATGTGAGCTAACCACTTTATTGTTGTTTTTAGGTTTAATTGTAGCCGTGTTCTGATGTTGTTAATCTGTTTAACGCTAAATGCTGTGTTTCTCGCCGTCATACCCACGTGCAGAGAGCTCTGGATTCTGATCCTGACCACAGCAGCAGCTGGGTACTGCGTGGGAGTGCTGGACACGGCCACTAACGTACAACTGCTGGAATTACACGGGAAAAAGGTTAGTGTTCCCGGTGGATTTGTAACGTACAACTGCTGGAAATACACGGGAAAAACTGGTCAGTTTAGCCTGGATTTGAAACGTACAACTGTTGTAATTACACGGGAAAAACTAGGTCAGTGTTGCCTGGATTTGTAGACGAAATGCCAGGGAAACTTGGATATAGAGGGACGTTGCTAGTATTTGGGAAAGGGGGGTCGCAACTGCTGAATAATGTAAAAAACCTCACCATTTGTGTCGATTTGTCCTTTACCACTGTATGCATTGCTACGCGACCTTAAAATGGGCAATTCCAGAAAATAAAGGTAACCCCCCCCCCCCCCCCCCACGGGCGGCATTTGGAAATTCTGATGGGATGGGGGGGGTTTAAGAGCTCGGAATTCTGATTGCAAGGGGGGGGTTTTCGAAGCTGGATTTCTTTAACCTGCCCGGAATTCTATATGCATGGGGGGGGGGGGGGGGGGGGGGGGTAAACCATTTTGGAAATTCTGGATGCATGGGGGGGTCAAAAACTAGTGCCGCCGTGGGGAGGGTACCTTTACTTTCTGGAATTGCCCAATTCAATGTTGTGATGGGCGATTGGCGATTTTTAGCTGTCAATCAAACCAAAACGCTGGTTTCGGCTGCTTCAGCGGGCCGACATTGATTGCAAAATCTACCGAAATGGTTTCAGCTATCCTTTTGCTTCCTTGACTCAAATGTTTAACTTTCTGGTTCAAGAAAATTGACAACAATTTTCTTGCGTAAAATCGCCAATCGCCCAACAGTGAATTTTGAGGTCGCGTAGCAATGCATACGGTGGTAAGTACTATTTACAATATGAGTGGTGATGTTGTGTCCGCAGATACAAAGGGGGGTCACGGGCACCCTAGGATCCCTTTCTACGCATCTGTAGAGCCCATGAGCTATTGCTAGTCATTTCAATGAACATTTTTAAGTAAAATCATGGTGAAAATGTTTATTTTAGACACAGTACATGGTAAACGGGACTCGCACCAACAGGACAAATGGATTTTTATCAAAAATACATGTTGAAAATGAAAGGATCCCTTGACGACTGGCTTACTTTCCTCGTATATTTTGCTTACATAGGCCAACTACCCAGCAAAATAGTATTCTCTCCCTTGAGATTTTTGAAACGTAAACTGTGCGTCCCATGTCAATTGATAATGTTAATTGTTAATTATCAGTTAATTTAAAGCAGGCTGTCTTCTCTCCCTGAAATTCCCAGCTAATTCCCTGGGGTCGGTTCCTGAAAGGTTGGATAAAGTTATCCATGGATAAAAGTTATCTGTTGTACAGGATTTGGTCAAGATTTATCCGTTGGATAAGCATTTATCTACAGATAACTCTTAACTGACCTTCTAGGAACCGGCCCCTGGATACTAAACTGTATTTCCTTATTTTCAGGTTTCTCCATATCTACAAGTAAGTTCGTTATATATTTTTCTTCGTCTGGCCTGAATATATGGCAAAATAAAAAAAACCTAACAATTTCCTTTCTCGGCAGGCTTTATATTTTTCCTACGGATTCGGTGCGTTCGTGAGCCCGCTGATTGCTGAGCCCTTTCTCAGCGGTGAAAGCGACCCAGAGCTCATGCCCGTGCGACGGGAGCAGCCTTTGCCTTACGGCGGCTGGAAACACCGACATCACCGTTCAAGACATAATAATATCACACATGGGATCCAAATGGCTGATGAAGCGTATGGGAGCGAGGTCCAGTTTGCTTACTGGATCATTGCTGTTGCGCATGTAAGTCGAGGGGCAGGACCCATTCTCGTACCCAGGGCTTCCCGGCTCGACACCTCGCAGGGGCGTTCTGGCGGAGGCCGTTTGATGCGCATGCGCAAAACGTTCTTTCTCGTAGCAGCTCATTCTCGGCTCCTCACCTCGCGGGGAAAGTCTGGTAACAGCCATTGACGCATGCGCGAGATTTGTTACAGAGCCGTTGAGAGAAACAACTTTCTGCGCATGCCCCTACATTCAAAACCAGCCAAACAGCGAAGGCCCTCAAACTAATGTTACCAGAGCCTTCCCTGCGAGTAGACGAGCCAGGGAGCTCTGGGTACGAGAATGGCAACAGCTCTGTATCAAATCTTACGCATGCGTCAAAGACTGTCACCAGAGCTAGCAAGCTAGCATTTGTAGGTCACCTCTATCATTCATATACAAAACTGCCCCTTCATTATAAATGTACGCAAGATGATTGCATAATGCTGAGTATACGTTTATATATACCATTTCCGGGATACGTTGTCACCCAAAAACCCTATAAGCTTGGTGCGCTAGGGAGTATGGGTAAAGATTTATTTAAATTTCTGTAAAATTTTAGAAACAAACATGCTTGGAAATGTTCTGAAATTTAATCATTTCACATGTGTTTGCGATAACTGTTTGAATTCAGATCAAACAGTAGCAGTTTAAATGCCCCCATCATCCTTTGCGCTTCAAGCTTATAGGCTTTTGGGTGACAACGTTTCCCGGAAACGGTATATGTTTCAGGTTCCTGTAGTTATTGGGCTAGCTTACCTTTATATACAAGAGGTGTACGACAATTATCACGAGAAAAAGAGACGCGCTGCTGAACAGTCTAGTGCATCTACGTCAGATTACGAAGAGGGTACTGTATTCATACGAGCTCTTGCTTTAAGTTCCCCAGCCAGCCACTCTGTTATTGTTTACATATTCAATATCGGAATTAGGTTTACGCACAGGAATCTCTACGCGTTGTACATGATTCTTATGCTATGTAATTCTGCTTTTCTTTTAGATTCTAATGACAAGGTGGACGAGGCTCAACGCCCGACAGGAATCTGGCACAGCCCTTATCGGTTTCAGATCATTTGCATCTCACTGTGGACCTCGCTGCTTGTGTTTCTCTATGATGGAATACAGGTACCACATGTTACCATATCACGTTATTTTAAGTGGAACAGCGACAAAGAAAAAACAAATGAACAACATGCCAGCATGTTACCTAAAGGCCTTTCAGGCTTAGGTCTCAGAGATGTGGGACAAACAATCCCCACTTCTTACGTTCCTCGGCCAGTGGAAAATGGCACTGACTTGAGATAGCAGTCTTAAAGTTAAGTTTGGACAAACCCTTAAAGAAGATGACCGAAAGTTATTAGAGGTTAAGTTTCTCTCCTTCTTTGTATTGCAGGGTTCATATGGTGGGTATGTGTATACATATGCCGTCAAAAGCTCATTACACATGTCACCAGCTGAAGGTGCTTTTTTAACGTCGGTTTTCTGGGTGAGTAGTGCTCCTGTTTTGATGGTCCTGATTGGACGATTCCAGCTATAATGTACAGGTTCCCACAGATCGACTAAAAAAATATTTGCTTGACTATAAGCAATTATTGGATGAGGTTTTTGTGATCTCCAGAATAAACAATGTCGAGACAGGTGGAATCAGGCGAGGCCGTGAGGCCGAGCCTGATTCCACTTGGCGAGATATTGTTTATTCTGGAGATCACAAAAACCGAATTCAATAATTGTTTTATTATACATTGATTCAGTAGAAATACTTTCATTTCTGTGAAGCAATTTATTTTGCACAAGCGCCTTGTTAAAATAGGGAAAGCGCTCTAGTCCCATGATGCATTGCGCGCGTATCAAGAATCAGCTAGCTGATTCTTGGAAAACCCTCAAAGTGCGTGATTCCCAAAGTAAAGCGCGCACTCTTAGCCAATCAGAATCGATATAGTGAGTACAATGTATAATAACGTGAATTGTCCTTTGTGTTTCCTGTAGGGTTCGCTAGCACTCGGCCGTCTCATCTCCATTCCTATAGCTCTTTTAACCACACCTAAAGTGATGCTCTTTGGTGACTTGGTGGGTATAATATAACGGGATTAAGATCAAGATCAACTATATTACTATTAGAATAACTTTACTGAGGGCATTCAGTCGCTAAGTCAAAGACACTTGAGTGATTTTCGTGGTTTGCTCAGAGCAGCCATGGTAATAAAAGTATTTCGTATAGCTTAGTACTCTCTTTTTGGAAATACTTTTATTACCATGGCTGCTCTGAGCAAACCACGAAAATCACTCAAGTGTCACGTCCTCCATTTCCCTCACCAGGTCGGGACGATAACATCCAGCCTCCTCATGCTGATATTCCGTCATAGCCGTGCAGTATTATGGATAGGCACTAGCGCAGTCGGCCTTTTTATGAGTAATGTCTTCCCCTCTAGTGTGGCGCTAGTAGAACGGTACTTTGATGTCACAGGTAAAAGTTCGACCAATAATATCATAACTCTGTCATGTCAAGAACATTATTTCTTTCCATTGAGTAGGGATGCTACAGCGTGTCCACAAAACGAGGTGTAGCGTATTTTTTGAGCTACTGCAGTTCTTTTGAACTGTCTATCTGCCTGACGGCACGGAAACACGTGGGTGTGTTGAAACGAATGAAGCTTAAAAAGAAATATGCCCGACAAATATATTAGAGCCCGCGCGAGTCAATCGGCATTGATGATGGTCGCCATAGAGTATTGTTTTTCTACCCAAATATAATGTTATATTAGAGCTAGATATAGCTTTCATGCGCCAATGATACGCGGTCAGTGCGCATTCTAAGGTAAGTAGCGTCTTACCAAGTCAGGCCGTTATATTAATTCTAGTTATCAAATTTATTACATGTCTTTCAACTATGGACGATTGCAGCTATATACGCGCGCTGCATCCTGACTTCTAAAGTAAAAAAGAGTGCGCGCGCTTATAACTGGAATCGTCCATTGGCGCTGGTTTACACGCGAACTTAAAGGGGCACTCGCACGCTTGCCTGACAAGCAAATAATTCAAACCGCAATCCAATAGGCCAAATCGGCTAACGGTGTTTACATCTTGTTGCCACCCAATTCAGATCATGTGATGATTCCCTTGGGTAGTTACAATTGTCCAATTTTTCTCACTTGACCGATTGCACGAGCACATGTGCAGAACTAACAAAAGGATCCACCCAAAGGAATCATCACATGACCGGAATTGGGTGGCAACAAGATGTAAACACCGTTAGCCGATTTGGTCTATTCCATCCTGTTGATAAAAGATAAAAACACTATAGATTTGTATTTATTTAACAGTTAAAAGGTCATTTAACAAACCTGGGCTGTTATTTTGATTATTCCGGGTAAACTTAAATGTATTTTTGGTGATTAGAATTAGACTTATTTTTTGACAGGTGGTACAAAAATCAAGCGTGCGAGTGCCCCTTTAAACGCAAAGCACAGGACGCAAGTGCAAATCATGGAGACGCAAGCGGAAACCAAAAATCAACATTAATTACTTTACTTGTGCTTTTGTTTGCTTAATTTACACTAGACGCATGTACAAGTGCAAGCACAAGGAAACGCATCGTCTTGATTTTCTTGAATGCGCTTGCGTCTGCGCTTTGCGTTCGTGTGTGAACCAACCCTTAGGAAGATATGAGCTTTATTCTAAGCCGCATTTCTTGTTGTAGGAACCGTCACATGTATGTTTGTGGTGAGTGCGGCTATCGGTGAGATGGTGATCCCGTTAATTGTCGGCAAGGTCTTCGATATCATTGGCGCCGTTAGCTTCCTGGCAGAAGGCTGTATCCTGTGTTTTGCCGCCTTAGGAGCTTACCTGGCCGTTCTTATCACTGGGAAAGGCTTTTCGACTCGCACCGTCCCTCGCACAGAAGGTAACATGTTTCTCTACCTCAGAATTCTTCAGTTGCCTCTACACATGCTGGTATTCCTGTGGATTTTTCCATAAATTCAGGAATCCAACTCTACTATTCGCAACCAACATGGAATTCCAGCGCAATGGATTATGGGGCAATTTGCCAGACGCGCAAAACCCCCAAACCCTGCGTGTGCTTCTCGATATTTTACAGCGAGTCTGGGAAGGGGTAATGCGGTGCGTAGCCCTGTGATTGGTGGAATAATGGCATGAGTCGATGACCCTCAGCCAAAGAACGCCAAACTATATTGCCATTTCTAACTTAGCTCCTAATTCGCAGAAACCAAAACAAAAGCAGATTATCTATGCAATGTTTGCGCGTTATTCGTGTGATTTGGCGTTCGAAATCTCCTGTCCATAAAAGTTATCTGTTGTATAGGTTTTGTTCAGGATTTATCCGTTGGATAAGCGTTTATCCACCGATAACTCTTAACTGGCAGGAACCGGCCCCAGAGTATTTAGCCCTCGCGCGAGGCGCAAAGATAACATCAGGGCTTGAAATTAATTTTCTTGTAATAATAATAGTAATAATAATACAAAATTTCTATAGCGCCATTTCCTGAAGCTCAATGGCGCTTTACAATTATCTAAGTAACTAAAACGAAGAGGTTAACGAAACAAATTTACAGTTCAAATATTAAAACGATCTAAAAACATCATATAATAATAAAAAAAAGATATAATAATGAAATAACTTTAAAATGACCTAGCCTACATGGTCATAACAACTAGACTGGGCCACGTTTTGTGTGTACGTTTTTTTCTTCTTCTTCTTGTCGCGAATTATCTCGAAAATTATTTATCGTTTGTTCTATTCCATTTTAGTTAAAATAGGGGACGAAGAAAAGGAAATAGAATCCAAGCAAGAACCAGCGGAGAAAGCAACAGAAGAGTCGAGCAGTGTGGATAGATAGCGATAACTGAAACTAGGACTATTTTATATAATATATTGAATTTGAAATTTAAGGGAGCAAGCAAAGAAGAAGAATACAATGCGTAACACCATGAAGGTCTTGTGTTTTGGAAGCGTCGCGTAAACGACCGGTTTTAAAGAATGCGAAATCCCTGTACTGGGATTTGTGATCACAACTCTCGCTAAAAGAAGGCATTGGAGAAATCATCAAGTATACAGTGTATACATAGGGCAAGAGTCCATTACAAAGAGTAACAATCATCTTGTACTAGTGTTGTTCCATTTGTGTCAAAGTGTCTATTTTTAGTCACATATTTTCATTGTTTTCTGTGCGTTTGTTTGGGTGGTTAGTTTCCCGCGAAAGGCTTAGAATGCAACTGAACTGCTTAGTATCCTAGTTTCACCGCACACCTATTACCCCGTCACACGGACTAAGTTATGGGAGGTGATTGCGACTGCCAGGCAATAGGCATGCGATATATGAGCATGGCATGGTTTGCGATGTCAACCGCCACCAGGGGTGGGGCGCGAAACGTCCATCGCCTCCACGGCAACTTGTTGCGAACTGTGTTGAGGGACGCTTGAGAGAAGCATGATGCCTGAGATGCGCACGCCTCATTGGTACCGATTTGATGTGAATACCTCTCTGCGTGCCGGGCTAATTACGTATGCGGGTGAAAATAGGTTCATTTTATATATAAACTGTACAATGATATTCTGAATAAAGTTTTCCTTTTCTCAAAAAGGGAATGTTCGGTTTGTTGCCCTGTGCATTGCGACGTACTTTATTCTAACATGATCTTCAATTGCGAAAGGTACAGAAAAATAATTATTTTTGCTCATTTTGTTGATGTCACTCTTATTTCTTTTACAGGTTACGTATTTTTGTTGTCAGTTTTTTAATCAGGCAACTTTGCCATTACTGGTGAAAAAAAAATACAGGAAGCCCGCCGGCAACATGCGTTATGACAATTCGCCTTTGTCACGCGCCGCCATTTTGTTTCCAGAATGAGCCGGCAAAGCAGAAAAAAACAATGAGTCAATCAACTTGTTGGTTCTAAAACAAATAAGGAGTATTTTTTGGTAGCTATGAGCAAAACCTGCGTCCTGCATGGCCTCGTTTCCATGCTGAATAAATCGGCTCGGAAAAATTCAAGATGGCGCTTGTGTATTAATGAATGCAACTAAAACGCCTAGTCCAGTATGAAAATAATCAGTTCAGGTTACGACAGATTTGATTATCCGGGATGACTTTTCACTGAATGTTGCGTGAAAATAGGTTCATTTTATATATAAACTGTACAATGATATTCTGAATAAAGTTTTCCTTTTCTCAAAAAGGGAATGTTCGGTTTGTTGCCCTGTGCATTGCGACGTACTTTATTCTAACATGATCTTCAATTGCGAAAGGTACAGAAAAATAATTATTTTTGCTCATTTTGTTGATGTCACTCTTATTTCTTTTACAGGTTACGTATTTTTGTTGTCAGTTTTTTAATCAGGCAGCTTTGCCATTACTGGTGAAAAAAAAATACAGGAAGCCCGCCGGCAACATGCGTTATGACAATTCGCCTTTGTCACGCGCCGCCATTTTGTTTCCAGAATGAGCCGGCAAAGCAGAAAAAAACAATGAGTCAATCAACTTTTTGGTTCTAAAACAAATAAGGAGTATTTTTTGGTAGCAATGAGCAAAACCTGCGTCCTGCATGGCCTCGTTTCCATGCTGAATAAATCGGCTCGGAAAAATTCAAGATGGCGCTTGTGTATTAATGAAAAATGCAACTAAAACGCCTAGTCCAGTATGAAAATAATCAGTTCAGGTTACGACAGATTTGATTATCCGGGATGACTTTTCACTGAATTTTGCGCGGCCGGCGGCGGCCGGAAGATCTCGTCGAGTTCCCACCCCTCCCCTAACCCCTCCCCCCTCTCTGAGTTGAGGCCAGGCTGCTCAGCTTGGTATTGGTGCAACAAAACAGTGAACTGAAGTACTCGACAAAATCGGACAGGAAAACATGCCTTGAAATGTACAAAACCACGCAGAAATACCTGCACAGACCATGAAAATTAGCAAAATAGAGATCCCAGCAGCAGATATTGTCAACGGATATGCGGTAAGTTTGCTAAATGTAGCAATTTATCAGTTCCAAATGCATGACGACTTTTGCGATGGTCATCGAAATATGATATGCAAGCGTCACTTCTCTGTATCTAGGCACTAGGCAGTAAGTGTTATCAGGTTATAGCGTATATCTGTTGATATTCCCAAGTAACTCTTGGGTCAGCTTTTTATTTCTTTCAGAAATAAGTTACTTATATCTATAAGGACTTTTCAAAAAGTCTTACTCGGCTTCGCGGTTGCAATTGTTCATTTCATTTTGGTTAACGAATAGTTTTAGCTAGTATCCTTTTCCTGTCGTAGGTCTATTTTGTGGAGGTATTCATCAGAGAATATTCATGGCTTTTGAAGCGGAGGTATCGAGAGTTTAACGAGCTACACGAGAAGGTATTCAGATCGTTTCTTTCCTGTTTACTTTAGGCACCACAGGGTACCCAAACGCTTAACATCAAATTTACTATGTAGATGTCTGCTGTGTATCTAAAGAATCTGGTGGGAATCTAAGCAGAATCCTATAAGATCTTACATCATCTTACAGGATCTGGATCTGTGTAGGGGCCTATAAGATCCTACTGTGTGTTATCCTGGTAGCTTCCTTCAGGACATGTATGTAGGATATCCTGTAATAATAGAGAAGATTTTGTATGACTGTGAAAAGTGCTCTGACATTGTTGTGCCACGCAGCTTCCATGACCAAGCCGTGACAACACAATTTCATTCTGTATCTGCAGCAAGCCAGGTTCTGTACCGTGACAGTGTCATGTCGTGTTGCAGCACTTTTCACAGTCATTACCACTTGGCAGTTAACACTGAATTACTACACTAATAATTATAAGAACTTATAGGACCCTCCTCCTGTTCCAGGGAATCTATGCTTACAGTATATTATATGCTTAGGCTTGTTTTACTACAAGGTCAAATTACTGATACATGTAGTTACAAAAGATTAACTTTTTTTACTACCCTGTTTCAAAAACACTGTCAGTACCGTATCTGAGTATTAAAGGATGTACCATTAGATTACATTCTTGTTTGATCTGTTTATGTTCTTTTTCTCATTGTCTATAGCTCGTTAAGGAGTATCAAATAGAACAGGCACTTCTTCCTCCAAAGAAATACTTCGGTAACCTAGATGCAGATTATGTTGAAAGGAGACGAGAACTGCTTGAGCATTACCTTCAGACACTGTTGGGGAAATTCCCTGATCAGCTTCCATCAGAACTGGATGATTTCTTGGAGGCATATAAATATGTAAGAATTGCATAATGCTTGTGGTGTAGTTTTGATGTCATTTTCACTACCTTCCACAGGAATTATAGCTCTCTGGAAATTTATATTTTAGAATCTAAAATATGAATTTCCAGAGACTATTAATTTTCTTGAAGCATTCTTTCTTACAGCTTCCCCCAGGGTCTTCTCCCGAGTCAATCGCCATTTTGAAAAATGACAGAGAAGACTCTGGGGACGAGGTTGATGAAACATGTCCCTTGCTTCCTATAGCTTCAATGTCTCTGCAGAGAAAGCTTCTACATGTGGTGTAGCAATCTTGGATTTTCATTCTCAACTTTCAAGTTAAAGTAAACACATGCTGGAAAGCAGAAAATATTTTTCATTGGTGTTGGCTGCTTTTAAAATCTTCTTTCTACATTTTTACAGGATGTGTGTGGTGTGACATACAACCTGGCAAAAGAACTCTTTAATCAAGGTAAACCATCAGGTTATGTAACTTTGGGATGGAGCCAGGCAGTACACCTATTTTTCACTGGAAATTCCAAGGTTGTGTGTGTGTGTGGTAGCGGGTCCTTGGGCATATTCCCTCAGTGGTGGAGGCCGCATGAATCTTTTTGGGAATTACACAATGATGAGCAGCATCATGCTGTTTCATGCTGTTTTTGCAGACTGATGACTGAGGTTTTGCAATTCTGTGCCTTGCAATGGTTGATATATTAATGATTCTTTGAATATTACCTTCCAGTTGTCTGCTTGCGGAGGCCTCTTTTCCTTTGTATTTGCTGGGCTGTTGAGCAGGAGGAAAAGAGACTTCTGCCCTGGGTTTAAACTCCCTTGGTTTTGCCGCCATCCAAATCGCTTGACAAACGCTTTCTGCTATGTTATTTGAGCCCCACAAGTCCATTTTGATCATGTGTCTCCTGCTCGTCAGGGAAAGAGGCCTCTGCTTGTATGGAAACCTGCCAGTTGCATCTTTGTGTGAACCATCTTGTTTTTCCATCAGGAGATGAAATCCTGTTGACCAATCAGCCCTTCACATTCACCCCCCTCCAGCTGTATTGCATCACCAGGCGATTAGAGCTACCGGCCCCTACCTGTGGTGAGCTGGTTACTACATGTAGTAAGTGTTGGTAAAGACATGTGCTTTGTCTTAAAACTTGCACACATTAGAAACCATGCATACATATGTGTATCTTTACACTGTTCTGTTTTCCTGAATTTATTGTGCTATCTGATCTGCAGGGGAGACAAAAATACATTTTTTATCACATAATAATAATGTAAAAACAGCTTCTCTGCTTTGCTGCAAAAGTTCTGGATTATTATACTGTATTACTAAAAAGATACTAAATAAAATGCATATTTTTTTCTCGACCAGCTTTAATATTGATGGTTTTTGCATTTTATTTGCTGTCAGATAAACATGTTGCTCATGGAGAAATTGGGAACCTGTATGATTTTGTCCAACATCTCAGGCATTTAAAGGTAAGAATATTTTAAATTGATCAATTATAATAATACAGTTGACAGATATTGGTACCAGGGTATGTAATTTGACAGTGAACATAGAAATTGTAAAACATGTAAACTATGTTGTTATGAAAGCCTTAGTACTGTTCATACATAGTGTGGGTTAAGTGAAGGAGATACAAGAAAAAATTTGGGATTAAAATGCATTTTTTCTTTTTCCTAGATTACTGGTCAAAGTCAGCATTTTCATCTTAGTGATAATGTTAACTTCAAGTATGATATATCATTGTTTAAATCCCTTGCTTCACTTGAGGTAAGAACATTATCAGTTGTATTGTTCTTTGTGTGACCAACAGAGATAACAAATTACATGTAATGCAGAAAGCAATGAAATCATATAATAACATGTATTTTGCAGATAGATACCATTGACATAGAGCCATTCCAAGGGTTATGCCGGCTTCTAAGACAACTGGAGTCTTTGACTGTGCACCACTCTATTCACCTGCTAAAGGTACACTTTACTGTACTCTATGTAGTACACCTTATCTGTAGTCAGATTCTTGATTCCTTTTGGAAACCAAACTTGTTTGATACATTGACATCAAATCCTTTATCCAGGAGTGCATCCCTCAATTTTAAACTCTGTCTGACAAATTACAGAGAAGTATTGGGCAGGCAGAAAAACAATTCCCCCCCCCCCCCCCCCCCTGTTGAGGACCTCTGGAATTCCAGGGTGGGTGGTCAAAATGGAGCTTGGAATTCCAGGGTGGGTGGTCAAAGTAGAGCTTGGAATTCCAGGGTGGGCACCCTTAAAATACGAATTTCCAGGGAAAAAACCACTGGAATTCAAGGGTGGGTGGTTCAAATTAAAAAAAAATCCAGGGGGATGGGTAGCTGTGACTGGGGTCCTCAACAGGGGGGTGGGATTTGCGACTGCCCATGAAAGAGTGATCTTTTAATCATCTTGATCTAGAATTTTGAAGCCTTGTTCTTGCTGTCTTGGAAAGTCTCGCATTTACCATTCACCACCCCTAAGAAAGTTGCATACCAGGTGTCAATGTTGTATACATGTAATTGCCACAATTTGAATTATTGGGACTCAATAGGATGTTCTGGTTGATGATGAGATGTGGGAACAGGGGGTCTTGGAGACAGTGGAGACAGATGGAAGCACTTCTCTTAGTCCTACTACTGACTTCCGCTCCTGGAGAAAGCTCACCACAGCTGATTTCAGCAAGAACCAACTGCCATATATTGATGAGTCAGTGGTAAGAATTTTTTCAGCCAATTTCCTTGCATCACGATGATCTGGAAACAGTGATTCTAGGCTGTCAGTTGAAACTGAGTCAGTCAATACTTTGGAGATGTACAGATGCAATTGTACCAATAAATGTTCAAACTATCCACAATATTGTGGGTTCTTTAGTAAAAACAAATCACAGACTCTAGACCTTTTATCCTTATGAATGATACAACAATTTCAACTGTGATGAGTTGACATGAGTTTACTTTTTTCTTTCCCAGACTCTTCTACCAGTTCTTGAGTCTTTAGATCTGAGCAATAACTGCATAGAGAACATTGAGCACCTACAGGTAGGGCGGCTGGACACTAGCTTTGCATTTTATAGTGGTGGAGGTACCCCTCATGTTATTTTTCACAGATTGATGACAATCAATGTGCTCCCCACTAAAAATAATGTGTTCCTCAACCACATCCAATTTTGTTAATGTAATATGTCTTCTATCTGTTTTTATTTCTATTTCATTGTAGAGTTTATCAAATCTGACAGTGCTGGACTTGTCACATAATAGAATACAATCTCTTGGAGGGAACCTGAACACCAAACTGGGTAACATCACAACCTTCAATCTCGCTGGTAACCTCTTAGAGAACGTAGATGGTAAGAACTGTAAAAAATAATAAACAAGGGACAGATCATGAAATTTTAAAAGGGAGGGGCACTTTGCCGAAGGAGTGGCACCATTATATGAAACATATGGAATTTTAAATGTCAAATCTCTTCTTAAACCAAATCAGCTAACAGTGTTTATACATACATCTTGTTGACACCCAATTCAGATCATGTGATGATTCCTTTGGGTGGTTATGTGCAGAATTAACAATATTATCCACCCAAAGGGATCATCACATGATCTGAATTGGGTGGCAACAAGATGTAAACACTGTTAGGTCTATTGGCTTAGTGTCCCAGGAAATTCATCCCAACAACGTTTTACCTTCAATGTGCAACAACATTTTAACATAACGAATTTCTAAATACGTTTTGTTTCGTTTCCAGGCATGGAAAAGTTATATTCCCTGGTTGATGTAAACCTCAGTGACAACAACTTGACCACCGTAAGCCACTCTCATTTCGGAACATTTTATCAACTCTGAACAGAGTTTTTCCACACTTACACTGTTATATTATTACACTTCCAAGCCTACCTTGGGTGCCAAAGTGACAGATTATCAAACAAATTATAAGACGATGATTTGCATTCGTTCGAGTGGATTTCAGATGAATGTTGAAAGTTCCTATTGGTTGAGGCCTTAGATCTTTTGTTTAGTCAACCAATGAGAATGCGAAATAAGAAAAACCAAAATACAGTGACGTACTTACTTTACTTACTACGTCCCCTGATTGGTCAGTTGTTCGATTTGTTTCGTTTCTGATTGGCTAAGTGTATTTACTTTGCGTTGCGTTTTCAACACTCATCTGAAATCCGCTCTATTCAAATTACGACCTTTTTTTAAAATACTATGTGAAATAAACGAGCTCACAGGAAATGGACGTACAGACCAAACGACAGAGGGGTGGGTGGGTGTGGGTGTTTTTCTACATCGCATGTCACACATGGTAACATTTGCAAAAATACGTCATTGATTCAAAGAAAATAGGTTTCTGTAGCTAAAACCATTTGTCTAAGGCGTTCTGGTTTCATATCGTAGGTTGTTAGCGTGCTTCTGATTGGTCAGCTTCCTTGTCTAGAGTTTTTACAGCTCACCGATAATCCGCTGACCAAGGAGAGCATGTACCGTGTGCGCGTGCTGACGTCATTTGAAGAGCGAGCTGAGCAGGTGCGTGGGGGGAGGGGAGGGGGCGAGGAAGTGTATCTAGAAGTATATTCTATAGAATTGAGCCTTAATACTTTATTGTTAGCTGTATGTCAAAAGAAGTGTGTGTTAGTGCTCAGGAAATTACAATTTCAGATCACCCTAGACGGTCAACGCCCATCTCCTCGTGAGCTGAAGAAGGTCGAAGAACTGCTCTGTGACGAGCAGAGCTTTGAGATAATTAACCTGCCGCTACCAGAATCGGGTACATCAACGAAAAACAAACACGCTAGCAAGAAGGTAAGAAATGCGGGAGACATCCAGTACCAGTACTCAAACGTGATCAAATCCGCCTGGCTGATAAGTGTGCAGAATTCTGATTCCACTTTAATTCGACTTGTTTCAGGTAAAACCCATCGATCGTCTCATTTCTCTAGTAGGAAAATCTAAACCATCAACGAACTTAACTGGTAAGGCAATTTGTAACAAATGATACAACTCCACTGTTTGATAAGGCCACTTATGAACGTCGCACCAAAGTACCTACCTATGGAACCGTCGGAATGTTCCTGTATCTAACTACGGCCCAAAGTGTCCAATCGGCCACGGTCGGCCATGGCCGGCCCCAGTTTATTTCTCACATTTGTAAAAATACATCATTTTGAATGTGTGCGTGTTTTACTTTTCAGAATCAATAGAAATTGAGGAGAGTGACTTGGAGTTCCGTTCACGGGTTGAGAAAATCCGCGAACTCGGCGGTGACACGTGGTTGACGATGCTTGACGAGATACAACAAGAAGAGAAGTCACAGGTTTGTCTGTCGCCGTCCGACTTTCTGTCTAGTGTTTGTCTGGAAAAAAGTGCATGTGGAGACCCTCTTAGTCAGTGGGTTAAAGACTCAAGAAACGCAGCTACTGATTAAGGATTTATGTAGTGTGATCCTCACGAGCTCGCGCGCATTACTGCGGCCTTTCCCTATCGATAGTTAGGTGAAGAACGTTTGGGCGGGAGGGAAGGGGTTACTTCATATGATTGGCATGTATGACATTGGCAGTTCATTCAAGTAGCAAAAGGATCACTTCTGCCTTATCTTTATATTTAGTCCCCTACCGGTGCCCAGGGTGGAATACCGCTAAGTGAGCAAGCATCACTCTATGGGAAGTCCCAAGGACAAGAGCCCCACGGATACAAATAACAGATGACTTATCAGGCCACGGGCACCAGGAATCAAGTCTCTCCAGTCAAAACAACCAGGAGGACCAAAGATCAAGCAGGAGCGATTCTGGTACATTTATTGCTAAGGTGGGTTATGTGAAACAAAAAGCGTCCAGTCAAGTAGAAGATTGACTGCTTGTAAGCAATTATTGGATGAGGTTTTTGTGATCTCCACGAATAAACAATGTCGAGACAGGTGGAATCAGGCGAGGCCGTGAGGCCGAGCCTGATTCCTCTTGGCGAGACATTGTTTATTCTGGAGATCACAAAAACCGAATTCAATAATTGTTTTATTATACATTGATTCAGTAAAAATACTTTTCTTTCTGTCAAGCAATTTATTTTACACAAGCGCCTTGTTAAAATAGGGAAAGTGTCCTAGTCCCATGATGCATTGCGCGCGCATCATTCTTGAATAATCAGCATGCTGAATCTTGAAGACCCTCAAAGTGCGTGATTCCCAAAGTAAAGCGCGCGCTCTTAGCCAATCAGAATCGAGATAGTAAGTACAATGTATAATAATTATTCTTACTTGTCATTCATTCGTTCATTTATATATATGATTTATTTATGTCACTTATAATATTTTACTATCATTTATATTTTGAATGAATATTTAGGTTTCGGGCGTTGGGGAGGCTGGTGGCGACTCTTCTCCAAGGCTCCATTTTGGTTTTACTTGCGAACTTGAGGAGCTCGTTCGCAACAAGCTGGAAAAAGACGAAAACATGTACGTTTATATATTTTTCTTTCTTGTTAGGACCAAATGTATAGTCGTTTTCATCTACCGACAACACGCGCCGACAAAACATATTTTGAAAGCGAAGCGAAAAATTACATACGTCAGGCAAAATCTCTGAGTGGTCCCGTGCAACTTCTCAGGTTTGTGGCGGCAAAATAAGCTTTTGAAAGCTCATTCAGAACTTGTTACGGTGGCGCTTGTTGATAGTCTCCCGCGCAGCCCGTCGTTTGTGACGGTCACGCAACGCTTCCCTTCCTCGTGACCGACACAAAGGACAGGCTAGGTGCGAACCACTCTTTTAAAACATTACAACCGGTGTGATGATAGAAAGTGCTCTGTGGTTGGCTAGACCTTTGTGGTTGGCTAGACCTTCATATCCTATATAACGAAACATCTGATTGGCTAAAATGATCCATTACAGCACGTCTGGAACGTACATGGTAGAGGTGGAGAGTGCACCCGCTGACCAGTACGAGGAGCGGATGGTGGGCGTAGATCTTTGTAAGGGCGTTATCTTGGAGATACAGATAGCGTCGGGAAAGACTTGCGCCAGGCATAAGCTAGGTAAGCACTTATTATCGTAACCTGCGTCCCGTCCGTTGTGTTCGTTTGCTGCCGAAATATCGATAGTGATCTATAAATTTCGCCAAAAGCTTTTGACTTGCTGTAAGTATGCTCCCTAATATCTTAGCGGAAAAGGCACGAATATTCACCAGAAATTTCAGATGTTCGAGAAACATTGTTGTCTTGGTCGTTATTTTTTTTCTCGGTCATAGGGTCTGGTGAGGAGTTAGTAAAAAAGCACAGGCAGCCCGCAGATTAATAAAACACGACAATACTTTCTTGATATGGTAGAAGTATTCAGCATTACTGGTACTGGCTACTGTCTTTCATTCTGCGTTATGATTATTAAAGAAATTGTTAAATCTAGATATGGAAACGGGCCGGGCGACGTTTCACCTGGAATCTCCGGACTTCAACAAGTCTAAATAGTGGTGTAACCTGTTACGTGAATTGCGTGACAGGACGTAACTGGCTGCGTGACTCTTTTCCGTCACCGAGTTCCTTTTTGGTAGCAGTGTAGGACATATGTCTTCATCTCACCCTCATGAGCTTTGCTAGGTTTAGTACTAAACATTTGTCGTTTCTCTTGTTCTCGCTGTTTCTCATTCAGACGACATCAGCAGTGTTGACATCCTCGACATCCAAGGCTCTTACCATATCGACATCCGGGATACGTACTCCAAGGAGTGGCGGCGCCATCGCACAGTTGTGTCAGCGGCATCCAGTCAGAGAGACTACCGGCAAGTGGCACGTTATCGCATGCGCTCTATTGGAGATGCCGCTGAGCTGTTTGTACTGCTGTACAAGTTTATCACGAAGAACTGGGAAAGGTAAGAAGAGCAGTTAGTTGTGAATCGAAACTCCAAAATGGCTTTTTTAAGGGTAGATATTTATATTTCCAATTCCAACCTTAGCATTTTACGTTGTTTCGCAATGCACAAATTCAAAATATTTGGGTTCTTACTGTTCCGCCTGTTAAATACTCTGAGCCAATCAGGTTCATTCCCTGTTTCGACTAATGGATTGGCTTACGTCACGACACAAAAGAAACAAACGAACACCGAGATATTTGCTTATTCTGATAAAAATTCGGAGTCGAAGCAGCCTGCTTTGGATTTCCTATCTTTTTGGCACGTACATACAAGTCACTAAATAGACGTCGTTTATATGAAGGAGGCACCAGGGCACCTTCGTGATTTTAGTATTGCTATAGAGCACCAGATATTCCGTTCGGGTCAATGCAAACATACATCTTCAGGTTACTCTGTGACCAGCCTAACGCAGTCATGTTTTCCTTAGCTCCTCGTGTCCTACCTCGCCCACCAGCACAGACGCGTCCAGTACCGCCGAGGTTCCCGTCCCTTCCACCAATGGGCCAACCCACTGGGCGTATCCGAACACGTGATGGAGAAGTTCTTTGACGACTTCTTACGTAAAGAGGCGCGGCACGAACGCAGGACCTGTGAGGGGAGAACCGCTGCCCTCAGTTGCCATGACGGCAAAGATCGTGTGCGCAGCTCTAGGATTCACAGTATCTACCAAGCCTTGCATGCAGATTTTATAGATGCGGGGGCACTCAGGCACAATAGGTGAGTTTTTAGAGAGATGGATTTAGTATTTTTTACTGTGTTATTTTATATGTTTACAGTCTATAAGAGATATGACATGTAGTTTTGTAGCCCAACGAAGTTATTGCGACTGAGGTTACAGTAAAAATAGTGAACTTAGTTTAAAACTCATGGAATTTCAATCCATCCTTTGGTCTAAAACTGGCGCTACTGGAAGCCGTCAAAATGGTGGTTATTTATCTAGACCAGCACAGACTCTCTCACTTTTTTGTACCTTAGGTCGAGTCTAGAGACCGAGATGGTTCGCTTAGCCCTATGGGTAGGCTGCCTCCCTTATGCCTTCCCCGAGCACGAGCTTCCGGTCTGTCTGATGATGACATCCGTCAACATCTTCCTCTTCCATCTCTTCCATTCCAACTCACCCGTCTCGGTCAAGTCACTCCGAACCATCCAGGACGTTAGGCAGGTCATGCAGTGCTTCTATAGCATGCCGATACGATCGCTTAACCAAGTTGTCATTGGAATGTACGACCAAGGCTTTAGGTTGGAGGTATGTGTAACTTTATACCCCTAGAATTCCAGGGGGAAGGTAGACATAAGTTCCAGGGGGTCATGAACAAATACAATGATGGTGTGGATTTTTTATTGCGATTGCTTAATGGTCACATAACAATGGCACGATAACCCGACAGCCAAAGAAACTTAAAAAAATACTTTTCTCTTGGGCTTAATATCTCACTCACGAGTGGTGTATGTTTCGTGCTATCGACTTTTCTAGCTTTGCTGACGTCACTGATGACGTCATGCCACGTGGCCTTGGTGATGCACCCCGTTTTTTTCTAACATAACATAACTTAACCTCGCCTAGCGATGTTCCGTTCTCGAGATATTCATTTTTTTCTTTCTTGACGGGAACCCTGTGGTGGTACAGGGACATCGGACGGACACCGGACGCGCGTTTAAAAATCAGATCCATACCTATACATACCTTATTCTCTTAACTATGGAGCTCCGCTAAAACTGTGATAATATTTGTTTCAGGTGCGATCAGATGGTGCAAGAGGGACATTCACGTTTCTCACCCGTGATTCCGAGAAAACCGGTTTGTTTCTTGAATATCTCTACGAATCATTGTGTGAGACGAGTGATGACGAGAATTCTCCTCTTTTTCGCCGAGTTAGCTTCAAATCACGGACTTCTACTATGCCATCCTTTGTCTACCCGGACGAGGACAAACTCACTAAGCTCAAAAAAGGTCTGGGAAGCGCAGTCAAAATCAACTTATCAGATCAAGTTATGTTGATGTACTCTATCGTACGAGAGTTGCCAGAATCTTCTTTGATCGACGATCGAGATGTCGGGTTGCTTACCAGGAGACTACGGACCCTGATTGTTATGAACTCTAGGATTTTTCTTTGTGATGAAGATCACGTTCATTGGCCTTTGCCGTCCTTCGTCCGAGCCCAGCCGTCAACTCCTCAATGGGTGGTCACCAAATGGCAAGCTATCGATAAGATCATTGGTATTGATGTTTTTGAGCTCGTGAATGCGAGCGAGTTCGTCGGCATGTTTGGTTTGTCGCTCATCTTCGACGATGAAGAAATTGCAGATGAGGAATTTGAAAGTATGCCCCCTCCAAATCGAGATTCCAACTGCTGGAATCTGGTTTTTAGGTCTTTAGATGAACGAGAGCAACTCAAGAGGTCGCTGGCTCAGGTGTGGAAGGATAATTTTCAAGCTGATTTGAAAGTAAGCACGAGTAAACCACGGACAATCGCGTTACCTAGCGACTCGCAAACCACAGATCTTCTTGGCTTCCACGAATCATACTCTTCGAACAAAGCTCCAACACCTGTAGGAACGCCCATCGAACAACCTTTCAAGAAAACGCACAAAAGAGTAGGCTCGGATAGCCTACCGTTTTTCAAGGCCGTAAAGATTGACTGCTTTGAATCTCTTGTCGCCTTAGACAGGAAGTCCCTTGATGGTTTCTTCCATAAGGCGCTGTCTCAGAGATCTTCAGGAGAGGAAGAAACTTTGCTGCATGTTTTATGGACCGGCTGCACCCCATACCTGTTTCCATTACAGGAAATACAGGTTTGTGTGCTGCTTAGCAACCTGTTTGTCTACATCCTCGCCGATAGCCATCACAAAGACCTGATCAGCAAGAAAAGGGGCGTCAAACTGAAAGGTTCGGAAAGTGAAGACAAAAAGAAAATCTATTTTAATTTTATCTCCATCAAGAAGTTAAAACAAGTCTGTGTTGGTTTATTCGATCAGACGATTCGCTTAGAAGCAGGGACACCTGAGGAAACCTTTACGTTCGTAACTCGCGACTTTAATCTCACCAGTGCTTTCTTAGAATGCCTCAACACTGTCCTCCTTTCCGAGAAACCGCATCCCGGGAAAGTCAAACTCAAGAAGACGCTTTCAAGTATTTACGATTCTCAGTCCGTCGAGGCTGATCGTGACACGCACAGCGAAACGGGCGTCAAATTTGTCTACCCGTGCGATGACACGCTAGAGATTCTCAAAGACTCGATTGCGAAGTTTAGCCAGGAATCAGAACTCTGTACCTCTTTGTACGATGTCACAATCCTGGTTTACCTGCTTGTGTTTGATGCTATTGAACCGGGCGTTGAAGAACCAAAGACTTTAGTAATAATGGACCAGTCCTTGTGTCTTTGTATCGAAGACCACGTGAACTACCCGTTGACCCTGTTCGCAACAGGTCTTCCCGAGAACCCGCAGCACCAAGTATGGGATGTACGAGATGTTGCGACTCTGTCCCGAGTCGAATTCACGGATTTCAACTCGTGCGACCTCACGCTTGTTTTCTTGGATAGCTCTCCAGAAACTGAGGAAGACCATGAAGACTTTGAATCAGCGAGTATGGGCGAGCTTTGTGTGATAACTCATCACATAGCGGCCCAGCCTGGTGAGAGCATTTGGAAGATTATAGCCCCGACTTATGAGGAGAAAGAAAAGGCGCTGAGTTTGATTTGTAAGCTGTGGAGTGACATTCGGGGTGGGGCGCTGCCAGTGGTGAAGGCGAAAGAGGAAGAGAGTTGACATTTAGAGAAAGCTGCATGGTACATACAGGGTCTTGAGGAAAAGCTATCTATAGACAAGGAATAACACTTTGTAATACAAAATACTAATGTAATCCCAATGTAAGCGAAAGAGGAGAGTTGACATTTAGAGAAAGCTGCATGGTACATACAGGCTCTTGCGGAAAAGCTATCTATAGACAAGTAATAACACTTTGTAATACAAAATACTAATGGAATTCCAATGTAAGCGAACTAATGGAATCCCAATGTAAGCGAAAGAGGAGGAGAGTTGACATTTAAAGAAATCTGCATGGTACATACAGGCTCTTGCGGAAAAGTTATCTATTGACATGGAATAATACTTTGTAATACAAAATGTAAGCGGAAGAGGAGGGATTTGCCCCCTCTTGAGTTGGAATTTTATAAGAAATGTTTCAAAGTGGAATCCCAAGCTGGAATCCCAAGCTGGAATCCATGGCTTTTACAACGGTGCCCTACACATCAGACTGTCAAGGGACAGTACGAGAGCATCTTATCGGCAAGGGGTCGCGGGTAAATGTTGCAGGAAAGCAAAAACTTCGCGGGTAGAAAAAGGCAGAAATAGACATCACTGGGCAAACTTCAAACATATTAGGCTAAGCCCCAATTTTTTTCCGAAATGTGCGTTTTTGGATAAGGACTTTCCAGGACTTAAATAAGGAGCCATCATTTTTTTCCAGGAATACACAATTCATAAAAAAATATGTTTGAAGTTTGCCCAGCGATGCTTTTTCTGCTTTTTCTACCCGCGACATTGAGATTGACATTGACCCGCGTACCCGCGCCATTAGATGCTCTCGCGGGATACATACTTCGGTATACTTCTAAGCATCACTGCCAGAAAACATTGTAAAACAAATTTGTAAATCTATGTATAAACAGAATATGAAAAAAATGTTTACAAAGAAATGGAGCAAGCAATAATAAACATTCCCATGCATAAATACTCGTTGGAATTACGTTCAGGAAAATTTATAAAATCTATCGACTGAGCACATCTGGTCACACACAAATCAGTGTGTGATGAAATGTGCAAAATGGTTTAGAGTGAGAGCGATTTGGGACTAATGTACCTAGTATATATTAGAGGGGAGCGAACGGAGAAGAAAAACAAGGGAAAACCTGTATCAGACCTTGCAGTGTGTTAGACCACTTCTCAGTGTTCGGAACTCCTGAAGTGAAGCACGCTGTCGCGTTTTTGATATATTACATCACCAATTTCATATTGAAATCAATTTGTTCGTAAAATGTTTATTTAGTGAATTTAATCATAATTCATTTATCCCATGGACCATTACAGCACGATTGCAACAATGTGCGACCAAATTCGAAAATTATCCACTCGTAAATGGTAAACTAATAAAGTCCAGCCTTAAAATCCGAGTTTCTCTTTAGCAATAGCCTTCAGGGCCTTTCTATCTACTTTCCCAGTTCTCGTCTTTGGAAAATTTTCCAAGACAACATAATGCTTGGGTTTGGGAGAAAGCCCAATGGTATTAATAAAAAACTTATCAGAACACCATTCGTCCAGCTCTCTTGTGGCTGCTGTTGGGTTGCCATGGGGACAGGTCTTCAAGATCACGCATGCGCACACAACCTCATACAACCGCTGATCAGGAACTCCAACGGCGATGACCGAGATCACGTTCTCATGTTCTGACAAGACATTTTCAACTTGAGTTGGATGAATAGACTCCGTGGCGCATTTTATTAGGTCGTCAGCGCGTCCAACCATTCTTAACTTGCCGTCCGATGTTATGGCAGCGATGTCCTTGGTCGGATACCATCCGGTAGCGGTCTTGGTGTCTTTGTGTCGCTTCCCATCTACTTCTAGAGACTCATACGTGAAGAACAGCTGTGCTCCCCTTATGTAAAGCTCACCTGAAATGTGAAAAGGTAATTAGGAGGAGGTGCGCATTTCATATCAGTCACTAGATGTTTGAAACACCGCCAAAACTACATGGTTATAGCGGAACTCCCCGTGCCGAAGGCACGGAGTGGAGCCCCATACGTATCATTCAACGTCACATGAGAAAGCAACCCATACAAGCCAAAACGATACGTTCAGCGGCTTACGAAAACATCGCGGGCTCTTATTAACGCATGCGCACTTGCGTTTTTGGCGACCCGTGTACACAGCCAATCACAGTCCGTCTTGGATCACTGAGCGCGCGCGTCATTTTGTCCTCCAGCACAGCGCCGCGGGCGAGGCATACAGAGGACACGCACCGGAAGTCGCTCCTTCATTTTCCCGCCGAAAAAAACTCACAAAACGCGCGCCCGCGTCGGCTCACTCGAGTTCATATTTTTTGTTGAGTCAAACTGAGACAAACTCGTGGGTGCGAACCACGCCAAATTTGCTCAAAAGAATTCTCTAATGATTGTCAAAATACTTCGGATTCGATTCCTTCGCCGAAATTTCATAATGTTGTTTAGTCATTTTGGAGAAACTATGAGGGAGTTGCAAAAGATTCAAAGGCTAGATTGCAGAATACCGGCCCACGGCGAAGCAAGACTTCGGCGTTCTTCTGAAAAACAACAGTTTCTTTCCGTAACAGCTGCAAACGACGTGTTCTTCGAATACTCATATGAGATCTACGAACAGGGAGCCAGAACTGGATTGAACAGCTGGATTGACAATAACAGAAAATTGCAATGGTTTTAGCCGTATAACATATTTAGGAAAATTGGCTTTGTGCAAAAGCTTGCCAAGTAAGAATGAATTAAACTCAACACGACGGAGACTTTCGGAGGAAAGAAACGATTTCACTATCAGTTATCGGTAAGCACAAAGCTTGAAATTGCTTCTTATGCTATTTATATTTTTAGCTTCCAAGTTATTGCATTCCTGATGAGAAAATTCTGACTTTACATGTAGCCTTCACGTTTTGCTGCTTTAGTTGGCTCCCTCGAGGTTTCTTTTTCTCCGGCTAAACTCGAATTATACAGTAATCTTTACTGATATTCTAGCCTTGATTTTCCTTTGTCACATGTTAGATTTAGTTAGTACAATGAGACAAATACTATGTCAAGTATTCTTTGTTGTGGATTTCGGTGAAAATCTTATTTTTCATTTTTATTTCAAGGAGATTATCTTTTGCCGGTCGTGAACTGCGACTTGCCTTAGCATATCAGAACGCGCTAATACTATCATTGCCATATATATGGTAACATGAATTTTCTTGATTTAAACTGTAAAGGTGAGCTCCCTGTGAGTAAGACGTGGGGTGTGTATGATTGGAGTTCCGCTTTTAGGCATTGCCTAACTCTATATATTATTTTTGTAGGACTGCATATTATTAAGATGTGTTCAAATCCACAGCTTACTTGGTGTTTCTGTAGGCAACAGTTTCTCTTCGGAATCCACTACTTTGACCTCCATCCCTGGTAGTACATGGTAATAGTCCTCGTCTAGGCCCAGGTTCTCCACCGTGAAAAGAGCGCTCGCTATTGTACCAAACTCAGTACCGGAATAACATACTATTACATTTTCCAAGGTAGGCAGTGTGTCGAAGAGCTGTAGAAAACAAAAAAGAAATGGGGAGGGGAGAGGAGGCCGTCACGCTAAAATATAATGCCCCCTCCCAAAATTTTGGATTTCACCATCACCCTGTTGTCAGTGGTTGCGAACTCGACGGCAACTAACAAACGTCGGTGTAGCTTCCGTCAGTCAAACGATCTTTCTCTGGGCGATCTTTCGAATAACTGTATTCCTGAATTTTTTAGCCTTAAACTTAAAGTGAAGTTTTCCGCAGGAATATATATGACTTGATACATACCTTCCTTATCAACGAATGCTCCACAGGCTGCCCACCGGTCGAGATAGACTTCATCGGCCGAGGTCATGTAGGTTAATCGCTTCGTAGTTCGTTACATCTTTGACGAGATACGGCAAAATGTAAGCATCGGTGACGCGCTCTGCTTCCCAAATGTCGAGTATCACTTCTGTCACTTGACCATTTATAGCAAGATGTGGCGGGAAACACACGTAGGTTATTCCGAGTGCTGAAACCATGGCGACATCAACAAGTGTTATCCAATCAAAGGGAGAATCGCAGAATAAGATGGAACCGCTAGTCACCTTCAATGCACGGGCTTCATTGAAAGCACCTTGAACGATTGCGTGATGTGTGTACTGGACAGGCTTCGGGATACCTGTGCTTCCAGAAGTGAAGATAGTAAAAGTTGGATCGTCGAGCTGCAATTGCATTTGCGCTTGCGCTAGCAAAGATAAATCCAGCTCTCTTCCTCTCTGGATGAGATCATCAAAGTTGTGCAGTTGATTAATATCTTGACGCGCACCCCCAATAGCAACCCCAACCTTAAAATGCGAGTCTCCTGATACTTCCTTGACAGCATACGTTACGTCATCATACTTCTCACAATAAAAAACGCCGGAAATGTCCTCGCGAAGGGCAGTCACTGCAACCGTAACTGCTGGTTCTACAACAATTGCTATGGCTCCTATTCTATTGAGTGCCATGTGGACTATTACGAAGTCGATGGTTGTCTCGAGTAGGACTAGTAACTTATCTCCTCGTACCAGTCCTAACTGTAGCAGCATGGCAGCGAGGAACTGGGACTGCTCTTTGTATTCTTTGAAAGTCAGAGCTTTTCTTTTTCCTTTCTCGTCTCGGAAGACAAAAGCCTCCTTGTTAGGAAACGCCTTTGCATTGTCGTCTAGTAATTGACAAAGCAATCGTCCCTCCATGGGGGTAGTGTGGGGCTGATGCACGTAGCTCATACCTGGGGAATGTTTGAAATGGTAATTAGAATAAGAAATAAGAAGCAAACAAGCGTGTGTACTTTCTGTTGTTACGACGTAGGGCAGGTGTCACTCCAGCTGATATTATGAACTTTTATTGTACGTGTTTTAGACCGGTCCTGGAATATAGCTCACCAGTGTTTCACTCGTATGCACCTCAGTTTGACTCAGACCACCGGTTACACGGGTCCGGACGAATTTTTGACCGGGCGAATTTTGTACCTGGAACACCTGTATACACGGTACCGTGCAAGTTTTGTTCTACATTGCAGAGGTGTTTACACGGTCCGTGCAACTGAACTAACACTAACATGGCTTCTTCAGTCTCGTTCTCTGATTGGTTGAAGGTTGAATAGTAGCTTAGTATCCTCGCCTGAAGAGGGCTAGTTTCCAGGCCATTACCGTGGAACTGTGCCAAAACTTGCACGGTACCGGTGTTCACACGGGTCCGGTACGAAAACGGAACCGTACCGGTCAAAAGTTGTACCTGTTTTTTGCAGGTCCCAAACTTGCACACTTTGCCGTGCAAAAATTGGTCCAGTTCCGCCGGACCCGTGTGAACAGAAGCCGTAAGTGGGCCAGAATTCGCCCGGTCAAATATTCGTCCGGACCCGTGTAACCGGGGTCAGTAACGATCTGGAAAGGGTACAGAAGCACGCATGTAGTCTTATCTCACCGGGTAGTAGTTATGAGTCATCTCTCGCTCAGTCAACCTAGATACCTAATAGAAAAACCACACCTTTTGCCCCGATGAAATGCGATATAGAGCTAATAGGCAGAATTAATAAATCGTTCCTTTGGGAGTAAAATAACAACAACCTCGTCCCTAGGGTCTTCTCGGTCGTTTTCAAAATGGCGGTTAGCTCGGGAGAAGACCCTGGGGGAGGCTGAGTCACATGACCGTTACGAAACAAAGGACATGTCTTCAAACAGTGGTCATGTGACTCAGCCTCCCCCAGGGTCTTGTGCTCGACCAACCGCCATCTTGAAAATTACCCACAAGACCCTGGGGACGAGGTTGAAATAACAAAAGGCCATAACGGCGGCCATGTTGCACTGAACAAAGGAAGCAAATGAACTTTCTTTTGTTTTGTACAACCAACATGTACCGCAACGCAATCCAGGAATTCAGCTCGCTCGGCTACGAAGTTATTTTTAGTAAACTATCTATCGAATCAGCTAGCCTGGGACTAGCTGGGGGCAGAGGATTTTGGGTAATGCAAGGTCAAAATGCAGTGATCCTCCCTCTATAAGTACAAAGATTAACGTGATCTCCCCTCAGAGCAGTTATACGTGTTCGTGACCCCCCCCCCCCCCCCCCCTCCCCCCGCCGCCCCTTATTTGAGGCCTGTAGAAGACAATTTACAAGATAGAGGGGATCGCATTTTTCTTTCGTTGCGCGCGAATTTTGATAAACGCATTTTATCAAGCCATTTCATTGATAGCACTTTCATCAAGAAAGTGTAGATGAACATTCCGTTTTTTTATGTATAGTAAAGAAATCCTGTAGGTTTTATTATTCATGCGCGAAATTGCGCGCCGAAATGACGAAAGTATTATTATTCATTTACTTGAAGCGCGGCCCAAATGACGAATTTCTATGCCTGTAACGTCGAACTCACGCTTACTCTTCTTTCGAACATAGTGACTGCCCGTCAGGCCTGTTACATTTTTGTTAGAGTTTGTTTTTCCTCGCCAAGATACACTTGTTCCTTGTGAACGATGCGAAGGTAGTGTCTTCGTTGCGCGAGTTGCCAAAGACTATTTTTATTATGTATTGAGTGAAGTGAAGTAGAAAAAATGCAAATGATAGAGATGTTGCTGGAATAACTGCTTAGAAAATTTCTTGTGGTCCCCCCTTTCAGGGCTTCAGGTTTGGAGAGATCACCCCTTCGCTCGCCCCAAATGAAGTGATCCCCCAAAATCCTCTGAACCCCCCCCCCCCCCCCCCCCCCAGACGATAAATAATGACCGGTCCCTAACCACTAGCCAATCAAAGTGCCAGGATTTCGAAAGAGCATTATTATTCAAGTGGGTAACAAATACTTGAGCAAGACAAGTGATTCATATCATATCATTGGCGAGCGTGCCACTGAGCAAAGAAGAGCTCATCTTAAATACCGGCGAGTGTGCCACACATTTAACGAAGCGAATCAAAATACTTAAGAACACAACAAATCAAAAACAAAAGTAAATCACTATCGGCCAGCGAAGCCACAATCTAAACTTGTCTATCGCAGTATCAGAAGAGAAATCTACTATTGTTTCACCCCATTCTCGTACCCAGAGCTCCCCGGCTCGTCACCTCGCGGGGGAGGCTCTAGTGACAGCCACCGACGCATGCGTATAATTACTTCTGGAGCGTTCAAGTCAATCTCGTTCCCAGAGCCCGCGTATCTTTTTTGCCGCTGGCTCAAAGATGCACGGGCTCTGGGTACGAGATTGGTTCAAAGTCGGAGGCATGTAGGTTGAAAAGACGACTACGTTTTTATAAAGCGAGATTAAGCTACTTTTATGCACGCGTGCGCGCCATTTCAGCCAATCAGCGAAGGCCCGCAAATGGATGTCACCAGAGCCTCCCCTGCGAGGCGCCGGGGAGCTCTCGGTTCGAGAATGATTTGACCCCCAACGCCGCGATGCTGTGTTGTATATGTTTCTCGCGCTGTTATTATTACACAATCATTGCTATCACGGTGATTTAGCTTGTTCATACGCTCATGCAAATGCAACCTTTACATGTATGAAATTTATTGGTCGATATTTGTCTCTAAAGTATCGAAAAGTAACCTATAGGACCGGCCTATAATAGCGCTATTCACTGTTGATCAACATTGCCATTGTAATGTAATGTGCCAACCGTAGATTGAATAGCGCTCTTTGTTCTTTGAACCAATCGATCTCTGGTTGGCACATTAATAACAATGGATGACGTCAGCGTGAACAGCGCTATAGGCCAATGGAATTAGGGCAGCAGTGACGTCAGAGGAACTCGTATTTTCAAAAGGGCAAAACATGATTCACTGTTCTATTGCTCTTTGGCACTTTTAGCGAGAGCTGCAACTAGTGTTATTTTTCGTGGACTTCAGCTTTTTGAAACCACTAAATTTTGTTCGCGTGATATTTTTCTTATGTCGTTATGTCGCAAGAAGTGTGCACCAGGCATAATGTATCAGTCAATTCCAGCGGTGACCATCCCCTCCCCGGGACACCGTGGGGCATTTGCACACCACTGCCTTCCCTTGGGTGGGGAATTTTGAAAATTTTCCTGGCCCCGGGGTCGGGAATTGTGTTTCCCGGGGGAGGGGGGTGGGGAATTTTGGTTTCCTCATCTCAAGCGCGTCGGGTTCTGCGAACTACAACACCAGTTATAATAACTATCGATTGGCAGTTACAATGTCCCAAGAAAATAACGCCACATAAAATATAATGCAGAGCATGGCCCGTATACACCACGTTTGGAGACTGACACATTTCACAGTTAACGTCTTCTATAGAGAAGAAACAGATTTCGCAATTTCGTCTCAGTGGAAAAACATAAAAATGAATTGACACTATAAACAGAGTTCCAATTTCGCAAAAAGTCAAGTAACAAAACTGCGAAATAGTTGCTCTGCAAATAGAAAGGTAAATTTCGCATTGAGAGATTCCGGGGACAATTTGCAGCCAAATTGCTACAACCGCAAATGGCCTAGGAATGTCTACCGATATTGTACTAATACCTTAGTTTCACTTCTTTATTTATATTTGTCTCGCTTCAGTGAAATGAAAACTCGTTCAAAGACGAGAAAACTAAAGTACATTTAAAAACGCATTATAAATGCTCGGACAGTATGAATGGAGTTGAAGTTTTTGTTGTGAAGCTTTGTCACGCAGAGTCAAAGGAATCTTACCGTCTTTTTCTCGTCCCGGGGGTGGGGCATTTTCCCGCTTTTTGTGTTCCCCGCCATGGGTATTTTGCATTTTTGCTAGCCCGGGGGCGGGGAATTTTCAGTTTTATTTTTAGAAATGACCAAAATCCCGGGGTTGCCCGGGGGGGGCATGGTCACCGCTGGAATTGACTCTGATACATAAGCAATTCAAGACTGCACTTCACTAGTTGCTTGATGTTTTCTTATTACGACTTTTTGGGTGTCTTCAGAGACATGATTGAATAAATCAAAGTGTCTGACCATTTCTGTAGGACTAGACACGTTTCAATATTCTCCGTTTTGGTGCTACAATAATCCAGGACGTCTAGAAGAGGTCAATCTCGCGCCTCTCATTAAATAACACTTAGAATTCAAGATGGCGAACGGGAGCTTTTATCAAACGTCGGCACAGAGCGAATTAATTCCCCAAAACTGACACAGCCTTAGTAATGGATCGGTTAGAAACTTCAGGGCGAAATATTATAAATTTGTCGAAATACAGGCCCGTAAATTTGTGAAATATGACGATTGACGCTCGCGCGGAAGCAGAAGGGCAACTTTTTCCTCACTCGAACAAAACAAATATATTAAATTTCGTCCGTGACACTGTCCGGGCTGTCGCTATGCCTTTCATCGTGAGAGTTTGGCAAATTTACTCATTTTGAGGTGCTTTTATCAGTGATGTGGATGGATTTTTGTCAACTTGCTAATTTCAAAAGATCAACAAACCGTTTACCTTAATTATTGTTTATACCGGTGACCCCCTTCCCGTAGTCTCAAATCACGCTTTGCTTGTCAAGCCTCGGACCTCCAGCAGTGTAGGCGCTGTAGCTTGAACTATTAGGCTCGTACGTGTATTCACTGTTCGACTGTTTATATCAACATTCACACGATCGACTTCATTTTTCATAGTTCAGCGGTATTCCCATTTGGGTATCGCATAATAAAACACAGGGGCATAATAAAACACTTACCCAGTAGTCTAGAAGTAATTACAGGAATAGACATTTTTGGAGAAAACTAAAAGTCTCAGGGAAATTGCGGGGGGGACAGGTATTCTATAATTAATTTATTGAGAGACAGTTTTGAACTCAAATTTATTGCAAAGGTATGTCGCGTTACGCTTACGTGGCCCAATAACAATAGGCCTAACTTACTACTGATATTGCGATTCATATCGACAAGATTTTTGGCTCTATAGAATAACTTGGCGTCATCAACAAAGAGGTGAAATTCAAATAAATTAGAGCAGGAGTAAAACGTGCTGATATAGAAGAGAAATAATAATGGATGACACTGACGACACTGAAGATTATGACACTCAACAAGACATAATCAATTTCATATTGTGACACATTTGTTCGTAAAATGTTTGCATTTAATGAATTTAATCATAATCTTTTCATCCCATGGACCATTACAGAGTGATATGAAGGGAACCAATGTGCACAAATTCGAAAATTATCCCCTCGTTAAAGATAAACTAATAAGTCCAGCCTTATAATCCGAGTTTCTCTTTAGCAATAGCCTTCAGGGCCTTTCTATCTACTTTCCCAGTTCTCGTCTTTGGAAAATTTTCCAAGACAACATAATGCTTGGGTTTGGGAGAAAGCCCAATGGTATTAATAAAAAAAATATCAGAGCACCATTCGTCCAGCTCTCTTGTGGCTGCTGTTGGGTTGCCATGGGGACAGGTCTTCAAGATCACGCATGCGCACACAACCTCATACAACCGCTGATCAGGAACTCCAACGGCGATGACCGAGATCACGTTCTCGTGTTCTGACAAGACATTTTCAACTTGAGTAGGATGAATAGACTCCGTGGCGCATTTTATTAGGTCGTCAGCGCGTCCAACCATTCTTAACTTGCCGTCCGATGTTATGGCAGCGATGTCCTTGGTCGGATACCATCCGGTAGCAGTCTTGGTGTCTTTGTGTCGCTTCCCATCTACTTCTAGAGACTCATACGTGAAGAACAGCTGTGCTCCCCTTATGTAAAGCTCACCTGAAATGTGAAAAGGTAATTAGGAGGAGGTGCGCATTTCATATCAGTCACTAGATGTTTGAAACACCGCCAAAACTACATGGTTATATTTTTATAGGACTGCATATTATTATGTGTTCAAATGAACAGCTTACTTGGTGTATCTGGAGGCAACAGTTTCTCTTCGGAATCCACCACTTTGACCTCCATCCCTGGTAGTACATGGTAATAGTCCTCGTCTAGGCCAAGGTTCTCCACCGTGAAAAGAGCGCTCGCTATTGTACCAAACTCAGTACCGGAGTAACATACTATTACATTTTCCAAGGTAGGCAGTGTGTCGAAGAGCTGTAGAAAACAAAAAAGAAATGTAGGTGGATACAAATAGCCAAGTGAAGGAGAGGGAGGGGAGGCCGTCAATGTATCTCCTCCCAAAATTTTGGAGTTCACTATCACCATGTTGTCAGTGGTGTTACTGCAACTGTTCATACTTCTGCGAACTCTACGGCAACGAACAAACGGCGGTTTGTTTCCGTCAAACCAGTAAACAGCTCTGGGCGGTCTTTCAAATATCAGTAATCGATCCTGGATATTTTAGCTTTCCGAGGGAATATATGACTTGATACATACCTTCCTTATCAACGAACGTTCCACAGGCTGCCCACTGGTCGAGATAGACTTCAATCGGCCGAGGTCATGTAGGTTAATCGCTTCGTAGTTCGTTACATCCATGACGAGATACGGCAACATGCACGCATCAGTGATGCGCTCTGCTTCCCAAATGTCGAGCATCACTTCTGTCACTTGACCATTTATAGCAAGATGTGGCGGGAAAAGCACGTAGGTTATTCCGAGTGCTGAAACCATGGCGACATCAACAAGTGTTATCCAATCAAAGGGAGAATCGCAGAATAAGATGGAACCGCTAGTCACCTTCAATGCACGGGCTTCATTGAAAGCACCTTGAACGATTGCGTGATGCGTGTATTGGACAGGCTTCGGGATACCTGTGCTTCCAGAAGTGAAGATAGTAAAAGCTGGATCGTCGAGCTCGTGCAATTGCATTTGCACTAGCAAAGATAAATCCAGCTCTCTTCCCCTCTGGATGAGATCATCAAAGTTGTGCAGTTGATTAATATCTTGACGCGCACCCCCAATAGCAACCCCAACCTTAAAATGCGAGTCTCCTGATACTTCCTTGACAGCGGACGTTACGTCATCATACTTCTCACAATAGAAAACGCCGGAAACGTCCTCGCGAAGGGCAGTCACTGCAACCGTAACTGCTGGTTCTACAACAATTGCTATGGCTCCTATTCTATTGAGTGCCATGTGGACTATTACGAAGTCGATGGTTGTCTCGAGTAGGACTAGTAACTTATCTCCTCGTACCAGTCCTAACTGTAGCAGCATGGCAGCGAGGAACTGGGACTGCTCTTTGTATTCTTTGAAAGTCAGAGCTTTTCTTTTTCCATTCTCGCCTCGGAAGACAAAAGCCTCCTTGTTAGGAAACGCCTTTGCATTGTCGTCTAGTAATTGATAAAGCAATCGTCCCTCCATGGGGGTAGTGTGGGGCTGATGCACGTAGCTCATACCTAGGGAATGAAGGTTAAGGGACAAGGGGTTACTAAGGGGTACTTTTTCGTTAGAATGGCATGATTGCCAACGAGCGGCCGAGCCAAGAGGCGAGGCTGCGAGACGGCAGCATTATAGAGCCGTGCATGCGAGGAGAAAAAAGTCTCGAGTTCAGAGTGGTGTAACCACTAGCCAATCAAAGCGCCAGGATTTCGAAAGAGGTGGGCAACCAAATACTTGAGCAAGACAAGTGATTTATATCATATCCTTGGCGAGCGTTCCACTGAGCAAAGACAAGCTCATCTCAAATATCGGCGAGTGTGCCAAACATTTAACGAATCAGAAGAGAAATCATTTAACCCCTGGTCCACTTCTGAAGTGCGCCCGTGTAGCCAACGCCGTGATGTTGTGTTTGTATCAAGAAAAAATGATCCCCAGAGAACGCAACCCCATGACCCATCTGAGTGGCAGTAGTTCTAAAAATAGATTTCCGTTGGGAATTGCACGCGCATTCGAACTGTTTTCCGTTGGTTTAGAAGCGCGCGTGTGTTGATGCAAGCAGCGTATCAGCCAATCATATTACGAGGACAGCAACAGTGCAGCGTCACGAAGCATGCTGGTCGCACACGCATCCTCACAGTGATGTCTGTTGCTAGGACACGTCCAATCAGAAGGCGCCGCTAAAAATAGCTCCCTGTTCTAAAAATAGCAAGTGTCACGCTAGGGGGGGGGGGGGGGGGGGTGCGGAAAGGTCTACCAATAATGCATTGCGCCTGGATTTTGATCATCGACCATTGGGAGTCATTTGGTCATGGACGCAGCTCTTCAGGCTGAGGAATTTAAGGATTCCTGTTGCATTTACGTCTATTGCGTTGATTCTGGGGTGAAATTTCCATTAGTAGCAGCAAACATAGAATGTATTCAAGTCAATTCTGTAATTGGGCACATAAGTTTTCCCATTGAGCTACACAATCGACGGGTTGTGCTGTTTCCTGACACGGAGGGCCTGAAGCAGTTCGAAAAACATCCTTCCCCTGTTGTTATAGAGATCTTAGAGAGTTGCAGAATCCAGGTAAGACGTAAACTAGTATTTTAGTTCGTGTAGAATCAGTAATGTTCGAAAAAATTGCAAAAAATGTCCTAATTCGAGTGAAGGCGATCGCTCTGATCGGTGCAGTTTCGTCCTACTGGTACTTGCATCCTTGTAGCCTGCAGAATTGTGTTAAATTGCTATGCTAGATTTTTCTGGAAATATTGAAGTTCAAAAATATCTCGAGTAGTTCTAGTGAGCTTGCTTTTTTTGATGCACTTCGTTCGACCACACATTTTATTGTCATACTTTTCGGTTCTTTCTTTCTTGCTTTTCAAAGGTTGATTTAATAATTCTTGTTCTTTATTATAATTTTAATCCAATGAAAGATTATAAGCTCTTTGACACGCTCTTCTGCCACTGTCATGGAAAGAGATCCGTGTGTTGGGGTTGCGTTCTCTGGATCTCTGGGGACCATTTTATTATATGATATGCTAATAAAAAAAAGTGTTAAAAAAAAAAAAAATCTCTGGGGACCATTATCTCTTGGTTTGTATATATTTCTCGCGCTGTTATGTTCATATGCTCATGGAAATGCAACCTTTACGTGTATGAAATTTAGACTGGTAGATATTTTTAGATATTTGTCTCTAAAGTGACCCATAGTCGGCCAAATGAAATTAGGGCAGCAGTGAGTCAGAGGAGCTATATTATTCAAAAGTGCAAAACATGATTCACTGTTCTATTGCTCGTTGGCACTTTTAGCGAGAGCTATAACTAGTTTTACGAAAAGTGGTCGTTTCTTTAGCGTGGGCTAAACTATGGTGTATAATTTAAGATTTTTTACGGCGGCCCGCTGCCAAGGCTAACCATTTCGAAACATCAATTAGCTTTCTCTTTACTTTGGATCTGGTCAAAAACGAGAGTGTTTTATCTCACAATAAAACCACTTTGATCTGGTCTATTGTGTGGACTTGATTAGCACATTCGCGTTACGTCTGAGTGCGGATAATACTGGATTAGTTCTGCCTGGCAGAAACAAGAACAAACGTACTACCTTTGGTCGACTAGAAACTAAAACAAGCAGATTCGGCCAATTGGCTTTTATATTGTAATGTATAATTATTCGTTTGCAATTGACGTCACTAATGCGTTAGTGGTGGATGGAACCTAGTTTCCATATAGTCTTATCTGTCGTATCAGTCAACGGTGAAACAAAAGAATAATTCCAATTTCCATTGTTTCACGGTCGACTGATGCGACAGATAAGAAATGTAATCCTCCTCCATCCTGGTCCCCTGAGTACCTAGACGGTGTGTGAAACCCAGAAAAATACATTTGGCACCACATGTTATTACATTGGGAGCCACTTGTTATTACGCTTGATGCAATTCTTGGTTTTCAACCAGTCGCCAGAGAATCAAAAGGCATAGACTGCTTGCAGCCTCTTGTTCGTAGAACGTCCGTAAATCCAGGGAAATGTTGTTTGTTTACCCGCGGCGCGCTTCGATTTGTTTACAGTGTCGAGTACTGTCGAGTACACTTGTAAACAAATCGAAGCGCGCCGCGGGTAAAAAAAAACATTTCCCTGGATTTACGGACGTTCTACGAACAAGAGGCTGCAAGCAGTCTACAAAAGGCAATGCACGTAATTGCCATGAATGCTGGTATAAAGAATGCATAGCCGTTTCGAAACATAACAGCTTTCTGTTTTATATACCTTGATCTGGTCATCTTTATTTTGAGAACATTGATTGACACATTTGCATTACGTCGTCGGATTGAAATATATTGACCTGGCAGAAGCAAAAACACACGTACTATAAGAAACTAGAACAAAAGGAAAACTCAGTTTGTTTTTTCAACTTTTGACCTACAATCCTGGCCAGTTTAATATGGGACACAGGCTTCCCAAGATCAGCTTTTGGTTCGCGCACGCGCACGCTAAATAACTTACAGTTTTGAGCGCCTGTGACGCTAAAGCCACTGCAGTCTGACCCCTCCAAACGTATAAAACCCCTAGCTCTAGTATCTGTCTGCCATATAAACTTTCATATGCAAACTCTGAGACAATGTATAATGTTATACGTGGCCAGTCAATTTTTTCTCCAAACGAGCCATGCGGAACTAAATACCCCAAAACATTATGGATATAACATATCAAATCCCCTACAATATAGCTGTGAGTAGGTACTGGATAAGCTCGGATGTTTGCAGGCTAAGTGATCTACTCACCGAAGATCTTGATGACCTTGCTTGCCTCCTCAGAATTTCCAGAAAGCGAGAAAGATTGACTTCGCGAAAGGGGGATGCATTTGTGTGACAGCTGTCATTTATCTTCAAAGAGGCTATTGTGACGTATTGCGCCATTAACGATCTTCACCAATCAGAAAACGGGATCTACCGGATATTTTACTGGATATTTGTTGTCCTGACAAAATTGTCAGTGCCACTGGAGGCCGCTGGGGCTGGGCCGAGGCTTGTCTGTTAGTGACGTCACGGATGATGCCAAGAGACGCAAATCGAGATGTCGCGAAGTTGAGCTGTCTATGGCTTGTGTGAGAACTTGTTATCCAAGCAGTTCAATGTAATGAACACCTGGTTTGGGAAGAATTTCACAACACAAGAGTAATTTTAGCTTGATTTTCTCAAGCCGCGAAACCCGTGAAATCGTTGACTTCGAGAGTTATCGTTGAGATTCAAAGCTGCAAATACTTTAGCATCAAAACAACAATGTTCGATGAGCAAAAGAAATATTCATAAAAGGGAAAAAATAAAAATCATGCAGCCTCTGTGGCTTCCCCAAAAAAATCTTGCAAGATTCCCAAGCTTTGATTAGGCAATCAGTGAATTTTATGTTGACAGAACAAAAAGGCAAAATTGGTGTTCTTTCAACGCTTTTCTAGTTTATTCAATTGAGTTGCAATATGGTTTTTGAGAACTCACGAAATGGAACAATACGATCGCACTCTTTTTTATTAAAGGAATGACTACGAATGCGATTACAAGAACATGTATCTCTCCCCTCCCCAAAAAACATACTATACACAATTGAATGTTCATCCGTCTTTTCTCTGAGGCTTGATGAAATGCGTTTATCAAAATCAGGGCGCGCTTGGCGCGCAACAAAAAGAGAATTTCTGTGAGAGAAACTGCTCGAAGCTCGAGACTTTCGTGTAGCGCCGAAGTTAAATTGTTGGGAATGCAACGGAGGCCAGTTGGCGCGGTTGGAAATCGTACACGCGAGTTCGCAGAATTAAATGAAAGTCGCAGTAAATTCTTGCAAGCCCTTGCGCTGTAAAAAAAAATATGCGACAAAAACTCTCCTAAAAAATTTTTTCGAGCAAGTAAAGAAAGTCCCCATCCCTCCCCCCATCACTTTCTAATAGTCCGTCCCTAACTTCATGATTGAACGCGAGCTGTCATCAGGTCATGGTACTTAGCAGCACCAGAGGTCACGTGAATAGCATTAGCTGTTCCTTAATCACGCAAGATTACGTCACGCAACTACGCTTGCTCCTCTCAGTCCAACATATTGTTCCATGGCGGTCTTCCGAAACCGAGCTCCACAGTATCTCAGTTTCTTCTCTTCAAATAAAGAGACCGAGCAAGCTGAGCAGCGTCCAAGAGAAAAATATAAAATTTGTTATGTAAAACCACCGGCCACGTATGTGAATAAAGAGTTACTGAAAAGCATCTCGGAGAACAGCAATACCAGGCACCATGTTGCTGATGAATTTATTGTGGGGAAAAAATCTGGAAGGGCTTGGACGATGAGACGTGGTGATATATGTAGAATCGAGGTGATAAGCGGTTCTCAGGTGAGTGTGCAAGTTAGGTTTATGTGTGGTCTAAAAATGGCTCAAAAGTTGACCCACTGGTCCCCAGTTGGATTTAATGAAACTTGAAAAGTTATCGCAGGATTTGTCGTATTGCTATTTCTTCCATTTAGCGTTTATTTACAACTATTTCAGATAAGGATGAACATGTAATACGGGTGGATATTTTATGAGATGTGAAAAAAAGTGCGAGAAACGAATAAAATGTCCGCCAATAATAATAATGATAATAATAAAAATACACTCCCCATAGGCGCTTTTCAATGATATACACAATGTATCTAAAATATAACTACAATATATCGACTTTATCTACAATATATCGACTTTTAATCATTTTCACGCGCATTATGGAAAAATCATCTAATGAGTTATTTATTATACGAACGAACAAAAATATGCTCTTTTTTGTCCAAGATTCAAAGGAATTTTGACTATAGTTCACGGGAGACCATTCAAATGCGCGCAAAATCGTATGCAGGTATGCGCAACCGGCTTGCTTTGCATACAGTGTAATAACGGATTCAACCGTGTAATCCGATTCGGGCAACATGGTCTCGAAACTTAAAATGAGGATTATCATCAATTGTTAAAATGGTCTTGAAATGAGGATTATCACCATTCTGGTGACATGGTTATTTGACATGCGCAAGTGTCGCACTGGTTGAAGGCGAAGTAGTACACTTGTATCGATGGGTGGGAGACAGGGGCTGGTGTGGTTTTGGTTCGGACTATTTTGGATCATGTTCATTTTTATATACATTGCTTCGTTCTATTTATGTTTTTAATAGAACGAAGATAATAGTAATATAGCCGTGTCCCCCAAATGATGAGAATGCTCATTTCAAGGCCATTTGATTCGTTCTATTGTTCCTTTGTGTAGCTATTGTTTACCAAGGACTCGCCCGGATTCGTTGCACTCATTTGTACCTTATCTACATACATACATACATGGACTTCATTTATACACTACAGAAATCAGTTATACATATTGCTACGTTTACAAATACAAATATAAAAACAACTATAAAACTGTTATAAAAATGTCTGCCGAGTGGTGAGCCGACGTCACCGTTGAATATTACAGCTGTTTTGAGTATTCTGCGAACTCTCGAGATCAACCGTCACACTGCTTTCTGGCTTCCGTCAATCAAACTTTGAAACTCTTTGGAGTACATAGAATTCAGTTATTCGCAACCCTAGTGAAATTCCCCAACACACAGCATCTTTTACTATCTTTTTCTAAACAAACGGCCTAACTTACGGTCGGCTAAGACTCAAATTAGACCCGAGAGTTTGATTGACGGAAGCCATCACCATTGGAAGTCGAGCGCGAGAGTTCGCAGAATACTCAAAACAGCTGTAATTATCATTCTTCTCGTCCCGTAGGTCGCTGATGTGAATATATGGAACCTACACAACAAGAAAGAACGGTTCTATTCAGGTAAATGGACTGTTGATTTGAGCCGGACTGGCGCGTTCTCTATTTTTTTTTTTTTTAGTGACTCCATTACTGCTGTGATCGTCTCAGGAAAAAACCTGATCACTATTTAAGCAATAAAAGTACTTTCCGCGTGCTCTCTGCTTTCTTACAAACACGAGGGGGATGTTGGGAGAACTGATCAAAACTTGAAGACACGAGCCGAAGGCGAGTGTCTTTCAAGTTTTATCAGTTCGACCAACATTCCCGAGTGTTTGTAAGAAAGCAGAGAGCACGCAGAAAGTATTTTTATTGCTTTTAGAAAATAACATACACACGCGCGACAGTGTTGCGTGACAATCGTGTTTCTCAGGTCTCTTACAAACACGCTTTTTAACCAATCAGAATGCGCACATTCACAATACAACATGGGTGTTATTTTCTAATATCTTTTAGCTTGATTTTGAAAATCGTGGCGCATTCAAACGATACTCGGCGCCGATCCCCCCCCCTCCCCCCTCGAAAAAGCTATGTTGCTCCTGGTGATGGGCTCTATAGTGGTAAAAATCCGAGTCTCACGCCGAGCCTCGTGTCTTAAAACCCGAGCCCGAGCCCTTTTTCTCGCATTACAGGAAAGACGAGGCAACTACATTCGACCCACGTCAGTACGTACGACAGATTATGGAGCAACCTCCCGTTTCTGCGACCGCTGGCCATTATCACTGCAGACTCCATACAGTATGGAATTGACGAAGATGGAGCTGGTGTTCATGACGTCATTGGTGAGTTTATAGAGAAGTTTTTGTGCTTTATAGTGCTTATCCTATAAGTGAAGATCAGGATATATGCTTCATTATATACTAGTTTCACCATGCTTTCGAGTATGCATACTGCAGAATATCCCACGCGTCACTTGTATCTCTCCGAAGCTCAAGTGGTTATCTCATCTCTAGTAACACGACGAGACCAGTTCAACGACAGGTTACGGAGGTCAACAAGTTATTGAAGAGATACTGCAGACAAAATGAATGGAAACTTATTGAACATAATAACATTAATGAGAAGGGATTGAATAAAGGTGGACTCCATCTTAACTTTGAAGGTAACAAACGTTTCTTCAATAATTTCTGTAAGAGTTTAGATTCGCCTTGAATTTCTGATTATTCTATGAATGCAGTGCCCATTGAGGAGGGAGGTGATAAGGAATTGCTGGGTTCTTTACATCAAAATTGCGATGAACCAGCAGAATGTCAAATGTTGAAATCAAATGAATCCTTAGCTTTGCCTCCGAGAAGGGCTTGAAATTAGCCTCACTTAATATTAATGGTTTAGAAAGCCACCTAGATGAGCTAAATATCTATCTTGCTGGAAATGATATTGACATTCTTGCAATCAATGAAACAAAACTAAACAATCTAGACAAAAATGAAGTTGTAATGATCCCGGGTTACGAAATTGTTAGACGGGATAGAACCACTGACAAGGGTGGAGGTATTTGCTTCTATGTTAAGCAACACATTAATTTTCTTGTGCGGGAAGACCTTAAAATGGAAAATATAGAAAATCTCTGCATAGAAATTCGTAAACCCCGCGCAAAACCGTTTATCGTTGTGACATGGTATCGGCCACCTAATTCCCTAGTAGAAGTTTTCAGACCATTTGAAACTCTACTGAGTAAACTTGATTCCATGGATACTGAGTATTTTATACTCGGAGATTTGAACTGTATATGGACGCTCCCGGTGACAACGATACACGTAACTTAACGAGTATAACTGATGTGTATGGTCTCCAACAACTCATCAAGGAACCTACTAGAATTACTGAAAAATCTGCAACTTTGATTGATTTAATTTTCACTAACTGCCCGGATAAAATTGTGTGCTCTGGTGTCCGCCATATTGGCATCAGTGACCATAGTATAGTTTTCGCATACAGAAAATTATCTATAAATGGCTTTGATAAGGGTCATACTAGCATAACTTATAGAAATTTTCGAAATTTTAATCGCGACAATTTTCGTCGAGACGTTGAAACCCAAAATTGGGATTCTCTAAATAACCTTAGGTCTGACCCAGACCGCATGTGGCTCGCGTGGAAGGAGACTTTTTCTGCCATTGTCAATAAACATGCTCCACTGAGAACCTCGCGTGTCCGTTCGCGTAGTTCTCCGTGGATCACGTCAGAGCTAAAGGATATTATGCATAATAGAGATATTTTGAAAATTAGGGCGATTAGAACAAAAGACCCAGATGATTGGGCACAATTCAAAACACAAAGAAACAAAGTAAACAAAGAAATTAAGTTAGCCAAGCAACTATATTATCAAAACACCTTAAACAAGTACCAGGGTGATTCAAAGAAAACGTGGCAGACAATAAATGAAATAACTTCCAGGAAATCTGGTAGAACGTCTGTGAAAGAACTTAAAGTGAATGGGCAGTCAATAACAAACCCAATTGAATTGGCAGACGAATTCAATAACCACTTTGCCACCATTGGCCCAAAACTTGCGAGTGATATCCCTGCGCAAAGTAAAAATAGCCATTTAGACTTTCTTACTGGCACAAACAAAAGGTTTCAGTTCTGCCAAGTCACTTCAAATCATGTTCTCTCACTATTAAACAAACTAAATAAGTCAAAGGCCACTGGCTTGACAAGATATCAGCTAGACTCATTCGTGAGTGCGCTGATCTTATTTGCACTTCACTCTGTAATATATTCAACCAGTCTCTCAGTCTCGGTATATTCCCTGACGACTGGAAAAGTGCCCGGGTAACACCATTATTCAAGCAAGGAAATCGTGATGACATGAACAATTATCGCCCAATATCAGTGGTCTCAGTTATAGCCAAGGTCTTTGAAAGGATAGTTTATGACCAAATATATGCCTATTTGATTGAAAATGACATAATTTGTAAATACCAATCAGGTTTTCGCAGTCTCCATTCGACCGTCACGGCTCTTCTTGAGGCCACAGATAGTTGGGCGTATAACATTGACAAAGGAAAAGTAAACGCTGTTGTTTTCCTAGATTTGAAAAAAGCGTTCGATACTGTTAATCACGATGTCCTTCTATCAAAACTAGACAATTATGGCATACAAGATATTGCCCATAACTGGTTCAAGTCGTATTTAGACAAACGCACACAAAAATGTTCCATTAATGGCTCACTCTCTCAAACCTGCCTATTAAGCTGTGGAGTTCCACAGGGTACAATTTTAGGGCCATTATTATTTTTACTGTACATTAATGACTTGCCAAACTGTTTGGATAATTGTCAACCACGAATGTATGCTGACGACACTCATTTGACGTATGCGGGTTCCTGTGCCGACAATATTCAATCATGCCTAAACAAAGACTTGGCAAATGTCAACAATTGGCTAATAGCAAACAAACTAACTCTAAATGCGACTAAAACCGAGTTTATGTTGATTGGGTCAAGGCAGAGGCTATGCACGTTTACAAATCTTCCCCAGCCAGAGATAAATGGCGCGCAAATTGATCTAGTGACAAAAGCAAAATCACTAGGAGTGGTTATCGATGAGAATCTCAATTGGTGCGAACATATAGATAAATTAACCAAGAAAATTGCATCTGGTATTGGGGCAATCAAACGAGTGAGGCACCTTGTTCCTCAGACGACTATGCATATATTTTTCGTGCGCTTGTACAGCCACACTTTGATTACTGCAATGTCGTCTGGGGAAACTGTGGTGTTACACTCCATGATAAACTACAAAAGCTTCAAAATAGAGCAGCTCGTGTCTTGACCCACTCAAGCTATGATGCCAGTGCTAGCGAACTTTTTGAATATTTGGAATGGAAAAATCTAAGCTCCCAACAACAGATTGCGCGAGCAACAATGGTTTATAAATGTTTGCATGGACTGGCACCTGGCTATCTTTCCAGCAAATTTACGACCCGAGAATCGATATATTCCCTAAGAGACTCGGACAACAAAGTCAACGTTCCACTACCGCGAACCAATTATTATAAAAACAGCTTCAGCTATAGCGGTGCTATCACATGGAACAGTCTTCCTAGCGAAACAAGACAAGCCGAGTCTCTTAGGAAATTTAAATCATGTATTAAATAGGGCACGGCATTCATGGAAAGCAGCTCGGGGAGGGTAGGGTGGGTAGGGTAACTAGCGTAGATAAGGGTAGTGTATTATATTTTATTATTTCTATATTATTATAATTGAGCTGATGAATTTTTACCGTGGATAAATAAAGAATATCTATCTATCTATCTATCTATCTGGTATACACACAAGCCATTAAAGCGAGTGTGTATCCTTAGGAAATACATGTGACAACTCTTGGGATTTTTCTCGGCAGGAACCCGCTGCGATCCCTACACATACAAGCTGATAACAGGCAATGAATGTCGGAATTCTTGTCACACGAATATTTTGCGAGCGATCCAGCCGTACGGACTGACGGAAGATGACGTCCATGATGTGCTGAACGTGTTCATGTGCACCGGATTTACTAGGGTGAGTATGACGTCCATGATGTGCTGAACGTGTTCATGTGCACCGGATTTACTAGGGTGAGTATGACGTCCATGATGTGCGTAACGTGTTCATGTGCACCGGATTTACTAGGGTGAGTATGACGTCCATGTTGTGCTGAACGTGTTCATGTGCACCGGATTTACTAGGGTGAGTATGAGGTCGCATGCATTATGTGAATTTGCAAAAGTTTCTTTGATGGTCTGAATCTTTGGAGAACAAGTATAGGCGTCTTGTGACGTCTTGCTGATTGGACACTTTCTGCAACGATTCGCGCTTAATTTGTTCTAAAAATAGAACGGTCAGGAAAAACGCTGTCTCACGGACCCAGTACCAAAGATTAAAGCTCCTATTGATGGGCTCCTGGATGAGGTAAACATGTTAAATGTTAGTTACCTTTTGCATTTCAAAATTTTCTTCCTTTACAGGACACTGGCGAATATTTTTTCAAGCCATCTCCAGCTCGTACCGTGACTATTTTGAGTTCATGGCGGAGAAAGATTTACTAGTTGCTATGAGTGTCTGTCCCCAAGGTAAGCTAAATTAATCTTCATAAAACCACCAGGGAAGAACAAAAGTGGCGGAGCAAACCGCACTGCTTGTTCGCTATTACATCAATGCTATAAAATTAAACCATGCACATTTTATTAGGAACACTTGCAAAATCATTCTTGGACGAAGTCGTTTGAAGCCAAGGGGACGAGGCATGATTCGTCCCCAAAGCAAAGTATTTTACTTTGAGAGAAACACCTGCAAACTTGGTTAACAGAGTTTGTGCTGTGCTGTCCCGTCAACTCTGCTGTCCCCTCCCAGCAGTTGTTTTTAGTTCCCCCGGCCCTCGTCTCAAACAATGCTCTAGCTCCAAGGCCGTAGCTAGAAATGTTTGTCTGGGGAGGCAACTGCCCCCCCCCCCCCACCCCCTCTTACGCGCTAGCTATGCATTTCTTATTTTACAGGTGATGTGTCGGTACCTGTCGGAGAGACGGTTCCAGAACGCAATTGTCATCCACTTAGAGTGAAAATCCGCCGACCTGATCATCAAGATTTGGAGAGATGGTGGGCTGTGGCTGCAAAATGACTTCGAATTTATTACAACGGATTTCATATGACAATAATGACACCCAACGCAACGTGATGACAGCAATGAATTCTGAATAAAACCTTTAGGAGTGATACGTATTGCAAATTACCCACGATCTGGGCCATGCCTTAGGGGGTCTTTTGGGTGCTTATTGTGACCCCCCTTTTTGGAAGAAAAATACAGTAAACATTAAGAGGAAATTCGGAAAGATTTGTAAGGATGCCATACATGTAATCCCTCTCTCCGCGCGCAAAATGGCGGGAATTTAGGCAGAAACAATCGTCATCAGAACATGAGAACTTAACTGGCACTGGCTACACTGACTACCTACTGTAGGCTTTCTACATCAGTATTGGTAATGTAAATGGAGCATTTAATTCTCCGAATGGTATGACTTTGATCTATTATAATCATCTTAATAATATCCAATACAAGGTGTGTTTTACTGCGAACGTTGCAAGGACCTACCAAACCACTCAGTGAGCAAAAACACAAGATGTACAGAGCTCAGTTTTTTATTGGATTTTTTATTTGGCTCTGTGGTGCATTAGCAAGGCAAGTCGTGGTAAGGCTTTTAGCTGCTCGTGTTTTTGAGAGATTAGAACAGCAAGTTCTTCGCACTCCTGAGGGTCACCTCTCCAGTCAGGAGTCAGCGCTTTGATAGTACAAAAGACGCAACGTAATGGAACGTCGTCTTTTATCTCCTAGCAGCCACTCCTTCGTTGTTGTTTGTATTCAGTATTACATTAGACGATTAGTAAAATTCGTTGATTTACCTAATGATGATCCGATGGAAGTTACTTTCTCTGTATGTTGCTAGGCCGATAAAATGGAGGCTGATTGGCACTTTAATGTCTTTTGAAGAGTCGAGTACAAGCCTGACGAATGTCTCTCATTCGCGCAATAATTATTACAGCGTCAGTTGCACAGCTGACATAATATAACGCCATTCCGGAAATGTCTAATATGCAATTAGGAGTGCCGTTCACCAACGTATATAGAGAAATGCAGGTGGCGAGAAAATAGACAACAAAAAGAATCGTCGCTGCGATAATAAACGTAACAAGGGTTCTCTTATACTTTGCAAAGTTTAGTTGGTGATTCTGGGTGTTCTGTTCCTCTCTTGTAGCCACGCGCATTTTGATGCTTCTGAAGCACTTGTAGTAGCACACTGAGATTATGATTAAACAGGTGCAGCACAAGCAGAGCACATAGAGAGCACCGTAGAGTATTCCTTTAAAGCGTATAAATCCAGCGCACGAGAGAACCCATATCGCGGTAACTGTAAGCAATGTTCGAAATTTGGTTACAGTTGAATGGTATCTCACAAGTAAATGAATGGCCAAAAATCTGTCTACACTTATGGCCACAGAAGACAATAGCGATGCCGAAGAAAACACATAAAATGCAGTGAATAGTTTCGTTAAATAAGAAACTCTTGGATCCAGGGCATCTAGAAATTGAAGTGCAATCGATGTTGGCTGCACAACAAGAGCGGTTCCAAGATTGGAGATACACAAGTTACACAACAATAAATAAGACGGAGAATGCAATGTCTCGGTCGACAAAATCGCAGTCACAACCAGCCCACTTAATGCAATATTCACAACAGCAGAGAGGCAAACAATTGTGGCATATAGAACCAGAGGCGAGAGCTCAAGTGCGTTGACATGAAAACAAGGTGCGATTGACGAAGAACTGTCGTAGTCGTTTTCCATTCGGGATAAAGTGCTCTCGAGAGTCAGTAATAGATTTTCAATATTTCACTTTTCGAATCTGCAATTATTTCGTCTAGCTTTGTAAATTAAAAATGAGAGCAGCTGCTAACATACTCGTCAAAAAGCTGATTCACTAAAGTACACAATTGCACCCCTAACAACAATAGGGCATTCCACACACACTTATGAAGTGGAATCATGGTTCTGCCTTATAGCCTAGTTTGAAACTATTAGTATACCTATAATGACATATAGCGCAGGGGCGTAGCCAGGGGGGGGGGGTTCCAGGGGTTCCGGAACCCCCCTCTCCCACAGCGGAACCCCTCCTCGCCTCTGTTCTGGACCGACTTACTACTAAAATTGTAAATATTTAATAGACAACAAATAAAACCTCCAATAAAATGTAGCAAATTTCTTCAAACGCTAGTTTTCCCCGAGATCTATGTGGAGTTTTTTATTTTTGAATTTTGGAACCCCCCTCTCATAATTGCTGGCTACGCCCCTGTAGCGTCCGCCAATTATTCAGAACTCTCTTGCACGTTGTGACGACAGGCGCCTAAAATGAAAAGCGTGGTTCTTATTTGAGTATATTTGGTATTTCAGCTGGTGGCCACATTTTTATCTATATTTCGTTTGATTTATACGGAGACGGAACATTCAAAGGCGTGGCTGGGAAAGAGCCGTTCTATCCTTCCATTTCTTGGAGCGAACCAACACAAGATTGAATGAATTACTAGTATTTGTTTGGTGTATCAAGTTATCTCTTAAAAAATAAAACGTTTTTCAATTCATTTGATTACTTGCCAGCAGGTGTTTTTTTTAATACTATAAAGCTTGGAGAGAGATTTCGCAAAAGAAAAAAGCCGACCTTAAAAGCTTATGTTGGATACTTTCTAGTCTCATACGTACAATGGTGACTTTAAACATAAATCTCACATGGCATGCCCGCATTAAACAATTAAAAAAAAGAAACCATCAAGAAATCGAGTATTTTTAGCAGAATGTGGGAAAATATCAAATCATTATTTTTTTTTTTTTCGGCATTTTCAATAAGTTTTTGATAAAGGCAAATATTTGTGATAACACCAAAATGTAATTCTTATCAAAACTTAGGAAAGGATATTAATTATGATACTAATTATGATAATAGAGATCATGCCATAGCTAGCAGGGAGGGGGTGCAGAGGGGCAGCCCCCAGCAAAGTAAAAATATGTGGGGGGAAACCTGTTTGCCCGCAGCAAAACAAAGGATGACCAAGGCTTGCCCCACCAGACAATCATTTCTAGCTACAGCCTTGGACATGGCTACTTCAATTCATTTGCCAACTACTTGACTAGCAAGAAATCATTTCAATGGTATATTATTCTATTTTGACAAATCCTTGTGACAAATTGTCCTATTGAATGGAATTATTTGAATGTCCCTTTCTCCTTGTTGTAACATCTATTGTTACCCATACTTCTTCTCTGTAACCAGACACGGCTCTGCTGGGTGGTCACTGTTTTGTTGGTCATTTCTACACAACTAGTGTAAATGTTTTCAAATATTTCATGTCCATATCTGAATGCTTTCCAATGTCCTTGAGCGCATGCGTGGTATGTAGGTGATGGAATATTCACCAGCTGTTAGCAGCCTCATGCCCACTTGGTTCATTTGGTTGCACACAACCAGCTGAGAACAGAGACATTGTCACTAATGATAGTCCATATTGTAAACATCCAATTGTTGTTCTGATGTAAGCTTGTAAATGCATTTTAGGACTTTTAGGCCTATATGCGATCATGTGTACCTTTGTTTCAGGGATGGCGGAACAGTTACGTTACTTTCGCCTATCCTTCTGTACAATTCTGAAATATGGGGGGTTTATGATGACATTAATTTCCAAAAATGGGAATCCGATCCCATAGAACGACTTCATTCCCAATTTTGTAAATATTATTTTAGATTAAATAAACGCGCCCGAATGTTGGGGCTAGAAATGAAGCAGGTAGATTATCCCTGAAATCTCTAATACTTCGAAATATTCTTCATTTCTGGATACACCTTAAAGATTTGCCGAACAATAGTATTGCCAAACAATGTCTACAGCTGTCGAATGATTCGGCAGTTTCTGGTAAACAGAGCTTCATGTCCTCAATAAATAAGATACTTGATACATTTGATGACACCCCCTCTATGACGAAGGAATCAAAGTTACACCAAATGAATCTTATTAATTTAAACAAGAAACTCAAATTCTATTCCTTATTTAAACATGAAACTATTATGTCTGATTGTTATGATAATATAAAGAATATGGAGCACAGAAGAACTCTAGCTAAATTGAGATTAGGAAATCACAATCTAAACATCGAAACAGGAAGACATGCTAAGCCAATAATTCCACGGGAATTTCGTGTCTGTCAACATTGTAACATCTTGGAAGACGAAACACATTTTGTTTTCTTCTGTGCTTCATATCATAAAGAAACGTATCGCATTGTTTAATGACATAAATGAGCATTACAACAATTTCACAAAATTAATTTTTAAAGACAAGATCCTATTTTTATTCAATAATGTTGATCCGTTTGTATATAAAAAGCTAGCCCACTTTGTACATGTAGCTTTTGAAAGAAGACTGTCTCTATCTGTAACTTTATAATACCATATTATTAATTGCAATACCATTCATGTATATAGAATGCAAATAAATTGATTGATTGATTGATTGATTGGCAAGGTGGGGGGGGGGGCTGAAAACTTGGCGAAATGTTGGCAGACTAAAGCCCCCCTGGCTCCCCCGTCCTGTGTTTTAAGTAGCGCTCCGTCCAAGAACGATAGCGTGAACGGCTATGGGGAATTTGAGTTATGCAAATTTTAAATTGTTAAATTTCTAAACAACTAATTGGCTTAGTCAACAAATCCTGGCCTTCTGATTGGTTGAAATTTGTTTTTGACCGATTTCGTAGCGAAATACTTTGTTTGCAGTGCTGAATTCTTTCCGAATAGGTCTTCCGGATATTTCATAGCATTTCGTTGTTCAAGAAGAAAATTGAGTGTGAGCATCACTAGACGACCACTGTTTCCACGGCCCTATTGTTTCCGCTATAGTTCTAAGACGGAGCGCTACTTAAAATGACAATAGCTGAGTGGCATAGCCAGAATTTTTCCAAGCAAAACGTTCTGACCTTTTTTCTTTTAAGACCATTTTTTAGCCGCACCCCTCCTACAGAAGAAGTTTTCCTAGGGGTATAGCAAAATGGCCATTTCCGAGGGGTCAAACCGAAAGAAAGGCTCTTCCGTGGGTTTTTCCGAGGGGGTACAATAAGAAAAAGCCTTTTCCGTGGGTTTTTCCGAGGGGGTGCAATAAAAAATAGCCTCTTCCGTGGGTATTTCCGAGGGGGTGCAATCCAAAAAGGGCTCTTTTTCCGAGGGGGTTACTAAAGAAAATGAGCTCTTCCGTAGGGGGGTTCGGCTTAAAAATGGAATGGCCCTTAAAAGTTGATTGCATTTTAGAGTTGCAAAGGAGTGGGGCTTGTCCTGGGCAATGTTGAGCTTGAAAATTAGAACAGTTTCAAAAGAATAATTGATTATTTCAGAATAATCAAAGGCATGTAAATATATGAGCCAATAATTTCTGGGGAAATGTTCAAAATGTGTTACATGACCTGGCATAGACTGCTTGCAGGTGTTTTTTTTTTTTTATCGCGAAAAATAAAGAAAACCCCAGATATCGTAGTCGTGGCCCCCATCTTGGGTTTTTCGCGAAATCAACGCCTCCCTTGCGGGCGGGACTCAGGTTCGGCCTTGTTCGGCGAGTATCAGGCGGAATTTGGGGGAGGGTCCTGGCACTCAGGCTATTGCAAAGATAGCTGTTAGAGGGATAGGACGCTTTACTGTAACACTATGTAACACTACCAGCCATCTGGGGCTACTTCCCCTTAACATATAGGGAGATGATTGGGGATAGTTGTTTACATAGGGGGGAGTGAAACCGCCTACGTGATGCCCGCATATTTTATGAGGTTTTCACTCACCTGGGTCAAAAGACTGACTCTGTAGATCAAAGAAACGTTCTTCAGACATTGCATAAGCATCGTGATTATTTTTTAGTCAAATCCGGGTGAAAATAAAGGACAAATCCGGTAAAAACGCGAGTCTTCGCTTCGACAAATCCAAGTTCTAGAGTTTCATTGCAATCTGAGCACCAGGAGCTCTCGGAAGCTTTTACCACAGGGTACCTACTGTAAAAAAAATAAAGAAGGAAAATAATTAAATAAAGCAAGATTGTGAAAACTATAAATCTTTAATGCAATTATTTACATATACAATTACATTAATTATTTTATGGCTTTATTTGACTATTCTACTGCACTGATTTTATTTTCATAAATATTTTCCTTGACGACGGTTCAGCAGTTGTAAACTCATTTGCATATTATCGAGTTTACAGGACGTGTTCGTGTTTTACAAAACTCCTGCAAGGAAATGAACAAATTTATTGGCGTTGGGTAGAGAAAAACAGTTGGAAGCAATTTCATTGTACTTATTTGCTCTTTCGTAAAGGCTGAAAGCCGATTGAAGTAAGAAATTTTCAGTTTAGGTTTTTAAATTCGTTCGTTGTTGTTGTGTTCGCTCTGATATTGACTCCATGGCGAGCAACAACAAATCTGTTTTCTCCGTTAGAATTCTCTACCGCCCTAGAATTTCCTTGGATACATTTTAGAACGAGGACTGAAGTGCAGAAAATGGCTAGTTGTGCTCCCTTTGGGAGGGATGATCAGCCCCTTTTAGAAGTCAAAATTATTGGAGGAAAGCGAATTGAAGTCGAAGTTGACAAATATGGCAGACCGTTGCACGAAGATCAACAAAAAACAAAAGCTGATGGAAGCTCAAGATTTTCGCGATCGCTTTCTGAAGAGAGGAGCTCTTTCCCTCCGTGGGCCAGAGAAAGCACTCCTCCCAAGAAAGTGTTAAAGCCATTGGGAAGCCCTGTTCCCAGTGAAGGTTCACAACATGGAAGCTTGGGTTCGAATTATTTTTCAAGTTCCCCTAAAGTTTTGCCTCCCATTGCGCAGAAAGGAGATAAGGCGATAAAAGCCGGTAATGATGCTGTGTTGATGAAAGAACTGCGATTTGGACTTCTTGAGTTTGATACATCAAAACTAAAGGATGCTTATATGAGTTTTGCAGGTATGGATTCAACGTTAACTGGATTTGTTCATGCTGATCAAGTTGAGGATGTTTTCAGACGTTACAAAATACCTATACATGGAGACAAGCTGGACTCACTTATTAAAAAATTCACATCTGGGACACGACCCAATTGGGTGAACTATGAGCAAATGTTAACATTCATAAATAAGGCTACAAAGCCATTAGTGAATACGTCAACAATGTATGATGTCCCAAAACTTGACTTGGATACTAACCCAGGTGACAGGGCAAGAGATCACATGCAGACGTCATCATGGGAATATAAACTTCCTCTGAAACCCAATCAAGTATCACCACGACCCATTCATGATGGAAGCTCAACTGGTCGGCAAAGTGCTATGAATGTTAAAAGGGCTTTTCAAGATCGGCAGGATGCTCAACTCACTCTAGAAATGGAACTACTTTTCAAACAAATTCCTTTGATACGAGAGTTGATTGGTAACTTGTATGCAACATTTCAGGACATTGATATGCATGATGTAGATGAGATGAGTGCAGAAAAGGTGAGACTAGACTCTTTTGGGGTATGGTCAGGAATTTTGCAAGATGGTCACAACTATAATGCAAATACATGTATTTTGTGCCCTCCCAATTAAAAATGAAACCTATGGGATCCCAGCTTAAAATATGGGAACCCACCTCTGAATTGTAGACAACTCAGGTGATGTCTCATTGATCCCATGTGGCATCCCACCTAATCCAACCTGGGACCCCACACCCTTGCAGTATCAAGTATCATAACCTTCTCTAGCTACGATACCAGTGCCGTTACGCTATTTCAAGAGCTTGGTTGGTTTAATTTGAGTGATCAACGCAAAGTAACTAAATCACTATTTATGTACAAAACACTCAATAACCTTACTCCGAGCTATCTCACTTCCAAATTCTCCTGGCGAGACAATTCTTGTTATAATTTAAGGAACTCTGAAAACAAGTTAACGGTGCCGCTCCCTCGTACTGAGTATGGCAAACGAAGCTTTAGTTACAGTGGAGCGGCACTGTGGAATGATTTGCCAGTTGAATTGAGGCGATCTCCATCGCTAACTAAATTTAAAGACGGGGTCACGCACGGCCTCTAAGTGACACGGCATCCTTGAAAAGCAGGTTTTATTATTATTATTATTATTATTCATATTATATATTTATATATTTGTAGTATTTTCTTTTTTTCCTTTAAATATTTGTAAATAGATTTCTCGAGGTAGTATTATATAAATAAAGCTTTTACTATCAAAAAGGGCTGCTTAAGGATCCCTCCTATCCAAAATGGAATTTGGTGGTTTTCTTATGGGATTCTAGCCATCTTTTCCAATTGGTCAATTTTTTTTTCATACAGCATGTCTCAACATTTTTATTGGATAACAGTCATTTAGGGGATAACTCTGTGACATGTCCCTTCAGGGGTGGATACATGGGGGGGGGGGGGGGGGGTGGTGGATTGGGTGGATATCCACCCCCTTTTTGAGTAAAAAAGTAGAAGTCCATCTTTTTGTTGTAAGTAATATAATAAATGAAGTTTCAAGCTCATGTATTAGGTACTTTAGGGGGCGCGATACAGCAAAGCATTTTCAGGGCATTTTTGTAAAAGCGTTTTCTGTCCTCATTCCAGGCCTGGTCCGCCTGGTCCACAAGTTTCAGCTTTGCAACCATACTTCCCCCGGAACCCAAAAGCTTTGGTTTCCCATCTGGTCCGCCTCCTCCTATCCACGCCCCTTTTTTTTAATCCTGGATCCACTCCTGCTCTTTATCACTATCTCTATCACGTTGGGATGATACAGTCGCTAGCAATATGGTGGGAAATAGTTCAATCCAAAATATGAATAATATGCAAATAGTTATTAGAAGGAAACTATGCTGCCAGCTAGGAGTATTTACAGTTGACTAAGTTTAATGAGCAATTATTTGCTGAGAGGCTCATTAATTTTGTGAGAACCTAAAGTTAAGTTTGAACTATCAGTTCATCATTTATTTTGTGCACCTTTTCTTGATAAAACAGGTGAAGTCTAGCTGTATGCAGCATCATCTCCCACTTAACAGCTCCTTACTGGACAAGATCATTGAGAAGCTAGACCCAAGATATACTGGAAAAATTAGGTATGCAAATTATTCATCAACCTCCTACTCGGTGACAGACTTTGATTCTCTTTTTTTTTTAGTTTTCTCTAGAGTGATATATAAAAGCATAATCTCTTCTAGAATTATTAGAGCTGTAGTATTGTCTACTGTACCAGTATTTGGTCATGAATGACTTCTTCAGTCATTGCATACTTTCAAGCCTGCTACTGTACATTATAAGACACTGTAAAATACGCTGTGCAAATCTAATATGAGGATTGCCTGATGTAGTTGATGGACCTGGTTTTGTTTAATTTCTTTCAGTTGGAAAGCATTTATGGCATTTATTGAGAGGGCTGTTCCACTGTCCTCCAGTGGCAGTTCCAGATCAGGTTATAACTCACCTATTGGTAGTGCAGCCATGAGAATGCTGCCTGACCAGCCAGTCTGGGAGTCAAGGCAGCCCCTGCAGCCTGTTGGAAAGGGGAGTCAGAAAGATGAATTCCTTAAACAACAAAAGAAGTACAATGATCAAAAAAATGCATTTGGTAAGTGCCATAAGTTATTTACAAATTCCCCCACTAGACCCTAAAAAGACTCCTATTTAAAAGAAGATAGAAAGATAGGTACCGGTACCCTAGGCACCAGAGTCTCCAAGCTTCACTCGTTTTAGTAAATTATGTGTCTTGTAAATGAGTGAAACTCGGAGACTCTGGTACCTGGGGTAAAACGTAGGAAATGATATTATTAGGAAATATATTTAAGCATTGTTGGAGTCATTGCAGCTGCCTGGACCGGTGTCACGCTACGCTCAGGACGGGGGAGAGCATAGCATGACACCGGTCCGGGCAAGGAGACTAGAGTCATTGCATCACTTCTAGAGGTGAATTTCGTATTTGGTGAAGGATTTGGTATTTAATTAATGCAAAATATCTTTTCACCTGCTTCTTGGGAAGTGTGAGATTTGCAAAATATTGGGCTTAGGGTGTTCAGTCCTGTTGGTCTCAAATAATGCATATGCTGCTTAACATTTATTGTATTTTGGGTTTTCCTGAGAGCTAAAATTGTGACATGCAGGATATTTATTAAAATGGCATGCAGGGCTTGAAATTGCGCCCGATACAGACGTAAATCCGCCTAGAAATTTTCCTTTTACACCTAACTTTTTAGACTTCGGCGTAAAATAATGACCGTGTTTTCAGTTTCTACAGCGTTCTCCTAGTGGATTTACACCTAGATTTTTGATGAATTACACATCCTATAATGTTGTTACAAGGCGTAAAATTACGACTATGATTATTTCTTACTTTGCCCTAGCATGGGAATGTGGTTTCCAGAATCTCTGTCCTGACCCTGTCCCAAGTTGATTCATGAACCTGTTCATCCCATCCCTGTGATTGATTCTAAAATATCTTGCTCTTCATCCTGATCAGATGTTCAACTCACTCAGCAAGGTGAAGAGCTTGTTCATGTGATGAACAGGCAGCAAAGACATCTTGACAATCACCAGAAAGCCCTGGTAAAAGACCACATTGGTGAAATCCAGCACCCAGAAAAGGATTTCTACAATACTCAACAGTCTAGCTTTGTTGAAGATCAAGATGCTTTAGAGAAACGTCATCAGGAATTACTGAACAAACAGTCTGAGCTGTTGGAACAAAAAAGAAGGATGCAGAAAGAACAAGAAGAGCTGGACCGAAGGGGGGATGTTTATGGAGGAGGGAGTGATAGGCCACATACATTTTCTATGAATGAGGGAAAACAAGAGAGATTCCAGAGACTGGAATTAGCCTTAGCTGACCTTTGTGACAGAGATGGTAAGCATACATAATAATAATAATGTGTTTCATTTCTTCAACCTAAAAGGGCTGACTCACAGACTGCCCAAAAATGCACTACTAGCCACCATCTAAACAGTTTAGTGCATTTTACCTCATAAACTTACAAGAAAAACTTGTAATAGTAGAATTCCATGCAAACAAAAACAAAGCGCAAGGCCCCTCCTTTAGCCTGCATAGCTGGCGGTTTTGTGTGTTTTCCGAGACGATTCACTCCGAGCGCCAAGCGCAAGATGTTCGAATTCGCTCTTGAAACCACCAGCTTTGCAGGCTACCCCTCCTACATTGTTGTACAATGCAGTAAATGGAAATGTTTTGGTCTAACTCTTTTGTCACTTACTATTCTCAGGCTATGTAGAAGTTGATGTGGCAAGTCGATACGTCAAGAACTATAACCTGATCTTTCAGCTGAACATGCCTGAGGACACGATACAGAATACACTGAACACATGTAGGACATCAGGTGATATGGTTAGCATAGATAGTTTATTAGCAGAACTACAGAAGTCAGTGTGATAAGAGGCATTGGAGACAGACTGGAATACTGGCTCTACTTTCAAAGCTGAAAATGTTAACACTTTTCCGTCCTCCTACTATGCAAGGCCACTGTATTTTGTTCCCCTTCAGTTCGTCTGGTCCTCTTTGTAGATTACCTCCTTGCATGGTTGGGCATTGCGACCATATAATATAGATTTAATGTTTGGCAATCAAAAATTTAAACCTAGTCCCGAAATGGCGACTTACTTTTCCTGTCTGTAGCTCTAAATGCCCTTCTCAAAATTAGCTGCCAACAGCATCAATTAGAGAGAAAAAGTTGGCAACCAGATTTCTATTATGGCGACCAAATTTCGATGTTTGGCAACTATTAATGCCGGGCCCTGCCTGACCATACACATGCTTCAAGTCTCTGGCCACACCTAATTTGGTATGTTTTAGGGGTCTATTCATTTTCCAACGAGCATCCCTGCGCGATATCTTTTGGGAGTATGGGGTTGCAAGGATGGTCAGATTTATGCAGTTAGCAGTACTTGTGTCTCATTCATGAGGACTCGCTGTGAACCCAGAGATCAGTAAAAAACTAATGCGTGTGTCAAGTGTGGAAATCACATAAATTGGGGAGTTGATTACAGTAAAAAGCTTAAAATTTGAGACTAAAAAGTTTATATATGTTGGATTTTAGAGATGAGATAGAAATTATAACAATCTTTAGCCTTACATGGTTTGTACATACGGATGTACTTTATACAAAATTACAAGATATTGTAGTGAACTAAGTTAGAACAACCTGCTTAGATAAAAAAAGGTTACGAAATGTCTTTTTAAATGTATATATTGCACAGATAATGTAATATACTATACAAAGGATATTATCGATGGCGTACTAGTGCCTGTTACTATTAGAGTGTGACCAGGAAAACTCTAGATTAATAATAAGTAAATGTACGAAGGAAGTTTTTATTTTATGGGGCACATTTAAACATCGCAAAGTGTGTGATCAATGTTTGAAGGATGTTCTTTGTTAATAAACACGCATGTTTATATTGCTCGCCCTTTCGTCATGACTGCAAGTATGTTCAACCCCGGCCGGACCAACACTCAGAGTCTTTTCTAAATAATTGAGGAGAAGGTGCTGCCTTTGCTCTAACATCTGCAAATGGTTAGACCTTCGCGTCTTCTCGGATAAGGACGTATTAACCCATATGTCCCGTCTCTCACATACACTACACTCACCGGAACCATAGGGACGCTAAAGAACCACGAGGACCGTCGGAAGTTGCCCAACCTCTGTGTCACAAAACTCACTATACTAACACAAACTCATGTTTATAAACTGGTTTCTATAGGATGAGTTATACAGAGTGTAAAGCGCTTAGAGATCTGTGAATACGCGCTATATAAGCACGGTTACTTTGCTTAACTACTTTTTAGTCCTCAGTGCTACTGCAGTAAACGTTATAGATTCGATAGTGTGGATGTGAATGGGACGGCACGCTTCAGGTAGGACAACGTGTCTGGTCCGCCTTCTTGCTGATGTCAGAACTCTCTCGCGCACGCACTCCCCAGACAAAATTATGAGAAGCACCCAGCCTGGCGTGTTCAATCGATAAAAATTGATATCGAAAATCCAATCGATAAATCAATAACAATCGATAATAATTACTTAATTGGTATCGAGTGTATCGGCTAATTGATAATAATCGATACTCACAAATTTTCATCCAATCAACTTATCGATTAAGTTATATATCGATTGTATTGAAATTTCACAACCGATGTACATTGAACATGCTATGTTTGGATAGTTGTTATGGTATAAAGCTATATCATGAATTATAGAGGCAAATACACCACATTAATTGTGTCCCTTGTCATTTTGGACAGGTTTCCTTAGGTAATTGAAAACGGAAAATTGATATTAATTGATAACATCGATAGCCTTGATCGATAATCGATTACTCACACCGATTTCCCTTATCGATTTCTATCAATTTCTGATATAATTTGCTAATTTTATCGAGTGGTATCGATTAATATCGATTTTAACGATTGAAACACGCCGGGACCCAGGGACGTAAACTCATGCATTTTTTTTCTATCAAGCTAAGCGCGGCTAAACTAGGACACGTGTAGCGCGTAATGTTGCACGGATTCGCTGCAGTTTTTGTAGAAATCACTAAACCCGTATAGTTGTCCTGGTATCTTGTATATTTATTCTTGTGTGCTTTAAAAACGCTACTTCATAATCATATATCTACTCGGTGCTCGCTCCGCTCTAAATCCAAAACTCTACGCGCCTCTTTGCTAACTGGCTCATATTACATGGCGTGACACGTTAACCATTTACTTGTAATGTGTTTCCTATTTTCATGCAATTTTCTGTCTAACAGTAACACGAGACGCCGGGCACATGTTTCCTTCATGTTTCCCAATTTAGCCACGCGAGAAACTTTTTTGCGCGCGACAAAATTTGTAGTTGGGACACAAAAAATGTCTTGTTTCGATTCGCAAGACAAGAAACATTTTGTGTTTAGTTCATAGCAGTAGCTGAATGCTATGAATCGACTTCAGCCCGGTCCAAAAGGGGCGATAACGCCGTTTTGCAGTAAATCAACGGAATGTTCTCTTTTTGAAAAACAACATTTCAAAAACCTTGCGAGCGCTCAAGCGGTACGCTGGTACGCGACACGGCAAACGCTCCTCTGGGTAGGAGGTCTTGAATTGACTGTTTGAGTACGGGCCTTACTAGTTACTAAAAAAGCCGCACTCAGTGAGGTATCATCCAAAAATAGGATGCCTCAAGTTGCCACCCATACTGCCTTTTGGTCTTGGCGCGTAGGGTTGAGCGCTCACGACAATCTTTATTAAAATAGCTGTATATAGAATAGCACAGGGAGATCCCTATCCTGGCTGCCAGATTACAGAGATGCCAACTCCCGCTTCTTTTTTTTTTTTTTACCTCATCTGCCGCTTAAATTTTCGTTTTTCGCCTTGAATTTGTAGTTTAACAAAAATCTCCCGCTTCGTGACTTGTTGGGTTGGCCTATGGCCAAATACTGAAAGAATATAAGAGCACATAAGAAATGGCCCGTCTTAAAAAGAGGAATAAGTTCCATCCGGTTTCTGATAAAATATTCATGAGTATGCAACTGCGTCATACCAACGGCTTAAAATTTATTAGCACTAAGCCTTTCATTTACTGTAAACCAGTGAGAATTCAAAAAAGATAAAGCCCCTCAACTTTACAAAACTATTTTAAAACTTATTGTTATAATGAATAGGCCAACAAGTCGAACTGACAACAAACAATAGCTCGGTGGATCTCTTGGGGATTTCAAAGCTTGAATACCAAAAAACAGATTTAGAGTTCATAGTAAGAACATGGCTGACTCCATTATTCGAGTGTCTTAGCGCTCTAAAGCTAAACAAGGATTGAAGAAAATAGCTATGGAAAACTAGTGGAGCAGTCATTGTTATAACTGGATTTAGAGGGAGCCAAAAATAATGGTTTGCACTGCGCACGAGAAAATCATATTCTTCAACCGTCTCAAGAATGGTCAGCTTCTTTGCGTCGTATTTTGACACAGATGGTTATGGAAAGTTTAGGAACTCCGAGAAGAAGACGCAGAAGAACCAGTAGAAGTCAAAGCTGGGCGGCGGCAACATTAAGTCCTATTCTGCGTCGGAGAAGTACGAAAACTGCAGTGTTTCCTTTTTCCAAAGCTGTTTCTCCTATAAATAGCAGCGATTCTTCCAGTGCTCCAAACAGCCCAGATTTATTAACTCCATCTGCTAGTCCAAGAACTACACCTGGAAGTAAGCAAATCAGTCAATTGGTCATCTTATCAGGGAAATGTTACCACTGTATGCATTGCTATGCGACCTCAAAATTCACGGTTGCGATTGGCGATTCTCAGCAAAGGAATTGTAATGTCAATTTTCTTGAGTCAGAAAGTTCATAATTCTAGGACAGAAAGCCAAAGGATAGCTTGCAATTACTTTAATTGATTTTACAATTAATGTCGACCCACCGAAGTAGCCGAATCCAACGTTTTAGTTTTGATTGACGGCTAAAAATCGCCAATCGCCCATCGCAACAGTGAATTTTGAGGTCGCGTAGCAATGCATACAGTGGTAAGTCCTGATTTACAATGATCTGATTTACAATGTTATCTGAGATTTTAGCAGATCTTTGCGCGCAGAATGCATGAGGATACACTTCCGACGAAACTGAACAAGTAATCATTATATTGCACTCCTATAGCGAGGATGAATCGTCTGTCCAAATTATCTTAGATCTTGCGAGTTTTTCGAAGTCTGAATGGCTGTTCGATTATGGTTGAGCAGGGTGATAATATAGCCCAATAGTAAGTGGCTGTTTTTGTTGTGTGGTCATTTCACACGTGCATATGAAAACAAACAAGTTTCAATTAGGGCGATATTAAATTCGTCATCCTGGGTACCCCACTCTTTAGCAAGTCGTTACTACTGCACGGCACTTGCTCGCCAAGCCGCCGCTTTTCGCGTCTCGGCTGAGTATGCCAGAGACGAGTGAAGCTTGGGGTTCCCAGGATTCTGAGGATTCTATAGTTATTCACGGATTTGATCGAGTGATGATCGATTATCCTCCGCGAATCGCATGCACATCGGTAACGGAGTTGCGCGAATCGTGAGGAAATAAAGAATCCCTAGGCGCGCAGGAGAGGATCAGGTAGTTGAAATATTTTCTGCTACTATTTGTAGAGTCTACATTACAGGGGCGTAGCCAGCCTTTCCAAGAGGGGGCCCAAAGCCTTAGTGCTGAAGATTTAAAACAATTTTTGTTTCACGCTTTTATGTACGCTCATTATTACTTTTGTTATTTTTTATGGAGAGCTGAACAGGACCCCCTGGAATCCCCGGAGCCTCCGCTACCCTGGGGAACAGAGGCTGAAACTCTGTGTTTGTGTTCATTTGAATTCTTTGGACCTCCGCGTGCCTCTGGTTTACAGGGTAAGCCTCCCCTGGCTACGCCTCCGCATTACAGCAATGGGACTACGTTTGCAGGTGAAGTGAAAAGCAGTACAGACAGATTCATCCGGGTTTTTACTGTTTTGTCTTTCAGTTTCGGGTGAGCGACGTGAACGCCTAAAACTATTCTGCCCCTTTCCATCTTTGGAAGTTAACGGAATAGAGGTCAATGATAAAGGTAAATGCATTTAAAAATTCTATAAATCGATTTTGCCAGAGTTACCACAGATAATTTCTGCAGAAACCTATTGGTAAAAGCTTAATTTCCCATGAGACAAGAATGGAAGTGGTCGGAATACTTTTGCTCCCGAACACTTCCCATTCTTGTGGCATTTGGAAATTCAGCTTCGGGTTTCTGCAGAAATTCCCTGCTGTGTTGTCCGGCTCATATACATATTCATAGCGGAGCTCCTTAGCGGCCGAAGCGCCGCAGAGCGGAGCACCATAGGTATCACAGGAAGAACCAGAAGCTCATAAGTAGGAGCGTGCATCCCTATTGGGTGGTTCTCACATGTGTTTTATAGCTTGGGCTATTTTTAGATTTTCGCGAAAAATCAACCAATCAGAGAGAAGTAAACAAATTACGTCATACACGCAGCAAGCGCACGAAATACGAAATCTTCCTCTGACACGACCGACAAGAACGGCTTTTACTTTATCCCTTTGCCAAAATGAAGCAAATATTTTTATTAGTCTAGTGATTTAGAGCCAGGGTGCAAAAATAGCAAAGCACACGATGAAGTGCCAAGCTAGCAGGCGTACATATCCACGAAGTGCTAAAAATTGTTATGATTGTTAGCGAACAGCAAATGAATAGGCAAATAAAAAGAGCATAAGCAGTACGCTACAAGAGAAACATCGACAACTTAATAAGCTAACTTCTGCCCTCAGACTGACTGGTTGTTAAGCAGATGCCATCCTCGACTGCCATGTATTTCACGGAAATCAAAGCAGTGCTCCGTTGGCACATGTTGGCCGACAATTTTAGAAAACACTTGCTATTTCCTCGAGTTTCCTGTAGATTCGCAGAGTGCCATCATGCAGTGCCTACACCTTTCGCACCGGTACCATTCAATTTGTTTTCAAACAGGTTATAGAATGTAAGCAATAAACTTCTGTCGTTTATAAAGTATACCTTTTAATAAACGCCTGATCAAACTCTTTCAAGTCGTGCTTCATTCAAGCAGTTCAAGTACAAGTTCAACGCTACTACGTCCTTACCACCGACGGCCAGTTCTCGTTCTTGACAAACTTTCATTCTCGCCTTCCTGCTTGGATCGTTTGTATGTAGCGAACTTCATCTGTCAGTGTACCAAATTAGAATCAAATCATCCACATAGTCCTGGTACTTCGTTGTAAATCCTTTATGCTTCCCTAATCCATACGTGGCCACCAAATTCATATCAGCTTTAGTGCATAAATTTATAGTCTTCATGAACTTTCGCTGTGCGAGAACCGTGAAGCGGCGAGGCCGCGGTTCTTAAATAGCACAAGCTATAAAACACATGTGAGACCCACCCATTTCGTAGGATGCACGCTCCTACTTATGAGCTTCTGGAAGAACTCATAGCTCAAAGTATAACTCAGGTATACGATCGACTTCATTTTTCATGGTTCAGCGGTATTCCCACTATAGTATCGCTGGCGCGTCCGCGCGTGTCTGTCTGCGTGCCCCACCACAGGCAAACCAAGACTCTTCTCCGTTTATTTCTCATATCTCAGGAAGGAATGAACCACAGACAACCAAACCACAGGCGATCCAAGCTCTAGTCATGTGGGCCTACTGTGAAAGAAACATGCAACGTTGTCGCTGTAAAAATTATACGTAAATGTAAATATCTCAGGCACTTTAATGCCTGGGTCAAAAGAACCACGCCCTGTTTAGCATTCGATTCGTTCTTAGTTAACATACGTCCAACTTAACCTTCCAATTTCCTTACAATATTAAAGACCTCAACGTCCTTGATAATTTAATAGGTTGCTGTTACCATAGAAACAAAAGCCTGACCTTTGACCTCTGTTTCAAAAATTTTCGTTTTAAAGCTTTACGAGGAGTGGAAAATGCAAACAAACCTGCAATTAAACTAAATGATGTAATAGGCCATACATTGAAGTTTTATCAGTCCAACTAGATATCGTGCATAATGTTTTCATTTGCGAAGTTATTAGCACATATCATATTTCAGAATGTCCAAAAATAGGTTTCCTGGTGAAATGGACATCATATCTAGTTGGACCAGTGATACTTGTCCTAGCATTAATTACATAACGTCTTTTAAAATATTAAATATAAAATATTAAAATATTAAAATATCCTCAAAAAATTTTGTCTTACCTTTCCTCGCGAGGCAGTTCTTAAAATTTTGTTTCTTTAGAGTTCAAAGGTCACATTCCACGTTGCCATGGGAATGTAAACCGGAATTGTTTACCTTTTGCTGAACAACAATCTTAAATAAAAAATGAATGGTAAAGATTAAAAGTTCTCGATATAAACCACCCCCTAAGGTTTTTGAACCGCCATTTTGAAAGCAACTGAGACCCAGGCATTAACCCTTTCAGTCCCATAGCATTTTCCCTAATATTCCTATTTTATGAGGACAAACAGACACACCCCTGCCCATTTTTGCATATCAGCACCACGTTTCTGGGTTTCCTGTTTTTCATTGAGAGGGGGGCTAGGCTTTTTGTAGAGCTTTGCCGCTGACCCATAATTTGCTTTCCAACGGCGGGAAGCTATCACACAGGTTAGACTTCTGATAAAACAGTCAAAAATACAACTAAAATTCCACTCAGAAGAGGCCATAGGACATCATTAAGTCTATTATGGACAATACTTTTGTGCTGTGCTTCAAGTAAGAAGTATGGCTGAGGGGTTTCATTGACTTTTTCCACTGTTCTTCTGAGAGCTGTTGAAAAATTTTGGTGAAAGAAACCGTACCCTGGCTCCTCTCTAGTGGAATCTTTTTGCCTCAGCACAGCGTTCGGTTGAATCTGTGTTTAAGACATAAAAAGCAAGCAGCTGAGAGTATTTTTGCTTTTAATTGTCGCAGGGCAAAAAGACTTCTATAAATCTTTAGTCTAACCTGTCAATACAGGGGGAACCGCTGTGAAATTTCATTGGTTTACCACAGGTATCCCGAGCGCTAGGGTTTTGTGTTGCTTTGTTGTTCAGTCGCTTCAAAGTTCAAAGCGCCATATTTTCCTTGAATGTACACTTGCAGAGGAGAAACTTCAGGTCAGAGCTAAGGATTAAAGGTACTTTTAAGTTAAGTCTGTGGCTTGTTGATTGTGTTTGATTTAGTCTAGAAATTACGCGAAAAAACGGCTCCTTGTGCTCAGTGTAGCGTGTGTTTTTGCATGTCAAAAATCGCGAGTTATTTTGTGAAATCAAGTGGTTGTTTCTGTGAGAAATCCGAGCCTCTGATCCACTTGTCTTCTCTGGTCAGTAGAAAAATCACTCTTCTACACAAATCACCAGATATTAAGTGTCATTTGCCGTGAGTTTTATGATAGACACTTTCAAGTTCCTGAGTGTACCAAAGGGTGGTTTGGGCCGGTTTGGGATTGAAAGGGTTAACATAGCTGAGATTGAAATAAAATCATGTGACATCTCCTCGGAATGTTGTAGTTGTCAAATAAAGTGCTCCTGGAGCGATTTTATTGCATTTTGGGTGTTTTTTGTGCCTTTTTCTTAATACATTTACGTATAATTTTTACAGCGACAACGTTGCATGTTTCTTTCACAGTACCCCACATGACTAGAGCTTGGATCGCCTGTGACCAAACTTGGGTGAAGTTGTCTAGGTTACAAGGGGGTGTAACTGCCTGATCACGTGGTATGACGTCATCATAGGAGAAAAAGAATATATCTCGGGGGAAGGGATGAACCTCAGATAACCAAACTTGGGTGAAGTTGTCTAGGTGTCAGGCGGGGTGAAACTGCCTCGTCACGTGGTATGACGTCATCATAGGAGAAAAAGAATATATCTCGGGAAGGGATGAACCTCAGAAAACCCGAACTTGGCGTGAAGTTGTCTAGGTGTCAAGCGGGGTGAAACTGCCTGGTCACGTGGTACATGGTATAACGTCATCGATGACATATCAAGAAAATTTCGCCAAAAAAACTGTCGTTTTGACAACGTTGCAAAACTTCCTTATTAGGAAATTCCCTAAGATATTTGGAAGATATTTGGAAGGTCTATAAGTACTTTTCCTCATATCTTAGCGAAAAAAGCTGGAAAATTTACCAAAACTTACAGATACTCGACAATCATCGTCCTCTTGGCCGCCATTTTGTTTTTGCCCCCCGCCGAGGGGCCTGAGCCACGTTTTGAACACCACAGGCAGCCCGCGCGGATGTGCCATAAAAAACGACAGCACTTTCTTGATATGACGTCATTATAGGAGAAAAAGAATACATCTCGGGAAGGGATTAACCTCAGACAACCTTAGGTGAAGTTTTCTTAGTGGCAAGGGGATGCAAGCTATAGTCACGTGGTATGACGGTGACAGGCAACTTTTTTCTCTCATTGCAGAAAAAAAAGTACCTGGGAGCTCCGCTTTTAGCCAGCGGCTAAATCTATATTACATTTTTAGCAGAAACACACTCTCATACTAACACGAATCCTGCAACCTAAACTCTCAAAACTGGGGTAGGGGGGGGGGGGGGGGTTGCACGACATGAAACAAGGCAGTTTTTATTGCAGGTTTTGCGAAAATTTAGGGACCCGCATGTGAAATTATACGTATCGAATTGTTTGGGGGAACATTGATATGTAGTGAAAATCTGGAGTTCTTTAAAGGATTGTATTGGAAAAAATATATATAATGAAAGGTCGACGAACAGCTTAAACGATGATTATTTAATACGATATTTCAATCGGCCATTACCGATCTTCTTCAGGTTTGATTCAAAACCTGAAGAAGATCGGTAATGGCCGATTGAAATATCGTATTAAATAATCATCGTTTAAGCTGTTCGTCGACCTTTCATTATATATATTTTTCTCAGTTCAACTGGTTGACAGGTCCGTTTATCAGGATCCAGCTTGGCAAAATACCTCGTTCGCGGATTTTCATACTTTAGTCTATTGGAAAAAAACTGAGAGGGGGCACATATGAAGCTACATCCGGGACCTGAGTGACATATTTTCCATATCTCCATGAGGAGCTTTATGCTGAGACCCCCGACTGTTTTGGTGCTCTCAGAGCACCAAACTACAGGATACCAAATGTATCAAGACAAAGAAACTGTTGAAGGATAGTATAAGGGGATTAAAGGATAGCTGTCGAGAGTGTTAACTGATATATCGCCATACTTCGCAGCGCAAAAGCCGTAATCAACCTAATGTACATCTTGTTTCAAGTTATTACTTTGGTATGTCAGCGCAAAATTTTTGACCAAAATATAGCATCTAAAATTGGCATACAGGCAAGCTAATGCCCCAGTACGAAGCGACACTATAATTGCATTTTCACATAAACTTTTAAAGCATTACTTTGATATCACTGTTAGCGCAAAAGTCGTGACCAAAATATAGCATCTGAAATAGGCATACAGGCAAGTTAATGCCCCAGTATGAAGCGACACTATAATTACATTTTTGCATAAACTTTTAAAGCATTTCTTTGATATCACTGTTAGCGCAAAAGTCGTGACCAAAATATAGCATCTGAAATAGGCATAACAGGCAAGTTGATGCCCCAGTATGAAGCGACACTATAATTGCATTTTTGCATAAACTTTTAAAGTATTACTTTGGTATGTCAGCGCAAAAGTCTTACCAAAATATAGCATCTGAAATAGGCATACAGGCAAGTTAATGCCCCAGTATGAAGCGACACTATAATTGCATTTTTTTGCATAAACGTTTAACTAGCATTACTTTGATATGTTAGCGCAACAGTCTTGACCAAATATAGCATCTGAAATAGGCATACAGGCAAGTTAATGCCCCAGTATGAAGCGACATTATACTTATAGTTGCATTTTCGCATAAACTTCTAAAGCATTACTTTGATATGTTAGCGCAAAAGTCGTGACCAAAATAAAGCATCTGAAATAGGCATACAGGCAAGTTAATGCCCCAGTATGAAGCGACACTATAATTGCATTTTTGCATAAACTTTTAAAGTATTACTTTGGTATGTCAGCGCAAAAGTCTTACCAAAATATAGCATCTGAAAAAGGCATACAGGCAAGTTAATGCCCCAGTATGAAGCGACACTAAAATTGCATTTTTGCATAAACGTTTAACTAGCATTACTTTGATATGTTAGCGCAACAGTCTTGACCAAAATATAGCATCTGAAATAGGCATACAGGCAAGTTAATGCCCCAGTATGAAGCGACACTATAGTTGCATTTTCGCATAAACTTCTAAAGCATTACTTTGATATGTTAGCGCAAAAGTCGTGACCAAAATATAGCATCTGAAATAGGCATACAGGCAAGTTAATGCCCCAGTATGAAGCGACACTATAATTGCATTTTTTGCATAAACGTTTAACTAGCATTACTTTGATACTTAGCGCAACAGTCTTGACCAAAATATAGCATCTGAAATAGGCATACAGGCAAGCTAATGCCCAGTATGAAGCGACACTATAGTTGCATTTTCGCCTTTGAAAGCATTACTTTGATATGTTAGCGCAAAAGTCGTGACCAAAATATAGCATCTGAAATAGGCATACAGGCAAGTTAATGCCCCAGTATGAAGCGACACTATAATTGCATTTTTTGCATAAACGTTTAACTAGCATTACTTTGATATGTTAGCGCAACAGTCTTGACCAAAATATAGCATCTGAAATAGGCATACAGGCAAGTTAATGCCCCAGTATGAAGCGACACTATAGTTGCATTTTCGCATGAACTTCTAAAGCATTAATTTGATATGTTTTAGCGCAAAAGTCGTGACCACAATATAGCATCTGAAATAGGCATACAGGCAAGTTAATGCCCCAGTATGAAGCGACACTATAGTTGCATTTTCGCATAAACTTTTAAAGCATTACTTTGATATGTTAGCGCAAAAGTCGTGACCAAAATATAGCATCTGAAATAAGCATACAGGCAAGTAATGCCCCAGTATGAAGCGACACTATAATTGCATTTTTGCATAAACTTTTAAAGCATTACTTTGATATGTTAGCGCAAAAGTCGTGACCAACATATAGCATCTGAAATTGGCATACAGGCATGTTAATGCCCCAGTATGAAGCGACACTATTGCATTCTTTGCTATACTTTTAAATCATTTCCTTTGATGGGCTTCAATAAGCGCTAAAGTCAGGCAAGCTAATGCCCCAGTATGAAGCGACACCATTATATTTACTTTTGATATCTCAGCGCAAAAAGTCGTAACAATTTCCAGGTTCTAGGTTAGATACAGAAGTACTTCGCAGGTGGAGGTGAAGTCGAAAGAAAAGCGAAAACCGACAAAGATTCATCATTTCTCTCATGTCAAAGATACGTCCTTAGCTTTCCCGCCACTATGCTCTGTCTATTATGGTAGGAAAGGCAGTTTTGAGTCACTGGAATACTTACTTGGGAATAGCAACCTTACCGTACCACACATTGTTACAATGAAATGTTTTACACGAGCTAATACCGTCTGTTGTACGTAGTGTCGGTAGTAACATTGGAGTGAACCTCGTGGACTAGAGAACTGCCGCCACTATCCCGCCATTTATTTACTGATCGAAATATGCAAATTCATAGATTCTGCAATCCTATCCCGGTTTTTACTGACAGATGCGGGGCAGTAGGCAACACCTCTGCTGATTCGTACTTCCCGCTTAGTGTGTTGTTGACAGATCTCAATGAAAGATATGCTCATTAAATGTGACGTCATACGAGCGACCTAAAGCTCCTCATGCTAGTGAGGATATCGGTCAAAACAAAAGTGCTTGGAAATCAATTTGGAATAATTTTTTCTGGTTTGTCTATAATAAAAAGAAAATTACACGGTGGCTGAAGATATGAGCTTTATTTTCTTGTCAAAAACAATATTGTTCTTGCCTCTCGAAAATAAAACTAGCCTCATCTGGGCGCCACCGTGTATTATATTATTTGCCCCTGATTCTGTGCTTGCAAGTGCTCGCATGTTCGTAAATGGTCATGTTTTTCCCATGATTACGAACGTGATTCGAAATCATTTTGCAGGGTCAGACTCGTACCCAGTCGTTTAGTCTATAAGAGGGTCGCAAAGGATTGTGGGGAGGACTGTGACGGCGCAAAGGTTTGTCCTTTGCATCCTTTGCGTGCCTCGCTCTTTTTCTCGCAAAGGCCGCAAAGGATTGTCCTTTGCGCGCCTCGCTCTTTCTTACAAAGCGACTGGGTACGAGTCTGTTGTAACTAGAAGATTAGGATTATCCAATCAAAAATAGGATTTTGTCACGTGTGGTATTAAATTTCACAAAGAAGCCCGAGACCCGTCAATCAACTATTTGAAATGCGCTCAGCGCTTGAGGCAGAAAATGGCGGCACTCGCGCGCGAAGTTGACTTGCGTTGGAGCAAGTTTTGACCTCAAGCAAGCGCTAATTTAGTCTTCAATGACTCGTCAAGGACCGCCTGGAGCTGTTTTTAGGTAGAAGTCGCGGAGGACTGGAAATCAAGCTGAAATGTCTTCGGTCAAAGGCAAATTTCCTTCAATTTCTATCAAGCGGAAACCGAAGACCCCGTCTTCGCCTGCAAGCTCTCAACTCAGCCAGTCTGCATCTTCGACAACTTTGAGCCAAATTTTCCGACCTCTAACCCCGGTTAGTACCTCTTTAACTGAACTATGAGTTTTTACATTTGTTATAATTGATCTGGTTTGCACTGTTTTAGACGTACGTGCCAATTTTCATGTTGGTTTTACATTTCTGTCATAGGATGCAACTCGTAAATTTGGGGGTTGGAATCAAGCGATTGATTCATGCAAGGAGCAAACTTCTGAAACAGATAGAGATCTGCCGCCCTTGAGGCGAAATGCAAGCGATGGAAATCTCAGCAACTTAGAGGCAGTGCAGTCTGCAGTACCAGCATTTAATCCCGAAACAAAACAAACCACAATCATAAAGCCCAGAGCCCAAAGACCTGGTTTGGTCCACCGACCCGAATCAGTCACCTCATTTCATGATCGCAGCAGCTCAGTCAACAGCGAAGGAAGTTACTACAACGACTTAATCGAGGCTCCTATGATAGAACAAGAAGATATTATTGCTCTCACACACCATGTCAGAGCTTTCTCCGAAGCCCTTGGTGCTCTAAGAAACACATTTTTCGAGGACGCAGGTAAAATAGAATATCTATTCTAGTACCATAAATAAATATCTCCGATCTTTTGATCTTTGTTGGCAGTCCATGTTTACCAATGTGTCTTATGGTATTTGTTACTATACTTCTTGTTAAAGCATCACAAAATAATCAACAGTCGTCAAATCACAGCGTTTGATTTAAAAATCAAAGTTTTTTTTGTGTTGTTATCTTTTTGTTTCACCATGATCAGCGTAAATATCAGCTGAGTTCGTTGGTTTCAAGAGAATACTACCCTTCAGCTTATAGAGTATAAGCACTTTTCGGGGCAGTTCTCTTTTTAAAACAAACATAACTTCGAAATCCAACGCTACAAAAATGCATGGAATGAGTTTGATAGAACTCTGCAAAAGTTAATAGAGGGCAGCTAGTGCAGTGTACATGTAAATACACAATTCCCAAACTCACAAATGTCAGAGTTTATCTAATTGATACACGGTACCTTTAAACTAATAAAGAGCTTAAGAAGTTTAAATTTTTATGCAACTAAGCCTCCCTGAGCGAATGAGATGATGCTTGTAAATTTTTATTGATTGCATTTCATGCGTAAACACTAATATGAATTCACATTCGATTTCTTACAATGAAGATCGCGTGTCTTCGAATCGAACGCCGTTCGAATGTTACAAGATGTGTCATTAATTCACCTTATTTTTAACACATTTATTATGTAAACTGAAACCATGAGCATTGCAGTTTAAATGAGTCAATTCCCGAAAAAAGGCAAAGTTTATCTAATATGTTAAAACGTATTGAAAACAAAGCTTATTCGCATAACTTTTGTGTTACTGAATCGCCAAAATACTATGTTATTGTAAACAAAGGCTTTCCGTATGGGAAGTAAAATATATCTCTTCTAAATTAATGATCATTGACTTGTCTTCTTTATTTAATATAAATGCAAGAACTGTTTTGTACATTAGGTTGTACATGTTGTTATGTGGTATAGTTCAGGAAGAGCTCACTGCGAATGCATACTGCCATAATTGACGGCCTGTAATCAACAACCTTACAGTCGATTTCATTAGCACTTCTGCATTATCAAAAATTCTCCCCTTATCACACCTCGAAAAAACAGCTCAAAATTTACTTTTCTTCGTTTGGAATCCTGGCGATGAATCTCTAGGCTGATATACCGTTTGCGGTCCGATCACATATTTTTATGGAAGTTTCCAATGTATCAAATGAATGCTCATTTCAATGAAAATCAACAACTGAAATTTACACATTCCTATCATAACCCAACGGTGTTGGGACGTCGATTTAATATCCCAGTTCAATGACGACATGATGAAGCCGAGATAATCTATGCCCTGATAACTTGAGTCATACTCCATGGGAACCAACCATTTTAATTAAATTGTTAATCAAAATTTAAATCAATTAATGAGGCAAACGATAGGCTAAAATCTAATTTGTTGTATGTTCAATAATTAGATTCTTTTTATTTGCTGAGTCATAAAGTACATGTATATACACAAGTTTTGCCATAAATCTGACACTTGTCTTGATTGCATACAATTCATCAGAATTTAGAGTGTTACAGATATCCTTCACTTTTTTGTTGGTAACCCTAATATTAAAGACATCCTCTTATCGTAGATTTAAACCATGCTATGTCAAAAGACACCAATCTCCTTTCTATGGAAGAATACATCATTTGTCACTACATCCCATTTTTAATATTACTATATTATTGTTGTGTAACATTTTGGTAGAAGTTATTAAATAAATCAATACTATAAATAGACTGGACATTCCAGAGGGGCACAGGATACTAAGGTTTTGGATTTGAACCTTATTTGCATACGTATCAGGAAAAAAAAAATTAAAGAAAGTGTTATTATTTTAACAGTAGTACAGTTCCCAGTAGGTCATGTATGGGTAACTAAGCACATTCAGTTATCATTTTCACTACAATGTCTTTCTAAAAATTTCAAAGCCCCCACTCGGGCCCTTTGGAATGTATAATACAGCATTGACCTGTATTGAAAACAGGTTTTTTTTACCTCCATATGGTAAGATGTAAATTATGCTTGCATAACTTTGTTATGAAATCCAAACTGCACATTCTGATGGAGAGTTGGTTTTAACAAGATTTGCCTTATCTTAACTTCCTACTGGAGGTCTCAGCAAAAAATATAATAAAAATCCCCACCATTGGAGGCTACTGGTAGCAAGCAAACATGCATGGATCACACATCTGGTTTTGTATGAAAAAAACATGTCCCATCACATTGATGTTTTGAATGGACATACTTGAAAATTGATCTTACAGTCCTATTACAATTGGTCAGTAATAATTGACCAAACAACAACATACATTTCACTTGATGAATATAAATGTCTAAAAGAAATATCAGTCATGTTCTTTACCAATTCATTTTAAGCTTTTTCTTTTTAAAATACATCTAGCCTATATCACTTATCCTGAACCCTGAATTTAGTAATCTTTGTAATTGCTTTAACATTTGTTGACCATGTTTTTGTTTTATTACCTGAAACCTGATTTTGTTGTCATACATCATTTTATAGTGGATAACATGGATATAAGGTCACTAGATTAATAAGCACCATTCATGGTCACCTTTTCAAGGTGGCTTCAAAGCTGACATTGAAAACAACCAAGTTCCTGTTTTGGTGCTTATTTTATGATCTTTAGCAGCTCAAGGGATCCATGATTACCTTGTGGTTACACATCAAAATATACCTAGTCACTTATGCTTGGTACACACTAGTGGAGCATTCACATGGACTAGTCCCATGGAATTGCTATGGGGGCAGCCCTCCTAATATAGTGTCTACTTCTGTTTTTATGTGAAAATGTCTGTCACTTTTACTAAATTTTAGTCAATATTTTAAAGCTCAATAACATAATTCAGTCACATTATGGCTAGGGGTTAGGGTAGTCATGGGTAGGATCAACTAGGCTAAAAGACTTGGTGCCATAATTCAAGTAATAAACAATAACCTCAAGTTGAGGCGGACGGTGTAATTTGCAGGTGTGCAGGTGTGCAGGTGTGCAGGTGTGCAGGTGCAGGTGTGCAGGTGCGGGTTTGCAGGTGCAGGTGTGCAGGTGCAGGTGTGAATGTGTCTATAAATAGTCTATAATCTATGTACAGTTATATTGATTCCAACTAACCAATTTTCCCCAGTTCGTCACCGAGTACAGGCCACAGGGCAGTCAAGAGCCGTGAGCAGTCCGAGCGCCAAATACTGTTTTTTCATCAAAGTCGTTTTTGTTTGATACTTCACAGGAGTGGGGCTACCTTTCATCGAACGTTTCTTAGCTTAGAAAGAACAGAAACATCGAAACGCCGCCGAGTGACGGCCATTTTGTTTTCTTTACACAGGCAACCCACCTTAACACGATAAGGTGGGTTGCCTGTGTTAACAAAATGGCTGAATCTCGGCGGCGTTTCAATGTTTCTCTCGCAATAGGGCTAGTTAAGATGCTGACTGTTCTTTCTAAGCTAAGAAACGTTCGATAAAAGGTAGCCCCATTCCTGTGAAGTATCAAACAAAACGACTGATGAAAAAACAGCATTTGGCGCTCGGACTGCTCACGGCTCTTGACTGCCCTGTACTCGGCGACGAACTGGGGAAAATTGGTTAGTTGCCAATCAATATCTAACCTGTACATAGATTATAGACTATTTATAGACACATTCACACCTGCACCTGCACACCTGCACCTGCAAACCCGCACCTGCACACCTGCACATGCACACCTGCACACCTGCACACCTGCACACCTGCACACCTGCACACCTGCACACCTGCAAATTACACCGTCCGCAAGTTGAGGCTCTCTTCTAAAATTACTGTAAAAGTATTAGAACTAAGGAGAGTGCCTCGATTTGAAGCTACGGTCTTGTGAGCATTGGAGAGTAATTCAAACCTGGGCTATGGTTTTGATGGGTTGCCCCTTTTATTCTTTGTGTCAATAAAATAGCAAGATTCAATAATAATCAAGCTTTTTAGGGCCTGCACCATTAAGTTTGGGCTAGCCCAATTAGCTGGAATGAGACTCATCTGGTGTTTGGGCTGAATAACAAAATTCATTAGCCAATCACAAGTTTCGACCCCACCTATAAAGCCAGGGGGGCTTTAGCAGTCTTGGGAGAATGGGTGGGTGATTTTTGCCTACATTACCAAAATGCCATAGGTATTATTCATACTATTCGTTAGGTGTCCCAGAGTTTCCGCAAGGGGAATGATAACTATGCTGTTCTTTTTTAAGAAGGTGATCCACCTGAAGTGAAGGCCCATGAAAGGCTTGGAGAGGTACTGTCCATCCTCAAAGGGGTCCTGAACAAGTACACACCCCTCCACTCAACAGAGATCTTGGCGGCGGCAGGAACCTTAATCAGCAAGGTCAAGAGCCACAATTATGAACAGTCTAATGAAGCCCCTGACGAGTTCTGTGAATCTATTGATCAGTTGGCACTGGCTTTTAGCAGCAGGTAAGAAATGACAGAGATGCCAACTCTGCTGCATTTTGAGAGTGCGGACTCTCCCTCCATCTCCCTCCAGACTGATATTGTATGGTCATCACATCTTTTAGGGGTTTTAATCAGCGCCGTGGTATTTTTTAGGGTCTACTCAAGTAAAATGGGGTAAAACTAAAGCAAACTGTTTTTTTTTATTAAATTGACTATAGAAATGGCTGAAAACTGGGGCAATCCTAAAAATGATAGGGTACCTTTTCAGGATTCTTTGTTGGTCATCCTTACATTTTTTTTTTCTCCTGGGGGGAACTACCCTATTTTTGGGGCAGGGTGCTCGTTGAGTTTAAATCGGGCCTCTGGTACCTTTAATGGGTTTAAAATTCAAAAACATGTCTTTTCTCAGATAGGTACCTCTTTAGAGATCCAGCAAACCAAGTAACAATGGTTTCATCAATATCACACTTGTTGGTACCTTTTAGGGGTAAAAATCAACTAAGCCACACCCTTTTTGGTGCCTTTTAGTAGTAAAATCGAAAGTCCCCCCCCCCCCCACGGGATTTTCTTGATAAATATTTTCCAAAATATTATGTTTGCATAAATAAACAAACATGGCACAATAATGAGTTGTACAAGTTCAGTACGTACACCTACCAGTAACTGACGAGGACAGTGTAACTGGGGAAGGCGTTATCCTCCTGGGCAGCCTCCTCCCTAATAAGGTTGATTTTTACAAAAATAAATAAACAAATAACCTAATGTTTCCCAAACTAACATTATCCAAAGTATGCTAGACTATTCATCATTTTTTCTTACTTACTTATCCTCTTCGGCCTCAGTGGGACATAAGGCCTTTTCGTTCGGCTTTGTTTACCCAACTGGCACTCAAGCGTAGAATGTTCTGTTTCTTCACATTAATTGCTCGGAGGGAGCGCAGCGACCGGAGAGCAAGTCTAATGCTGGTATAGCGCATTCGCGAGTTGTATATAGTGGGTGCGATTTTTCATGTCCACACCACAGGCTTCCCGGTCGACTCTTCCCGGTATCTTGGTATAGCGCATGCGCGAGTTGTATATAGTGGGTGCGATTTTTCATGTCCACACCACAGGCTTCCCGGTCGACTGATCTGTGCAACGGTAAAAATTAATTACAGAGAATGTGTTGCGAGATAAAGCAGAAATTTAATATAATACAATTCAAATATTGTTCTACAATATATTCTGGTACTTATTTTGCTAATATCTGGAATCGCGAGTTGTATATAGTGGGTGCGATTTTTCATGTCCACACCACAGGCTTCCCGGTCGACTCTTCCCGGTATCTTGGTATAGCGCATGCGCGAGTTGTATATAGTGGGTGCGATTTTTCATGTCCACACCACAGGCTTCCCGGTCGACTGATCTGTGCAACGGTAAAAATTAATTACAGAGAATGTGTTGCGAGATAAAGCAGAAATTTAATATAATACAATTCAAATATTGTTCTACAATATATTCTGGTACTTATTTTGCTAATATCTGGAATAATTTCGGGAATTTACGCCTTTTTACTATGTTATACGAAGAACAATCGATTCCCACAGGCTTCCCGGTCGACTGATCTGTGCAACGGTAAAAATTAATTACAGAGAATGTGTTGCGAGATAAAGCAGAAATTTAATATAATACAATTCAAATATTGTTCTACAATATATTCTGGTACTTATTTTGCTAATATCTGGAATAATTTCGGGAATTTACGCCTTTTTACTATGTTATACGAAGAACAATCGATTCAGTGACGAAGTAAGTTGTGCAATCTTGCACGTGGCGATGTGAGAAGTTCTCAGCTTTGGTCGTGTTGTGTGGTCGTGGATTTGTGGTTTGGGTTTTATCTTCGATTTCGGGTAGGTAAAAGCAATGAATTATTTTCAATACTTTCGTAGAAGTTATCGCAGCTTTCAGAGTATGTTGTCAAACGATTTTGGTGAAAAAACTCGCCAAATTCGTAGTGTTTCAGCTCCGCTAAATAAAGGCATAGTTCCTCAGTCATGGCTGATTTGTTTTTCGAGCTCAGAACGTTTGGCTCGTATGCCAAAACTCCCGTCAACCCGACTATTACAGCGGGCAGTTAATCCAACCCGACTATTACAGCGGGCAGTTAATTCAACCCGACTATTACAGCGGGCAGTTAATTCAACCCGACTATTACAGCGGGCAGTTAATTCAACCCGACTATTACAGCGGGCAGTTAATTCGACCCGACTATTACAGCGGGCAGTCAATCACCCTTCGCGACCGATCCATAAGAAATTCAATCTCAACTTGAGAGCTTTAAGCCTTGGGGATATGAAACAGCCCATAACACTGTGCAACGACCCAAACAATATTGGTGACCATGTCTCTGCTTCAATTGAGATAACTGATAGCGGTAACAGAACTTTGAAAGCTGCGATGACCTCAGACTCGAAGTTAATAAGTAATGCTAACTTGCATGGAATTTGCTATAGACCTTCTATCAGAAAATATGTTGAGGTAGTTAGGAAACCTAAACGATGCAGAGATCGTGCTCCCTCGAGATTTTCCAGAAACAAAATATTGCAACTTTTACGTAAGAGACAAATCAGAAAGAAATTGAAATGCTTGCTTAGAAAAGTTGTTCCTTATTCATCACAAATTTATAAGTTGGCCAGCAATTATAAGTACTTTTTTGTGCTTTCCCTTCAACGAAGTGGCAGTTTTTTCAGCCAATATTTTTGTTCACCAAGTATCACAAAGCCATTTGTTGCTAAAAAACAGCACAGTGACCTACAGTACGTAATATATAAACTTAACAGAAATGTTGCATCATGCGATAGTACAGTGCCTGATTTGAAAGGTGGTATGTTTAGAAATGGTTCAAATATTGTATCACCTTGGAGTATTTTAGTTCGAAAGTTGTCATTACTTAATTTATCACCTGTTGATGTTGGTGGTGATGGCTCATGTTTTTTTCGAGCTTGCTCACATCAGATTTTTGGTCAACCTGAAAGGCATCATGAAATCCGTATGGCAGGAATTAATCACTTAAATAACCATGCAGAACATTATATTGAGAGTTTTTCAGGTAACTGCTGGCAAAGTTACATCTTAGAAATGTCTCAACCACAGACTTGGTGTGATAACATTGTTATCCAAGCTGTGTCCAATGCCTTAAATTGTTTCATTCATATAACTGACTCAACTGAAGGGTCACCTGCAAAACTAATAACTCCTGTTATAACTCCAGTTGTACACACACCTGTGCTCTTTTTGGGTTACATAAATGGTTTACATTATGTTTCAGTAGTACGAAATCAAAATCTTCCAAATATAAATGCAATCACTGATCAGAAAAGAAAGATTTTAGAAAGTACAGAGAAAAAAGGAATGTCACAGTTTAATGAAAATAAGAGAGCTAAAATATTTAGTGACACTCCAGAAGCCACAGCTGAAAAACGGGCAAAACAACGAGAGTACAAAGAATCCAGAGATCACGTGAGACACCAGAATCTAGAGCAAAGAGACTTTCAAAAGAAAGGGAACAGTATAAGAACAAAAAACAGGAACGTGATAGTCAAAGTGTTTTGACAAATAACAATGATTCTCAAACAACTTCTGATAATGCTAACATTGTGTTACAAGAAACTCATACAGAAAATGCTTCTGGTACAATAGTTAACACAATCAATGTTGAAAATCCTTTAGTACGTGAATCACAACTAGATGCACACCAAAACTATTTAAAAGAATTTGATGAAACATTTAATGGTCCCCTACATGAACAAACTTGGGCAAAATCGAACATGCAGAAATTTCATCAGTCTCTTCAATACTCAGTGAATCAGTGTAAAATTTGCAAAGAAGCATGGCCATTAAAAGAGCAACACATTAATTCTTTTACTTGTCGGCGATGTTCCAGAGATAAGCATAACCCCAAAGCATTTTCTGCTGAAAATTTTATGATACCAGCACCTGTCCCACAAGAATTACAAGAGCTCACTCAAACAGAAGAAATGTTGATTGCTCGTGCACTACCTATTATGAGAATTTATATTAAACCAGGTGGTCAAAGGGGTTATTCTGGTCATTGTATAAATCTGCCACAGAATGTTAAACAACTTGCATCATCTTTGCCAAGATATCCCAATGATATACCCATCATAATAGTAAAAGTTAAAGGTAAAAACAACACCTTTAAAGATGTCAATGTCAGGAGACAGAATGTCTATAACGCTTTACTGTGGCTTATACAGAATAATCCACATTACTCCGATGTGACTCTTGATAATAATGCATTAAACTCTTTACCAGAAAACGGCATTCCTTGTGGCATTTTGACAGTTGATTCTGACAATGACATACTATTAGAAGAACCAAATGAACCAAATGTGCCAACTACCACAGGTCAAGATGTAGATGATGTTGTATATGACAAGTCAACAGAAATGAGTAGTTTTTTACCTGTTAGCCAACACAAGGAACAAGAATTGGAAGCAATTAAGAACCAACTGTCTAGAGACACGCCAATGAATTGGCCCTCTTATGACAATGAACCTTTAAATGAGTACAATACACCATTTCTTGCCACCATGGCATTTCCTACTTTATTTCCTGATGGAAAAGGTGATCCTACCAATCCATCTGTTATGAAGAATGTGTCATTTCATGAAAGTATCAAACATTTACTAAAATTTGCTACAAAACAAACTAACAAATGGTATTACCGATTTGCTACCCACCCAAGATTTTCATATTGGGCTTTTGACATGATTCTGAGAAAAAGAACATTGCAGCAGAGTGGGATATTTTTAAGGCAAAATCCAGGTGAAGCTCATTTGACAATTGATGAATTAAAAGAGATGGCTTCAAATAATAATTCAGCACTTTTTATGTCAAAAGTCTCACGATATGTTGCAAACATAGGAGGAACAAATGCATATTGGCATAAGGTTAGAGAAGATTTAAAAGCTATTATTACCACAGTTGGCACTCCAACATTCTTTTTTACGTTTTCATCTGCTGATATGCACTGGCCAGAATTGCATGCTTTGTTTGGTGAAAGCACTAATATTGTAAACGACAAACGACAAAATGTCATTAATAACCCACATTTAGTGGACTGGTTTTTTACACAAAGGCTAGACAGTTTTATTAAACACTGGCTTTATAACACTCTTGGTGCAAAGTGGCATTGGTATCGCTATGAATATCAGGGTAGAGGTAGCATTCACTGCCATGGCACAGCCAAATTGAAAAATGATCCAGGGTTATGTGAACTCACTAAAGTTGCACTCAAAGGCTTTTTAGCTCAAAAATGGAAAGATGAGCATGAACTAAACACAGATACTTCACAGCTTGATCAAGACATACTTGCTGGTAATGAAGCTGCTGAAATAGCTTGTAAATATGTAGATTGGTTACTTTCAACTGTCAATCCAAATCCCCCAGAAGAAAATTTGTGGATAAGGCCTGACACTCATCCTTGTCAGAGAAGGCACCAAGACATTCCTGATTATGATATGGATTCAGATTATTGTGATCTTCTAAATATGGTTCAAAGACACACTCGTTGTAGCACAAATTATTGCTTACGTAAAAAAGTAACGAGAAGGAATTGAAATGCCGGTTTAATTTCCCTATTGACCATTGCACAAAGACTAAATTAGTCTTTGAACAACTACACAATAAATCAAATGACATGCAGTACAGAGCAAAGATTATAACCAAAAGAAATGATACCCGTCTAAATAGCAATCAACGACTTCAGTTACAAGGTTGGCGAGCAAATTGTGATATCCAAGTCGTCATTGACCATTATGCCTGTGTGGAATATTTAACGAAGTATGCAGCCAAAGGAGAACCTCGATCACCACTTTTAAAAACTGCCTTTAATACTATAATAAACAATGCATCAAGTGACAGCAGTCCCCATAGAACCATTAAAAAGGTGATAATGAAAACTCTAGGGGAGCGTGATTATGCAGCCCAAGAAATAATGCATCACTTATTATCCTTGAAACTCCATAGTTCATCATTTACAGTAATACCCGTCAGTTTAACTGGCTCTCGCAGAGTTGTAAAAAAACCATCATCATTAGAAGAAGGTCAAGTTTGCTGTGAGAATTCTCTACTTGATGTTTATGCAAATCGTAGCAATTATGATAAGTCACCTGAACTTGTCATGCACAACTTTGTACAATTTGCAACTAAATTCAAAGTTGTAAATAAAAAGCTGACAAAGCAGCCTGAAAATGTGATACCAAGAATTTTCCCTACTTATTCATCAAACCCCAAAGGGCCAAACTTCCCTTTGTATTGTAAATATCAGCTAATAAGATATAAGCCTTGGAAAGGAAGGCAGGATAATGCATGGGATGATGTGAAACCATCAAATGAAATTTTCATTCAGAAATGGCAGGAGTTCCTTGAAACTCGATATGCACAAGAAAATGTACCAGGATGGTTTGATAAACTTCAAGAAGTTGTTAACAGTCAACAAGATTGTGATGATACACCCAATGATAATTCATCTCCAAATGAACGAGAAGAATGGATGACTTTATGTGATCTATCATTTGATAATAACAATAACAGCAGCAATCACCAGTCTCAATGTGACTGGCAACAAGACAGAAATCATTATACAGATCAACAAATTGGAGAAATGCCAACATGGATAAAAACTAGAAAGGAAGAGAATGTTTGTAACCTTCAAACCAGCTTTGATATTATTGACTGTAACACTTTCAGTGAAATGCAAGCTGTAGCTTATAATATTGTAAAGTCACATTCAGACTCTAATATCCAAGAGCCTCTTTGTATGATAATAAATGGTGTAGCTGGTACAGGAAAGAGCTACCTCATTAACGCAATCCGTGGACTTTTAAGGCATAAATGTGCTATTACTGCCACTACTGGCAAAGCTGCATTCAATATCAGAGGACTTACAATTCACTCCTTGTTAAAACTCCCTGTTGGACCACGAGGAAATAACGATCTGACTGGTCAAAGTTTAACAAGATTGCAAGAAAGTCTAAAAAGCATAAATTATATTATAATTGATGAGTATTCAATGCTAGGACAGAAAACATTTGGCTGGATTGACAAACGGTGTAAACAAGCTAGTGGATATTGTGAGCAGCCCTTTGGAGGGTTCTCAATTATACTTACAGGTGACCCAGGCCAGTTACCACCAGTAGCAGATAAGCCACTTTACCATGCTAAACCAAGTAATAATATAGGAGATCAGGGTTATCTTGCTTACAAAATGTTTGACAAGGTTATCAAGCTGACAGTCAATCAAAGAGTACAGGGAGCTGATCAACAGCAAAATCAGTTTAGAGAATTACTACTTAGACTTCGTAAAGGTCAATCAACTATTGATGATTGGAATCTTCTGTTAACACGTCAGCCAGGAAATATTCCAAATCTCGACTACTTTGATGATGCAATAAGATTATTTTACAGTAATGAAGAAGTTAGAAACTACAATGATGAACAGCTTACTAAGCTACAACAGCCCATAGCTTCCATCAATGCTCATCATTCATCAGCTTTAGCAAAGAATGTTAGCTCAGATGATATGTCAGGCTTAGAACCACTACTTCGTCTTGCAAAACAATCAAAAGTCATGTTGACCATGAATTTATGGCCCAGTGTTGGTCTTTGTAATGGAGCTACAGGAGTTGTTAAACACATAATATTTCAAACAGGCATAGACCCTCCTAACTTGCCAATTGCAGTAATTGTGCAGTTTGATAATTACACTGGTCCATCTATTAGTGATACCATTCCATCTTGCGTTCCCATATGTCCCATAACAGCAACAGCTAACTTAACAGATGGCCTCCACGAAAGACAACAGTTGCCCCTTAAACTCTCATGGTCTATTACAATTCATAAAAGCCAAGGGCTTACACTACCTAAAGCATGGATTGATATTGGAAAATCAGAAAAGACTCCAGGTGTTTCATATGTAGCTTTGAGTAGAGTGAAAACTTTGTCTTCTTGTGTGATAAAACCAATGAGCTATGACAGATTAACTGCATTAAAATCATCTACTACTTTACAATACCGTCTACAAGAGGAAGATAGACTAGATGCATTGGCACAAGCAACTTTCCATACTTATCTTCACCCTGATGAACACCATTTGATATAGTCAAAATATATTCAAATTTCTAGTGATTTCCTTATTGTGTTTTCATGTGTATTGGTTCTAAGGAGTTTATACTAATGGATACTTGTGATAAGCATATCTATCACTTACATATAAATCATTACACACAACAATACACTATGTTGTGCAATCATTATTACCCTATTGAATAGCTATGACTGTAACTTTGGTTTAATTGCTGTAATAAGTCAAACTTTCTCAATATTAAATAAATATGTATCTACTTTCTAAACATATATTTTTTTACATCATTTCCCTATCCAGTTTTATTTCTATAATTGAATCAGGTAAGAATTTTAGTTGAACACATCTTTTTTTAATTCATTGGCCACTTATTAATTGTTTTTTTTTTTAAACAAGGCCTTCCACCTTTTTTCTCAAACAAACAAACTGCATATACAATATTGTGTTTACACCTTCTTTGTGTTACAGAAATATGAGCCAAGAAAGCAAACAAAGACATCAGGATCCCATCTCAGTGAATCAAGACCATAATATGAATCAGGAAGGTCCTATGGTTGTTGGTGTCTCTCAAGGTAACATTGCTTATTCTTACAAGCTTTCGACAAACATGAATTCTGAACAAATTTGAAACTGGAAAGTGCATTATCACTTTTCACAAAACTCAATACCAAATTTAATTCATATTTCATTACAATCTTGCACCCTCTTCCTGCCATAACAACTTGACCTATCACAAAACAACTTTGCACAACCTCTAATGTCTAGCAATTTCGCATTTTCTTCCTGTAATATATTTGTGGATATATCAAAACGACCAAATTTATACAAAATTATTTAATATGCTGTCTACCTAACCCTCACATTTATTTTGTTTTTATTTTAGACTGTATTAAAGGCTATCTGCACAAAATCACTGAAGTCAAACATGCTGATGAGTCTCACAGAAAGTACTTTAACTGCATCATACAGTGCAAAGAAAAACCAATCCAAGCAGTCTGTTATTCACCAGAAAAAAGATCAGAGCTGGCAACCATAGCAACTACAAAAAGTCCAGTAAAGATGAAGAACTTGAAACGATCCGGTGACCAATCTGATGAAATCGCGATAACAAAATACACAAAAATAACACCCCTGCAACCTGATGACATAGATTTTGCCTTCTCTGAAGAGTTAGCTGCATCAACTGCTGGAAAACAAGTTAACTTAGCATCTGTGCAAAAGCTTGCCAAAGAACAGCTAATCTCCATCAAATGTAAAGTGGTCCACATAGAACCAGATTCTGAAGTACCAACAAGGTATGGAAAAACCAAAAAACAAGACGTGACTATTGTAGACCCGACAGCTCAAATAAGACTTGTTATGTGGGGAAATCATGTTGGAACCTTGCAGCTCAACAAAACCTATGAATTAAAAAATGTGCGAGTGAAAGCAACCAAATACGAACATTACCTGAACACACCAAGAAATGAAGATTTTGAGGCATCAGAAACAAACCCATTTGACCAGCCTGTTGTAGCCCACGAACAACACATATCCACATCAAAATCTGTCACCGGCAAGATTTTAGGTGTGCACCAAGCATCAAAATCTACAGCATGCATTGGTTGTAACAAGTTAATGATTGAAATTCTCTCACCAAACAAAGCCATATGCAAAGCATGCAAATTGATACAGCTACCTACCATGTGCCCCGCGCACTGGAGTCTTCGTGTAATGGTTAAACCCCAGACAAGTGTAAAAACCGTGCAGCTTCGTTTGAATAACGAAATCACGAAATCATTCATCCACATGATAAACCCTGAACTTGACTTACAATCAGCTGCAGAAGATGATGTAATTTCAACTATATTGCAGTCCTACGAAAAAGTCTGGTCATTCACATATAACAATCTGACACAAGCTATTACTGCAATCGTTTGAAAACTGTACCAACAGTATGGCTATGATATCATGTTATTCTGTTTATTGTTAAATCTTGTATTTCTAATATGAACACCAAATCACCCGACCTACATATTTCGGGTACGAACATTAGCAAACATATATGTTAACGTTTTTTTAAAATCATACATGTTCCTATTCAACTTTTATATTCCAATTCATAACCTTGTAACATATGACACTTTGGCCCAAGCCATTACTGCAATCATTTGAAAACTATACTGACAGTATGGCTATGATTCCACGAACTTACAAGAACAACTACATATCATGTTATTCAACTTTTATAACCCAATAACCTTGTTATTAAAGTTAACCTTGTGTTGAATTTTAACAAACTTGTTGATTGTCAATACATTGCTTTGTTTTCTTCGAAAACTTCCAGACATACCACTACAAAAGTGATGACGTATGAACCTAAAGAAAATGCGAAACAGCAGTCAAATGTCATAAAAACCTGCTTCAGTATCCCCAAAAATATAAATGTTGAGCGATAAAATTTTTGGAATTCCTCTAACAACTCACACACAAGTATCACCTCTATCACTTTTGTTAACTGCCCAATAAAATGTTCTCCACAAATGATTCAGACTGTGCAATTTTTGCGTACAACCTTTGCATGTAACACGCACGCCCGCGTCAGCGTACGACTCGACTTGCAAAGCCTTAATCACCCCTAAGACTCCTCTACGACAAGTCTTGAGTGTCTAAATCAGGGCTAACTGCCGCATGTCATAAGCGTGTCGCATGTAATGGTTGTACGTAAAAATCATACAGTTAAATCGACCTCAATTCGCAGATAAAATACTCTCCCATTAATAAAATTCATTGGCAGCACCGCTTTTCGAAAAAAAAATCATATTTGGATAAACTTATATCCACAGATGAAAGTTATCTTTTGGATGAATTTGTACGAAATTTATCTGTTGCCGTCCTCCGAGCACTCACTTTCTATTAGAAACTTCTAGTATTAATGAATTTTCTTGTGCATTACAAGAAAACAAAAGACATTGTTTCACATGAGTGCCAGTTGGGAAAACAGACCTAGAAAAACCACAGTGCCCCCACTCAAGCGTAGAATGTTCTTTGTTTCCGCAGATCAATATTAATGAATTTCCTCGTGCATTACAAGAAAACAAAAGACATTGTTTCGCATGAGTGCCAGTTGGGAAAACAGACCTAGCAAAACCACAGGGCCCCCACTCAAGCGTAGAATGTTCTGTTTCTTCACATTAATATTAATGAATTTTCTCGTGCATTACAAGAAAACAAAAGACATTGTTTCACATGAGTGCCAGTTGGGAAAACAGACCTAGCAAAACCAAAGGGACCCCACTCAAGCGGAAAAGGTCTATTGCTTTTCTAGGCCAGACCAGTGCAGGGCTTGAAATTAAGAAATAATCGTAATTTTACACCTTGTACCAACATTATAGGAGTAATTAATCAAAAATATAGGCGTAAATCCACTACGAGAACACTGTAGAAACTGAAAACACAGTCGTTATTTTACACCTATATAAGTCTAAAAGGTTAGGCATAAATGGAAAATTTCTAGGTGTATTTACGCCTGTATCGGGCGCAATTTCAAGCCCTGCATGCCATTTTAATAAATATCCTGCATGTCACAATTTTAGCTCTCAGGAAAACCCAAAATACAATAAATGTTAAGCAGCATATGCATTATTTGAGACCAACTGGACACCTTGTACCAACATTATAGGAGTAATTAATCAAAAATATAGGCGTAAATCCACTACGAGAACACTGTAGAAACTGAAAACACAGTCATTATTTTACGCCTATATAAGTCTAAAAGGTTAGGCATAAATGGAAAATTTTTAGGTGAATTTGCGCCTGTATCGGGCGCAATTAAAAGTCCTGCAGTGTCTGCCAGAATCTAGTAATTTTGTAAATGCGAGATTTTCTGAGATTTTTGTAAATTCAAGTTTGAGACAATCAAAGATTTCTCCGCAGTCATTCTCTGTAATTTGTCAGAAAACGACATTGCAAGACAACAAAATAATGACAAGATTTCGACATTGCCTAAGAATTTCTTGAGATCCCGGATTTTCTGAATGACCCTTCACCACCCCTAATGTTGATGCATTTCTTGCTGTATGTGAGATGTAAAATTTCAGATTTTTCTTTTTCCCCTAAGTAGCAACATCCACAAGAAATGTATTTCCCAGTGTGTGATTTGTGATGGAACCATCTCCAGTGATGCGCTTCTATTGCCATAAGAAGAAAGTTCAAACATTGTTAATACAGAACAGTTGAGATGTGAATTTTATCAATCTTTTTGCAAATACACACTGTATTATAAACCATTTTCTGTGTCTCTGCCTTTTCAATAGGTTTTTATAAAAAAGAAACATTATAAACATAATACTCATAAACCTGGAATGAGTAAACTATGGGAGCCATATGACTATGTCTATGTATGGGAATTTATTTTATGCCTGGAATCATGTAGGGTGTAGCACAAAAGTTTAGTATTGTAAAATTCCTTTCCTTTTTAACACAAATGAATTTTTGCCCCCCTACATTGTAACTCACATGAAAAAGTTATGCAAATTCAGCAAATTCCCCTATATTGTAGTTTCTTTTGCCCTCTGTAATTTTAGTAGAGTTTTGTGTGTGTGTGTGTGTGAAACTTGTGACCCTGCTATGATTTCCTGTTAGCACTTGGCATGCTACTAAGCCCCTATGAAAATGAAACCTGCACGGATGACATTTTCCAGAACCTTGAACTGCCAGCAATGATAACAATGCATAAACACGTTGAAGTCATAACACGTTCACAGAGAATGTTGTGTCTTAGACCATAGTGTTTATGTTACGCCTTTCGAGTTTGGAAACACAGCAAAGTTATGTTTTTAGATCCTAAAGTCGAGCAAATTTTTCGCTTCAGCGTGTCTGACTTCCTCATGGGGGACCAAGATGTGCCTTTATCAGGCAGTAGAGACCACTCAAGGGTGAGTATATCATACAATATGCCACTGTTTATATCACTTCAAGGGCTCGCTAGACTGAATTAGGGGAATATTCATTAGCTTTTCATAACCCTTGATTCAACATGATGTTCTATGATTACTCTATCAACGCTATAGCACCAATACTTGAGCTTGAATGTAGTGATGTTAAGCAAAAGGAATTATTGCCGATATTACTAGTGTTACTAGTCTACCTTCGGAGGTTCTATAGGTCATTAACATTGAACGATTGAACATTATCGGCTTTACATTTCCAAATCATGAAAAATTGTTACTGTTAATCACTCAAAAGTATACAGATGTATTCATGTCCACGTAATGAGTTATTACACCAATTATTTCAATTTCAATAACATCTCTTGGTGTTCAGTACAAATAAAAACATTTTATAGTTTTATTATCTTTTATAGTTTTATTATCGTAGACTGTCCAGACTGGAAAAGGGTCTAATTGAAATGATGGCAAAACGTTATATTTGCGTCATCCTTAAATTGCCATCAAGCTGGTGACAGACACTTGCAGTTAATGTTGTTTTTATATATGCTTTGGAATTAAGTCGATTAGTGCAGGTTTAATAAGGTGTGTTTGTAGGGTTGTGTTTAATACTTTTATTATTATTGCATTGTTGTGTTTATATTTATTGTGGAGACCTCACGCCATCGTTGTAAAACAAAACCCGTCACTGTGTCGTACTGGTGCGGTTATTTATTATTTCGGAAATTCTTGACAAAAAAAAACTCGACAATCATATCAGAGAATTCTGGGGCGTCAAACCAATCGTAGCTAGCCAGGTTGTCAGGCCATTCATTAATTGAAAGGCTTTCTTGTCAGTCAGTCGCAACGCGTTTGCGGTTACTTCGGTAGTCGGATTGGTCAATATAGAGATTGACCAATGAGAGAGCGAAGAAAACTCGAGCCCCAAACACATATGCGATATATTGATTCTGTGTGAAGACTAGTACACACTAAAGTGTGTTGACGACAATGAAGTCGACACTTTTATTTCAGCATCAGCACGTTTGCAATGACGCATAACCATTGTCTATATACAGTGCCAAAATGTGCGCGCAAGCTTGATCTTTAGGAGCGTCAGGAAATATCATGACACATATGTGAGATAACCTTCTGCATGATACTATCGGTCCTGATAGAGAATATGTTATAGCGTTTACTTTGTTCCTGCTGCTTAGGACATTTCTCGCTAGTGATATGTTTTTTTTTAATATGCTAAGCCTAAAGTGTCCATCTCCCCATGTGTTCACAGTGTCGAACAGCGTATTGGAAAATGAAGCCTGTATGAAGTTATTTTTGGTTTCAAATTTTCACGCAAAGCCTACGCCACACATTCGCTTAGGCAATTAGAATTCTCAGAGAGGTTTATTGAAGCGGCAAATCTATTGTTAAAAAAGCGCAAATAAAAGGGAAAGGAGAGGGAGGGGGAGGGGGATCGATAGACGACGGAGACTGCGCGCCCCTCCCCCCTGCGCTTGCTATACATGCTGACTGCTGACTGCTGGTTTCTGTAGTGCGTGCTACTATTTCCCGACAATAAAATTTAGTTTATTGCCACCAAAACATGACTCTTAGTCATCGGCGACTATCAATGAAAACAAGAATCTACGAAACCAGCGAAAGCGCGGAATGCAACTTTGAGAGACGCCTAACGTGCAAACAGTTTTCGAGCATCTGCTCTATTTGAAATGCTTGTTTTGATGCTTGTGCATCGACGACGCAAAAATTGGCCTTCTATGAGCCGATGGGAGTTCAAAACGGCGTGCCTCAAACGCATTGCAAATAGTTTTCGTTAACTCCAGCACAATCGACCTCGCAATCGATTGTTCTGCTAGGACTGACAGATATGCTCAAGCATAATCGACCTCCGATCGATGGTTCTGCTTCGAACGACAGATATGCTCAAGCATAATCGACTTCCGATCGATTGTTCTGCTAGGAACGACACATGCAAAATTGACGTTCTGTGAACAAAACGGCGTGATGAAACACATGCCCAAGCGCCCAATCGAACTCGCAGTCGGTTGTAAAGGTATGCCAAAACCCTGTCAAAAAGTAAGATCTTTGCGCACTTTAATTGTGTCCTTTTTTTTACCTAAATGGAAAACCCTTTACTTTCTTCGAACCTTGCTGTAACAGGAATAGAAAACCTTTTTGCATGCAGCAATGTTTCCCCAGCTGATGACTAATATCTAGTGGAATTTATAGTTTACCCGTTAAAACCACTCCGGAATCCACTACTAAACAATACACACAATATTACCACAATGGGTGGCCGATAAAATAAGTTTTTGAACAATTAATGCGGAACCGCCTATAATTTTTTCTTCTGGGTTGTGTAATGATCTTGTGATCGTGCAGACGAAAGCTCGGAAGTGTAGTAGTTAAATCCGGCGTTATGTAGTCCATTTGTTCATGAATTTACTTTATTTTGGCTTAGCAATAGAGCGGATTTCAGATGGGTGTCGAAAACTTAACGCAAATAGAAAATCACTAGCCAATCAGGAGTGGAAGCCATTCAACAACAAACCAATCAGGAGGCGAAGTAAGTCAAACTGAAAGACGAAAGACGTTGCTCTCGACCAATAAAAACGCTGATAAAGTTTGATTTACTTTCGATGTCATATGAAATCCGCTCTAATGGCCATACCTCTTCAAGCAATTTCGCAGAGCTTGTGGCACTCTAAGAAGATGTTGCTTCAATTTTGAAAGCCACCGAGTTGTTACAAAGAAGCCGAAAAGGCAAAGGCTCTTAAAAACGCTATAGAGATTGAAAAAAAAGGCACGGAAGTGTATATCTCGGAAAATAGAACAAATGTAAGAAGGTAGACATCATGAAGAATTAATATACTCTGTTACTTATGCCGTCACTATTCGTTTCACGCCGTCACGTTTACAAGAGTTTCGTTTTGTACCGCCATTGTTTCTCCGATGATTTTATTTCAATTTGTATGCGTCTCCCATCCGGGTAGAATAGCCGCCGTAAATCTGGTTTTCCGTTTTGGTGTTAAAAATAGTGTTTGTTGACCGCAGGAAGCTCGTAAAAACGTCATAAATGAATCAGAGTTTGACTCCATTGCTCAGGAACGCTGAGGTTTGATTTCGTGGGCAAGGTTTCACGAGGATTTCTCGTGCTCCCAAGATGGGATAAAGATAAGATTAGCTCCTAGGGGTATTTCTCAATACATTGTAATTTACCGATTGTATTTTTTAATGTGTGCTCTTCTTTTGTATTCTTGTTTCTAGAATTTTTTTTGCGAGAATGCATTTCTGCTCGCAAGATGTTCTCCGCCGGTATGTCTCAGTCAGATATTTAAAACATTGTACTGTATGAAGCATAAATTCATAATATTAAATTCTTCAAACTTCAAGATAGGGATTTATATAGCGTTCAATGTGAATATTCTTTTTTAGCAAATGTTTGATCGTACTAATTTTCTAGGAAACCTCAGTTTGTTAAGCACAAACAATCATCACCCGTTGAATTTGCTGGGCGAGGTTAAAAATTTCCCAAACCGGAAATCAGCTCATGTAGACATTGTGCCTCCGAAATTTATAGCGGTTAAATCCCCGAAAAAAAAAACTCCGCTATATATTGTGATAATGTTCTCCACTTAGTGAATGAACATGAAAATCAATGGACTGCTCACAATTAAGACATTTGAAATTAAGTTTACCTAGCGGTCCAAAATTGCACACTTGACTGGTTTCTGTGCCTTTGGCGTTTGTTGGGATGGTAGCGGAAAAGCCGGTGTTCCTTTCGTCGATTTACAATAGTATTCGGAGAACTGTCAACAGCCTAATCGGTCTTAAAATACTTGTGCCGTAATAAGAAATTGATTTAGTGCTATCGAGTTACTGCATTGATCTTGTGCCCTTTAGAGAAGCATTTGTCTTTGGACATGCTGAGAATAACACTACACTTCGATCGCCTACTTGAAAATTATGATTCAAGATTTTGTAACCTGATTTCGTAATGTCAAATCAATCGTAAAGCGCTCTTCTTGATCAATTTTTTTTTTAGACTACCGCGGCGATTTGTATTTAGCAGAGTTCTCACAAAAAAAGAAATATGTTGCTAATTGCCGTCGACTCATTCGGGGGATGGAAAAGCTCGCGACCCGTGACTCCGATGTCGTTGTTGCGAGAGACGGCTCGGAAATGTTCGTGCATTCGCCGGACAAGAAAAGTTGGGGTTCTTACAGAAGTAAGTGATTTTTCGTCAATTTGTTTTGGTTTTGTTCATATATCTGAATATTTATTTCAAGGTTGCATGTTTTCCTAATGCTTCAACAAATTATAACTGTTAATTTAACCCCATTTTAACTGGAAATTCCATGATTTTGCAAAATAGAATAAAGGAGCTGCTTTTGCTTGCATAATACCGTTACGAATAGCATTTTTTTCCTAGTGAAATTAGCTTTATTCGTTCCTCTTTCATATATTTTTCTTGTGTGATTTGTTTTCAAACATCTCAGTGTAATTTATTTTGGGTCAGACAAGCGTCTATTTGCTTTTTTCCGAAATGACTTTATATTTAGTTTTATTTTAGGAGTTTTTAAGTGCATAAGCTAATTATTGCATACAGCGCTGTCAATTTTGGTTCCTTAAATAGTTCTTGATGTTTTATTTAAAGCACTATTCACAGTTTTAGATCTTGTCTAAAAACCTCCAACTCAGTTTGTGACAGTTTTATTATCTCAGCGAAAAGTGCTGCTTTTTCATAACCGATTTTTATATCGCCCTTACATGTAGAAAAAGGTCTGCGATGCAAAATGTAAAAGTGAGTCAGTATTCAAATCAAATAGCTTACCTTTTTTTATCCAAATAGTTTTATTTAGCACCAGTATAAGTAGTTCTAGTGGTTTCTAGAGCCACATTTCTGGAACAGTAACAATGTTACATTACCCAAAATAACTACATGTACATGCATTATCTGATCGTACGGTTTTCTATTGTACATGTGTCCAAAATCTGTGAAATTTTAATTCTTATCTCACTTGCAAACATGACCAAGTGCGAATTACCGCCGTAGCGGCGCTTCATTTCTTGGCGCCATTTGTTGCTCACGCCCGTTCGGTTGTCCAGTTTAACTGAAAATGGAACTCGATATAGAGTAGGAAGGATGGTATTATCTCAACCCAGAACTGCTAATCGTTCCACGGGTATAAGGAGATTTATTGCTTATCTCAATGTGTTCCCGTTTCTCGTGGCATTTTAAAACGCTCCGGTCCATTCCAACCCTGAATGGAACAGCCATCATACACGTTTCAGGAACTATTGCATATGCTCAGCAGCTCTTGCTATTAGGTTCAGAATATGCCTATATTTCTTCGTTTTATGCTTAATTAATGACACGGGCGTCACCTTTTTGCGTTCTGCTCTTCATTGCATTTTGGCTTTTGATACTGGACAAAACATTACGCGCACGTTTTTTATTGCCCCGGGTCCGGTTGCTCGAAAATGGTTTAGCACTCATCCAGGCTTAATTAACATGGTGTCTCTGTGGTTTAGTTCAGAACTAAACTAGGCTTAAATTCAAACCACCTTTGAACAACCCGCGCTTGGTTCTGATTCTAAGGGTTATGTACAAGTTCAGTAAACAGAGAGAGCAACTGGCTGATTTTGGACTGTGTGCGCATTCGTTCTGCGTCGTACTGTTGTCGTCGCAGCTTTGCCGGGCCGCCTTTGCTCGGGTTCCCGTTGCGCGGCCACCATTCCCTTGAATATTCACGTGCGCCGCTAATATTGACGGAGAGAAGATAGGAAGTGACACACTTTCCACCTCCTTTGATATGAGTCACACTTAGAAAGAACCGGCAACCGACCATCGGTTTGGGAAGACTGTGGTTCCGCGAAAACGCTTCTAAAGAATACCCACTTTCCCGTTTACGTGTTTTCAAAACCGTTTTTATATTTCCCGTCCACAGTCACTAGATGATCTTTGCGATGAAGATGAAGACGACGGCCTTTTGGAAGAGGACGAGGACGAGCTGGACGATGACCAGGACCAGGACTTCGCGGATGAGAAAGACGAGCAAAAGGACTCGGTCGACAGGAGGGAAGTGGGTAAGATCTGAATCTAGTATCTTCCGGTGCCGCCATCTTGGATTTTGGAGCGCGCGTGGCATGGGGGCGAGGAGAAAAATATATATGTTCGGTTGAAGCGCGGTCACTTTCTTCGCGAATAATCACCAATTTTTAAAATCGAGACGTGGCGCGAATCACCTCCATTCTTCCTCTTTCAGTTGACAAGTCCGCTCAAAAGGCGGACGAGCTGGATCGATCGCTGATTGGTTTAGAACATGGAGTGGACCTTACTCTTCAACGGAGCAAGATCTGGTCTAAGTACGCCAAGGATATTGCGACATACCTGGAAAGGCGAGCGCACTTGGGTAGGTCGTACGTCACGAGCCTCAGTACGTAAGCCGCCATTTTGTCAGCCTAGCGACATATGAGTCAGAGAGAGAATCCATTTCCATCGGCTGATTTAGGGAATGTAGTGCGATATGAATTTTTAACGTGGAATTCAATGGTTGAAAGTTGAATTCGACAAAATACAGGTTACCCACGCGCAAAGAAAGTTCAAAGCTCTAATCATTTCACTAAAATAATAGCAAATCTTTGCTTTGAGATTCATCACATGACGAGTGAATTCCACGGCAAATTTCACGCGAAAAACGATAAAACTTTGTTTGTAGGTTTCTATGTTTCTACTAATAGCGGAGCTCCTTAGCGGCCGAAGGCCGCAGAGCGGAGCACCATAGGTATCGCAGGAAGAATACAATAGCTCAAAGTAGAACTCAGGTATACGATCGACTTCATTTTCATGGTTCAGCGGTATTTCCATTTGGGTATCGCTGGCGCGTCCGTGTCTGCGCGCCCCCACACAGGGAACCAAGACCCCAACACAGAAAAATATGTAACCGGGAGCTCCGCTTTTAGCCAATGGCTAAATCTATATATTATTGAAATTATGCAGAGGTGTGGCACTTCTCATGCCCGCTTCATAGAAGTTTTTTTTCCTTTTTAGCTTCCCGTCCAAGCAGTAACGTGAGCTAGCGTAATATGAAATAAGGTTTTCGAAACTGAAAAGGGACGCACCCTTAAATTGTAAATTACTGCTAAATGGCTTCTCACGATAAGGGTGACGCAAAAAGCATAGAAAGCTTAGAAAATCACTACAGGAAACGAAACTTAAGCTTGTTTCTCATCAACAGAACTTGAATTCACGAACAAATTAGCCAAGCTTGCCCACACTACCCGGCAAGCTATCACGGAAGAGGTGAGTCTTAATCAGAACAATTTTATTATTTCTATAGCGCAAAATTCATTGCATATATGATCTAAAATGCGCTTCACTATTTATTACTGGTGCCTCTGATGACCTTTCATGTGGGGCATTATTGCGCTACGTACACGGGTGATGGGGAATGGGCCAGGGAGGGGGGGGGGGTTGACCTAGAAATACTCTGGAAGAGGGGAGAAATGACTTTAAAATGGAGTGATAAGGGAGATCGGACACAAAAGGGACAAGGAAGGGATAAGTCCGTTAAACTGGGGAATAATTCTGGGGATCAGGGAGCAGGAGAAAGGGGGCAAAACAGGTGGGAATGGGACATTCTGAACTCTGTTCCTCACCACGCACTCGTACATCTAGCGTGTGCAATGTGTTTAGATTGGAGCGCAAAGCTATGACGCAGTTGAAATACTGTTCTTGTTCTGTGTCGTCAATCTATTCTTTCACCTGAACGCTGCGCAGTAATTTCATATTTTCAATGCATTTGAAATAACCTAATTGTATAAGGTGATTGCCCCAGTGGCTACTGACGACGATAAGTTTCAGAATTTTAGTACAAACTATGCACCAGGGGCCAGAACCTCGATATTTGGACCTAGAAGAATCTCATAAAAAGGTTTTTGTATTGACATTTGTTGTCACGCTTATACAAACTTGATCATGGACCCAGAGCTGAGAATTATTTCTGCGCAACATTCTCGTTCTCGTTGTCTGATCGCGTAACTCAGTTTTTAACTGATTTTGTATTTTTTTTTTTTTCTACAGCGTTACCTGCCGTTCCAATCAATATTCGTCACGTCGTTAGACCAAGATATAGAGTACGCAGAGACTTGTTCCAAGACCTATAACTCGCTACTCTCCACTAAGTTCCTCGAGGTATGTTGATCACTGCCCGCATGGATCACTTGTGCGTTCCCACCTGGCCATCCATTGAGGGTGTGACACAGCTTAGTGAAAAATTATCTGTTTTGTGTCGAGAAGAAGCGAAAGTTTACAGATGTTAGAGTGTGCGTTAGCGCAGAGGCAAACACCTTCTTCTCGATTGTTTAGAAAAGATCCTGCGTGTTGGTCCGGCTGGGATTTGAACCCGACCTCTTGCACAACAACCCGGCGCACTGAGCTAACCGGCCTATGTAACCATTGTCGACATACCATCTAGGCCAAACGGTTTTCACAAGAAAACATATTATACACTCTCTCCTGTGTCATAGATCTATGTGGTCCATTTTACACCATTGTTTCCGTACGTTTATCGTAGCCACTACAAGCAAGGAGAAACAAGCACGAACAGATACGAAAAGAGCTCAAAGATATGTGGACTAAAGCGTACAAGAGACTGGTAAGAATACTGAGCCTACTCCCATCTACTAATCAGTCAAATTCCTGTGCGCTTGAATTAGGAGCGTGTCATTTCAAGTTTCCAGAAATGCGCACACATCACTTGTGACATTTTCGCATGAACGAGGGGATCGGTGCTAAGATGTTGTTTGTCTGAGCATGAATGACACAACATAGATACTGAGAACAGAGCTTCCTTGCAACTTAGTTTCACTGGAACATTCGTGCTTGATCCCCGCGGGTTGTCCCGCGAGGTGGGGGGGGGGGGGGGGTCAATACCGAACAGTTAGTGTGCTGGGTGGGGGGTCAATACCGAACAGTTAGTGTGCTGGGTTTAGTGACTTGGTGATAACGCTAGTTCTAACTTATCTTTTGCTATTTCCATTAGAATGAATCCATTGTTAGACTAGAGAAGGCCAAGCAGACATACATCCAAAGGCAGCAAGATCTGGAGAAGGTAAGCTTCACTTGTAGCTCACTGATCCGCTCACTCGTGTAATTGAGGAATTGTAATTGTAATTGTAATTGTAATTGAGGGACGACCAGTTTATGAAGGGCCCAGAAATTTTTGGAACCTGTTTTTATAATAAATAACTTCTCACAAAATCAACATCGTGTAAAAAAAATCAGCTTGTCGTTGTGCGTTAATCAGCGAGCCCCCAATATCGTTGGGGTGACGTCGTGTACGAAAAACGGCATCTGAAGGTCTCTGAAGGCTTCGGCGCTTCACGCTAGAAACACGCGATTAAAATTCCAACTGAGGACGCAACACTCATTGAAAATTCGTACCTTGTTTTCTAGTCCAAGACACTTTTCGACGCGAAAGAAGGCCAAGAACCCTCGGCATCATTTTCACGCACGACCAAGAAAAAGCAGGAGGACACTCGCAAAGCCGAGGACGCGGAGGAGATGTACAGTCAATGTGTCAGTGAGGCGAACGTGCGGCAACGGGAGCTCGAGAACACGAAATCGCACGTGTTGCTGGAGCTGAGGCAGTTAATTTACCAGTGCGACATGACCATGAAAGCGGTGAGTGCCAATGGTACCTTTGTTTTCCTCGCATGCTTACATATCTATTGTAGAGTGTTGTCGTCGTTTTGTTTTTACGAATCCGTGTGGAACACCTGTGGTTTTCAAATCTCGTCTCAGGTCTCGGTCGAGCAAATGAATCAAAAATGCCACTCAAGACCGCCACCAGTTTAGTATCCAGAACGTCTTTCTGTCCTTTTTGCGGTCATGATAAAAGTATCAGAAAATCTTGATTCTAACTCATCTGGGCATGCGCACTTTACAGGTCACGTGTAACTATTTTCACATGATGAACACTTTGTCGGCGCCCGCCCCAGTCCGTTTCCAAATCCTGGCCGAGAGCAGTCGAGCGTACGAGCCTGGGACCCAGTTTGCTGATTTTGTGCAAGAGCAGATGGCGACGTCTCAGCCGACCATCGAAAGAGTGTTCACATTTGAGCCTTATAGCCCTGGATATAATAGCACAAGGTAGGACAAGGATACGACAGAAAACAAGGCGACTAACGCCACTCATGCCCGTCACCCAACACCTGGGTTTCCGTAACACAGCGTAGCCAACGCAACACCGTAACGCTAAAGATGATCATTTTATAGATGCTGCTCTCCTACAGAAGTACTAGTCAAAGACTACTAGCATGGGAATTTTCTTCTTTTCTAGTCAAGAGCGGCTTCACTCCCCCTCACGACACAACTCCGCTTACGAATCCCGCACAAGTCTTCACTCGCCGAGCGAAGATAATCAGAAGTCTCCCTTTGTGAGTCGACGCCACCGTAGCTTACAAATCACAGGTTCTGGACTCAACCGCTCGCATCCTCCCATAAAGGCCTGGACGAACCGCGAGCGCCTGAGTGATGTGGAGAGTAACGGTAGCAAGTCGGCGCCTCCTTCGCCAAACACGACTCCACCTTCGGGACGGCGAAGTAAAGGCGAGCAAAGTTCGGAACTTATGGAGTCGTCCGATGAAGAATCGGGGAATGAAAGTGGTGAGCACTGTGTGATGTTAAACTCTGCTTTTTAAAATCTTTTGAGAATAATAAACGATTATTTTTTCCGCGGTTTTGCAAATTAACGAAAAAATACCTTGTTCTCACCACAGATTCAGCAATACGAGCACCAGCAAGGGGTCCTCGCCGTCCAACGTCCGGTCCGTTCCGAGATTGCCGCATGTCTCACTCTGCGATGACGCACAAGTTTAAGAAACTTCGCGCGCCTTCTAAGTGCCGAGACTGCGATAGTTATGTGTACTTTAATGGCGCGGAGTGTTACCAGTGCGGCCTGACGTGTCATAAGAAGTGTCTGGCGCGGCTCACCACTAAATGCACTGGTCATAAGGTGGGTGTTGTACCAAACATTTTGCACTAGACAAAGAACCCTCTAAACTTCAAATGAAATCTGCAACGGCTAGGATCGACGCGGCCAAGGATCGACGTTTGGAACATGCCTAAAGATCCGTTTCGTTTTGAAGCGACTTTTGAACGTGTTTAAATAGTATTCGAATATTGTGGAGTAATATTCGGTTCTCTCTATTTCAGGGAACGGGAAATGATAACCAGTTAGTGGACTATGTAAGTACAACCTCCTCTGTTTCTTTATCTCCCTCGTGAACCAGGATCTCGTGCAGAATCACACGCCAAAAGCCTTATTAGACGATTGAAAGCCGTTTTACACTGTAGCAAACCGGTTACGAACCGGTTTTGCATGCACATTTGAATGGCTTCCCGATCGTGTGCTAGTCTAAACATGTACGTTTCTAGAATATTTTTGTTCGACGTGTAATAAATAGCTAATTAGATATTTGTTCATGTAATACTGGTGGACATTTTACTCGTTGCTCACGTCCGCAGTATTACATGAAAAATAACCTATAAGATATATTTATTCGATCTAACGTTCACGATGTATTTATTCTACTAGAATCGTGCTCGTCGCATGACTACATTTGGCGTGGATTTTTACGATCACATACTGGCGACGGATAAACAAGGCGAATGTGTACCGTATATAGTGTCCTCGTGTATTAATGAGATCAATGAAAGAGGTACGTCATAGTTCTCAGAATAGAAAAGGTACATGCGATCTGATTGGTCGAGTAGCACACGTGCTAGGTGGTTGGTTGAGAAATGCCGAAGTACATGTGCTCTGATTGGTCGAGTAATGTACGTTTTCTGATTGGTCGAGTAATATATGTGCTTTGGTTGATTGAAGTAGTGCTCGCACTCTGATTGGTTGAGTAGTCCGCGCACACTGAATGGTCATGTTGTACAGGCGCTCTGATTTGCCGAGACGTGTACGTCCTCTGGTTGATCAAGTAATACATGTGCTCTGATTGGTTGAGTAATGCACGTACTGTGATTGGTCGATAATGGTCGGTAGATCACGCGCTCTATTGTTCTAAAGTGTTATAAACAAGTAAATTTTACTATATCCATTCGACTTGAAAATCTGTGCAATCTTGTTGTACCTACATAATAAGGTGATCCAGTGTGTGAACGCTAATCTTATTTCCCCCAGGTCTTCATATAAAAGGAATCTATCGTGTTTCTGGTGTCAAGTCTAAAGTGGAAAAGCTTTGTCAAGTAAGTGGTTTAGAACTAGAACTCTTGTCTTACATGCGAAAGATCCCGGCGATCATGCCCGGATTCTCCACCACTTATTAGCGGAGCTCCTGCGCGGGCCGAAGGCCCGCTCAAGCGGAGCACCATACCTAAGAAAATAACGTCTCGCATAACTATGGAGTTGATTTTCAAACGTCACGGGCTTTCTTGCTCATTTGCTTACGTTATTGACGGCGCCAAGTCAAATGATTAGGGCGTTGAAATGGTATCGCCCAAAAGATTAATGTGTCCAAGTTTGGTTGCCATAGGTTGTTCCCTTCTTGAGATATGAATTTTTTTGTTTCTTCCTGGTATTAAAGGTATAGCGTATCCGCCGTACGCGGAAACTCATGGGAACCCTGTGGTATACTAAGAAAATTAAAAAATCTCGGGAAGGGATGGACCTTAGACAACCAAACTTGGGTGAAGTTATCTAAGTGGCAAGGGGGGTGCAACTACATGGTCACGTGGTATGACGTCATCGATGACGTCATCATAGGAGAAAAATGATATATCTCAAGAAGGGATGAACCTCAGACAACCAAACTTGGGTGAAGGTATCTAAGTGGCAAGGGGGGTGCAACTGCATGGTCACGTGGTATGACGTCATTGATGACGTCATCATAGGAGAAAAATGATATATCTCAAGAAGGGATGAACCTCAGACAACCAAACTTGGATGAAGTTATCTAAGTGGCAAGGGGGGTGCAACTGCATGGTCACGTGGTATGACGTCATCGATGACGTCATCATAGGAGAAAAATGATATATTTTAAGAAGGGATGAACCTCAGACAACCAAACTTGGGTGAAGTTATCTAAGTGGCAAGGGGGGTGCAACTGCATGGTCACGTGGTATGACGTCATTGATGACGTCATCATAGGAGAAAAATGATATATCTCAAGAAGGGATGAACCTCAGACAACCAAACTTGGATGAAGTTATCTAAGTGGCAAGGAGGGTGCAACTGCATGGTCACGTGGTATGACGTCATTGATGACGTCATCATAGGAGAAAAATGATATATCTCAAGAAGGGATGAACCTCAGACAACCAAACTTGGGTGAAGTTATCTAAGTGGCAAGGGGGGTGCAACTGCATGGTCACGTGGTATGACGTCATCGATGACGTCATCATAGGAGAAAAATGATATATTTTAAGAAGGGATGAACCTCAGACAACCAAACTTGGGTGAAGTTATCTAAGTGGCAAGGGGGGTGCAACTGCATGGTCACGTGGTATGACGTCATTGATGACGTCATCATAGGAGAAAAATGATATATCTCAAGAAGGGATGAACCTCAGACAACCAAACTTGGATGAAGTTATCTAAGTGGCAAGGAGGGTGCAACTGCATGGTCACGTGGTATGACGTCATTGATGACGTCATCATAGGAGAAAAATGATATATCTCAAGAAGGGATGAACCTCAGACAACCAAACTTGGGTGAAGTTATCTAAGTGGCAAGGGGGGTGCAACTGCGTGGTCACGTGGTATGACGTCATTGATGACGTCATCATAGGAGAAAAATGATATATCTCAAGAAGGGATGAGCCTCAGACAACCAAACTTGTGTGAAGTTATCTAAGTGGCAAGGAGGGTGCAACTGCATGGTCACGTGGTATGACGTCATTGATGACGTCATCATAGGAGAAAAATGATATACCTCAAGAAGGGGTGAACCTCAGACAACCAAACTTGGGTGAAGTTATCTAAGTGGTAAGGGGGGTGCAACAGCATGGTCACGAGGTGTGACGTCATTGATGACGTCATCATAGGAGAAAAATGATATATCTCAAGAAGGGATGAACTTCAAACAACGAAACTTGGGTGAAGTTATCTAAGTGGCAAGGTGGGTGTAACTGCATGGTTACGTGGTATGACTTAATTGATGACGTCATCAAACGTGAAAAGGTTTACATCGTTGAAGGGATGAACCTTAGATAACCACACTTGGGTGAACAAGTGCTTAGTAACGTGGTATAACGATGCAAGGCTATCTATTCACGTACAATGGCAACCTTTTTGTCTTGTTAAAAAAAATTGTAACCGGGAGCTCCGCTTTTAGCCAGTGGCTAAATCTATATATTACGAATTTGTTTCTTCCCTGAATAAGACCTACCAAATACAAAAAGGTGAACAGGCCTCAAACATGCACCAACGTCCGTGCAAGATGCAATAAAGAGACAAAGTGACCGGTTATTTACACTGCTATTCTTTCCTAGGCGTTCGAGAATGGCACAGAAGTAGTAGATCTCAGTTCGGTTCCTCCTCATGTTATAGCTGCAGTTCTTAAACTTTACCTAAGACAGGTTGGTAGCTTAGCTATTCTTGCGATTGACCTTTTCATAAGTGTGTTTTGGGTACATTTTTTGTTACGGACATATTTGTAGAATAACTAAGGCAAATTGGTTCATTTTTTTTCAGCTCCCTGAACCACTGCTAACATTCCAATTGTATCCGGAATTTATGAGAATTGCAAAGGTAAGCAAATAACATTACACTCGCTTGTCGCCGCAAACCTTCAAATGATTATGTTGCCGCGTTATTTATTTTTTGTGTTTTGGTTTCCTTCACAGGAAAGTTTTAGAGTCATAGACAACCTCACAACTTGCAAGAGCGCATCGGAGGACGTCGCCGTCCGAGAGGAGTACGACGAACTGGTACGAAAGCTTCGGAAAGTGGTCGTGAAGCTACCAAAGTGTAACTTCAAAACTGCTTCGATGATAATCGAGCACTTGAACCTCGTGGCCCGAAATGAAGAGGAGAATTCCATGTCTAGTAGCAATCTAGGGATTGTGTTTGGACCAACGTTGCTTAAACCTCGGTATGTTATCAGACACGGTAACACATTATGCCACTCTCTCTGACCTAGTGACAAATCATCAGACCTTAAATGGGTGCCGGTAGTAGTCGCCTCGCAAATGGTTGAAGGCGATTCATATTGCGGCCGCCGATTTGGGCGCGCGGGAAGAAAGTCTGCTGTTCTGGCAATAACCTCGTTTCAAGACCCCGCGTACCAGCTTACCCGCCATCTTGAAATTTACCCAGAATACCCTGGAGGTGTTTAGGACAGTGCCAACCGGGCGCTGGCTAGACGCGCGGGCTCTGGGTACGGGATTGTTTTTACACAGCAACATCCAGTATGCTTGACAGATTACGCAGCGAAAGTATTCAATGTACTGTGATTTTCTTTCTTAGGGAATCGTCATCGTCTGACTCAGTGAATATGTCCGCACTTATGGATATGCCTAATCAAACACGCGTTGTTGAACTTCTCATCACTAACCAGCAGGTAAAGAGAATGGCACACGAAATATTTTGCGCCCAGTGACTTAACTGTAACTACATGATACGGTACTGACATTATGCGTGCAGGCTTCACTTCGTTCCTTGCTCGCAAGAAAAACACGTTTCATTTTAAAGTTTCAGTTAAAAGTTGAACCAGATTGCCATTTATGTTGCTGAAACCCTGTAAGTGATCAGTATCGGGTACTAATAAACACTTCTCTTTTTCTTGCTTCAGGTGTTCGATCCTCCCGATGATAGCGACCCTGCAGCACAGGAGACACCAGTAGAGGTAAACGTTATGAATATCTGTGGTAGGTAAGATATATGACGTCACCCGAGAGTCTCTTCGGGTGATCTCGTCCCAGTCCTCACGCTTCCACTGATCTCATGCCCAACCACAGGGAACCTAAGGATCTATCGTGCCGTGAGTGAGGTAGCTCGAAAACTGCTCCCAAGCTGTGGCGTGAGCGTATGCTTGTAGGATAAGAAGTCAAAGTTGTCTTTTATTTTTCTTTAGGATTTCACAAGGACAAAACCCAATAACACGCAGAATTTGGGCATAAGAAGTGTCGTCAAAGGGAAAGGTAGGAACCGAGCAGGCCAGCAAGAATCTTAGAACTCAGTGCGATGGGCATGATATGTAGTTTTGTAGCCCATAAAAGTCTATGCTAATGACGTTACGGTAAAAGTAGTGAACTCGATGAATCCGTCTGAATTTCATGACGTTCGCAATCAAAAGTGATTTGTGTGTGTTTTCAAAAGACCTTAGTTAAACTATATGTGGATTATGGGATGTTGTGTGTCCTGTATGATATGTGGTATATTAAAGTATTTGGTAATGCTCATAGTTCATACATTTACATGTCCATTTTGTATTCAGACATGAGAGGTGTGCCCATAGAGACCATCCTTACCACCGAAGACGGAAGGTAAGACTCCAGTAAATTCCACACTCTCACAGCCATTAACTATACTAGTTAAAGCCACCATAAACACACTGCCTGCATGTCCACTGAAAACGCATGCATGATACACGCAGCGAGATAGTCACTTGTAAGGGAGCACCGCCCCCTTTACTGCTAGTAAGGGAGAAAACGCATTTTATTAAACATTAAGCTTACAATCTCGTACCCAGAGCGCGTAATCTTTTGACCAGCGGCAAGATTCAGGGTTCTGGGGGAATCGATTTTTTTAAAACCCAGATCAGTTCTGGGTTTCCGGTTTCAAAGGTTGTATGGAAGTTCGTTACGTTCTTGATATACCACGCATGCTCAGAAACGGATTCCCCCAGTGCCCCGAATCTCGCCGCTGGTGAGCAGATGACGGACTCTGGGTACGAGATCGATAAGGTGCTTCTATGCCTGATGACGGATGCATAAATGTAAAATTGTAATTTTAAGTCTGCTTCGTTACCCTCACATATGCCTATTAATGATCGTTACCCCTTCATTTCTTTACTTCATTCATGCGTCGCCATGGTTTCCATTCGTACAGTTCACGACTTGGCATTCCTGTCTCATTACGCATGCGTAAAACGAGTTCACCAGCGTAAGTACTTACGTACCGCGGGCTCAATGCATCAACGCCCTGTGTCACTGAGTGAGTTTCTCAAATGCGGAACGAGAAGTGCAGAGAAAATTTAGTTTTTAAATATTGTCATGTTGCGGCAAAATTAGCCAAAAACAAATTTTGCTGGACGACGCAATTTTTACTGAGGACTTACTAAGTAGTCGAGAATTTTCACAAAGTTTTAGATCTATAGGCAACTGCGTGTTATTGTTTTGTACAACTCACATGTTCTGACCTTGAAGAAGACATCGTCGGCAAAACAACATTCGAGACAACAACAGATTTGAGAATTTCTAGGTGACGCAGGGTGGCCTTGTCTTACCCCGTTCTCATGTCATTCGTACTTGTGTTTGTGCAGCCTTGTAGTCAACCCAAATATTCATACGCCTGATGCATCGCCTGATCTTAGCCTGGCCCGCCAGAACCTTGGCATGTCGGTAACTGAAAGGGGTCTGCAGTAAGTAGAATGCGTAAGGCTCTAATTAATAGCCTGTTTGCTGGCTCTCCTGTGTGTTTTTTTGTTCAGAGAACTTAGTTCTCGAAAACGGTGCTTCTGGGCCTAGCCTACCTAGTCACTGACGCTCTGTGCGGGTTCCCTGTGTTAGGCCCGTGCCGAGTGGAAGCGTGAGGCCTGGGTCGAGACTCCCATACCTACCCTCAGGAAGTCCCAACTTCCGCTTAGGTTGCTCGGGTTGTTTTTTTTTAAAAGACAAATCATCCTTCACTTAGTGTTTTTTACTTCTTCTCCCAAGTTCCCAGTTTTCCTCAAAACAAAACTCGGTTATTTGGAATCTGCTGCACTCGGAACTGTTTTTCTCTATACAATATCTGGCGTCCTGTATAATTTGGTCAATCTTATCAAGTTCTTATTTTGAACCGCGATCTCACATTTTATCCAGAAATCCCCCAAGGATCGTAGTTGCCACACTCAAAATTTTGCCGAAACACAGGCTTCCCGAGGATTCGCCGTTTGCGGGTGAACGAGAATAAACATACAGGAAACCCACTTTGCAGGCTATGTAATCACTGACAGCATCAATAAAGTAATGCTATAGTAGTTATAAAGGCCAATAAAGTTAATGTATCTAAGTAAGTTAAATGACTGGTATAGCACTTACTGTAAGTAACTAATCACTGATGCAACAATTCATTTGATGGAACTATACTTTAGCCGACCCAGACAATTCGTGCTACCGGGTTGCTGAACTTTGTCGTTGCTTCGTTCACTGTGAATCGTTAACTTGCACCAACTTTGCTAAACCTGCCTTTTCTCGAGTCGAATACAAAAAAATAATTCCGATTTTTCTAAGCTGCGCTTCCCTGTGCTTACTTTTTGAATGCATATTTAGCCAAATTTCCTAACGATGTCCAAAGCGCTGGTCAAACGATGCAACATTGTTGCACGCGCACGCATGTTTCCCGATTTAGGACATCAGGTAACAATGTTGTGGAAACAACAACAAAATGTTTCTGAACTCCCATAGAAAACATTTTGTTGCGCATAACAATGTCTCCTCGTTTATCACGGGCTGCTGACCGTTTTCCCGCCTATTATTGATGTTGGCGAAACTGGCGGGAAAATGCTAGCACTTGTGTTATTGATCCATGAATCTTTCCAATATCATTTGCCTTCTTTTGCCAACGTGGCATCCGGCAGTTTTCACTGTCAGGGAACAGTAGTTTTGCATTGGAGACCTTGCATATCGTCCAGTTATAAGAAAAGGCAGGCTTGGCAAAAACTTGAGCACTCGTGACCAGTCATTTTCTACGCACATTTGTTTACATTACACACGTACTTTTCACAGCAAACTTGGTATCGAGAAAACTCCCCCCAGTCCAACTGGGTCACCCACCACAACAGGCGCCCCGCGCACGTCCGCGTAAGTATTCCAGTATGCACTTCGCACTCTCCTTCATCTTACGTTAGCATGTATGGCTTCGTTTAATGAACACAAATAACTACCAATGAAAAACACCAGCAGGTTGTAGGAATGTTTTTGAAAAAAGTTCTGATTTGCTTTCTCAGTTCAAAACGCGCTTTGCCAAATTTTCCGTATTTTACGTTTGAAATAATCACAATACCAGAGAAATGTAACCCATTGCTTTTTCTACTTTTCCCAGGAAAATTAGCCTTGGTTTCGGAAACGATTTCTTCGAATTACTAGCGAAGTCTAATGAACGAATTCAAGAGGTATGTACTATAAACTGATGAGCTACGGGATAATACATTATCAGACGCTTTAAGCTTTTTACTTTGCTGAGTTTTCTCTCAGAATCTTACCTAGGCTTAATATTTGTTGCGGGCTTTCTGTGTCACTACGCGCACCTCAAAATTGGCGGGTAAATCCAGCCAATCAGAAATGTTCCTCGCATAGACACAAATGGTATAGATATTAATGGTATAGATAAATTGACACTATAATGCGAAGTTGTGTTTATCTTCAGCCGGAGAAAGCTCGCGTTCTAGCTATACCGGAGTTCTTGCTGCCCGGGAGCACAGACGAAAAGGGGCCTGGTGACGAGTCTGACCTTGAAGACATGGACGACGACAGCAACACGCAAGGTAACCATGGCAACAAGTAGCGTTATCGGAGTACATTTCGCTATGCAAAGTCATTTGCATAATAATAATGAATGCCCTGGAATATGCAAATCATGAATACAAAAGGGTCACGCGGTATCCACCCATTGTCACTCCACATGCACTCTTGGTCGTTGTTAGCTGTACGGTCGAGCGGCCCACCCTCCCGCCCACTGAGGAAGCCGTGGTTTGGAGTGCAGTAGTGCCCACTTTATACTCGTTTTGGTTTGGGCTTGTCCCAGGCCAGAGCGATTTCCCATACCTTATTTACATATCATGAATAACAATAGCCAGGGCGGAATATTATATTGTTCACACCACACATAAGTTCCAAAAGCAAGCACAAGTCATCATTGGATTTTGCTCTTCTTAGTTACAGGTAAAGCTCAGTGCTGCACTAGCAGACAGTACAGTAACAGGTATATTAATGAAAACTTATTAATTTCGTTTTCCTACAGGAACCAGTGGTTCGCAAACCCCTGATGACGATTTAGGGAGCTCGCGTAACAGCCAAGGGCGTATCTCACACAGCGACGATTCGCTCGACGAGAAAGTTCGCCAGTCGCCCGATGGCGAGCACGCACCGTTCTCGACTATCTTGCCAGAATCCGCGAACAAGTCTCGAAGCCCTTCGGTAACTGTCAGTTTCGGCTCCGACTTTCAAGATGCAGAATCACTGTTACCAGACTTGTCTGAGAAGAAGCCGGAGAAGCCCTCTTTCGAGAACTTTCAAGCCCAAATAAGCCCTGAAAATGAAGTACATAGGGTGGAAAAGAAGACGGTAGACGATGCCGCAATACCATCCAAACCTCGTAGGCCGCACAACCTTGGATTATTCAAAAGGAACTCTGACCTTCCTGGTATGATCGCACGGGGAAACTTCTTTCCCCTTAGTCTGACCAAGAACACTGGTAGCGAACCTGATGTCGCCCAGAAAGGTTCCGAGAAGCGACTGAACTTGTTCGGAGCTAAGAAACACCCGGGTATTGCGGATGCTATACGAGAAATGCACCATAGTGAAATACCAGAGATTTCATCCAAAACTGGTGGAGAACCCGACACAGGTGGCGCAAAGAAGATGGAGTCTCCACGTGGTTCCGGTGATCATATGTTCCCGGTTGAAGCTTTGAAATCCCAAGAACGTTCCCATTTACTTCCTGCCCTAGCTCAAAGTTCACAGGAAACAGAGCCAGAGAAAGAAACAAAGGTTTCCGTTTCAAGCGGTGATGACGATGATGAGCCACTGCTACTGGAATCTAAAGGAATTGAAGTGGCTCCTTCTTCCCCTTCGCGTGCTCAAGAGAAAGAACTCAAGGATCATCCACCGACTCCGTATATATCGAAAATCAAAGAGAAGCGTTTTGAATTTAGAAGTGAGACTATAGATAGTGATTCGGGAAATGTCGTCCCCCAAAAACCGCGCGAGCGGCTGTCGCCGAAGAAAAGCAATGGCGAAGAGAAACCCGCCAAGGCAAAGGAGGGACCACCGGTCGCAGAAAAGAATGCGCAACAGAACGGCGAAAGAAGGGGTTTGACGTCTCCAGATTCCCAGAAGGCGTTTGCATTCGCAATTGAAGTAGACAAGCTAGGGAAGACCGCTGATCAGGATAGATTATCGACCGGTGGAACAGGCGAGGGTTTCTCGCCCTCGACTTCTCCTAAAGGCAAAACTGACATTCTCGACCAAACGGATGGCGCGTTATTTTCTGATGAGGCAGAAACAGGGACTCGCCTCGCTCATCGGATTTCAGTCAAAGATCGTAAGAAACAGTATGAGCAGCTAGAATACACCGACGGAAGTCGAAAAACACAAACGACGGCAAGCGTTGGAAATTCCGAAGTTTCCTCGCGGAAACAAATGTTCGAGGAATCGCCGCGATACTCAAGAAGAAATTCGTACAAAAAACTAAATGACTTAACGATGAGAGCGCGCAGAGATGCGGCGCTGGACGGGGCCAGTGGATCAGACAACGGGAGTGGAAATGAATCTCGTAACGAACGCCCTAAGCCGTTGATTGGTCAAAATATCAGTGAGCGGCTTCAGAGACTGGACTCTAGTTCTCGTCGAAGAGAAAAAATCGAAACGCCTGAACGTCCTCGCAGTTTAATACTCGATAATTTGCGGGTCGATAAAATAGAATCTCTAAAACAAGAGAAATATAAAACCACGAATAGCTTAGACCGTCTTTCTGAAGATAAAACGCCGATGTTTACATCACGAGAAGTGGACATTCCTCTGGACAGCCCCGAGGCTCAGCAAAAGCCGAGCGCTGCCGAGGAGGAATCGACTAAAATATATGTCGATAAAAGCTCGGATAGTGCGGCGTCTGCTGTACGTGGTTCTCCGAAGCCTTCCCGTAGATCTCCCCGACCTCACTTCCCGGAGGACAAAAGCAACGAGAAACGAGAACCCCAGTTTGTATAAAAAGATTTGTATTTTAATAAGTTTTTAAGTAATAATGATTTTTTTTTTTTTACCAAAAATAGATTATAGTTTTTAAATTTTTATAAAGTTTCCCTGTAAATGTCTCTCAATATCATTGGTACGGAATTTATACTTTGTAAAAACTGTTCTTTACATGGCAGAAACCATTCAACGCGCTGGCTTTTACAATAAAAATATGTATTATTCAGAACATTGTTTAAAGTAGTATGTGGTATGATCTTCACGATACGCGCAATTACGTCTGTGGAGCACCTCTATACCAAGGCCCGCGCAGTGGCGGATCCAGGGGGGCTCGGAAGGTTCATGGAATCCCCCTCCCCTTGAGCACCAAAACATGCCAAAACAATGATACTAAGACCACGCATGGCTGAGCTCTGCATGTTAAATTGCCCCTATCAGTCTACGAAGGAGTGACGAAAGAAACGGAACCCCCCTTTGTGAAATCCTGAATCCGCCACTCGCGGAGCGCACTTTGAAGTAGAGGGAAGGGGAGGCTTATACGAAAGAATACTCAAAAGCTTGCACGTGACGACATTGGCAGCCATGTTGGTGTACAGGAGCAAAAGGAAGTTCTTTTGTTCTGTAGCTGATAGAGACTTGACATAGCATGCCTATATTTGGTATGGTAGTTTGACTTTGAAGAAGGTCGGTACAGTGGCTGACCCAAATATCGTAAAATGAAAATTATAAGCTGTTAATCAACCATTCAATTTTATTATTCTTTCTTGCATATCCACTGGTTGATAGGTCCTTTACTATTGGATCCAGCTTCAGTTTTACTTCTGTACGCGGTTCTGCAAATACTTTTTACCGGTATTGACTTTGACTGAAAGTCTGGATTATTTTTGCTTTTCTTTTACGGTGCAATCGACAATGACCATAACTTTTGCGCAAGAAAGGGTACAAAGAGAGATTGTCCAATATTTTGGCATTGATATTTAAAATATATACCAACAAGCCAAAAAAGTAAAAATAACAATATTTCGTCCCCAAGGGCCAGGGGCCCGTTTCTCAAAACGCCCGGTAACTTATCGGACCCGTAGACTGTTTCTCAAAACTCCCATTATTTGCGAAATCGTAAAAGTTCCCGTTAAATCGGCCGATTTTTTACGGGAGCTCTTGACCTCCCGTTAATTAACGGGAAGCATTTTGAAGTCTTAAAATAAGGTCGAAAATTGATTTCTTTTCCTGAGAATTTTCACTCTGGGTAAAGCTTAGTTATTGAACTAGACTTACCTCTTTTTCCTTCAAAACTAACCATTTTCTGGCCTGTCTCGTTTTGCCTCGAAAATTCTCGCTTTGCAGTTTAGTTCCAAGGTTTCCCGTAAACTTACCGGGATTGTTTTCCCGCCATTCCGATAAACCGGGAGAGTTTTAGCCAATCAGATGCGACCATCTCGCTTCTCAACCAATCAAAACGATTCGTTTGACAGCTTAGCTGTCAATCAGTTTGACGTGTTGATTGCAAGAATGTAAACAAATTTTCAATCTCAGTGCACAATTGCACTACAAATTGCTCTTGTTTTCGTACATTTTAGCTGATTTCTTTACTTTTTTCGCTGGAAATACAAACTTAGCGGTACATGTAATCTAGTGTCGACAAATTGCTGAGTTTTTCCTTAATTCATTGATTTTTTGGGTAAGTTATTTGTAATATCCGGAAATTATAAATTTGATTCCGGGGCCCCGATAACTATCGGGAGGTTACCGGGAGCTTTGAGAAACGCTCGCTCGTACCCGATAAACTTCTCCGTAAACTCGATCTCCCGATAAGTTTTACGGGCGGGCGTTTTGAGAAACGGGCCCCAGTTCCGAAGTTTTGTCTGTGGTCCTAAATGGCCCGGGTCATTCTCCGGTATGCAAATGTACCTCGGTGCTAATGCTTCACGCGCTCATCCTGCAAGTTGTTGAAGAACCATCGGAGAAGAGTTGTGTTGCAGCACAATCTTATTTCATCCAGGCTCGAAGTTGGCCATCCATCTAAAATGGAGTCAACATATAGTGTAGGCACGACAAATCGGTTTGCCTTTCTTGAATCAGACGAGGAGGATCCCGCAGAGACCCTCGAGAAGGCGGCCAAGGAAACCAAAGACAAGAAGAAAGCAACGAAGGGAGCTCGTTCATCTGTCAAGGAGGCCAAGACCCAGCCGGAAAAAAAGGACAAGGACAGTATAAATGAGGATTCTAAAAAGGACGGTGAGTAGAATATATACTTCTTGCTCGAATTGTTACTCCTTCGATGCTCAAAAAGCTCAAATTTTGAAAACAAACCGAAGAACAGTCGCTTCGTTTACGGTTCTGAAACTCGTGCCATTTCAACCCTGTCGTTTCTTTGAAGCATATGATTCAATTGTGGTTTCCTTTGACTCAAGTTATGAGGTTAAACAATTCTTGTGCAATGTACAGCGAGAATTTTCCGAAGATAATGTTGTTATTCTGAACAAGAGTACTGTACAATTTGACGCGGGTAAAGGTGGGACCACGAGGTTGACAAATTGCGAAATTTTGTCCTTTATGCAAAACAATCTTTGCTTTCAATCTCGCTCAAAAAGATTTATTTAACCGAATTCCCTTCTCTGGAGCTATTTCCAGTCAGTTAACACCGGTATGAGTTCCCTAAAACGCCTTTGCATCGGTTTCTAACTAGGCGTTGTAAACATACGCCATGTTGTTTCGCTCAGGTCACCTCTTATTTTGGATGCATCTGGACTCTCGTACTATGGCATGGAAACTCCGTAAACACAGGTGTTTTTCATAATAAGTAATGAGTTTAGTTGCTTTTGAGGGCTCAGTGTAGGTTTGTTTTGATATTTTGCTTCTAGCCAGGGAAGCCGAAGTAACATTAGTGAGGACAATGTTTTAGCTTCCTGGTAGTGCATAATTTGAACGTTTATTTTTATGTTTTGCTACTAGCCAAGAAAGGAGGTAAAGGACCAAGAGATGTAAGGAGGGAAAATGAAAAAAACACCAGACTAGCAAATGGCCCTAGCGAAAGGTCAAATCGTGAAGACCGCGAGAATGTTCCACCTAGAAAAGGAGGCTTTGGCAAACGAAGAGAAGAAGGTGGGCAATCTGAAGGAGATTCTCCAAACAAGGATGCCCCAAGAGAGGACAGAGGTGGCTTTGGTGGCGGCTTTGGGAGCAGAGGTGGTGGCAGAGGAGGAAGAGGAATGGGCGGAAGAGGGAGAGGAGGCTTTGGTGGTGGCCGTGGTAGCGGTGGCGGTGGCAGGAAGAGGGAATTTGAGAGGCGAAGTGGTTCTGACAGAACGTAAGTATATGATTAACCTGTAGCAGCAATGAATGCAATTTGGACAGCTGCTTTCTGAGAATAACATTGTCACATAAATAAACACCATAAACATTAACTTGCTTTTATTTGCTTGATCCTGTGTTGAAACAAATTAACAAGCATAATCTAAACTAAAATGCAATTTAAACACTTGGCTGATACTGCCAGCATTGCATGAAAAATAAAATAGTTCTGTTGCATAAACTTGATCTTGACTCTTATCAATCCATAAAGTCTAACATTAACTTGTAACTATATTCCTTGGTTTGTCTAGTACTTCTCTAAATAAACTGTTCTTCTCTTGTTGTCCTTTGTTTTGACCACTGTTGTTCTCTTTTGTGGTTTAGAGAACCAGAGGACTCAAGTTTAGGAACAAGAAGGTGTGATAATTCTATTATTAATCATAATATATTTGTTTTAAATATGTAGTTCTCTATCTATACTCTTTATTGATTGCTCAATATGTTTCTTAAATGTTCAGTATGACTGTTAACTACTAAATGTTTCTATAAACTGTATTCTGCAGGTGTTTAATGACATTTTGTTTATTTGAATGTGTTTGCAAATGCGCATAAACCTAAATAAGTACTTTTCTAAATTATTCAAGTTCTTGAAATTTGAGCATGTACAAGTACACCAAGGTCCCTAAAAACACTAGTAAGATTAACTCAGTTGTAACATTTAACATGTTTTCTGCTAAACTTTAACTTGCCTGCTTATTAAACACAGCAGTGTGCTAAAATAATGTAATTGATAAATATATGTTAAACTAATAAAACATTTGTCTTGATACTTAATGTGACTCTTTTTTAAAATATGATTTTAGGACTTTACAACTTCAATTTTGTGAATACACCAAAATACTGATAAAAGATAGTCATCCTTATGCAGCCTCAGAATGACTATTTTGTCTCTGTTGTCTTCTACATAGGTCAGTCAAGCCACAGGAGAAGAGAGAAGGTGGTGGGCAGTTTAACTGGGGAAACCCAGCTGATGCTCCGTAAGTTGCCTTAATTTGCATGACTCAAAACTTTCAGAAAAGATGAAAATGATGACTGAAAAGAAAGCTTCACTATAATTAATGAATAAATTCTAAACTTGGGTTTAATGGTCTTATTTTCTCTGTCGAACATCAACCTCAAACATCAATATTTTCTCCTGTTTATATATTTTGCTTCCAAAGGTTTGCTATGTGAATATTGATTTGTATTCTATCATTTTTTCATCATTCTTATAATAGGCAGGAATACAAATTTAGCAGTCAGTGAGTTGATACATTTTTTCCATCAATATAGTTTTATGGTTAGATTTGCATAAGGCTTGAAGCAGATGTTATCACATATCAGTGAGCTAAAAATGGATGTACATATTTTGGGATAATGATATTTTGGTAAAGTTAGGCTTGTGTTGATATGTTTTCCAGCTCTTAGGTACACTAAAATATACTTGAAACTATATTAGTTACATATAACAAAAGCTTTATTTAGATATGGGAAAGAAGCTAGCTACAAAATTGATTATTTTTACAATTAGAAACAACAACTAACAGTGCTGTCAGGATGTTTTTAGGCAGGCAGTTATTTAAAAAAAGTAGCCTGCCCAGTTTGGCTAATTTCAGTGGCTCAATTATGTTTTTGTCTGGGATCTGATGAAAAGTAGCCAGTGGTTACCAGGCAGAATTCCAGGGGTCGCCGGCTTGTTCTGACAGCACTGAACAAGAAAGGTTTTCCATGTCTGGCATACAATGAGCCTACAGTACATAGTTTAGAGATCATACTACATTTCTGGCCTTCTCATCAATTTACTTATGGCTTTTTGTAATGTTATTCATAAGGCTGCCCACAATAGCTGAATGACCTTTTCATATGGGTGGTATGGCTAACTTTCTCTGTGAAATTTGTATTTTTTTTGTCAAAGAGGCTAAGGTTATTTAGTGTCTCATACAGTACTACATTAAAATGACATTACCAAATAGATAGTTGAATTTTGTAATCAGTACAGGATGATTCTATGGGAATTACAAGTCATAACACCAGCACAAAGGATTGTTTGTCAAAACAAAATGTTCCTAGGTCCAGCAAGAGAAAATTTTCACATTTTAGGGGAAAATCTAGATTGTACAAGTTTAAACCATATACATAAGGCAATATTTTCTGAGGAGTTTCTTTTTCTTTTCTGAATATTTTATGCTGAATTGCAGTATTTTAGAATCTGTTTGGAATGCAACCATTCTGATTGGCTAATTTGAGAGCAAGAAATCAGCTGGCAAGAGAGCTTATATTAGGGACTCATTTCCAGAAAATCTTCACAATTGTCAGTTCTTGTAAACATTTTACCCTCTCACCCCAGAGACGATCAACCTGAGACCTCTTCCAACTAGATACATTAATTTTAATGGCTATATCAATGTACTTATTTTTCAGGGAGGAAGATAACGAGCAATTCACCCCAGAGAAGGGAGAAGCTCAAGTTTCTTCAGAACCTGGTTCACCCAAGCCTGATAATGAAGAGTGAGTGGAAATGCTAAGTACAGGAAGAGATAAATAATATAAGGGGTATAGAATAGGTATAAAAAGCTTGGTGTTCACAAAATCCTGTCAGTTCAAATTCTCGTCCATTCAAAAAGCAATTTTTGAATTTTTCAAAAGTGCTGTTTGCCTCTCAGAATCTCGAATGGATCAGTTATGATAATAACTTTATAAACGGTTTGAGCCAAGATTTGCTGTAAAAAAGTTAGCGTTTGGATTCTAAAACAAGGTGGACACTTGTTCAAATGACCTGATGGCCCTTTTTTCCACAAAACAGCGTTAAAAAACAATGTTTTTCAATTAATTGTAGGAATCAGGATCAGAATGAGGAGACTGAGGAGAAGGAAGAAGAACAGAAGGAGATGAGTCTTGAGGAGTGGAAACAACTCCAGGAAAAGCAGCGAGCCAGGATGAGCTATGAGCTGCGCAGGGCTGGTGAAGGGGAGAAGAAGGGGCAGTGGAAAAACACTCAGCTACTGCAGAAGGAGGAACTCAGTGATGATGCAGGAGTGGTGAGCAATTGATCTGCTTATTTGTTAATACTCGGGGTTATTTAACAATTAGTCGCCGAAGGTGACTTGATTATTGACAAATTGTCACCGAGACAAAGTCCAGGTGACTATTCGCTGATAATCAGAGCCTGAGGCGACTAATTGTTTTAGTATAATTGCTCAACTGATTCATAAGATTTTTAGACAGAAGAACTTGTTTTTGTTGGACTTTTTCATGATCATAACAAAACTCATGCATGCACTCTCAATCCTTTCAATGTTATAATCACCTGTAGGTGATTAGAGCGAGAGAAAACAAACCACTCGACCAATCAGCGCATGGGCATTGTTATATCACTTAAGTAATCATACTAATATAATATAGCTACAATATAACATGTGCATTGATTGGTACAAATCTATGCCCTGTTTCACTGATAAAGTAGCTTCTGACCTTTCCGTATTTCGCCAATAAAGGCCATACTCAGGAAGTGACATGTGCTTACAAAGTTTACATAGCAAAATTTGCCCTCTTGCAAACTAGATGAAATGTTATCTGGTGTTAAACTAAGTTTAAAGGAGTTAAACTCGCTATGTCCAAAATGTGACTGCTCCGCCCCAATTTCTTTTGTTTTTAATACCATCAAGAAATCAGGCTCAACAAAAACTTTTATGAATTTACCTCGATAAGGCTTGCAAATTTGGCTCACCAGGCTTGAGAAAGTACAAAATCCTTTGCATTTAATGAGTTTATGATGCACAGAATCATGTAAACAAAAAAGCAACCATTTTGGTTTGTTTGCTTGTTAACATTTTTACAGAAAACCAATAGAATGGTCAAATGAACTACCATGGCAAGACAGGCTGGTTCGTTCCATGTAATATTGCTATTGGTTTGTGATGTGTCTGTGAAACAAGTTACTGTGGTTTTAATAATTCTGGGAACTCCGAAGCAACAGTCAAACCATGTTTTAGCAGCTTTTTTATTTATTTTTGAAGGTTTTATACACATATTTTTGCATTAAAAAATGAATTGATCACACAACTAACACTTTAGAACCAAAAGCATCATTCAGAGGTTTTGCAAAAACTACCAGGTGCTTAGATGTTTGATTCAAGGAACACTTTGAAAACACAATTAATTAATCAGTGCAGAGTTCACAGAATTATTATGAAAAAAACTTTTGGAAATGTACTATGGGTCATGTTGTGTTGCAGATCTCCAGTGCTGCGGTTGTTTTGATGACTGTTAAAGTGGGGCTACGATCTAATTGTTTCCTCCGCTCTTTTCTGACAAATCACTTGTTAATAACCTAAATGACAAATACCTGCAGTTGTTTTCCAATTTTTTCACAATAAACAATGACTTTTTGAGCTCTAAATTTCGAATATCGCGCCATTTTGCACTGGGCCGGTGTTCCAGCGGCGTCGGCCAAAGTCCGCGGGGTGTGACGTCACAGGCGTAACTCGAAACAAAACTCAAAGTCACAACAGTAGTTGTGATGGCACATTGTAAAAGAAAAAGTGAAGAAATGAGGATGTATTTGCAGGAAATGTTGTGTTTAAAAGTACTTCAGCATTATTGCTAACAGAAAACGTGGAATTTCAATTCATATAAGCTTTCACGCACAAAAATAATTGAAATCGAACATGTCTTCGATGCGCTACACAGAAGGTTCGATCGTGGTGTGAACAGATTTCCAAATCCTCTGCTCACTTCGCATATAAATGTTTCACAAGGATGTCTGACTAATCTAGGTGTCAAGTATGAAATTCAGGCGCAGCTGTCAAAATCAAATATGGTTACGGTACCTGATAAATCAAAACCAAGTCCATCAGTGAGAGAAACGCAAACGACAGAAAGAGCGCAAGAAGGAAGCGTGTGAGGTCAATTCTCAGATCGGGAGCGCGATATGAGTCAAAGACATTCCATGTAGCCGAGATGTAACTTAAAAAGTAACTTAATAGGATTTGTTGGATGGATAGATGCGAAATTCTTGGGTTAAGTACTAAATTCAAGGCTTCGTAACATTCAAGAACTGCCGCCGCGTAAAATGTCAACTTACATTCGTGTTTTTCCAACGATAAGTTCAAAGAAACTATAGTCTCAAGGGCAAATAAAAAAGCATAAATCTGGAGTTTTCTGCGCATTCTTATAAATATAGATCAAGTTTCAAGTCTGTCGTAGGTCGGTGGGTTGTGGTGAACGGGTAGGGTTTACTTTGACTAGTGCAAAGTACTTACACATATCCTGCATAAATCAAATGCTTCGCTTTGTTTTTAAAATTTGCTATTTTTCTGAGAATGAAATTTAAGTCCTTTGAAGCATTCAAATACAGTTTTATTTGACAAACTTGTCTAAATGCATGGGAACAAATTGCAACAGAGCCGCACAGCCACAGCTGAGCAGTTGTGAAATTCTAGCATTTCCTATCGAAACATTAAAAACTTAATTATCTAATGTTCTAAAAAGATTTTTAGCTTACAAGGAGACAAAATGATTTTTGTGATTAGTACTAGATGTCAAGCCTACCACAGGTCTTCAGACAAGATACAAATGTTAATGGGAGATTTCCAAGAAAGAAAACTGGAAGAAATATATAGTAAATATATGGCAGTTCAGGGAAATTTTGCTGTTTTGACAGGAGTAAAAAATCTTGAGACTTTAGCAAAACCAGCAGAGTTGATGTCCCTGGTGTCATTACTATAATTATCTACCTCCATGGATTCTCAAATTCTTGAATTCTATTTCCAAAACAGCTGTGCCAGTTGTTTTTCCAGTGTTCACACAACTTCTGGAGAAGACATTTATGATAGATCCTTGAAGTTCCAGTGAAAACCCTTCTAGCTCTGGTAAAATCCCTTGCAATTCCACAAACTCCCTGCCAGTTTCAATGAAAACCATGTTCTAAGCCATGTTCTAACTTGTGGCAACAGGGAAATTAGAATGCAAATGCAAGCCAACAAAAAAAATAGTCCAAATATAACATGTTTATTGGGAAATGTTGAGATATGCCCCCTGCCCTGAGCCCCACCCTTCTATAAATTCCACCCCTAGGGGACAGGAATCAATATTTTTGGTCAGGATTGTCAAATATTTTAGGGATGAAGAGACTGGGGTCTGGTCTCTTTTAGAGCTCTGAATGGTCCAGCACCTCTACAGCAGCTACAAAATTTAAAAATACCTTCGTAGAAAGAAAATGCAGTCAAATATTCCATTTTACAGTTGCACAACATCCTTTGTTTCAACAGAGCTGATAGATACATCAAAATGCATTAGCATCTGATTTGCATTCCAAGAGAATGATAAGGTCTGTTTCAATGATGCAGCAATTCATCATGTGGTCAAAGCCAATATTTTCTTTCATCAAGCAGGATATGATCAACTAACAGTACAGTAAAAAAACTGCTTGTACGAACCTAAGGATTTAAGAACCTGTTGGCAGAAATTTTCTATTATAATGCTCCAAAAAATATATAATTACCTTTTTAGCCATTCAAAGTCAAACAGGTTTTTATGATGTGGGGTTACAGTTACATTTTCATGTATGCAATGTAAATTACTTTTTTGCATTTTTATCTTTTCCATTTTTGTGTTATTGGTTCCAAAAATATCCATACTCCCCCTCCACGGAAGGGTGTTGAAAAGTGACCCCTCCACCCCTTTGGAATTTCCAAAGAAAAATACAGTATTTGTAATGTTAAAGATCAGGTAAATTGACCCCCTACCCCTCCCGAATTTCCAATCCCTTCCGTAGGGGGATTGGATAATTTCTGGAACCACACATTTTATTTGTCAGTTCTCTTGGACTTTTGCCAAAATTGATGTGAATAAAATGCTTTTAATGAAGGGCAAACCATATTTTATCCTATTTCTGGTAATCAGCAACCATGTTTTCTCAGTAGAAATTAAAAACCTACTTGGAAACCCTAAACTGCCAATACCGCAAAATATAAGAACCTGTTTTGGCAAACTTTGAAAAATGTAGGTCCTTACACGCGGGTTTTTACTGTATATGATAATCACAAACGCAAACAACTCGAGCAAACGCAAAGTTCAAACTGTTCATTAATTAACACTTCAGCTCTTAGACCGTATAAGAGCAGCTCACGTTTAGCTTTAATCTTTTTGCTCCATCAAAAATTATACAGAATGACTTTGATCCCCGAGAGAAAGGAGCAAAAGCCTTTTCACTAACCTGTAGCAACATGGCGTAACAACACGCCGTAAAACATTTGCAAACAGTATCTAATAAATCGATACAAATGTTCTTGAAGTCCTTCAATTCATTATTCGCACTTTTCTGACCGACTCCCGGGCTCTATATATTTTGAAAATCATCTATCACGGGAAATAATAGCAACTTGCAACTCTTGTTGTTGTCTTTTATATCAACACAGCGACGACAGGTAGCGCTTGTTGGGAATGTGAATGGAAATATTCGGCTCAGTCTTCTTTCCACGTGCGATAGAAACCCGCTCGTTCGACTACATCGCAGTAGAATCTCATTGTTGTTCGTTCTGGTGCGTTTAAACTACCTGATTTGCTAAACAACAAGAACAATTTGTCATTAATCAACTCTGTGTCTTCGTACTTCTGCACTAAATCATGTAAAGCACATTCGCGAGTTACGCCTGTGACGTCACAGTTCTTCCTCTGAACTGATTAATATGCATAAATCGCTGGAACATCGGCCTAGCAAAAAGCGCGAACTTCAACGTTAAATATTTTCTTTCGCGATCTATTTTGACACTTTAAAATGCTCAAGTTACGTAGCAAAATGTCTTAAGAGTTGTTTACGGCAGAAATTTTGCCAAATAAGCTCGTTCAATTTTCGTCGTAGCCCCACTTTAAGTGATCTTTAAACTTGCTGTAAGATTTCATGTTTTGCGACTTTTCTTTTACTAGATGTATGAGGAGAAGATCAAGACCTCAGGTCGCGTGAAGACCAAAGTCACAGGAATCCAGTTTGCCTTTGCTAATGCTGAGTCAAAGGGAGAATTCCGCCGTGGTGGCAGAGGCGGGGGACGTGGCCGTGGAGGTCGCGGTGGAAGAGGTGGCAGAGGTAGAGGCCGAGGAGGATTCGGTGGCAGCAGCCCAAGTGCAGAACACGGTGAATCCAACTTTGAAATCAACATAGAAGAGTTCCCATCACTTGGTTAAAGGTTCCAGGCCACGGGGGCGGGTGATCTCACTAGAGACTAGATTTTGTGCTGCATACATAATCGGACAGCCGATTGGATGGAATGTCCATCCGGTATTTTACTGCAATCACTGAGGATTAAGAATGAGCTGAGGTGAAGTGTATTCATAGACAAGTTGTCTCCCAGGCAACCCACCAGGAAATGGTGAATGAAGAATTGGTGGATAAAGTAGATCATCGAGGTTAATGTGCCATAAATACAGGACTGCTTTAAAGTTAGGCAGTTTGCACACACGACTAGGAGATGCGCGAGATATCGCTCCAAATCAGTCAACGTTTGGCACACGGCACATTGCTACTCGTTAACCAATGAGACATTAATTTGAATTTTTGTGCAAAAAAAAGCGTGGTAATTTTTATGCAAAGCCATAGTGGTTCCTTGGGAATAAGTGTCATTCAAGTAAATTGTTCACATTCAGGAAGTTTGTTTGATCATCCTAAAAAGTGTCTTGGCTGGTGTTGTCTATTTCGATAGTGGTCGTGAATGGCCTTTAGAAATCAACGTTTTCTTACAGGTAAATTGCACTTTTTAAAAATCACAAAAAATGACAGGTTATTGAGTCCTTTCAGATATAAGGTCAACATTTGAATTAGAAACGTTATTAGTGATAAAGAAAATAGAAGTGAAACCAACAATCAACATAGTCCGATAATTTGCTGTGGTTCTCTTTTTAAAAACGCCTCGGTTGAGAACAATTTATAAGGCATCATTGAGAACCGATTTTCTTGTGTCTTGTGAAGTTAGGGAAGATTGAAATGCTTTGGACATTCAATATTGGTAACTCTGGCCGTATGTTTTGTTCCAACAAATATTGTATATCTGTTCAAGCTTATGTTATGTACATGATTTGTGAATCTTTCGAATGTATGGAATTACCACGCCTTGAACCTTAATTTCCGCCAACATTCATGAATGGTCTTTTGTCATGGTAATTTAAATGAGTTTCTAATTTATGATAATGTGCAAAATTATCATGCGGCATGCAAAAATCTATTAAAAGAAATATATTAGTCGTGCATTTAATCGAGCTTGTTTGATATCAGCGTATTTCTTATAACTGTCCTGAACCCAAATACCCTGTGTCTCCTCGTTAAGCGAGCGCGCAGGATGCGCAAAATCAAACGAGTGAAGCTGGAAACTGTTCTCCAGGGAAAGTATGGCCAATCAAATACAGAGTTGACTTCCTCGCCAATCATAACTGAAAGCGTTTTGTCGTTGCAATTTAAAATGGCTGATGAACCAGAGATTGTGTCCTCGACCAATCAGAACACGCTGACACGATAGCTGGAAATCCTTCGCATGATAGTAGTCCATACGATAACCACGAAATCTTCAAAAATTCTTCTACCCTTGTGGATTTTCCAGACTCCTGCAAAACACCTGCTACGGGAATAAGAAGCGACCCCTGAGGAAGTTCTCTTGTGCCCTCTGTGGAAATTCAAAGTTGCTAATGAATACCCTGTGGAAATTCTGGGGGACAAGAGAATAGCCATGTGGAAATTCCAGGTTATCGCTTGTCGCAAACACGACCGCACTACAGGGGAAAGAATATGAGAATTTATACCACAACGCGCGCGCTTCTCGAATTCTGATTGGTTCTCAGCCGTGGGTACCACGGAACGCGTCATCAGCGCGCGCGCTGTATGTATGTATGTATGTAGCGATGCATTATGGGAAGACTGACAGACCTCTTCAACTAAAACACCGTTTCGCTGCGCGCGCGCTGTTTTGGTATTTATTTTTGCCTTTTTGTTGTGGTATAAAACAAATGTCCTGATTTTCTGAGGTATGTCCTCTTATATACCACGGGATGACGTAATAAAGTGGTCAAAATGTATTGCGGACCCACTCGGCTGCGCCTCGTGTTTCCACAACATTTTGACCACTTTTTTACTTCATTCCGTGGTATATGTATAGGTAATAGCATGGTTTGTAGTGATATTTGGCATAAATACCACGAGTGATATTAGACATATCACGAGTGGGATTTATGTCAAATATCACGTACAAACCATGCTATTAATTGTTTATAATATGATCTAAGTCGTTGCGATACGTCAGAAGCGCGTGCAAAACAAGTGCGAAAATTGAAAACTTTTGAGTCAAAACTCTTGGGTGTTTTACTCTTAGTCCGGCGGATTAGAGCAAATTTTCGAGGAAATTGCGCATTTTAGGCTACAGCTCCAATTTTTTGCCAGGTGATAGTTTTCAATGTATTTTTAAATCGTAGATATGGAGGCACGCTAGAATTCTTTCGTAGCGAAAGCTCGGGAGGTTTTAGAGTGAAATATTGTTTAGCTCAATAGCAGCCATTTTGAATGCTTTGTTATTCAAATGAGGTTTAGAACTTAGCTTTGCGAACTTTCAAGTTGTTCTCTAGACTGCACAGCCATAGCAGCTCAACATTTGCTAATTCTGAACTATGGATTGGTTTGACTGACTTCGGTTGAACGTCTCCTTAAGGCTGGTTTCCATATAGTCGTATCTGTCGTATCAGTCAACCGTGAAACAAAAGAATAATTCCAATTTTCATTGTTTCACGGTTGACTGATACGACAGATACCAAATGTCACGACCAGTTTATTGGGAATGTTTATAATTTATATTGTAAAACAATAGTCTGACTGAGATTTGATAAAATGTTTCAAGAATGACCAACAAATTCTAAAAAAATATCAAGATAATTGGTACCATGTGTCGAATATGTAAAAAGAAGCTTGTCTCTGAAACTTTCACATGATATTTTCTACCTAGTACTGTGCTATACTCCATAAACACGGACGATAGAAGATTTCACTAAGTGCCGCAGAGCTCATGAATAACAAAGGATTCAAAGATGGCTGCCAATGGCAAAACAATGGTTCACATTAAAACTGTTCTAGCTTTCGCTACGAATAAAATTTAGCGTGCCTCCATATCTTATCTTCAATAAACTATTAAAACCTATTGACATGCAAAGTTTGGTGTCTTTAGCCAAAAGTGCGCAATTTTTACGCTAATCCGCCGGACTTCTTTTTTGCGCTTATGTTTGTAAATCTGGTAATTGTGCTTAACAACAGTCTTTGACTTGTAAGTCTGCTGGAAGAAACCTGAAATTTTGGATTTCTGACTGCGGCTTGAAATCACACTCCTCGATGATTGAAATCGCACTGTTACGCTGAAATCACACTCCTCTCAACCAATCAAAATGCAGGAATGATTGAGGTCATTATAAAAGAGGACATACCACGGAAAATCAGAGGACATTTGTTTAAAAAAACTACGTTCCTTGAAATAGCTGTAAAGTAAACTATAAGGCGCCCCGTTTCGATGAGCGGACTATTAAGATGGAAAAGGGAGGGATTATAATTAATTTACTGATTTTTTTTCCGAAAGAAGTACGCGCTTTCCTGTTGATCGACCAGATAAAAGACTGGGTACCAATCAAGGGTACTTTAGCCATCTCTTTAGCCGACTTTAGCCGCCATTTTGTTTAACTCGGCTCATTCGAAAAACGTGACTCATCCTTTTGAGATAAACAAACTAATGTCTTAATTTCAATATAGTAAGTATACTTACACTACAGATGTAACAGAGTTCAATACGCTACAATATCGCCGAATGTGAAGTTTAACAGCGAACTTCTTACAGACCTAATGGAGATGGAATTCGAAGAAGTTGATCTCGATAGTTTGGAAGGAAGCAAAGACGGTAAGGAAGTCTCAAAAGCAGATAAGCTTACTTGATTTAAAGTAAGTTATTAAACAAATTTCACAATAGTTTATCAAGCAGATTCTATTTTTCAGATATTGGCGCTGAAAACGTAGATCCAGAAACGTCATTGATTTTCGTTAAACACAAAGTAAGCTACAACAAATTAAAATTGTTTTTTAAGTTAAGTAAGTTAACTTAAGTTACTTCAAATTAGTTTGTTTTACGATTTTGCCTTATTCTCAAATCCTTTTTGTATTATTTTATTTTTAGACAATGGACATGAAGGATTTTTCGACTGAAGTGAGAGCAGTGAAAGATATTGAGCGATTTCTTGAGAGGCCTGTAGTGCTGCTGAACAGACACGAGACCAAACTAGAAGACATTGTGGACACCATGCTTGATAAACTTATCAAAGAGAAAGACTTGCAAGGAGTGAACGTTGCTGCAGCAAGAGCTTCTTTCTTTACTGAGGATTCAGGTGATCGTTTAATTCAGCTCTTCTTCGCTTTTTGTGTGGCGTCTAGATAAGACTTGTACTTTCTTTCTCACGACGTTATCCTCGTCATGAAACTCGCCATATTTTTGCCTTTCTTTCAGTCCATTGTTTGTCGTATGTCATACAAGGCACAGATCCAGTAGATGGCGGCGGATTGGAGGAAACACAGAACTGGCTGGTTGCTATGTAAGTCAACTCACTTTTCCAAGACGTAAATAACAATAATAGAATAAGTGGTGTAGAACTGTGGTGCACAAACAAATCACAAATTTTGAAGATGAAGGTGTTAAGATTTTTGAAGGCCCTCCTAAACTGGGGGCCACAACTCGGATTTTTTCTATTAAACGCCCCCACGCCATAGCACAGATGTCTCTTTCCCGCGATTTTGAGGGAGAGGCTGTACACAGGCAATACGTAAATATAACGGGGAATAGATGTCTTAATGGAGCTTCCCGTTTACAAGAGTTAACTGCAAAAGAGCGATACGGCCCTGTTTAGGAGGGGAGTAACTAATACAAAAGGTTATACCAGAAAGTCGAAAGAACGGAGGGTGACTAGTACAAAGAATATATATATGTTATTTACCGGCTGGGAGGTCCGTATAGGGAAAAACTGTGACCGAGGGCTGGAAAATGTTGACCGAGGCCGGAGGCCGTAGGATCGTGAGATTCCAGACCGCTCGCGAGCCAATCAGAGCGCGCGATTTAATGGATACCGGACCGCTGAAAAAATATATGGAGAAATGGAAAAGGGAGCTGGCTAGACCCCTATTACCCCCAACCCTCTGTATTAGCTGCCCCCTCTTACTGCAAAAACAGAAAATGAACTGTTGATGTGAGCGACAGAATGCCAAAGAGGGGTTACTGTTTATTAGCTTGAGCATTTCCCTGGCTTGAGTCGCCCGTGATTTGATAGTGAGGTCGAGGTTGTAAATGACTTGAACTGTGATTTGTAGAGCCGAAGTTCCTTCCGTGAATCAGAGTCACGTGGCCATAGCTCGACTTGCACATAGCACTAACCTCGGAAGAACCCTACAAGCAACACAACTTGTTGTGATGGTCTTATCACCCGTGAAAACCGTGAGTTAGATTTCAATAATCGCGTCAAAATGTATATATGATTTCAGGCCATCTTCGTCAACAAAAATAACATTGTCGTCGTCGTCTTCAGCATCATCGGTACGGGCGAGCCCACAGCGGTGCGGGAAGATCCTAATAATGCGGGTGATTCTTTTGTCTGAGAAAATTCCTCGGAACTCCAAAATTGGACGAGGCCGCATTCACTATTTCCAGCTCAGTGCGCTTGGAAAAGGCGAAACAAAAGAGCCTCACTTGAATGTTCGTCCCCGGTGTTCGTCCCAGTCTGACCGTTCGAATGCGAATATTGCCTATTGGTTGAGATGATACATAATACCCAGCAGTTAAGAAGATCCTACACTATTGGCTCAACAAAACAATAGGCTATTGTTCCCTCGTTAAATGGTTTCATTGTTTTCCATTGTGTTATGTTATGTTTTTTTAATTTTATGTGCGTGTTTTTATGACTAGAAGATGACCAAGAGCTCAGTAGAGACTGCTCGCTCATTTGGCACCTTGCTCTCCGATGTCGAGACGCGCCAGTTGTTACTGGCAGCCGAATCTGTAGATGATTTTTTGGTAAAGTATTTTATATACGTGTTGATGATCTTAGGTTTGTGCCAAATCAATTCAACATTTGATTCAACTTCATTCAACATTTGTCGAATGTGCCATGTTGAATGGGTGTGCCAAACCAATTCAACTTTGTTGAACTTTGTTGAACTAGACGGATTGTGACTGGTAGTTTGGCCATTCAACATGGCTGATTCAACAACTGTTGAATGAAGTTAAATCAAGTCTAAAACTGGTTTGGCACGAGCGTTTTAAAAATATCTGCTTTGAGGAAAGAAGGAGAACGATGGTCCAAGCATGACCAGGAGATCTTCTGCTAGGCTTACTTGTGCTTACGCTCTAATTCCTTTTTTTCCCCCTGTCCAGAGAGCGCTGTCCGATCATAAAGACTGTTTGTCAACAAAACAAGGAGGGAAATTCGACGGGTATGCTAGAGGAACTGAGAGCATGCAAAAGGTACAACGAAAAGCATGTGCACTAAGTCCAGGACAAAGTTCGCTATCCGTAAGAAATTCCAACCGTTCAAGCACTTTTATTGTTATATTTTAATCTTGAACGTTTGCGACGATTCAGGACTCGAAGCTCCTCTCGTTTGGAAATGGCATCAGAGATGATTTCCGAAGGCGATGGCCGTATTACCCCTCTGATTTCAAGGACGGTATGGCTTTAGATTCTGTTAATTGACGATTGATGAAGGTAGCATAACCTTTAATTTCCCGCTTGTATATAAGACTCTACATACAACTTATTTCTTTTGTTTATTAGGTTTGGTTGGCTACCACACCCTCCACAAACTGGCCGCTACCGTCCTGTTCTTGTACTTTGCATGTCTACTCCCTGCAATAGCATTCGGGGTTCTAAATAGCAGAAACACCAACGGCAATATCGGTGGGTACCCTGTATGTCATGGAGGGCTTTTATATATTGAGGGCTTTATGTCTGCATTTGACTCCTCTGTAGCCTGGAACTCTTCCTAGGTGCGCGCCGACGTAGTGGGAGAAGGTGATAGGAGGGAAGGTGACAGGGTCACCCCATTCTCCTGGGTTTTATTTTCTCTTAGTAAGGGCGCCTTCCCTTCCCGCTAGAATGTTTTCTAAGCTGCAGACCTGCAGACCTGCAGACCTGCAGTCCGCGAGTGCCAGTACAAAAAGAAACACAGGCATGGACCACCCTTCACTACGTTACCTCATTTCACACAAGCCTGCAAAGGAAGCGTTTCCCGCGGGTTCCAGAGGTCAGCTGAGAAAAGTGTGAATTTTTTTGCCGCGCAAGAAATGGGACGAGGAAAACTTTAAGAGATGTAGTAGGGGGAAGAAAGTTTTCTTTGTCCTTACCCCTCCCCCTCCCTCTCTGTCCATTTTCGCCCTCCTGGACTATATTTCGCGCGATCAAATCATCCAAAATCCGTCGTACTTTGAGAGTTTTCTTTGAACAAAAACTTGCTACGCTGGCTACCATTTCCCCACCATTGTTTCTCTTTAGGTGTCGAGAAAGTGATGATATCCCAGGCTGTCGGGGGGATCGTGTTCAGTGTGTTTGGGGGTCAACCCATGCTTACCACAGCTCCACTTGCTCTTTACGTCAAAGGTAAGAATCATCCTGTCTACTTGCTGTAAAAACTATGCGATATGAACAGGGCCACGTCCCTTGTCTCTAAACACTCTACGCTTGACTCGGCTGGGACAGTAGATACCGAGCCCTAGTCGCGCTACGCATGATGATTAGATCCCGCACCGCCCTGGGAGTTGGCCAAAGGCCACCGGCCGGGACACTAAAGCAGTGCTGAATTCTCGAGCACGCGGTGGCGTATTTTCTGCAAGAGTTTGACAATGTATTTTTTTATTATAGATTTTTACATTACATATATAATTGTTTTTTCAATATGCGTTCTTACATTCTTTTGTCTTTTACATGCACTTGTGATGTGCATGTGAGTTGTACAACTTGTGATCTACGCCCAATAGAAAAGTCATTTATGATATTTTGCAAGGAATATCCATTTCGTTTTTCTAAAGTTCACGAACATCACTATGCTGTTTATAGAGATGTGTACTACGCGTTTAGACGCGCAGCCGAACTTCGCAGTGATTCTGCAGACTCCATGCCGTCGTATGCTAAGATTTGACTAAAATGCCTTTCTTCCCAGTAATATACAACATCAGTGAAGAGTTTGGTTTGGACTTCCTGGCCATGTATACGTGTACTGGTCTGTGGAATGCCTCCTTCCTGGTCATGTACTCGGTATTTGGAGTGTCGAACGTCATGCGATGGTCTACGAGGTGAGTCTGATTGGTCTACGATGAACGTCCAACAGAACTTTCTTCTCAGTTTTCAACTATCCTTCTTAGAAAGACAGGGCTGGAAATTGCGCCTGTATGAGTCGCTTTTAGGATTGAATTTCCCGTTTTTGTGACTAAAAATGTCAGTTAGTCAAAACTTTGCGACCAGTTGAAAAGTGTAGATTTGCCAGTTTTGCATTTCCCGCTGACTAATTGCTGTCAGATGACGGTATAAGTGCTAAAAGAATCGCAAATTTAGTGATGACAACTGCCATGTTTCATGCCCTAAAAAAGTGCGACTCATTTGGAATTTGCGACTAAAATGTTAGAACTAGTCGCAAGTTTCGAGCAAACGCTCACCTTTTCCTTTCTACTTCCCTTTCCCTGTGCGCGTTCTACGCAATGGTTAATTGAATAATTTTTGAAGCGACGCGTCAAGATAAATACGCTCCAAGCTGCCCCATTGCTGTCAAAAACACAAAACCGCGGTCTCGCAACAAAATCTGGGTGCACGAAAGCTCGGAGTTCTCAACGAGGACCATGGAAGCTCTTGGTGTATCGCTGTTGTTGCCAGAGAATGGGAATCTAGAATTTGGAATTATATACTTCATTATTATACTTTCCAGATCAACAAACGAGATTTTCTCCCTATTCATCTCAGTTGCCTTCACCGTCGCGGCAGCTTCTAGCATACAAAAAGGTATAATAATGCCTGTAAGCCATGCTTGTGAAATTCCTCCGGTCCTAGTTAGTGAAAATATTGTGCATTATACACTAGCCAACTGAGCTTTAGCTCAGACAAAAAGGAACCGACTTGTGTAGTTTCCTTTTTACATCTACAACACAAATTGCCAATATTATACCTTTTAATGAAACAGGAACGGTGTGGGGTGGGGCATGTTTACCTGGGACCCACCCCTTCTCCAGGAAGAATCGTCGGCTCATCTTGCGCATTTGTTGTGGCTGCGTCCTCATTATAGCCATCTATACAATTATTGGAAGAAATTTATATTTTCTATGTTAACATGCAGCACCATGATTTCATTACATTCCAGCCCTATCATCAGAGTCCTGTATCGGTGTTCCTAACGACTCCTGTACAACTTGTGACAATACTGCGAATACATCAAACTACCAGTGCAACACGTTTGGTCGCGATACATGTTTCTGTTCCAGGGAAAGCGGGATTCTTTATCTCATACTTAGTCTTGGTACTGTGCTAATGGGCGTGTCCCTCTACAACTGTCGACAAAGGTACGTGACGCATTCTATCAATACGTTTCTGCCCTCCCCCTTCCAATATCATGGGCATTGTTTTAGCCCCTTACACCTGCAATTTAAGGCCCATAAGCACCCAAGTCGCATTGCAGGCTCACAAGAATAAACGCAGTTGAAAACTCTATGCAAATTTTCAGTTTTAACTTTTGAAATGCGAAGAACAATAGGAACCCCCTGGGACCTACAGTATCAGCCAATCACAGCTGTTGAATGACAATAGATCGAATTGAAAAGAAAGCGCGAATCGGAGCCTGGGTACAGAATCGACCATTGACTTTTACCATAAATAAATAAACTCACGTTATGTTTTCTGTTCCAGAAGAGGTCGAGGGGAACGAAAGGCTAGCCCAACGGCCCCATCTAGAAATAGAAAAACACTCACGAAAGAAGTGCAAAAACGTATACTTGTCCTTAGTCACGATTTCGAGATCGTTTAGGTATAGGGCGTGGTCATGCAACGGATCCTGGTACAGTTGATCCCTCCTTTTCTATTCCAAATTCCTTGTTCCTTAATTACACAGCCCATTCCTGGACGCCAACAAGAGGGAAATCCTAGCTGACTATTCACTCGCCATAGCCGTGTTGATTTTCTCCTTCCTGGGTTCGTTCGTCTTTAGGGAGTTCCAAGGTAATTTTTCTTTATGCTTCAACATTTTCGTCCAATTAAATTTGTACTTGTTTTAGTAGCTGAATATTTCGACACGAAGTGACCGATCCTTTTCTTATTTCAGCCGATAAGTTGGTTACCACGACGTCCTCGAGATATGGCGTTTCCACGGTAACAAGCCTATCTGCGGGCGCAGTATTTGGAGCGTGTGGACTCGGTTTCTGTTTATCCATCTTATTTTTTGTAGCACAGAATAACGTCGGCGCCATCGTGAACAGCCCAGGAAATAGGTAACAAATTTTATGTACAAGACCTCATAGATAAAACCCATGGGTGCTGACTGAAGGAGCTGATATTTCATACATCGAGTTTCGTATGCCCTAAGAGTCGTGGATATAATGGAATGGAATGGGAAAAAGCGTGATGTCATTGGCTTACTCTCCTTGCAGGCGATTGCTTGCGTTTTTTTTCGCGGAAAACCCGGTCCGTTCACTGATCGGGCGCCTTCTTGAGAGCCTCTTGAGTTCTTGTAGCGCGCGTTTTTGCGGTCGCACGCGGGACCGCGCGCTACAAAAATCATCGAACGGACGGAGTTTTCCGCGATAAAAATACCAGCAACTGCCTGCAAGTAGGCTATCATTGGCTGAATATTCACAAGAAGCCGAGGGTCCGTGGCAAGCAGGCTATCATTGGCTGAATATTCACAAGAAGGCGAGGGTCCGTAGCATGTGATGTTCCGTGCCTTTTCATTAGTCATACGAAATCTGCTCTAGCGGGATAGTCCGCACGACATCATTTACGCTTCTATAGACCACCTGTAACACGACCAAGGGCCACGCTGAGCCAGTTCATTGATAACCATTAATTATTAACGTCTGTTTAATTCCCGTAATTTTCCTAGTGGAAATTCCACATTCCCGGCCCCGAAGTAAAGGCTATTCGCCGTGTTTTCCAGGTTAAAGAAAGGGCCAGCGCGTCATCTTGATCTTCTAGTCATCGCCGTTCTGAACGCCTGTCTTTCGCTGTTCGGTTTCCCCTGGGTATACGCTGCCCTACCCCACTCCCCACTGCATGTTCGCGCCATGGCAGATGTAGAGGAACGAGTTGACCAGGGTCACGTGACTAACATGTAAGTCAAGCTTCATGAACTCGTGGATATACGAAGCACAGAAACGAGTTAGAGTGCAGATTTCAGATGATATAGCTAGTTTTAGCGGGATTATTATACATTGTCCTCACTATCTCGATTCTGATTGGCTAAAAGCGCGCGCTTTACTTTGGGAATCACGCCAATCTCGTTCCCAGAGCCCGCGTATCTTTTAGGCCAGCGCCAAGATACGGAGCTCTGGAATAATCAAGTCATGCGACGATTTTCATTGGCTCGTCATTCCTCTTCACTGCCCATGCGCGCGATTTGAATTCGGAGGAAATCTAACAGAAAATATTTTTCACACAAGCATCACCTGTTGGGCGAAAACATATTTCCGGTATCAAACGCTGCGCTTCAAAGCCTTTCCACTTGTAGATCTATTTTATGAATTTTCGTAAGCATTTCGAAAGATCAATTTTCCAAAACTAGCGTTATAACACGACAAAATCATGCAACAAAAGTCTTGATTCTGAGGCAAATGTTCAGTTGTTGACAAAATTTGTCGCGCGCGCGCTGCTGACGAAGATCACGCCACTTTCGATGTCAAGCAGAACGCGCGCTGTTTTGCTAAAACAAAACCTGCTCAAAACTTAGTGAAATATCTCAGTAATTCGTGTTTTTAAAGCTTTTTGGGCTGGTTTTATAACCACGACTGAAATGTGAAAAATTCCTATAACATATTGAAGAACTGTGTGATAAGTCCATGATTTTAGTAGCGGTCAAGGTCAAACGCATGCGCACTGAAGAGTACCCAGATTTTGGGTATAAAAAAATTGATTATTCCAGAGCCCTGTATCTTGCCGCTGGCTTAAAGATGCACGGGCTCTGGGTACGAGATTGGAATCACGCACTTTGAGGGTCTCCAAGAATCAAGCATGCTGATTCTTGAAGAATCAGCTAGCTGATTCTTGATTGAACGCGCGCAATGCATCATAGGCTAGGGCACTTGAATCTTGTGTAAAAGAAATTGCTTGACAGAAAAGTGTTTTGACAGAAAAGCATTTTTACTAAATCAATGTATAATAAAGCAATTATTGAATTCGGTTTTTGTGATTTCCGGGAAATCACAAAAACCTCATCCAATAATTGCTTAACATCAGGTGGTCTGCGTCGACGGGGACGTAAACATGAGCAATAAGTAGCCGACCATTTCACTTTTGAGGGGGGGGGGGGGGGGGGCTTTTTTTGTCAGTGCAAGATTTTTTTTATATACCTCTCTTATGCGGTGAGAATTTATTTCCAATAAGAAAGAAGGATTTTAGTCACCATTTTGCTGTGTAGGAATTTTTTTTCAAAAACGCCCACCCCCTCCTCAAGAGTTAAATGGTCGGCCCCTATCAACCAAAGGTTGAGAAGTGCCTTTGCTGACGTTTCGAGCGGTGTTATCAAACCCTTCGTCAGAGCAGGTGATCATGCGATTTGTTACCAGCTAGACAACTTATAACACTACTTTCTCCTCAGCATCGTCAAAGTACGCGAGACACGCTTGTCGACGCTGATCTCCCACGTGTTTATCGGTCTGTCCCTGCTCATGTTACCATCTCCTTTGGATTACATCCCCACGGCGGTACTAGACGGACTCTTTCTTTTCGTCGCTGTTACTCCGCTCTTTACTAACCAGATGTTCGAGAGATTTCTATTGCTAGTCACAGAACAGGTTAGCCCTATAGAGCATTCAAATGAATGCAGTAAGACCAAACAATAGAGTGGTTTTCACATGACTGTCGTGAAAACAATTGCAATTGAGCAATCACTAGCCAATCAGAATCGAGAGAAATCTCGACTTGCTCCTAAATGGCTTTTTTCTTAGCCAATTGCAAGCCGAACCAATTACTAAGTAATTACACAATTGTATTTACTACAGAATTTGAATGGCTGAGAAAAACGAGTAGCCACTGAGAACGCAAAGCAATCGCAATTACATAACAAGTCTTGACAGTCATGTGAAATCCGCTCTAAACAAGAGAAATTACAAGTTGCTACTGAATGGCTTCCTCATCAGCCAATCAAGCGAAACCACTATCACTCATTGAACACGTGATTGGCTTGTTTTCGTAAGCCAAACCAAAGTATAATCACAATCACGCGATGAGCACGTTGATCACTAAATACACACCTGCGTTTAGTCCAAAATATGATTGGCTGATGGAAATGATCGACCAATGACGAGAATACAAAGTAAACACACTCATCTGATGGCGTCTTCACTGACTGGCATATAGGCGGTAAGAAGGGTGTGGTCGGGGGTTCAGCAAAACCCAGGTTTGTCTGAAATGGCAAACTTTGGTCCATATCTCCAGCAGTTACTTTTTCTTCTTTTCATTTTCTTGACATGAGTAAATGAAATACTTTAATTTTTACCTAAAGCCTCACAAAAGATTTTTGGTCGCCAACTACGCAGCAATTTCTGGTCGCCAAAGTCCGAAATCTAGTAGTTTATTTATTTATTCAGTGGCTTACATCACGCTATAGTACAACAAAAGATATTTATAAAACTTGCAAAAATTAATAACTAACGTGATAGAGCGGTTTTCACGTGACTGCCGTGAAAACAATTGCAATTGAGCAATCACTAGCCAATCAGAATCGAGAGAAATCACGACTTGCTCATTGGTCGCCATGATAACAACTATTCGGACTTCCTGGTTATGACCGTTTATGCTATTTTTCCTTTATACTAGTCCGCGTATCCACCTAGCCACTATATCCGCCGCGTGCCACAACGATACATCCACCAGTACACCGCCCTACAGATGGTTCAGCTACTCCTGTTGTGCGCGGTTGGTTTTGTTGGCACTTATTCGTACGTCAAGATGTTCTTCCCAGTTCTCTTGATACTTCTGCTTCCTGTCAGGTTGGTCCAGATTGTTGTCTGATGTCATGGGCCAATTTGGGGGACCGCCCCAACTTTTTCTTGATAATTTTTCCCCATACATTCTTTGTAATTGTAACAAGGTAAGTTTAATATTGCATCTTACCGAATTCAATCGAAATCGTAAATGGATGCTTTCTCTGACTCGGTATGTTGCTAGGCTGACAAAATGGCGGCTGGCGAAGGCTTTTTATTTATTAAAGAGCACCTTTTTCGCGTAATTTTAATTGATTGATAAGAATCATGTTTCAGATGGTGCTATATTTTGACTCGTGTAGATGGAAATACCTGAAACAATGAAACTTCTTGTCTTGCAGGCATTTATTGGTCCCGAAACTGATCGACCAAAAGTACTTAGACGCCATGGACGCACACTATTAGCAAGTGAAAACGTGGATACGTAGTTGGCCAATTTGTTCAACAATAACCTGATAACATGACTATAATGTGAAGAACCCTTCGTGGATACATGTATTGTGCTACACGTTTTCGCAATAAACACTTGTCAGACCCACGCCTACATTTTACCGTTACTGCACAACCAGAAACTTTTCAGTAGCGGATCTAGGAAGGTTGCGTTGTGGGCGTAAGCACCCCGTTTTGCAATACAAGGCGATAAAAACGGCAAAATGTATAGTCCTAAAGACCAGGTTCTAGTAGCCTATTGACAAATCTGGTTCTTTAAAACAGAAACGCACCCCCTATCTTAAAGCCTGGATCCACCCTGCTCTTGGACCTTCTTGCATGGGCGAATTATCATTGAATTCAGATCGGCTCCAAGATCTTTGCAATCTGCAAAGTCTGGCCTGTCTGGCTAAGACAATACACTCTTTAAAAAGCGGCTAAGTCGAAATATATGACCATAGTTGTTAGAACGTTGTGGTTGCCATGCAATGCTCCATTCTACGCTGTCTGGGGGTTTCGTTAAGCGCAATTTGCCATTATTGAAATTCAAAAAACGAATTTAAGGGATCGGTAAACTTGACATTTGTATAATCCAAGAATGTTTTAACAAATAAAAATTTAAATTTAAATTCATGATGTAGCAACCACGATTTCGCCTCGTGAGAGGGCCACGGACAACAGAGAAGGATTGGTATAGAATGTTTCCTCATACGTTGCACTTCATCAGCAAAAATGACCACCCTTCCCCCCCCCCCCCCCACACACACACACACACACACTTTTTAAAATCCTGGATCGATCCGCCACTGACTATTCTTTTTCGACGACCGACGACCGGTTAGCGCAGTGGTAGAGCTTTTTCGACGACCGACGACCGGTTAGCGCAGTGGTAGAGCGCCGGGCTTATGTTCGGGAGGTTGGGAGTTCAAACCCTGGCCGGGCCAACACTCAGGGTCTTTTCTAATAATTGAGGAGAAGGTGCGCTGCCTTTGCTCTAACATCTGCAAATGGTTAGACCTTTGCGTCTTCTCGGATAAGGACGTTAAACCGTAGGCCCCGTCTCTCACATACACTACACTAACCGGAACCAGAGGGACGTTAAAGAACCACGAGGACCGTCGGAAGTTGCCCAACCTCAGTGTCACAGAACTCACAATGCTAACACACACTCATGTTTATAAAGCTGGTTCTATAGGATGAGTTATCCGTTAATGTAAAGCACTGAAATGTAAAGCATTGAAACTACGGTGTAATGCTATATATATATTTATTTATTTATTTTTATTCGTACTATTTAAAACAGTGAATAGTCAGTTTCACTAACAAAAATAAAGTAGTGTGTTACTCAACCGCTACAGCCAGAAAGACTGACAAGTGAAAGTCAAAGTTCAACGCTTCAACTAGAGCAGATTTCGTACGGACTGTGAAAAGTGCCGCGAAAGAATTGCACCGCGCCGCGACAAACGCGATTTTCCGTATCTACAGCAGGCCAGGTTCGCCTCTTGGTTTTCAGTTGTCACGTGACTAAATTTATCTCCCCAAATATACTTCGAAATTGTGTATACTCAACAGAACTGTAAAGAGAACACAACATTATGTTTTCTTGGTAAATTTGAGGCTTATTGAGTGTTTTCCGAGCGAAATATATGGAAATGAATCCCCGCCATTTTGTACAATAAATGTATGGAGCCGAACGTATTGTATACAATCAGTTTTATGCATACCTTAATGATAATAACTTAATTACCAGTTGTCAGTCTGGCTTTAGATCTATGCACTCTACTGTTACAGCCTTATTGGAAGCCACTGATTCATGGTCGTTAAACATTGATAGGGGTTGTGTTAATGCTGTTGTTTTTCTGGATCTCAAAAAGGCCTTCGACACAGTTGACCATAATATTCTTTTGTCAAAGTTGCGTTATTTTGGCCTTCATGGCACAACTTTACAGTGGTTTGCCTCGTACCTGGGTAATCGTTCTCAGGTATGTCAGGTTAACGGTCAAAATTCTTCACCAGCTTTTGTGAAGTGTGGGGTCCCCCAGGGAACAATTCTTGGCCCACTGTTGTTTTTACTCTACATAAATGACCTGCCAAACTGCTTGTTGCACTCCCAGCCGAGAATGTACGCTGATGACACCAGTATAACGTTTGCCAGCGACGACCTGGGGGTCATCAATGTGCATATGAATGAGGACCTGGACGGTATTAATAAATGGCTAGCCGCAAATAAGTTGACACTTAATATGACTAAAACTGAGTTTCTTCTCATTGGCTCCTGGCAAAGATTAGCCCACCTACCGGGTTCTCCCAGCCTTGCTATTGATGGCACTCCGGTCAGTCAAGTACCTTGTACGAAATCACTTGGTGTCATGATCGATAAAAATCTTGGCTGGGAGGAACATATTAATAGTATATCTAAAAAGATTTCTTCTGGCATTGGTGCCATTAAACGTATTCGGTCTGTTGTTCCCCGCGAGACCCTGCTTACTACGTATACAATGCTATTGTCCAACCACATTTCGACTATTGCAGTACTGTTTGGGGCAACTGTGCCGGGGGCCTTAGTGATAAGCTCCAGAAGCTCCAGAATCGCGCTGCGCGTATCATAACCTTCTCTAGCTACCAGTCCGGTTCATTACCAGTTTTGGTAATATCAATTTTGCTCATTACGCATGCATAATAGGACAAAATGGCGGCTGTAGCTGATGTTAGCGTACCCTTCATAAAATGTACCTTTTCTTCCTCTAGAACGTCCCTACCCATGAACCTTTGCCTGAAAGACATGACAAGGGCAACAGGAACTCCATATTGTTTGCGAAACTAACGAAATCGGAGCGAAGTACGAAAATATTTGAAGATTTACTGCTGCCTCTATCAAGTTTTTACACTAATTTTTGCCTGATCGTATAGGGAAAAGGCCGAATTGAAGTAGGTTCCACCCATATTTACAAAAAATGCACCCATAGGCGTGAAAATATAGTAGTTTTGCTTCCTATATATACAAGAATTACTTGGGTACCCGGCGATTTCGTGGGGTACTCGCGATGTGAAGTCAAAATCTCTTCGCCATCGGTAGATGTACTCGAAGCGAGTAGCAACGCCACGTCAGAAGTCGAGCCGTTTATATGTGCTGGTCTCGTGAAGTCGATAATAACTACCAGAGGAAAAAGGCAAGGGAAGAGCTCATCAAAGATCAGCAAGGAAACGAGTTTCTGCGTTCAGTTCCATCGTCTTTGGTTTTGATATGGACCCGAGAGCTCGCATTTGCGTGTATAAGCTTAATTATCACCAGCCGACAAATGACCCAAATTATAACAGGGTAAATACAAAACCCCATACAAATATGGTTACCCTTTTTAAGTTATAAGGCACTGACCAACTAAACTCGAAGCGAAAGTCCGCGGTTTCAGCATCGTTAAACACAAACAAAGCCTAAAGCCATATAACCGTCCGGGCACTCGAGTTTGGCAGGGATATTCGACTGCGCCATGCAGTGACCAACGGCCAAGCCTTGAAACAACGGATACTGAATAGCCAGGAGTTTTCTGTTCACCTAGTCTTCTGTTTTCCATTGCAGATGAGGCTAATTTCCTCGATAGGACGACACATAAAGCCGTGAAGGGCGAAGTGAAAGCAACCCCGGGGCGATGCCAAAAACCCGCTCGAATGATAACAGCCGAGACCGTTTAATTGGTTTCAAGGGTCTGTTCTTGCCTTACAAACTAAAATACATTACTTCTCTGTCAAATACTAAGGCCGGGTAACGAGGATGATTTTCCGTGAGTCCTGTTCGATTTTATAGCCGTCGTTTTATTAAGCGCTGCCAGTTTTGTTTGAAAGTACATGGAACTACAGTGGGGGGAGGGGGAGAGTTCTGTGATCTGATTGGCCGAGCGGTTTGTTTACAACATATTACCAAAACTGGTAATGAACCGGACTGGCTACGATACCAGTGCCGTTACGCTATTTCGAGAGCTTGGTTGGTTTAATTTGAGTGATCAACGCAAAGTAACTAAATCACTATTTATGTACAAAACACTCAATAACCTTACTCCGAGCTATCTCACTTCTAAATTCTCCTGGCGAGACAATTCTTGTTATAATTTAAGGAATTCTGAAAACAAGTTAACGGTGCCGCTCCCTCGTACTGAGTATGGCAAACGAAGCTTTAGTTACAGTGGAGCGGCACTGTGGAATGATTTACCAGTTGAATTGAGGCGATCTCCATCGCTAACTAAATTTAAAGACGGGGTCACGCACGGCCTCTAAGTGACACGGCATCCTTGAAAAGCAGGTGTTTTTATTATTATTATTATTATTATTATTCATATTATATATTTATATATTGTAGTATTTTTTTTTTTTTTTTTTTTTTTCCTTTGAATATTTGTAAATAGATTTCTCGAGTATTATTATAGTCTCGACCTGAAGGTTCTACCGTGTATAAATAAAGCTTTTACTTACTTACTTACTTACTTTGCCATGTTGGTGCCCAAGCAGATGAGCACCAACATGGCGGCCAAATTACCAGTTCTCCAAAACGGCTATTTAATGGATCATATCAACAAGAATCTTGTCGGAATGGTAGGATATGAACATTAATAACATTCTAATTTGTCTAGATTGTAAGAATTAAGCAAATTGAGTAAATACGGCACGCTCAATATACTTGACTTGTGTTGCGTGACATAAATAGCTTCAGCGATATCTCCGGAACTACGTGGCAGAAGGTGCCGAGATTTGGTGTGCTGACTCCTTCAGTAGAGTTATAATCAACATTGAAAGTACATCTCCGTAGAGGTTTTACTTTAGAAGTTAGCATTTTGATGACGTCACGTGAAGTGGTTATTTGAACTATTTTTTTTTCACTGAAATTGTTCAGTAAATAGTTTTTCATACTTATACTACTGTTTGCACTCAGTATTAAGACGAATGAGGTTCGATGTAAATTTGCTCTGGGTGTAGTTATTACCCGGAGTTAGAGCGGATTTCAGATGACTGTCGTGAGTAATTCGCAATTACTTTGTAATTACTCCTATAGGTTTAATTCAGAATTGATGTAATTAATTAGCGATTGGTTTCACAACAGTCATTGAAAACCACTCTATTAGACCGGATACGCCTAACATGCCAGTACGCCTTGCCTTAAATCATGCTTCCTGAGTTTGCCAAACGTCACCTCTGGGATCCCGACGTTTACACGATCTCCGATGTTTTCGGTTTTCCCCGCACTCCCATTTACCCGATCCTCCTCTGGCCAGATAAATCTGCATATTTCGGTTGTTCAATTACAGTAATGTCACAGAAGCTGCCTAAGGGAGAAGAAGGACTCCGCCCCAATGTGGGATGAGAACAGCAGGCGTTACTCGACCGATGATTCCTTTGAGCGCACGAAGGGAGTCTGGGTCCCATTTGTCACCTCGCGGTAAATTTCATATTTGCAAGTGACACGACAAATGAACAACTGCACCGGCAAGTCGGGAGAAAAATAAGCTATTTCTCATCTGCCGCTTGACAAAATGAACATGAAAGGGCATGGGGATGATCAAGGAAGATCTATTCAATATAGATAGCCAAAAATCTGGTCCAGTTGAGAAAATTAAGGTCTTCCACGAAAGTGAAAATTTATCCTCGAGACAAAACGAAGTCTCTCAACTCAAGAAGCCGAAACTGAAATTTAGTCCTCTAGTTAGGATTATTCACATTCGACAAGATGGAGCAAATAGAACTTGATATAAACGATATCGAAACGGAGGACAGGCCCTCGGAGAGGCTGGATTCGGCGTCTTTTCCGTCGACTGAAATGAACATGTTGAGTCGAGCAACAACCAGCAGCGAACTCTACAACTCGGTGCCAACTCCGGATGGGGAAACAGTGGATGGCTTTGCTCTGTCTTATCGTCCAAGGTCGGATACAGGTAGTACAGCTGCTGGATTGTTTGATAGGTCGGATTCACGAAATGGTAAGGAGTTACATGTATTTTTTCACATCTTATTTTATGCTCCGAAAATAACCGGCTTCAGACACGCGTGATCATCATCAATGCAACTTCATAAACAGATTTCCATCTTTGGGCCGTCTATAAATTCCTATAAACTTGTCACAACTCAAAAACTTTTGCCGTTTTCTTCGAAATTATAGCCGCTGCTTTTTTTCCGACTATGTATGCCAATTTTATTGTTCGTACATAAGGGATTCTACATAAGTCTATCACGTGCCCAGTGTTTTTTTTTTAAATTTTTAAAAATTGATATCTTGAGAAATCCGCTGTAAATTTTTCTAAAAATTGCAAATAATAAGCATGATGATAGTAGTTTTATTAAGTTGAAAATAAAAGTTATCAGTAGGAACATGCACATGTCAGCAAAACATGTTTTTCTTGAATAATTTTTTAATTTTAGACAAAATTCACCAAAAAATTGTCATCAGTTTAAACTGATAACATATCCAAATTTCAAAAAAATTCACAAAGAAGTTTTTATATAATTGCGCGCGCAATGAGCATGTCACAAAATAACACGATCTGCACAAGTGCCTATTGCGCACGCACCAACCGTTAGTACAATGGATATTGGCAAGCGTGCATGCTCAATTTCGCTAGCGAGCCCGTGCACGATGAAAACTATTTCGAGCCTCCTTAAGTTCAGTAATACTTGTACAATGGAGTGGATTTCATATCTATTTAACAATTAGATTGTGAGCTCGAGATTTCTATGAGCTGATAGTGGAGTAGACGAAGAATCTTCGACGAGTCAACTATCAAGCTCATAGAAATCGAGAGCAAGTAATCTAATTGTTTTAGTAAAATCACACTCACACACTACCTTTGAATAATGAAACTTTTTATTTATTTATATCTTTTAAGAAATGTTTGTTTTTCTTCAAAACGCTGGCCTTTTCAAACTCACTATCTATGATGCAATAGACAGTGAGTTTTGAGTCAATTTGTGGTTCCAGAAAATATCCATACCCCTCCATGGAAGGGTGTTGGAAAGTGTTATATATTATTATATTAGTATTAATTTACATTGTTTTAGGCACAGCCTCAAAGCTGTATAGCTTTAATTTAAAGTTATTATTGTTATGCATGTGACTGTTGGCCATATAAGCACTAGCCACACACACTAGCCAGCCAGGCTCATGAACTGTGATTTTTTCCTGCTGCTGTCAGAACAAGCCGGTGACTGCTGGAGTTCTGGCGGCTACTTCACATTTAGTCGCTGGCTACCTTTGTTAAATGCAGCCAGTAGCTCACCTCATTATTTGCAAAAATAAAATAAAAACTGGAGGAATCCTTTTAAAATCCTTTTAAAAATTGTAGTTCCACTTAAAAATCTCCCAGCTCCACGCCTGTGTCGGAATTGGCTTGGCGAGGAAACTAACTCGTTGCTTTGAAGCTACGAAATTTGGATGTCTGCCGTCAATCTTTCTTTTGCAGCCAGCTACTTGTTTTGAGCAGCCGCCTACTTCAAAATATTCTGACAGCTCTGGCTGCTACAACCAGGAGCCTTTTGCTAGTTTACTTTGATTATTACTAACCTTGTTTATCTTTTTAGATCAAATGTCAGATATTGATGAAGATGAAAGAGAGACCTCTCTTATGTTGGTGAAGCATCAGGTATAGTCATACAATATGCACTATGGCAGAGCCGGAAATTACTGCCAGTGTCTGATCAAAATTGCCAAATGTCCAAACAATTTCATCTATGTCCAGCCAATTTTCCAGTAGAGGCAACCAAGAAAAGTGTTTTAATGGACATATGTCTGCTCAAGTAACAAAAATTTTTTCCATCTCTGTATGGCTTCACAGAGGTCATGGGTTTGATTCCCATTGAAGCCTGAAATTGTTTCAGGTCATTACAGCGATTCTATTCATACACTTCATATTAATATTCCCAACATTTTGACATTTGACGGGGTCGCTGCAATAACGACCTAAGTGACTATTTGGACTGTTTTTCAAATTTTCGATTTTCTGCGCAAATCATGTTCAAATAGTTTTCCTAAAAATCGCGGTGAGAAAGATGTAAAACAGCCTTAGCCTTAAACCCTAAACCCTAACTGGAACTTAAATCTAACCCGAAGGCTAAAGCTAACCTTAAAACTGGCGGTAAGCCTAGCCCTATAAAACCGCATATATTTGTCTATTGTTTTGAATTCAAAAGAGCTTTTCATCCTACCTGGCGCATTGTTAACCCTTTGTAGCCCGAATTTATTTCTGTAATTTCGCTTATTTTGCAAGGTTCTTCCACTTGAAAAAGAAAAAGGCCTTCTGCCCCCCCCCCCCCCAAAAAAAAAGAACACTGTTTGTAAAGACTAAGGGCTCACCCTTTTCAGTGAAGGCCGTTGGATTCTTGGTTTCGCTTGTCCAACAGAGAGCGAGCCATGAATTCGCTTTATAAGTGCTTTTTTCAAGTCATTTTCTACTACAGGAGCTACTTTGCTTGCATCATAAAGCAAACAAAGTCGGTAGAGACGAACTTGTGGAAGAACTCACAAGTGAGGAGCACATTTTACGAGCAAAATCGAGTCACAAAGAATTTTGCAGGCCGTGTGATGACTCTTGAGTACTATGAAGCCTCTCTGTCATTCTGTAGCATGATTTCAGCACTGTCAAGACAATTTGGGTTAGTTTTGAATCCAAAAGAATGCATTTGGCGCAATATTTAGTTGACAGGCGCAAGTCTAAAACCTGGGCTAGGGACAAAGTGCTGTCAATTTTTTTCAGTTTTACCCATAATGCTTTTTGCTAGATGATAAAGCCACTACTGGTTAGAGGCCATTATACAGCGTTCTCACGGCGATTTTTGGGGGAAAATGCAGAGAGGCTAGTTGTAGGCTATTTTAACAATGTTTCTGCAGTTTGTTTGTCAAAAATCAAAAAATGGAAAAACAGTCTGAATAGTCACTTAGGTCGTTATTGCAGCGACCCCATCATTTATAGCCACCACATCTGGCTTCATAACCCTTCATTAGATCAATACTAATACAGTTTAGACATAACACTTGCTCTGATTGGTCCAATTCTATACTTTATTTCACCGATAAAGTAATGGTTTTCTCCCGCTATATCATAAAAGCATTAGAGCACAACTTTCTATGACTTTATTGGCAAATAGAGCACCTGTGATGTTGGGAGGGACACTGGAAACATTAAACTTTTTTACAATGTCCTTACAATCTCTCCCAACATCACACATGCTCTATTCTGCCGATAAAGTCATAGAAAGTTATGCTCTAATGCTTAAATGTACCACAGAACACACAACAGACTGTAGCTAGTCTATAGAAAATGTTTCTTCTATTGAAAATTCTTACTAACGCTATTTTGTTCTTTCTTTTATCCATGGCTTCAGAAAATTGACATGAAGAACTTTGCAACTGAAGTAAGGGCATTGAAGGATGTTGAGCAATTCCTAGAAAAGCCTACAGTATTATTAAATGTTCAAAAGACAAAATTAGAAGATATTGTAGAAGTCATGCTTGACAAAATAATCAAAGAAAAGGATCTGCAAGGAGTAAACTTTGCTTCAGCAAGGGCTGCATTCTTTACAACAGACTCAGGTAGGCAAAATATTTTAGTGACCAAAATCTTTTATCTTTGCAACCATATTAATCATGATTGTGTGATTCCAGAAAAAATCCATACCCTCCGCATAGAAGGGAATTAATGGAAATTCCAGAGGGGCGAGGGTCTCAATTTGCCTTTATTTCTCATACAATCACTGCAGCATTTGTTGACCGCTGGTAATTCCCTTCCATGTGAGGGGTATGGATAATTTCTGGAATCACAGGGCAAACTGATGAAAGAAAAAAGGCCCTGTTCTTAAAATACCTAATGTTATAGTATATAATACCTTTAGCAGTGGTAAGATTGCTTTTGTTGAATATTTGCTGTTTTTGCTTTCAGTTCATTGTTTATCTCATGTCATCCAAGGAACTGAGATATCTGAGGGTGGTGGATGGGAAGAAACACAGAACTGGCTGGTTGCAATGTAATTACAGCACAACAAATTCCTTTTGTAATTTCTTTAACCATTTGGCCAGCAATTTTTGTCTGCCCTGACTGTCTGGCTTTTACCAGTATATACTATATAATTCATTTTCACTACTATTTTTTCCCAAGTACAAGAATACTGATTCTGCTTTCTTCTTTCAGGGCTGATTTACCAGGAATTCAACAAAGCCACATTGCAATTGCAAGGTTACGCCATGCAACCAACTTGGGCAGAACCCTCCAGGGAACACACTTAGTTGTCATGATCTTGTCTCCTGTTAAAACTGTAAGTACACTTATAATTTGTTAATTATATACTCTGAGTCAGATAAAATAGCAAAAAAATAAAGACAAATTGCATTTTATTCTTGCTGTGAAGTGATATCGTATCACTTCACTGATAGGATTTTATTCACGGCTTTATTTCACAGATATCCCATCACAGTATATAATAAAAGGAGTTATCATGTAGTGTTAATAGTACATGTAAAAAAATATGGTCAACCACATTATGCTCAACAATAATTTGACAAAGTTGTTTTAAAAACATATGGGCTTCAAACATAGGTGCAAACTGTTTTTTTTTTAGAAAAAGACCAAGAATTCACTGGAATTGGGAAGGACATTTGCTACATTGCTATCTGATATTGAATTCAGACAGCTACTTTTGGAGGCAGAAAACAAAGAAGAATTCATGGTAAGTCAGTACATTTCCTTGATGCAACCATTTCCTGATACTGGGGCAATAAATGTTCCTGCACAATACTCTGTTTTCACATGAAATGTTTTACAGGTTGTGGCAACTTAATATTGCTTTTTGGAGACTAAAGTTTGTTGAATTGGTCGCCAATGACACAAAAATGTCAGGCCCTGCACGTATGCCAGGAAATATGCTACCAATTTAGTACTCAATTTTTCCATTTATTCTTAGAAATTTTGGCTTCAAGAAAAGTCTCATTATCCAATAACCACAACAAGCCCTCTGAGTCAATTAGAGTGCGCTCAGCTTCAAGAGTGGTTTCTTCTTTTGCTTTTAAAGCTGAAGAGAAAGAGGTAAGCAATAGACTGTCACAGTTGTTTTTAATGATGGAGGGGGGGGGGGGGGGGGTAATGATGGAGGGGGGGGGGGAGGGGGAAGCAGGCAGAGGAGGTTGCTGGTTCATCCTGTTTCAAGTTTTCAAAAGCCTCAGTACATTACTTGTGACTGGCTGCTGAACCACACAGGAAACAATGTGATTCTTTGCTTGAGTGATCATCACTCAATAGCGTGCAACAAACACAGGGACGTAGCCAGGAATTTTGGTTGGGGGGAGAGGGGGAGGGGGTGGATACTGAAAACATGGGACGAACATTTTCAAATTTCCTCCAGCAAATACAGTAAATGTATGGGGAAATGTCCCGAGAAAGGGAGGGGCCGTGGCCCCCTGTGCCCTCCCTGGCTACGCCCCTGAAACATTAAGACCAATTCCCAAAACAGCCTTTTATGAAATAGGTACAACATGTATGTGCTTTGGCAAGTGTAAGGAGCATTTCATGAAGGTTGACAAGGGTTTCTCTTATTATTTGCTCTCCACAGCAATCAGACTCACTTGCTCCTGGTAAAGCAATTTATCAAGACTTCAGGAGAAGGTGGCCACATTATTGGTCGGATTTTACTGATGGTAAGCATGCATTTTAAATGGACAATTTTGGAATCCAAACGACAACCGGTTAGCGCAGTGGTAGAGTGCCAGGCTTATGTGCGGGAGGTTGGGAGTTCAAATCCTGGCTGGACCAACACTCAGGGTCTTTTCTAAATAATTGAGGAGAAGGTGCTGCCTTTGCTCTAACATCTGCAAATGGTTAGACCTTCACGTCTTCTCAGATAAGGACATTATACCGTAGGTCCTGTCTCTCACATACACTACACTAACCAGAACCAGAGGGATGTTAAAGAACCACGAGGACCGTCGGAAGTTGCCCAACCTCTGTGTCACAGAACTTTGAGGCTTTTGCTTTGATGCTTTTGCGTGTAAACAGAATTTCAAAGCACAAGTTTAATGATTCTTTTTTCTGAATACACTTCCACAGGTATTTTCGGACATCGTACATTATACAAGTTGGCTGCTTCTGTAATGTTTCTCTATTTTGCTTGCATTCTCCCTTCCATTGCATTTGGTGTTTTGAACAACAAGAACACAAAAGGAAAAATAGGTGAGAGATTGTGAGAGGATGTGTCCAGCTTCAAACATTCTGTCATATTGAAGGGGTAATAAAAGATGACATGGTTTGACATGGTTTAGAATATTTATATTAGTTTTGTTTTCTTTGCTATATAATAACTAACAAAATTTTATCACTACTGAAGCAAAGGGCTCCAGTGGCCAAAATCTTAGAATGTTTTTTGAAAAATCAACTAAAACAATATAATTTTACTAAGTATTTCACTTCCTTAGAAAATGAAATCATTATAATTGTTTGTCATTCTAGTACATGTATGTGACTCTTATTTACTTACCAGCTAATGTTAGTTCCTCTGATTTGTGGATGTGTTGTCACATGGTTTTTAAGAGCCCTCCATTCAGCTCTGTTCTGATTGTCTGCTTGGCTGATGCTTAAAGGGAGCCTGTCACACAACTGTGCAGCTGTTCTGCGCATCTCAAAACAAAGAAGTATCGTCCCGTAACGATGGTCAGCAAAGGCTGAAAACCACGAAAACAATCTGTTTTAATCTCGCTATTTCTTGATCCATCTGATCAAATGTTTACGTTTTTACATATTTTTCAATAGTTTTCTGATAGGATGGTCTAAATAATTTTGCTCAGTGATCGTTCCTAGAGCATGCCCGTATCGTGTCAGCCTCCCTTTAAGGTACCATTGTATGCTTTGTTGTAGATGTCCAGAAAGTAATGGTATCACAAATAATCGGTGGAATAGGATTCTCATTGTTTGGAGGACAGCCCCTTATTGTAATTCTTACAACAGCTCCATTGGCCCTCTATATTAAAGGTGTGTAACATTTGCAAGCTACTGCCATGACCTGTAAGGTCAGCAGCAAAAAAGTTGAAACAGCCAGAAGCGGTCAAATGTATTTGAGAGTCCAGAAGTGTAGAAAGAAAAAGTAGTCAAGGTTTCATGGGATCTGCTGTCATTTCATGAAGTTTCCAAGAAAAGTGGATGAGTTCAAGAATAATACATGTTATTGTGACTGTATAGCAAGCATACCCATATGGAGCTTAGAGCATGGGCAAAAATTTGCTTATCAAACCTCTGCTTTCCCAGATTTCTCTGCCCTAAAACTCCACATGGGAGTGCTTCCTATGAAGACTAGACTAAAACATGACTTTTTCCCCTTAGTCATCTACAACATCAGTGAAGAGTTTGGTTTGGACTTCCTGGCTATGTACACATGTACTGGTCTGTGGAATGCCTTCTTCATGGTCATTTACTCACTGTTTGGTGCGTCCAAGCTCATGAGATGGTCTACCAGGTAGGATGTTCGTGTAACGAATTCAGGGGTGGAAATTGTAACCAGCACGACTAAGATTTTTTAGTTTGGCAAAACAACTTGAATTGAGTCTCCAAATGGTGACTTGGTATTTTAATGCATCCAGGTAGTCAATGGTGGTGACAAAATTCAGAGAAGGGCTCACCATCCTGGTTACTAAGGGAACCTGTAGATACCATTTCATAAAATTTCAAAAAACTTTTCAAAGCTCATCCAATACAAAATTCCTCAGACAATGCTTTTTGGATCTGTGCCTATCATAACTTTTCTTGCTTACCTGATATTTGCACCAATTTTTTTAGAGTGAAGAATGAGAGCTGTGATGCCCAGGGTTGTTCATTTTTTTGTTTCAGGTCAACAGAAGAAATCTTTGCACTTTTTATCTCGATTGCGTTTACTGTAGACGCCGTGACTAGCATAAAACAAGGTAAGCTTATAAGAAAAATAAGCAACGAGACTATTGCAAGGGAATCTGTGTTTTCAGTCTTTGCAGTATTCTCCTAATGGATTTACGCCTAGATTTTAAATGAGTTACGCCTGATAACTTTTTCTTGGATCTTATGATGGTTGTATTAACACTTTGGTATCACAATATGGTCATTACGATTGTTTTTGCATTTCCCGATAGAGCTGTCCAGTCCATACTGTATCGGAGTGCCATACAGTTCTTGTGGTGTCTGTAATTCACCTGGAAATGCTACAAGTGAGGCGTGTACAGTGTTTGGGAGCCCCACATGCTATTGCTCGAGAGAAGCTGGGACGCTCTACCTTCTCCTGAGTCTAGGAACTGTGCTCGTCGGAGTGACACTGTACAACTTTAAAAAGAGGTAAACGTAGACTGCTTGCAGCGTAAACACCGTAAACAAATCGAAGCTCGCCGCCGCGGGTAAAAAAACACTTCCCACGATTTACGGACGTTCGCCGAAGAAGGGGTTGCAAGCAGTCTATGAGACACGCCGTAAAATCGTGTCTAGTTTCCACCCTATATTGCTGCTTTAGCAAAGTTGGATTCGTAATTGTTTTTTGTTTTTTTTTACAAATTCGCATTCATTTTGTTGGCATCTGACGCATTGATTTATTCAAAAAGACAGACGGGCGGACCAACGTGGACGGACGAAACAAAACAGAAAGACGGGCGGACGAAACCAAACAGACAAACGGGTGGACCAACGGGCCGGCGGACGGACGCGCAAACAAGCAATAAAACGTGACCAAACAACGAAACAAACCAACACCGCATACACACAAAAGCCATCAAGGAAATCGAGCTGAAAATCGAATGTTCTTTCTCGTTTTGTATTATTCCAGTCCATTTCTAGACGCCAACAAGAGAGAAGCTTTAGCAGATTACGCCTTACCGGTTGCTGTCTTGTTCTTTTCGTTTATTGGTTCATACTTCTTTAGTGGAGATTCGCGTAAGTAAACTGCGTTGTCGAGAGCAGATTCCGTATGACTGTCAAAAAGTAACGGGTATTGTGCCGTACCTTGTGAAGGCAGCATTTTGATTGGTTGATCAGTCATTTCGCGAGATGTGATTGGCTGAATTTTTGCGTGAAGGCGAGGTACCGTGCCGTGTCGTGCGCCTTTTCATAGTCATACGAAATCTGCTTTATCAGCGAAAACATCGAGAACACCATCTTCTGGAACACTGTCCAGTGATGGGTGCAAGCAGTGCCTCCTCGAGTTTCATTTGTGTTTTGTCATTGTTTTCTTGCTCATCTTTCAGTCCGCAAGTTTGACGCGAGTGGCTCTATTTCGATGAAGTGGTCGCCCATGTCGTCCTTGCCGGTCGGGGCGGTGTTCGGGGCGTGTGGACTCGGGTTCTGTTTATCATTACTCTTCTTTATGGACCAAAACATATCAAGTGCAATGGTCAACAACCCTGGTAACAGGTATGGAACCATTCTTAGTCAGTCTTTGCACTTAAGATATCTTATAAACTTTGTCACGAGCAGACTTGGCTTGGATCGATAGGTTGACTCTCTCGTACGCGACATTCGAAACCGCGCGACGACTAGGGACTATCTCGCGAGCAGAGGTTTCTTTCTCGAGCGCAACACAAAACAATCACGCGAAATACCAGACACGCAAACACACGTAAGAATCTCCCATATCAAAGACCTCCCCATGAGCGTCGGAAAATTTGCTTTCACATACTAACTGTACAGGATTATGAAAGGTTTTGTTCAATATTTCCAGGCTCAAGAAAGGAGCTGCCTACCATTTGGACCTACTAGTAGTGGCAATTATTAACGGCCTGCTGTCTGTATTTGGCCTACCCTGGGTGCACGGTGCCCTACCCCACTCCCCCTTGCATGTCAGAGCGCTGGCCGATGTCGAAGAGCGGGTGGACCAGGGTCACGTGTTTGACATGTGAGTATTCTGAGCCCTATGCTTGTGGTTCATCGTGGTTCATTCTACAAAAGAGAGAGGGGAGAGAGAGCGCGCGTATAGCTGTAATCGTTCATTTACCTGCGATAATGAATTTTCCCGATATTGCAAAAATCGTGAAACGAATGTCCGCCAAAATCAAGAACAGTAAGAAACTGATTTCAGGGCCCGACGTTGCGGCAACTGGCGACCAGTTTTTGTCGGTTTTAAAAACCAGGCGAACACATTTCTATCACTATGTCACCTGATGATTCATCTGTTCAGCTGCAACGTAAAACAGCCGCAACAAGTATTTATTTTCAGACTGATTTACCGCACATAAATATATACTCTAATATTTCCTTTCCCAGTATCGTCAAAGTACGCGAGACTCGCTTGTCGACGCTGATCTCCCACGTGTTTATCGGTCTGTCCGTGTTCATGCTACCATCTCCTTTGGATTACATCCCCACGGCGGTACTAGATGGACTCTTTCTATTCGTCGCCGTCACTTCTCTCTACGACAACCAGATGTTTGAAAGGCTACTTCTTGTTCTCACAGAGCAGGTATGACCAGCTGTGAAGACATGCAAATATACATACATGGTCCTTATTTTACAAGGATGGACATAATTACCTTGAAAAGTTTTTTCCACGTATGGCCCTCGTTGTTAGTGTTGTAAACCCTGCACTGAGGTTGCTCACTCCGTTTCCGATTAGTGTAGTGCGTGTAAGAGACGGGACCTATCGTCCTTATCCAAACCGCCTACCGGTTAGCGCAGTGGTAGAGCGTCGGCCTTATGTGCAGGAGATGGGAGTTCAAACCCTAGCCGGACCAACACTCAGGGTCTTTTCTAAATAATTGAGAAGGTGCTGCCTTTGCTATAACATCTGCAAACGGTTAGACCTTCACGTCTTCTCGGATAAGGAGACGGGTTTACAACACCTTCACGGTTTACAACACCTTCACGTCTTCTCATGCATACCGCGACCATTAGATAACATTAGCTTAGTATTTTCATTTTGCTTTCAACAGTGACATCCATTACAATCATGCCATTTCTCATTTTTCTCCACCAGTCCGCCTACCCACCGAACCACTACATTCGTCGTGTGCCACAACGCAAGATGCATGCTTACACTGCTATGCAAATGCTTCAGCTCACTATCTTGTGCGCATTTGGTTTTAGCCCTCTTTCCTATCTTAAGATGGTATTTCCAATATTACTTCTGCTGTTGCTCCCTATCAGGTTAGTCCGAGCAGGAATTGATTGACATCACCTGGTACTAGAGAGGTGTCAAGGGTTTTTGGTCTAAAACGTTTGAATTGGGAATATTTGGGGTTCCAAAAATTTCCTGTAATTTTTGTTGGACATGAGAACTTGGTATGGAAATTTTGCATTAAACGGCTCTGTGCTCTCTGAGTTGACTAAAATCTTGTTTTTGTGTGTTCACAGTGTGTGGCGTTTGGGCTTGCACTGCCATGGCTTTTTTTGGTTTCAAAAAAGTTTCATGTTGTGGATATTACAAAATTCAATCAGTATCCTATAATAAGGTTTCAAAGGAGCTTTATGGTCATACCAAACACAAAAATTTTTTCAAATCCTCTTTTTCATAGCCTGTCTTGAAAAAATAAATACTGCACTTTTCAATGATTCAAAAGCATGAATTTTGTTAAAAAATTATTGTGCAAAATTAAAAAAATACCCAAAATTCCTAATAAAACTTCCAGATTTAATCTTTTTTAGATTTTTTCATGGATAAACTGCTCAATAATTTAAGTTTACTTATGTTAGAATATTTTTTTTCCATTTTTTGATTTTCAATGTCTCACATTGAATTGCCCTTATGAGAATTGTGCTTTCAGTTTCAATACAATGTTGTATGCACGTTTGATGTAGTTTTGTACCTCCCCAATGCCTTCCTCTTGCCATCCATGCAACAGAAATGTCTGGTGTTCCCCCTGAGGAACTGCTCTTGGTATGTGATACCATACAATAGTAATGAAATATCCTTCTTCTTTTCAGACATATTCTGGTACCAAAACTGATTGAACGCAAGTTTTTAGATGCCCTGGATGCATATTTGTAAGCTTGAGAGGGGTAAAATAAGTATATTAGGTAGAGTTATTTTTGTGTTTAAGGGGTTTCTTGACTATTTGTGATTTTGTATCATGTATCTAGCAGAGGCTAGGGAACTGCTTTGACTTACAAACAGCAAAAAGATATTTAATATATCAAGAATCATTTCATATTTATTGAGAATATAGAAAAATGATATGGATAAAAAAAATGTTTCCAGGAGTTAATATTTTCAATATATAAATCAGTTTTCTTTGAAAAATTTAATCAATCAGGGAAACTAGATTGCTACACTGTATAAACACTGGAAAATAGCACTTCCTCCACACAGAGGAGTCAAAATTTGCCTACTTATTTTTTTGCTGCAGGAATTTAAAAAAAATTTTCCCCTGAGCCACAGACTCGAGTAAGAAGTTTAATTATCAAAATTGGTTTTGCCAGTTATATTGTTGTAAAAATATTGGTTATACTAAGTCCTGGGGAAATGTCTGTGAAATATCTTAATGCAATGACTCTGAAGCAATGACTCTGAAGCAATGACAACATCTACTTCTACTTTCAATTTGACAATTTATTATTTAATTTTTTGCAGCATGCATTTTCTGGAAATTTCTGCTATTTACAACCATCTTGTTCACTAAAGCATCTCTAGCAATACCTCTAGGGATCTATAATTAATATATGTTATAACAAAACAATGTAAGCTACACGAACATATTATGGTCATTGTTTAAATAAATATACAAACTCAGGAGCTGGACAATGACGCTTCTCGCTTTTCTTTTTTGCCATTCCCTTGAATGTGTTATAGCTATAGTGATGGTTTGCCTATAAAAACAGACTTAAAAACCTATGTACATACCATCCTGTCTGACTTCAAACAAATGAAGAAAACAAATATTAAATACAAGCAATAGGAGTTGTATACATGTAGACTTTCCTATGTTTGTAATCCTGTATTAAGGATTTTATTACGGTTACCATGGGAACAAAGATTAGAGCAATATATGCAACTAATGTTTTGAAAATTCAAATTTATTTAAAACTTAAATGATGTATTTCAAGAACAGTTATCAATATCATTGTTTTAATTGACTAGCTGCTCAATCTTTTTTTTGTTCCCTAAGTTGCCAGCAGATACACCTATTAACGTTGCTCTGCAAAACGTAAAACAATGAACCATGCATCACAATGAAGATGCTATTTCTCGTATTTTCCTCAAGTTTGGCAAACCAAACCAAACTAAAACCACCCAATGGCACTTTGTTTACTACTTTGAGACACAATTTGGTGTGAACCGCTTTGTTTTAAGCAGAAATTACCATTACAACTTATGAAGCATGGTTCATGGTTTTACGTTTTGCAGAGCACTGTTAATTGAAACAGGTGTATACATGCTTTCATGTTTGTGTAGCATCATTTTAAAAAAAACAGTTGACTCCTGACAACTCGAACCTCCAATATTCAACGAGGGGAAAATGTGAACTCATATATTTTTTCTTTTGTACCTATATATTTGTTAGTGTATCCTATATGCCATGTAATTGGTATTTTATGGAATAAAGAATTATATTTGGTTTGTAAAAGGCTCTCCCATGATGCACTGCAGATTTACAACAAAAAGGCATCACGCCAGGGGCGACATTTTCTGAAATGTGTGTGTGTGTGTTATTACTATTAAAATTAAAATGGCTCATTATCAGTACGATACAATGTCTAACACAACATTAGTGAAGACAGGGTTAAATAGCAGAGTAACAGAGTTTGTTGTGAGTTGAGCCTCTATTGAAATTAATTATGGGGTTACTGATGGATACAGGAGTCAACTGTACTTTACTTTCTGTCAAATTTGAACAATATTGTGTTCACCTTAGGTAGAGTTGTACATATGCTATGCATATCCACAAGTTCAGGGCTTTCAAAACATGTTCTGCTAGCTAGTTAAAGTTTCACTGCTAACCAGCTCTAATCTGCTCATAACCAAACAAAACAGACTACGTTTTGGAGGGAGCTGGTCACTAGGAAACATTGTGAGAGCCCTCAGGTTAAAAATAAGATCAGCCACTTAAATCAAGAAGTTGTAAACAACTTTCAAATGAATTGTAAAACTGTGCTGGTACTCAAGAACAGCCACACATCACAAACTCTAAAATACTCTTTTAACATACTAGGACAAGAAACAGAGGCTAACTGTTCATGCAATTGACCAGAATTTTGGTCCTTGCAAATAAAAATTTCAACCTACTAGTTGTGCCAATATTGGTGACAAAAATGGCATCTTGATACTGGTTGAAGCAAATGCTGATTTCACACCCAACACATCCAGTCAATGGACATCCTATTTACTGTGCGACTACGTCAACCAGCCATCCCGCAAAAAGTTTGTCATTCAGATATTCAAACCATTTTAAGAAAATTTAATACCTGAACTTTGTTTGGCGATGAGTAATTAAGTGCTTTGAAGTGATTTCTACTCATAATTTTCACAATTTTTAGAGAAAAGTGAATGTTTTGATGCCTGAGATCTCAAGAAAGTCAAGATCCTTTGTTCTGCACTCGCTTTCTGATTGGCTAACTTCTTACAAAATGGCCTGGTTGACGTAGTCACACAGTAACAACTTGTAACTGGTAAGGCTGTAAAGTAATGTCCTCACCCATGGCTTCCATTTTGGCCATGTTATTCAAGTACTAAATTTGTATGGAGAAAGGGCTGACTTGACTTGGTGTTGCCTCAATAACTCCTTGCGTGCAATGACACTTTGAGACTAGCACATTCTTGGGCAAAGTGATGCATTTAAACAAAATATTCCACATTAATACCCATCTAAGAAGATTATTCTGGTGTCTCGTATGTTGATAGAAGAGCAGCTTCCACAGGTTCCATACAGGATGGGCATGTAAATGACCTAACGAGCCAGTCATCAATACATTCTTTATGATAAATGTGCATACATGGTAAAAACCTGATTGGATCCCCAACCATGAAATCTGTCATACATATTACACATCTGGAAAAGAAAATAATGGAATGGTTACTTAAAAGGGACCAAACCACTTGAATCACACAAAAAAATTCCTGTTTTAAATATTTCTAGATTAGCCTGCAAGCCGGCGGGAAATGCCACAGGTATCCTGAACCCCCAAAAATAAACATTTCCCGAAAACCCAAAAGGAGAGCTGGCACTCGGGCTATTTTGAAGCTGATTCATTGTTTTCTGTTGGAGAGGAGAGGGGCTGGGGAAAATATAGGATGGGGATGCTGAAACCAATTGTCGGCATACAAATAAAGTGGGAGCCTCAATTTAAAGTTGAGAACTCCAAATACCAACAAGCCCGAAAAGTTTTCTCAAACTGAGGTTCCCACTGTATTTATGTGCCGCTGAGGCCTATCTGAATATTTTTGAATCTGCAACTTTTTCTTTCCAGATACGTCTATTGCCCACACTCTCTGGTGAATTCTCAGACAAATCCGGTTATTTTTGAATCCGCTCTCCAGAGTGGAAGTTTTTGAATCCGATAACATTTCGGATACATGTGGATGGTCGAATCTGGGTATTTTCTGATACGAAGACTGGATTTGTCTGCGAATTCTTGGGTTTCATATGACGTCACATCCGCTTTTTAGAGCCTCATTAAAAATTCAGCTGGAGGTCAAACGTCCTCCCTGCAGTGCTTTTCGAGATGGAAAACTGTGAAAATGTTATTTCCTCGCACTGTTTCTGATTCTACAAGTTTGGTAAACAGATAAACAGATGTCTTGAGATTGCCCAAATAGACAGCAAGGAATACAAACTCTGAAAACAAATGAAATGGTCCAAACGACTCCAGAAAAGCAGCCGAAAAGCGCCGTGGCCTCGAGAACTTGTTGTCGCCAAGTGAAAGTGATTCATGAAGATAAGTGTATTTGAAATTAAGTTTAAATGAGTCTGGTACCTACGGATGAATTAGGGAATCATAAAGGATTTACACAAAACCACCAGGACTATGGATGAATTGGTTTCTCATTTGATACAAGGATAAATCACATGAAGTTCGCTTCAAACAATCCGAGCAGGTAAGCAAAATGAAAGTTTGTCAAACATTTACAAGGAGTCCGAAAACCCAGCAAAATCTCAGGGATTTACTCAGGGATTTACTTATTTATTCTAGGTCGACATGGACTTTTCGATTCTTTTTCCCAGTCGTGTGTATACAATTCGTTTTTCATTGACTAAAATTTGGACAAGTTTTTTCATTTCAAAGTGAGTTTTGTCGCTGCATTGAGCTGGCTGAAACACAACTTTGAAAGAGTCAAAAATGTAGGCTTTTTGTTAAAACATACTTTAGAAACTACAGAAATTTGTCACCTACATATAATAGCTTATTGAGTATTGAATCTTGTTTATGTGGAAAATTGTTTTGCAGTATGGGGAAAACTGTATGCAACAGAGCCGGGTCGATTTTCTGATTTCAATTTGACAACAACAAAAAACAGCAATCAAGCTTACCAGAAACATATAACTTAGTTGAAACGTGTAACACCCGAATGAATCTGATGTGACAACCAGCGAACAACTCGCGATCACTAAACACCATATTTGGAAAACAATGCCCTTGCGTGAAGCAATCAAAATTCACATAAGACTTTTCCGTTGGGATTGCACGCGCATTCGCACCTTTTTCCGTTGCTTTAGAAGCGCGCGCGCGTGTTGATGCAAACAGCGTTGTCTGCACTCTTATTTACCATGGCAAATCAGTCAATCATAAAAACGAGAACAGCAAAAGTTATGATACAAAAATATTTTTGGTGGGTGTTTTGAGCATGGTAAAACAGTGAACTAAACTCATTTTGTGCTTCTGTTCTGTTGTGAGGAGTTCGCGCGCGTTGTTTTAGAAAATATGACGAATCAAATCTCCCGTTGTTGATTGGCTAAACGAAGAACCTGATGCTTTCCAAATATGGTGTTTATTGATCGCGAGTTGTTCGCAGGTTGTCGCGCTGTTACACGTTTCAACTCACTTATATGTTTTCTGAGCTTACTTAACTTACCGTCATCCAAAACTTCTGTTTCTCAGGTCTTTCGTCCAGACAAAGAACAGATGGAGCATATAAATGTTTCTCAACCCAAATTACATATCTATTTTACATTGCAATTTTTCTTTGAGCCAAATGAGTGAAAACATCAAGCATTTGAAGAAATAAAAGCTGCCTAAAATACCAGCCAGTTTGTAAAGTTTTACTCATTTACCACAGTTGAACTGTCTAAAAAAGCAAACCCGTCTTTCTAATCGCTACAAATTGGTATTTACACTAGGATTTAGTTTAAATACGAATCAGTTTCATTGATAGTTGTGATTTCTAGAAAATGTAGCTACTAAATTTGACGTTTTGCTCGTGAACTTCAGAAAACTTCTTCATCTTGACCTCCAGCTGATTCAGACCGGAAGCAAAATTTCGCGCAAAAGTCACGTGATTGAAACCCAAGAATTTGGCGGATCGATGCGTGAAAATGATAGCCATCTCCGGAAAAAAAAAGTTGCAGATTCAAAAATATCCAGATGCGTGTGGATGGACAAATTCGATTTGAATACACTGTGATCACATTAGGTGTGGACGCTGATATTTTCGTATCCGGAAAGAAAAAGTTGCGGATTCAAAAATATCCAGATGCGTGTGGACGGGCCTCAGGTGCTTTTTTTCAGTGATGTGGATAGATTATCATCAAATTTCCAAAGATCACGGAACCGTGGAAAACTCTCAACATTCTAGAAAATTACTGTAAAATAACGGTTAATTTATTCTTCTTTGTTAATGATACTAATGACGAACATCAAAAGCTTCCCTGCGCAGACATCGCTCAGTCGTGAGGGATCCCGCTTGCACGAAACATCTGGTGTGAGCAAGAAACTATTGTGCATGACATGGTTGAACGATTATCTCGCCAAAAAACAGGAATGATAACAAAGAAGTGCCCAAAATCTCTCAAACAAGAGCCTCTTATGATAGCCGACGATAGATGACTTCTTTTAGTACAGGAAGCTTCCTATACAAGCGTATTTATGAAATCACAAATTGATCGTAGTTCAAGCATATTTTAGGCTGAAATATTAGCATTTCTTTGAGCTGATTCCTAATTAATTCAATTTTCCATTAGATTTCAAAAGGAAATTAAAAGATCGGGAACTGGAAACAGGTTTTGTTTCCCGTGAGTGTAGTAGATCTTCATTCCGGAGCGGTACCATGCCATGCCATGCCATGCCACTTATACATGCGCCAAACAGGAAAACATCGCGGTAAAAACACAAGCACAGGAAGTAATGCCAGACACTTAGATTCTGGACCAATATCGCCCAAATACTCCATACGGAATTGGTAATTTTGTAAGTTTTCAACTTGCTTGGATAAAACTCCACGAGTGCGTTCGATCAATTTGACTCTGACGCGATAATTCTTTTCAACAATTCACATATTTTGTCGTCTGTGTTCAAAACAAAAACATCAGGCCATGAAATTTTTTTTTAACCGAAACGGTCTGGCAGTCTGCCATCTCCTTTGTCTCCTAAAGGAAGCACATTTTGTAAGATTAGGTTTGGGGCTATTAACATTGAAACTATCTATTAGTATATTACATAGATTTATCATAAAAAATATCGCGATGAACTTACTCCCTTTTCTTTCCCTTCGATCCGTCATATTCCCCCACTGGTAATGTTGAATCAATCCTAATCTCTGTGCTAGTCGTATTTGCTGTTCTTCGGACAATAAATGTGGAGAACGTTGACTTTGAATATAAATAGGAGCTTCCTCCTGAAGTTAAAGAAATAGAAAAAACTGTCAGCAAAGTAATAGTAAAGAAGGTGAAAAGTTCCGAGTTTACATACTTGGTATGGCGGCGGAGGTTCGCCCTGGCCTGAAGTCGGCGAATCTGCACTTTCATCCTCATGTAGTAGCGAAATATCGTCCTGTCCTGTATGTTTTAGACAGTTTCCCATGTTGGGAATGTCGTGAAGCTCCAATAAAAGGAGTGAGACGCGTTAAATGGAGATTATTCCGAGCTCAAAGCTATCTATTATTGCTCCCTAAGAAATTATTCACACCAAAACAAAAGTCGCGAGTGTCATGACGTCATGATTACGCAGGATTTCGATCTCCGAACACGAAAAGTTCCGGAGATAAACCGATTGTTGCTCGTCAAACCGCCGACGACTTTACGATACCCGATTTTTGAATACATTTTTACTTTACTCCGTCTGTCTATGAAAAGCCTTCTCTTTATGAAATTATTGACATTTTGATGAAAGAAATGATGCTGTAAGTTTGAAAGTTAAAAGAAATTTGAAAATTGAATAAGGAAAATACAAAAAATAAATAATAAATATTGAGTGATCTAGAGCTGATTAAGGTGGAAAGCTTCTAAAAGGAAGTCGTTCAAGATATATTATCTTAGGAAGTTTGAAACATCAATCAAATATCTTCAATTTCCTCTCTGAAGAACACGTAAATATTCGGGCTGCCTCCGGGTAGCCTTCGGCCGTTACCGAAGATTCACGAGCATGCGCAAAAGGTTCGCGCCTCATTCGAATCGAAGTGATATGAGCGCCATGTGCAAAGTAGAGGAAATGGCTTGAGGAATTGGGAAAAAATCATCAATATCCCTTGGTTTTTGTGCAAACCGAGGCAACAATGCCAGCTCCAGTTGGCCCAAGCTCTCTAACGCCAACGGCCGTGACAGAAGTGCTGGAAAATGCAGCAAAAGAAGTGGATCGGCAGCTTCAGTTGGACAGACAGTACCCTGAACTGTCGGAATTGTTGAAAGTGACATCACAGAGTAAGTTAGGCCTTTCATGTACTTTTGTACCTCAATGGAATTATTTCTGATATCATTTGACAAATCAAATTGTCTTTATACACAGAAATTGCAATTAAATGTGGTCAGTTTACTGTATAGTTCACTTTCAGTTGAAAGTTGCTGTGCGGTTGGTGGCGTGTTGTTTTCATCTTGACTTGAGTTGAACGGGAGCTAGTTCTGACATTTTATAACGTGTATATTGCAATAATTTGATTTTTCATATGAATAATGATCTCTATGACGTACTTAGACTGCATTCATTATGTATACTACAAGGGGGGACAGAGGATTTTGAGGGGGGATCTCAAAATTTTAGAACTGGAAAAGGGGGGATGTCAAGTTTTTTTCATAACATGAAGGGGGGATGCATATTTTTGTTTAGGTATTATATATATTTAAGACAAGGTTGTGCAGTTTGATAATGAAGGAAGGCTCAATTGTTGAACACCGAGTTTGAACACCGAGCATAAAGAATTTTAAACTTAAAAAAACGTAAAAAGGCCTTCTTGTTTTACCACTGCTCGATGTCCTTTTCAGTGACTTTTGTCTGCCAGACAAAAACGCCTCTGGACTTTTGATTAATAGTCTTGTAGCTTCATTGTCAAAATTGCGGTGCGCTTCGCGCGTACAGCTAAAAACAAACCAAACGAGCAAATAAAAAGAAATCATACTCAGTCTATGTAGTAAGGTTCCAATCGAGGAGCGCACCAGATCACTCGGTAGAAAGTCACTACACACAGCCAAGGGTACACAGCCACCTAGGATTTTTATTTGCATCTTTACGCTTTGTATTTTTTATCATTGAGCCTTGTTCTGCATCTTTTGAAAAAATGTTATTGACGACCGGCAGGGGGGGGGGGGGGGGGGGGGGGGGGGGGGGGGGGGGAGGGGGGGGGGGGGCGGGGGGGGGGGGGGGGGGGGGGGGGTGGGGGATTCATAAAAATATGGTGTGCCTTGGGGGGGGGATTTGGGGATTGTAAATTGTAAATCCTCCCCCCCCCCCCCCCCCCCCCCCCCTGTATTATACATAATGAATGCAATTATTTGTGCATCAATGAAGTCAAAACAATACAGACAGTCCATCCGGTGGTCTATACTAATGGACCGATCGTTTATTATGCCCCCCCCCCCCCCCCCCCCCCCCCCCCCCCCCCCCCCTCATTAAAAAGGCGATAAAAAATAACCCCCACATAACATCTATGTTCTAAAAAGCTTACCCCCACCCTGTAACCAGATCCCCTGTTTGAACTAATGGAAGACAATTTACAGAAATTTCTCTTTTGTTGTGCGCGAAGCGAGCCCAAAATTTTATGCATGAACGCATTTCACCAAACCTCAAAGAAAAGGCAGATGAACATTCCATTTGCTGTGTGTAGTAAACAAAGATCGCAAATGATGTGCGTGAAGCAGGGTTCAAACGACGAATCTCTATCCTCATAACTTCGAACTCACGCTTGCCTAATAATAAGGCCTTGTCTTTTCGAACTGAGATAGCTCCGATGCTTAGAGTGTCTTTTTGGGGAGAGGGGAGAGTTATTTTTTTCTCCTGGCTAAGATACATTTTCTTGTAATGACATTTGTAGCCATTCCATTGCGCACATTCTCAAAAAACTATATGGTAGATTCCGATGCGCGCGAAGCACAGCGCTATATGCTACGACGCGATAGCTTGTACATATATTTTTTAGTTTGAACCACAGTGTCTCTGAAAAAATTACCCCTGTTTTGAGAGAGGGTGCAAAAAAATTACCCCCCTAAAATCTATGTCTTCTAAATTTTTACCCCCACCCAGACAATTTGATTTTGAAAAATTATTTTGAACCATGTTGTATGCTGTAAACACTGTGCAATCTTTTAAGTCTTCAGTGATTCCATTTTACAGAATAAAGCTGACCTAGTTTACCAATCTGTTTTATTAGATACTGTGTCATTTAGTGGTGTAAATGACTATGACTACCCTTCTCTGTCATCGCCATCTGTGGGACTGGCAGGCATGGAACTTATCAGTCCGCTCAAGAGAATCCCTCTTCCTCCCGAGCTGGGGAACAGTTCAGACGTATCCTTTAAATTTACACAAAAAAATATTTCTCATATATTACATCAACAATAACCTACTGTACATGTACATCAAAAAACAATACTTCAGTGTTCCTCAGTACACTGATGCTTGTTTTGAATGCATTGACAGTATAATTAGTATCCACCAGGGCAGAGTACTGAAAGTTCCGACAATATTAAATTGCCCTACAATAATACATCCCTTCAAATCTTATGCTTTATTGCAGTAGTAGGAAATGTTAGTTACAGTGTATCAAATAATTCCCTTCAGTATTGAACACCCAGCTCAGTGTAAATTCTTAACAAGTAACCAGGCATGCAGTGTAACTGTGGTATGGGACTCTTCCCTGAAATCCGTCGTGCCTGGCTGACTATTGATAGTGACATCTTTGTTTGGAATTATGAAGATGGGTGAGTTGAAAAATTAGTGATCAGGGATTTGTTTGGATAAGAGTATATGAGATGTTTAAATCAACTAAAGGTCAATAACAGATCTGTCCCCTTGAAACAAGCAACATGCAGGAGAGAAGGCTCATAAGAAATCCTGCATTTCTATTGGCCACACCACTAACGATCTATTAGTGCAGATAGACCTTGTGGAAATTCGCAATTTTGCTGAACACCTTTTCTGATGATGGCATATTTTATTCCACTAAAACAATTAGACCTCTTGGCCTCCATGGTCTATAGAATAATGGCCCATTCTGCCTTGGGGTCATAATATTATTCATGATTAATGCTCAGAGTTTTTTTGGATTGTGCCTAAACGTTTTTTATGGCAAGGAGTCTTTTTGTTATCAGGGGCACAGCCACAGGGAGCTTAGTGTCCCGAACTACTGAAACACCACAATACACTAAACAAGCTCCAAGGTACCACCTGTGGACCCCTTAAATTAACCCCCCGAAATGAACTTCTCAATTTTGTGCCTTGGAGTTTGCAGACATTCAAAAGCATAAACTGGCCAAGAGAAGGGTTTGCTGGATCCAAATTCACATGTTCACCTTACTGGTTACAATTGCATATGCTATACATATAATTCCTAGTTTAAAATTTATTTGTAATATTCTTTTTTCCATTTTAGAAGTGATTTGGCCTATTTTGATGGTCTGAGTGAGACCATTCTCTGTGCTGGACTTGTCAAACCAAAGCCAGGTAAAGTCATTATTAGAGAAATTCAAAATGTCCCATTAATGGGGCATCTGAACATAACTCCTAATAACATCCCTGAATGTTAACCTGTTTTGTTGTAGAAATCCTTACTGAGACAGTGAAGTATGTCCTTTGTCTGACAACACCTGTTGACATTGTGCTACTGGCAGTTACATTTACTCCAAGGAGTCGAGGTATGGTGTCTATGGAAAGCATAAAATATTGTATAGATCACTGTAGATGATGGTCAAGCACTATGGATGATGGTCTAGAACTACTACCAAAATCACAGAACCATCAAAATGTGTGCAATGAATGATCATCCAGGTTATCTTTTCAATCAATCATTTTCCTTCAGTCCCATTTTTATGCCAGAAGCAAAGGGAAAAATAACCTTGGGATCTTGGGTGAGCACCAGTACAGTGTAATGTTCCAGTCCTTCCAGTAATGCTAAGCAATAATGATGAGCAGACTTTATATGAGTGTTGAGGATGAATAAAGTACATTTTTGCATTAATTTAGTTGTGATCAAAGAAAACGAGTCACTGTGTTTTTGTTTTTTCTTTGCATTCTCATTGGCTGACTTAGCAAAGATGCAAGACCTCAAACAATAGGAATTACTGATTTACTTAATTTGACAGATATCTAAAAGTATCTGCTCTAACGCTAATGTCTTTAGGAGGGTTACCAGAGAATGGATTTGCTGAGATGCACCTACAGCCAGATCCATTGTTCTCTATCCCATCAGACAACGTCCACATGACGTGTGTTACTGGGACATTCCTTGGCAGAGTATTTATGGGTGGCAAGGATGGGTGTGTCTATGAAATTATTTATCAGGTACAAGTCTCAAAAATTAAACTGAGTACTGCCCAAACCAGTTCCTTGGCAAGTTTGATTATTGCTTATAAATTCCCGCATTGACAATATTATATTGGGATTTGTGTAATAAGAAACGCAGCTTGATTTGCATCTACATGTAGTTGTTAACATTTTTTTTTTGCCACCAGCAATAAATCACAGCAGACAAAAGAGGGTCAGTGGGTGTTTGTTCTCATTTGTTTACAAATTTTTGAACATCTACTGTAATCTACTCCTCTCTTCCCATACACTGTCACCATTTTGCTCTTCCTCACCATGAGTTGTGCTGCCTCTCACAATGCTTATGCTTGCCAAAGTTAAGATACCATGAGCAGGTAATTTGTAAATTTGTATTAAGACTAATATTCTTTGCAGGCAGAGAATAGCTGGTTCAAAGGCAAGTGCCGTAAGGTGAACCACTCATCTAGTCTACTCTCGTTCCTGGTTCCCTCATTCCTCAGTGTATCAGGGGAAGGTAGGGCCAATATCTGTGTTTTTTAACTGAAACTTCAGATACATAATATAGCTAGTGATAATGTGGTATGGGCGGTCACAGAAAACATTCTGCACCACCTCTTGAGGATCCTACACTTCCTGGAATTTCAGTGAATTTTCTCATGATAAACCACAAAATCTTGTTTACCAAGCCTTGAAATACATTTTTGGGAATACCCACCCTGGAATTTTACTCTGGTACAAGGGTATCCCACCCTGGAATTCCAGTTCTTTTTGATGACCACTCAACCTGGAATTCTGAGGTCCTCAACAGGATATTAAATGCAACTGTCCATGGGCTTTCAATAGAGGTATGAGAGACAGAGCGGAAATGACCTGCTTAGATCACTAAATTTCAAATAATAAGGTCAGGTTAACTCAGATAAGCTTGATTTTTTGCATACAGACTCCTTGCCTGATTAAAAACAAAATATCAAAAATGACTTTTTTCTAATGGATCCGTCTTTGAGATGTTAGGCCTTAAAGGTTGGTTTCTGTACCATTTTAGGGAGAATTAGTACTTTGATCAGGAATTATGCAAACTTTGTTCAGTCATATCTAAAATTCATATTCTTCAAATTTCTTAAAAATTTGGAATTAAGCTTTTGGTCATAGAAAACTCTTCGTATACTGAATCTTGAGCTTATATATTAAATATGGCGAAGTTAGACATTTCATTTTGGTCATTTCCGCTCTGTCGGTATGAGAGGGATTGTGGATGACTTTCCTCCTCCAATTTGTAGATCCAATTTGCCAACTTGCTGTTGACAACACAAGAAATATTTTATACACAAGATCAGACAAAGGAGCAATACAGGTTGGTACAGCATGCCCACCTATAGTAGACATGTGCCCAGCTAAGAAAAAATAAATTCTAACCAGCAATAATTGTGTATGCTGATTGATTGTTTGTTTATCTTTATTTACACTCTAATTGTATAGGGTAGCTTTTGTCATTGCTTTTAGCAATGTAAGTCCAACACTGAGGATAATCACTTCCACATTGTCCCTCTGGTTCTGGCCAGTGTAGTGTGTGTGAGAGATGGGAGCTACTTTTGACATCCTTATCCGAGCTGATAGCAAAACTGTCAGTAACTCATGGATACAAAAGAGTACTAAATGCAACAGAGTACAACATACTCTGGTAATCCCCCCCCCCCCTTAATGTTTGATTTGAACAACTTGCTTGTTATGTTGAAGACAGTACACAGTTAATTTCACAGTTAATTCATGGTAGCTGATGTACTTTGGCCTTACTTATACCTGACTCGTGGAGTTACAGCTCTATGTTCTCCTATAACTAGTTTTACACCAGAGGCTTCTGAAAAGATGGACTGATATGAAACATTTCCTTTGCAAATGTAGGTATTTGACCTTGGAGCTGATGGCAAGGGAATGAGCTATGTTGCAAGTCTCAGACAAGATAGTATAGCTCACAAGGCAGCATCTGCTACAAGGTACTGAGTAATGTAATTCCTCCACTCCCCTAGCAAACTCTGTAAGACCATTGTGTTGACTGTACCATGTCTTCTTTAACAGGACAGCAGACTACAATAATTTCAAGCCTATTGTTCACATTGCACCAGTCTCAAGAAGTGAATCTGACCACCTCCAACTAGTTGCCATAACTCAGGCTGGTAAGTTTTGGTGTATTTGGTAACATGGTTGGTTCAGTGTTATGGTGCTGGGCCTCTCATTGTTATCACCCAGGATGAATTCCTGGGTCATGCATAGGAAATTTTCTTTCTTTTTGATTTGTAGTTGAGACTAGTTCATTTTGGTTCTGGGAGACATATACTATACAACAGCCCTCATGGTAGCAATTTGCAGCATCTAATGCAGCCTGCTAAGTTCTCTAACCTCTCCTTGTCTAGAAGTTGTGTATTTTGACTGCTTGGAGTTCTCTTACAATGAGTAGACCCTTGTTTTTTTAGTTATGGGGATAGGGGATATACCCTCTTACATTCACCTCTGTTTCTTGGCATTTTTGCAGGTGTCAGGCTGTACTTTTGCACAGTGTCTTTTAGAAATGCCAATGAGCGGCCAAGTAAATTAAACCTAGTTCATGTGCGGATGCCACCTGGGTTTGCACCCTCAGCCACGTCAGCTAGACCATCGCCAATCCACACTGCCTTCTACAGACAAGGTAATTGCCAACGAGCAGCCAAGCCAAGAGGCGAGGCTGCGAGGCGGCAGCATTATAGAGCTGTGCGAGGAGAAAAATTCTCGAGTTCAGAGTGGTGTAACCACTAGCCTATCGAAGTGCCAGGATTTTGAAAGTGGTAACCAAATACTTGAGCACTATCAGTATCAGAAGAGAAATCTACTATTTGACCCCTTGTCCACTTCTGAAGTGCGCCCATGTAGCCAACGCCGCGATGCTGTGTTTGTATATATTTCTCACGCTGTTGTTATTGGAAATGCAACCTTACATGTATGAAATTTAGAGGTATATATTTGTTTCTATAGTCGGCCAAAATGAAATTAGGGCAGCAGTGAGTCAGAGGAACTCATATTTTCAAAAGGGCAAAATATGATTCACTGTAATCGTTGGCACTTTTAGTGAGAGCAGCTACAGCTAGTTATTTTTGAGTACTGTACATGTTTTGACAGTACGTTAGATGCTTAGATTATTGCGTAGTTAATTTGATCAGTTTTAGAAATACTTTAACAGTTCAAAAGTGCCATATGGCGCCTATTTAAAATTATGTACTGCACAAGATCCCCATGTGCTGAACATCTAACATGGAGTTAGCCAGAAAAGTACACGTAGCCATCCTCTTTCCAGAGGAAATTTTTGAAAACCAGTTCCACTACAGTGAATACATTATGACTAGTTCACCTTTTCTATTAGTGGATGGGTTTACACAAATAAAGAAAAGAAAAGAAACAAATTATATTTTACATTAAATTTATATTAATAATAATGTAACATTTATTGACAAGAAATTATTATTTTAAGGTATTTCACTGCTAGCAGCTTCCAACACTGATGAGTCAGATGTCATTTGGGGACTTAGTCCTGACCCTTTCCCATTCCAGACTCCACTTAAAGAAATGCAGGTCAGTTTTGCAGTTATTTTCAAGAACACATAAGCCTGTGGTGAAAGGAATTCAGACAAAAGGCATGAGTCAGAGCAGGCAGAATCATAGACGTTTTTTCGATGCGTACCACGGTTCGGTGAATTCCGTAGTATTGCCACTTTGAGCAGCCATTGTAATTTACATAGAGGATTGTTAGCAAGTACAAAGCTACAGAACTTTTTGAATTGACTTTTTGAATTGACTTGACCTTGGCATTCAGTCAAAGCAGCCATCTTCACCCATTTTGTTAATCTCTTCTAGGTCACTATTCCGCTTGATGGAAGAACATGGGCAGTCAGTGAAGTGCCTGATTTCTCAGCCAATCTAGTTGCTCCTTGTCCTGTCATCTCTGAAAAGTGGCCTGAACCACCTGTTGTTGTAAAACAACATGCGCTGTCACAGAGATCATTTGTGGTCCTCAGTGCAGAGGTAGGTTGTAGAGTAGGATTGTTATTCTCTTTATTTCCCAAGAACGAAGAGATCACAGTAGAATGAGAGCATGTAGTGAGTATGTCATACCTATAGATGGGATCCTGTCAGACAAAAGGATTTTGCATAACCTGTATTATGTTTGTTTGCTTTCTTTTTGCTGAAATTGAATGTAGCTGCAGCCAATAAAAGCACCAAAATCTGCATGTTTCTTGTAAAATTTTGAATTAAAGAATACCCATGTAGCTCTTATCGTGCGCGAAAACCCGCATTTTTCATTATGAAAAGGTCATTACATTTTTCAAAACGTCCTTAAAAGTCCTGGAGTTTTGAAAGCCGGAAAACGTGGGAACTATGTCTAGGAGATGTGTAAACTAGCAAAGGAAAAAGACATGAATTGATTCATTGAAGGTGAGTGCTTTAATCTAACTGGAGACTTGTCCCTTTTCCAACAGGGGAGTTACCTTATGTCAAGTTACCGTCCGGTGGAGCAGCTTTATGAACTGCTGGTGTCCAGTCAAGGATTTGACTCTGAGGCTGTCCAGGCATTTTTAAACTTCACAAGGTCAGTTGGATGAAAAAAAAAATTTGAGGAGGCATATGTAAATCAATTGGGAGCCTTGCAGCAATGATGATATAATTATTCGAAAGAAATATTTATAATATGATTATAGATATATACGCTATACTGAGCTACTTTGGGCTTCAACAGAAATTAATCTCTTCTAATAAACTGGTGAATAGTCTTAGCATCAGGCTGATGTATCGTTGTCTTGGAAATACTTTTTTCTATTTCAGGAGAGTCAAGCCTGTGCTATTGCTCTGGTGTTGGCCTGCACTACTCAGGCATCTGATCCTCAGGTAAGCATGCAAATTAAATTTTACTGAGATAAACATACTAAAATAATATGTTAAACGGGATTGTAAAGAAAGGTGTGTGTATCTGGTTGTAAGATACAGTACATGGTAGAACATTAAGCAAAGAAGTACTGCAAGGTGACATCAGTGAAGCAGTATAAAACTTCACAGAAATGAGCAAACGCACCTCAGAAGTCAGTGCCTGACTCATCAGACCCGAGGTCTGGAGGGTATCATAGGACTCTAGACTGCGAGCCAATCAGAGTGTGTGATATGATGGATTTCGGACTGCAAGAAATGATATGGTGATATTCCATGGTTTAGGTTGCTGAGTGGGCCACGAGAGCGTTCTTTAAATATGGAGGGGAGTCTCAGCTAGTGAACCAGCCAATAACAGGTACCCACGGCATTGGCACTGACACTATCGGGACCCCAGCAACCGGTGTAACATTTGGGGGCAGCTATCTCAGCTCCCCTACCAGCAGACCTGGACAAAGAGAGTAAGTGTCAGATCACTGAGACTTGTTTCTAATAAATTATAGATTTAGGCACTGCCTAAAAGCAGAGCTCGAATCAATACTGTCATCAAGGTCTTGACTTTTCTAGTTTTGGTGACCTCATCGATGACGTTATACCATTTGATTACCAAAATAACTATCACCTGCTGCTATGGACTGTAGACATTTGTTTGTATTGTTGAGTTCGAAATGGTGCATTTGTTACATATACATACATCTTTATTTGTACACAGCCATTTCATCAATGGTACATAAGCCTTGGTTTTCGTGAAAGCCATGTTAGGATAACAATTACTGTTTTAAAAATGTATGACTTGACTCATAAAAGACAGTCATCTGAAATCCGCTCTTTGTAGAATTGTGTTTCTTTGTAAATCGTAACTCACACTGAACAAGAGCGTATGGAATATCGTTACTTTGATTTAAGGTTGATCAGTGAAAATGTACAACCGAACATCTACCATGCATCAGTGATTGATAGATGTGTATTCCTGTTTCAGTGATGGCCAGTCCTTTACTCATAACTATGCGACCTCTACTCCTCAACCTGGTGTAACTGGTAGAGCAGTGTTCCGACCTGAGCTCACCAAGTCAGGCAAACATGATGGGTTGTGTCTCTATGTTGCCAGGATACTTGGGTAAGACGAGAAAAACATTGGGAATGAAATGATTTCCAAATCTTAGAGAGATTTCGCTTGTTATGTCTGCATTTCAGTACGTTGTGGGATGGCCGACTCATCTATGAGGATTATGCTGTTCCCCCAACACCAGGCAACCCACAAGTAAGAGTTCTAGATCACATGGTACAATTATGTATCGGTTTGCGACCCTTGCAAAGGAGGGTAGAGATATCGATTCTTAATAATATATTACTGTAACAACCCAGTGCCACACCACCTGTCATGCTTGACGATCCAGCCGCTATTTCCTTTCCGTAAAGGACTCTGGGTCTCAGAGCATGCTCTCCTGTGTGCACTCTCGTCACAAACATCTTCTCTTTTCTCTTCTCTTTTCTCCTTTTCCTTGCTGTACTTATAGCCAACCATAATATACAAGAGCAGATTTAACAGCGAGCAGCTGGCTTGGTTCTTGGCGAAGCTCCGTGAGCTGCAGACATGGATGGAGGGCAATCTACAATTCGTGGCACCGTACGATACAGGGTATGGATATAACGGGTTTTGTTGCTGTTGATTTTGGGTCAAACTGCGGGATAATCTAGTTTGATTTTAATATTTTTGTTTTATTTGTTCAGGTTTCCACATATGACTCTGACAGGCGGACAATCCCTTCTTCAACGTTCACATCAAGGTAAACCACTAAAATCACTAAAGTACGTTATACTTGACAATTCCGGGCTGGTTTGTAGTAGTAATGGTAATGTATTTTATTGAAAGTGGGTCCTGGTGTCGGTAGAAAGAAAATGTCACTATGTTAAAGGTTTACTTTGCTTTTTCGTTTTTTTTCTTTTCATAGCAACAACTGAAGCGTATATAGCCGAAAGGAGCGCCCTGGCCAATCTGAAGCACTTGATAGACAGATGTGTGAAACCTTGGGTCTATGGCAACTCATCTGTGACCACAACTTTGAAGCAACAATTGCCAGAATGGATCATGTAAGCTCCTCCTGTTATGAATATAAGATCAGTGGACCATGTCAGTTACATACGTGCGCGCACTCTATTACTACTCTTCCCAGTAGACCGTTACACCTTTTCAGTCCGCCGGCGGCTGTCTTAAATTGATCGCGTGATTACCTTTTTATGTACCACGTGATGCGTTTATGTACCACGTACATAAACAATAATAGCTTGTTTATGTTGACTACAGAAGCCTGGAACGCTTAAAGTGTTGAGCTTCCATTTGCAGTCACAGTTGTGGTTGGCTCTCCTAGTTATATGTAAAATGTATCCAACAGAAGGTAATTTTGTGCTCTAAATATGACGCCAAAGCTCGAAAAGGAGGAACAGTACGACGCAATTTCGAGCTTGAACACCGGTTTAGTGATGCATTCTAGAGGCTGCTGTTGAGGATGTGCTCCACATTTGATCTTGCGCTTGTGTTCAAGTGTGAACCAGCCCTTGGAAACATGCACGCTTTATAAACCCATCTGTCACTGGCTTAACAAATATATCTGTTTTAGATCCCCAGAGATAGAATGAGGTTTTTGAAATTTCGAGATCTTATCATCAACGGGCACGAGGTAAGTTCATCCTTATCCTTGTAAAGTTGAGAGAGATTGTCCCATCTTCACGTGTTTCATTTGCTCATTCATGTCTCCTCACAGGTTTGCAGCGGATTGATATCCGCCCTGATGAACTGTTTTCTGGATGACAGCAGTTCGACAGACGCCATTAGTGAGAGACTACGTGAGATTTGTTCGGGTCTTTACAGCAGTGACGATGCAGTGTGCACCAAGGTACAACATAATGATCGCTGGGATTTTCCTCTTCTGCTTGAGTTGTGTTACAGGCCTGGGTGCTCATTGTGGGTTTAAATGATTCGTCATTTCTCTGGTGTTCCGCGTCTTTCGGTTTTTCGGGTGAGACAAGAAACCGAGGTCCCGTCTCTCATTACACTACACCTAACCCATAAATGGGGGACGTTAAACTTACTACAAAACTTGCTACCCTTTGATATAAAATCCCACGATTGTTAACTGAAGTATGAAATTACAGCCCGTATCTTAGAGATCAAACACCTCATAACTGTCAACCGTATTTGATCATATGCAGTATGTTAATTTGCAGTATACAAGTGCTAGCATTTGATTGTTTGTTTGCATTTCCTTAGGCTGGGGAGCTACTGACGCTGGCAAAGAAAACTGTCAATAAAGCCGAGCAGGCTCATCTACTCAAGGATGCGCTACAGGTGAGCTGGGGAGATAGGAATCCAATAACCGAATTCCTTCGTTGTTTGTAATATAGCAGGAGTATTTCTCAAACCAAAGGGTGATTTTTCGAACTAATATTGACCACGGGGTAAATGGTATGAGGTAGTTTTTCTTTTGAATCACGACGTATTACATGGATATAACACATCCCTTCTTCTAAACTTTAATCCTTCAGTGTTACCGGCAAGTGACACATCAGATTAACTTGGAGCTGATTTGTAATATCTTTGAATCAGGTAAATCATGCTTTGTAACAATTTTTTAGTTTAGCAAAATAGCTGCTGCAATATTCTAGAAATTCCTGTCTTATATTCTAGTTATACACCATAACTGTCATATATTATTAAGACTAAACTCCACGAGTGTGCTACAGTCGAAGCTCTCGTAAGCGACCACCTCGGGAACTGAAAATCGCGGTCGTTAACGGAGCTGGGGCCCGTTTCTCAAAACGCCCGGTAATTAACGGGCCCGTAAAACTTATCGGGAGAGTTTACGGGGAAGTTTACCGGGTACGAGCGAGCGTTTCTCAAAGCTCCCGGTAACCTCCCGATAGTTATCGGGGCCCCGGAATCAAATTTATAATTTCCGGATATTACAAATAACTTACCCAAAAAATCAATGAACTAAAGAAAAACTCAGCAATTTGTCGACACTAGATTACAAAGTGTACCGCTAAGTTTGTATTTCAGTGAAAAAAGTAAAGAAATCAGCTAAAATGTACGAAAACAAAAGCAATTTGTAGTGCAATTGTGCACTGAGATTGAACATTTGTTTACATTCTTGCAATCAACACGTCAAACTGATTGACAGCTAAGCTGTCAAACGAATCGTTTTGATTGGTTGAGAGGCGAGATGGTCGCATCTGATTGGCTAAAACTCTCCCGGTTTATCGGAATGGCGGGAAAAACAATCCCGGTAAGTTTACGGGAAACCTTGGAGCTGCAAAGCGAGAACTTTTCGAGGCAAAACGAGACAGGTCGGAAAATGGTTAGTTTTGAAGGAAAAAGAGTAAGTTTTCGGTAATTTTAACTTGGCAGAGTCTAGTTGAATAACTAAGCTTTACCTAGAGTGAAAAAATTCAGGAAAACAAGTCTATTTTCGACCTTATTTTAAGACTTCAAAATGCTTCCCGGTAAATAACGGGAGGTCAAGAGCTCCCGTAAAAAATCGGCCGATTTAGCGGGAACTTTTACGATTTCGCAAATAACGGGAGTTTTGAGAAACAGTCAAAATATATCGGGAGGTGTTAACGGGTAGGTTTACGGGTCCGATAAGTTACCGGGCGTTTTGAGAAACGGCCCCTGGTCGCTTACGAGAACGGTTCTCGTAAGCGACCACCAAGCGGCTTCCTACTTGAACAATAGGCGTTGGTCGCTTACAAGAGCTTAGTACAATAAATCTAGAAAATATCATGACACTTATGCTTAAAATAGTTTCATTTATTTCCCGACTTTAATTAAGAATAGATAACCGCCAATATGTACATAGAAAATATGTAGAAAATAGCATTTCACTGGTGCAGCTTGTATCATTTTAGACTATTTATGAGGTGATGACTGATGTTTTAAAGACAAAAAGTACTGTGGTCGCTTACGAGAGCTTAAAAAACAATGGAAAATCTTTGTTGATGATTTGAAATTGTGGTCGTTAACGGAGCTGGTTGCATGGATAAGGCGGTCGCTTACGAGAGCTTGAAATAACAGAGTTTATGTGACATTTCAAGGGTTTCGGGAAAATGGTCGTTATGGGAGCTGGTCGCTTACGAGAGCGGTCGCACAGAGAGCTTCGACTGTATATATATATACATTGTGGAGCAGTTTAACACAACAGTTGCATGGGCCCATCCAGCCGCAAGCTGGAGTGGGATGGACACTGACAAATAATTTGCTTACAGCGGGTATTTAGATCCGCTGTTGTATCAAACACGTTTCTAGTTCTTGTCTCTGTGAACCATCGATCAGATTCTAGATGCAAATAAAATAAAATACTTTTCTTTTAGTTCGTTTTTACCAGGGAGTGGTGGAGTTGGCGTTGTACGCCGCTCTCAAGAGGGACCCTCAGGGGTTAGCTTTGCACTTTTATAAGAATGGGGAGTCCCCCGGAGATGTTCAGGGGCAAGACGCTATGATTGCCAGGTAAGACTATACACCACTCTTAGAATAATGCTACAATCAGCGACAAAGGGAGATATATTCCCTTCGAAAAGGCTTTTCTCCGTTAGAATTGCAAAAGCGAGCGTAAGCAGTGTTGAAGCCCAACCACTAAGCAACATTGAGTTTGGGGGGGGGGAGGGGGAAGGGGTGATAAAGAGAAGGGTAGTGGTCTATTCGCCTTTGTCACACGGCAGCCATCTTGGATTTCTAATACAGCAAAGCTGGCATGAAGCGAGGCCAAGCGTGTAAGCTCACCCGCGCATAGTCATTTCTGTAAGAAAAAATCCAAGATGGCTGCCGTGTGACAAAGGCGAATTATATAGGCTTTGTTGTATGGCGATCTAGTATTTTCTAGTATGGCGATCTGTGACGACTGCGGGCATAAAATGCTCAACAGTTTTGTCACTATGGTAGAAACTGTTTCACCACAGACTCGTTATGTACGTTATGCTTACTAAAGGGCTTTCTCACTAGGGAGTGATGCATGCTATTTTGTCTAAAACGTTTTGTCTGATTTTTAGGAAACAATGCTACAAGTGCATCTTGGACTGCCTACAGAGACTGCTTGCCGTCCGCCAAGCCCCGTCCCAGTCCCCTAGTTTACCCTCACGGCCTGGCCCACCACCGGCCCCAGACCCCAATGCATTGACACCAGGCGATGCAGAGAAATACGTAAGTGTCGTGGTAGTATGTGATGTCGTCGAGGACGCAGTATGAGGCAGTTGATTATTAAGCAATAACACGCATTTCCCGTTTCAATGTTCTTTTTTTATAAACACGAGGGGAATAGACCTCATGTGATCAGGTGATGATTCCTTTGGGTGGTTCAATTTCAAATGTTTCTCACTCGACTGAGTTTACGAGTGTATGTGCAGAACTATCCAAGGAGTCATCACATGATCTGAATTGGGAACTAGCAACAAGATGTAAACATCGTTAGCGAATTTGGTCTACGTTGTGAGAATTGATAAAAAAAACTCGAAAGCCACGAGCCGTCTTCGGTTTTTGATCAGTTCGACCAACATTCCCCGAGTGTTTATAAAAAAAGTACATAGACAAGGTAAACTAAGAGTGTCTGCCAACACACTTTAAAACAAATGCTATTCATAGAATCTCCTTTGCTACTGAAACCCTTGTATTCATAATCGAGAGAATAATTTTTCAGATATTTTTATTGTCGAGGCTTATGACGATAACTGAGCATCGAAAAAATTTTGTTTAAAAGAACAAAGAATTAGGATGCTAAACATAGCACAAATTCTAATGTGAAAGATCGTCACTCCGGGTACTGAACTCCTGGTCATCAAGAACGTACTCTGTTTTATTTCTATGTAGATGGAGCAGACCCTAATTCTAGCGTTGTCATCTGGAGATGAGCTATGGCATGTGTCTCTTTACCAGTGGCTCATTGATAACGCCTTGACGGAAAGGTTATTAGAGGTGAGTAGCACACTCCACGGGGTCGTCTCGTCTTCAGAATGGTGTCGTCTTTAGCGAAAGACTAAAAGATTTTGTTGAAAAGAACAAAGAATTAGGATGCTAAAAATAGCACCCATAATTCACCAAGTGTTGACCGACAATCCTCATGTGAAAGATTGTCACTCCGGGTAATAAACTCCTGCTAGCGTCCCAGGAAGGAGGTAAGCCATCCCAGCAAGTCATCCCATCCCACACGGTGTGACCACATGGTGTGGCCCATTTGCCTCACACCTGTTTCCTTATAAAATTTGTGTTGTGAGTGAGCGGACTGGCTAGTCAAGGAGCAGCTACCGGAAAAAAATCTCGTTGTAGCACCCAACGCGCAGACACAGGGCAATAACATAGAAAGATAGGTACATACCTAAGGTTCAATTTGATCCGTATCACACAGATTGGCTTGTGGGACAACACCCCGATATTAGGCATTTTGTTACCCTGCTGCTCACATGTCCTTTGTAAAAAATTGCGAACTTATACGGCTGTAAATTCCTCATTCAAGCATCAAATGTATCCGAAACATTGCATCATTGTAAGAAATCACACACTTCAAATTCCTACCTGTTAATCTGCCCTTAATACTCACTCTAACGTCAGAAACAGATATTAGAAGTTGTTAGCCATATTAGTTTTTTGTTATTCAAATGAGTTGTGCCCCCTCTCCTGAAGACATAGGAGCACTACAAGTACAGCGTGCCTAAATGCGTGCGTTGGTAACAAATATCCCTCCAATGCATTGAACACTTATGTGGACATTTTACTGCTGTGATATGTTTGTGTGATCTTTGTTGACATAACAAAAAGTTATAGGTTTATTAGAAAAAATACCAAAACTTTTTTCTTTATTCGAAATTACCTAGTTAAATGATTCAAACAAAGTCGGTGAAGAGATACCAGACCATTAAAACTTTATACATTAGGCCGGGAAAGCTGTACAGTCTATGTCATTCTTGACTTTCAGACGTCAGAAACTCATGAATAACAAAGAACCTCATGAATAACAAAAGGATTTAAAATGGCCGCCGTCACAGATATCTCTTTAACCTTCATTTTTACAGTACATACTGAAATTACGGCACAAGTTTATATCTAACCATTTGAAACGCATTTACTTCTACAAGTATGCAGAGTTTGATGTGTTTCTTGATAATATTTGTAATTTTACAGGCTTTAAATTAGTTTAGAGTTTTACAAAGAACATGTGAGCATCTTGTCACAAAAGTGCCCGATATCGGAATCTTGTCCCATGAGCTCATTTGTAACACCCGTTCTAAATTAAACCTTATACACATAACTATCATCCTATGCTACTTTTCCGGGTCTGCGCGAAGGGTGCCACGAAAACCACTTTCTAGGCCTCTTTTCAAGATCTGCTCCTAGACTAGGCGTGGTTACTGGTATTTTGAGCAGACGAGATCTCGGCTATCTGGCCAGGCCAAAATATGAGTAAATTGTGTCAAGGTGAGAGGCAGACAGAACCCAAAAATGGCAAGATTTCTACCCTAAGGTCAGGTAAAGTCCGATAGGCTCGATTCTTTGCATAGAGTATCCTTATACAATAAGAAACAAAATAGAAATGAGCATTTTTTTCTAATTGATCCGTCTTTAAGATATGAGGAGTTACACTTTGGTTGCTGCAGCACTTTTTGACATTTTTTTTGTTAGAATTGTATAAATTTTGCCATAAAATGATGCAGTAACCAAAGTTTAGCAGCTGATATCTTAAAGACGGATCAACTAGAAAAAAATGCTCATTTCTATTTTGTTTCTTATTGTATAAGGATTCTCTACGCAAAGAATCAAGCCTATCTGGCTTTATCTGACCTTAGGGTAGAAATCTTGCCATTTTGGGTTCTGTCGGTGAGGCACCCCAGCAAGCAGACTAGACACGGTCTAGACCACTGGCTCGGTCCATATAAACAGGACATCAGACAACCACAAAGGAACTTTAAACAGCCAGAGCGCCACAAAATGTTCATTATGCATTTTCCTTTGATTTGTTCTTCAGATCAAATCTGCTCATTTAGAAGCATATCTCAAGCAATCGGCGGCTCTACAGGTAAGTCTTTCAGGTGATTGGTTGAAAGCATATAAATGTAGAGTGGATTGGTTGATTGCACTTTGAAACCACACCAAGGGAGTTGAGGACATCCCTTAAAAAGACCCCTCCCCTGGAATTTCCACCTGTGAATCAGACCCCTCCCCTGGAATTTCCAGCCTCATAAAGGACCCCCTTTCTTGGAATTTGCATTTTTTCTGGCAAAATAGCACTGGAAATCTATTTTGTGATCGAATGTTCCTGGAAAGTCAACCTTTTTTGGAATTTCCAAGCGCCAGACACGCTACATAGTCCAATAAACCCTCCCTTGGAGAATTTCCTGTAGGTCCTCCCCCCCCCCCCGTCCCCCTTCCTCGTGCCATTTAAAAATGCAATCAGCCATTTAAGATGTAATTCACACTTTGTATTAACTCCTATACGTTTTGTTCAGAATTTGTGCATTTGCGTTTGGTTTACCACAGTCACGTTAAAGTCGACAGTATATCGTTAGTTTCTGCCGCATGCACGTGGCTCGGGGTGCCTGTTGTAAATGTCTCCCGCGAGAGGCCACAGGAAGACCATAAGTGAGAAATGTTAAAATACCTCTAGGATTCCTGTGGAAGGCTCATTTATTATTATATTCATGATGTTGTTGGTGCCCTCCAGTATCCAAACGATCTGAAGATGCTAGACCTACTGTGGAAGTACTACGAGAAAACCAAGAACTACTCCGCTGCTGCAAGGATTCTGTCAAAACTCGCAGAAAAAGAAGGGTAAGTTGCCATTTTTTCCAACTTGATGTGGTGTGCTGATTTCGGATTCGGAGGAATCATTGTTAGCCTAACACAACACCACAACAGTTTTACACTTCATCGAGACAAGGTTGTATGGTGTGACGAAAACCAGCATTCTGCTTATTGCGTGAGTTCGACGAACGCTTTCTAATCACGTCGTGTTCCTCGGATACTACTGCTTGAGCAAGTGCACCATGGCCACCAGAATACCTGCCAAATCTGATTTCTCAGTGGTATCATTTCACGGCGAAATGTCGTTTACTTACTTAGCCCCACTTCCATGATCTAGCATCAGGTTTCCTTACTTGAACAACAGGTTTTGCTGGTCGGTCCATCGGGTTTCGCAGCAATCTTACGAGCGGCGAAATGTGAGGTTGTGTTTAGTTTCGCTTCTGGTAGTGGAGATTCTTAAGCTGTTTTTGCGACCGATGCTTAAGAAATGAAAATCACTCCGAGCTTTACATTTCCTCTGCTATTCTAACAACGCTCTGTAGCGGCATAATAGCATTTCCGCAATGCACAATTGAACGAACGCACTTTACTAATATTTGATTACTACTGGTTTGCCATATATTTGCCATACATATCCGAAGGGATTTACCAAGGAGGTTTTATTCTCCTTAGTTTTCCATACAGAAAAGCCACTCGCAAGTACCCCCCCTTCCCCCCAGTACCAAGCTGAGAGGGTGCGGCTTGCCTTGGAAAGGGACTCCGCGAGAGTAACCTGAACACCCCAACGGGACAACGATCAATATCGGGACATGCTCGCCTCGAATCAGTTGTACTTCGTCTAAATTGAATCCAGACCCATTTCAAATATATTTTAGATAGATAATGGATAGTTAAAGCTTTAAATAAGTCCTGGAATTTCCTATTTCAGTCCTGGCATCAGCCTGGAGCAACGTCTGGAATACATGTCCCGTGCGATTATGAGTGCAAAGAGTAGCAACCTTCGCACCAGCAGTAGCAAGGAGGGAGAGTTCCTACACGAGCTGGAGGAGAAACTAGAGGTAAAGGGGACAGATCTTAACAGTGTTTCCATACTTATCGTTGTGAGATTGATATAGATAGGACTGTGCCATTTTGTATCCGTTACCCGCCTATCGAGGAACCTGGAATTTCCACTGGGGTCGTTGTTTTTGAACCTGGAAGTTCCAGAGGGCCATCCATTTTACCCCAGAATTTCCACAGGGCCATTCATTTTACCCCGGGGAGAGCAATTTTTGAAAATTTGGAGTTCCTCGATAGGGACGGCTACTTTTTGGAACAGCCCATAGATATTCTGTCACAGGAAGCACGGTTGGTCCAGCGTTACGGCGTTGGGTCTCTCACCGCTGTGATCCGGGTTCGACTCCTGGCCGGGACAGAGGAAATTTTCTTTCTGTTCGGGTCTCGGTCGAAACTGGTTCATATTGTGAGTTGAACTTTGTTCTACTGTGTTTCACGTCTTTCGGATGAGACAATAAACCGAGGTCCCGTCTCGCCTTTCTACCCTACCCAGTTCCAGGGGGGACGTTAAAGAACCACTGGGGACGTAATAAACCCTCTGGCAGTGACCACCCTCAGTGTCTGTGCTTATGACCGCTTGGCTGCCAGTGGCGCCGTTGAGACCCAACGCAATTCAGCTTACGAGCTGCGAGTTTGGGGAGTCGGTCGCACATACGTTACGTTTTACAGTGCGTAGTTGTTGTAACCAGACAAAGCTTTCTTGGGGTCGAGAAAGCATTGTAGATGAGCATGTTCTCTCACTCTATATCCAGTTAATGGTAGCTTTGTTTTGATTCTATATCAGGTCGCTCGTATCCAGCTTCAATTGTATAAAGCCCTGTCTCGTCTGATGTCCATGCGTCCCTCCGGCCACATCCAGGATTCCTTGGCGCAACTGGACTCCAAACTCATGGATGTTACTGCTGTAAGTTAACTGCTATTGGTCAGCTGTTAATGGCCTGGCTTAACTGAAACACGTTTATCGCTTACACATTGTAGCTAGACTGCGAGCCGGCTCTCCAGTTTTTTTTGGATATTTTATTTTTTTGGCGCGCGGGATGTTTCCTTCATGTTTCCCGGTTTAGACGCGGGGAAACTTTGCCGCGTGCAACACATTTCGTAGTCGGGCCACAATGAAATGTTTGTTCGCAAGACAAGTTACATTTCGTTCGATGTCTCCTAGTTTAGCTACAACCCAGCGCTTAAAGTCCAAGCTTTGTTTTTTACTTGCCGTGACTATCACCCCATTTCCACTTTCTAGAGGTCGCCTAACCCATGTTTGTTGTGTGAGTGCTTTAAAGTGCTTACGCTCTTAAAGACTCATGATCAAAACGGTTGCCGGAAGCGTACACGCATAGGCCGCAAAATTGTTTGGGAAGGCGGTCTAGAATCGGCGTACTGTCTGAGTACGCGAGTTACTAGTTAACTTCTGGCCATTGTGCGTAACCTTTATTGAAGCAGCTGTATAAAATGGTGCTCTGCTCTCACTAGCGACTCTAGAATGGGACATATTTTGTCCTTTTATTTTTTCAGTTGTACGGTGAATATGCAGATGTTTTCGCCTTGTCCGAGTGCAAGCTGGCGATTGTCCATTGCGCAGGGCACTATGACCCGACCCTGATAGAGACCTTGTGGAGGGAGATTATCGATAAAGGTAAAGTACCCTCCCCTCCCCTCACCTTGATGTAGTCCGTCCACAACCCTGAATGCTACCATAGCAACGGTGACGGGCTCGTGCAAGCCTTGAAAGTACTTGTGACACATGGCTACCATCGCAACTGATAGTACAGTAACCTACTTGCTTTTTTTAGAGCTTAAAGATTCCCAAAGCTCGTTGCCGAGTGACAGGATCGCCATCCTTAGCAAGAAAATAGTAGCCCTGGGAAAGACGTATGTGCATTCTGAAAGATACTTCCCGCTCGGTAGGTCTGCTCGATGTGTTTCGGTGCTTACCATTTGTCAAGGAAAATGTCAAATCAAGGGTCCAATGGTATAAAACATACCGGTTGGGATGAAATCCTACGTGGAATGGCGCTTTCCAATCCATTTCTAATTTCTATTTCGGTTCAGATTAAACAGAGAAGATCATACGCGTCAGGGAGGTTTGGATACGTGGTCTTAATTTGCATAGATTTTTACATTTTATTCCTTCTTTCACTTGAAAAAACTATATCAAACAGTCGACAGTGTTCTTCATTTGTACACTCGAAGTCGGTTAAAAAACTCGAATCGCGCATCCCTCGTTTTTTCAACCCACTTCTCAAACTCATTAATTATTCATGAGGGCGTAGACCAATGGGGTTCTTGCATTTGGTCAGGTGTATGACTTTGGAAACCCAATGAAACACCAGTTGAAAATCACTAGTGTTTGAAACGATTTCAAGCACTAATGATATTGAGTTCTTAATTAGCATATTCATAAACTTGAACTCGTTTTTGAAATATTACTTCTCGAAGTTCGGAAATCCTTATGAATCGTGTTTGTTATATTACGTAACACTTATATTACGTAACACTTAGGCTTAAGCTGGTTTTACCCAGTAAACTTCCTTCAGCATCAGCTTTCCCTGCTTGGTTCGAAATTGAAAGATATGAAATTATTTCCCAACGCAAAAATATTTTGACTTCAACAATCTATAGAGGATATTACACGGTGGCGCGAAGATATGAGTTTTATTTTCGAGTGGCAAGAACAATATTTTACGAATGAGCGCAGCGAATGAGTAAAATATTGTTTTTGACACGAGAAAGTAAAACTCATATCTCCAAGCCACCGTGTAATTTTCTTTTTATTATATAGACAAACCAGAAAAAAATATTCCAAATTAATTTCCAAGCACTTTTGTTTTGACTGATATCCTCACTAGTGAGGATATGGAAAATATGTCACTGAGGACCCGGATGTAGCTTCGTATGAGATCTACGAGTGGCGTATTTCCCAGTAAAACACTCGTGTCTATATAATAAAACGAATTATTGATTGTATTTTGCAGCCGCTATAATCCTAATACTTGAACGGTATAGTGCCGAGCTGGAATGGGATCCGACTTGGGTTTTCATGACTATGTTAGAAATTGGCATCCCTTTCCCACTCCTCCATGGCATCTATGATAGACTGTTCAAGGCCAAGGTGAGATTTGTTACTTGTACTACGTTAACACGCGTCATGGTAACATGTTTCTATAAAGAGCCATCGGCTGATTTAGAGAATATAGAGCAATTTTCTCGATTGAATTTGGTAAATCAAATCTGGAACTTTGTTTTTAGATGTTGATTTAGATATTTCTACACTTTAATTTTCGTCTTATATCGAACGAAAACAAAGGAGTGGCTGACACGGGCTCTTTAAACTGTCACCACAGTTGATATTATTAGAGGCAAACAACACGTTGGCAGTTGTGATGTTTACAGGAGGTGCAAATGGGCGAGATAAATTTTCAAACGTAGACTGCTTGATTCAACACCAGTTTTATCATGCAGCTTGGAACCAAAATAATTACTGAGCAATAATCTGCCGAAGATAGGCTTTTCATCTTCGAGTCAGCTAGTTGGTGGGGGTTATATCTCTAGAGATAGCCCAACAACAAACCATATCCCCGTCAGCAGGCTCTTGAGATAGACACAAGAATATATCAAACACGGACGGATCATAGTGAATGCGATCCGCTATATTGTATTACCGTTGAAAAGGCCCTTTTCTAGCTATCTATTTTATTTATTTGGTGCGCGGATACCATTTTGAAATAAGTGAAGTCATTCTAAGTCTTACCACGTTGATACTCTACGTAGGACCCATGCTGGCAGACGATCAACAAACCCCTTATATTCTCGTAGTCTTGTATCACCTCCTTACCAAGTACCTAGACACACCTTCTCTGATGGCGTCATTTGAAAGGTACGAAGCAAGACGACTTTGTGCTCCTAAGTGCATCATGGGTAATATAAGAACACGATAGCGGAAATAAATACCAGCTGATTTCATGCTCCCAAATCAGCCAATCAGATCAATCAAATCATTATTCATTCAACATATTTTCTCGCTTCTGATTGGTTGAGCGCCCCCGGCGAATTCTTGATGTTTTTGAAGGCGAGCGACTTATCCCATCGATGACGTCGTCAAAGATTGGATAAGTTGAAAAATTATTGCTCGCGTCACCTAACGCGTCGCACGTGTAGGCAGGCTGGCAAAACTGCCTGCTCTCTTAAAGAAGTAAAGCGGGGAGATTCATTTTGAAATACTCCTTGAAAATCCTCGATTTTTGTCATTCAGAAAGCGTACGAGCCCTGCCTTTACATCTGTAGATCTGCCCACACATTTCTTGTATCCCTATTTTCCCGTAGACCTGCCTTCACTACAGTTCTTTTCGACGCATGTGCAACTTACCTGGTCGAGCTAGAGTCAACATGTTCGCGTGACACCTCAGTGCAGAACACGCTGGCCCAAGTTCAAGGATTGCAGGCTCGTCTTAAACGTTGTCTTTGAACCCATTCGATTTATAGTATAATTGTTGTGTTGAAAAGCCCCAAACTCAACGAAATTGTAAAAACACCAAAAGGCAAATGTGAAAAGATATGTAAACAGATATACAATTATGCATTGGGCTGTTCTAAAAAATAGCCGTCCCCCCCCCCCCCTTCCCCCTATCGAGCAACTGTGGAAATTCCAGTCTCCTGTACAACTCCCGTGGAAATTTGAAGCGATCCCTGTGGAAAGTCCTCGTTCTCTTGTGGGCCTGTGGAAATTCCACAGCTGCAAGTGAATACCCTGTGGACATTCTGGGGTAAAATGAATGGCTCTGGAAATTCAAGGGTCAAAACCAACAAACCCTGTGGAAATTCCAAGGGTCAAACACAGCGACCCCTGTGGAAATTCCACATTACTCGATAGGGGGGTAACGGATATAATATGGAACAGCCCATTGGGAAACCTCACACCTCGAGCGTGTAGAGCTAGTAATATGTCTGGTTATCCTGTTATGCAAATACAGACAAAAAGAGGGCCAGTAATACACACAACTCGATAGGGTTAGTGACAATAGGGTTAGTAACGGGGTTAGTCTAGCTGATTGACGTCTGGTCGAAAGGTATAAAGACGATGCTAAAGATTTGAAAAATAAACTATTTTATTCTTTACTCCAGCTCATTAATTATTTCCTGTTATAATTTCCTTGGCTTCTTTAGGAGTTATCGACGATGGAAATATTACAGTAATACCACGAGTAACTTTAGACGTAACGAATTCCACATCGCAGTTCCGTTTTGGTACTTCCCCCATCATGGTATCTGTATTGTACGATTGTCTTCGGCGCCTTCGCGAGTCTTAAGTTTGCCTGTAGGCGAATCTTTACACAATTCCAAAATACGTGACTCATTTCTCCAAAGTCCAAATTTGTTTTCGCACGTCCTGGTTATGTTGAATATGTTCTCTTCATTGCGCAATTCTTCGTGGATATTAATATCTCCGTCTTCTGTTGTCTCTGATTGGTTCCCCACTTCGCCGCTCACGTTTGTGCCCTGTTCAGTGTTTCCATAGCGACGTCCGATTATCTCACGTGCCCGGGCTTCCACGGCGTCAGGTATACCAGCCAATCGTGCGACATCGATACCGAATGATTCCTTATCCGCACCGGGCTGAAACACAAAATATTTTCTTAACCTCCCTCTCCCATGTACTTCTTGTGTTCTGAAGCCTACATTTCGATAAATTTAGGGAGCGTTCATAATTTATCTGGAGGGGGCTATGATGACTTTGAGAAAATAAAGTAAAAACCTGCGTATAAGAACCTGGGTTTAAAGAACCTGTTAGGCTAAAAAATTTCATTTTAATCCCCCTCGACATAATAACCTATTAAGGCTAAATGTTAAGTTAGGTTCTTATCGGTGGAGTTGCTGTAAAAGTGTGTAGGTAGAAACTCCTGAATTGGAAGATTATCATCTGGTTATACTTAAAAGTAACTGGACATTATTTTTTCCTTTCTTTCATGCTTAAGTACTGTGTTGTAAGTCTATTGTGTTTAACAATCAAAAAATTCTTTGAGTGTTTATTTGAAACTATACGAACCTATTTTCAGATTTTTAAAAGATAAATATATAGATTTATTTAGGCAATGCCTAAAAGCGGAACTCCAATCATACACACCCCACGTCCTTACTCACAGGGAGCTCACCTTTACATTTTAAATCAAGAAAATTCATGTTACCATTATATGGCAATGATAGTATTAGCGCGTTCTGATATGCTAACAAGTCGCAGTTCACGACCGACAAAAGATAATCTCCTAGAAATAAAAATGAAAAATAAGATTTTCAGCGAAATCCACAACAAAGAATACTTGACATGGTATTTGTCTCATTGTACTAACTAAATCTAACATGTGACAAAGGAAAATCAAGGCTAGAATATCAGAAATGACCTGTTTACATAAGGCAAAGCAGGGCCAAAAAGTCAAGCTTACTCAAAATTATAATTCGAGTTTAGCCGCAGAAAAAGAAACCTTGAGGGAGCCAACTAAAGCAGTCAGAATTTTCTCATCAGGAATGCAATAAACTTGGAAGCAGTAAAAATATAAATAGCATAAGAAGCAATTTCAAGCTTTGTGCTTATTACTGATAACTGATAGTGAAGTCGTCTCTTTCCTCCGAAAGTCTCCGTCGTGTGGAGTTGAATTACTTGGCAAGCTTTTGCACAAAACCAATTTTCCTAAATATATTATTCGGCTAAAACCTGATTGCAATTTTCTGTTATTGTCAATCCTGTTCAATCCAGTTCTGGCTCCTTGTTCGTAGATCTCATATGATTATTCGAAGAACACGTCGTTTGCAGCTTTTACGAATGGAACTGTTGTTTTTCTTCAGAAGAACGCCGAAGTCTTGCTTAGCCGTGGGCCGGGTATTCTGCAATCTACAATGTAGCCTTTGAATCTTTTGCAACTCCCTCATAGTTTCTCCAAAATGACTAAACAACATTATGAAATATCGGCGAAGGAATCGAATCCGAAGTATTTTGACAATCATTAGAGAATTCTTTTGAGCAAATTTGGCATGGTAACCCACGAGTTTGACTCAACAAAAATTTCGTCTGAATGAACTCGAGTGAGCCGACGCGGGCGCGTGTTTTAATGTGAGTTTTTTCGGCGGGAAAATGCAGGAGCGACTTCCGGTCCGTGTCCTCTGCCAAGCACAAGAGCACCTCGTCAAAGCGCCGCGCGCGCTCAGTGATCCAAGACGGACTGTGATTGGCTGTGTACACGGGTCGCCAAAAACGCAAGTGCGCATGCGTAGATAAGAGCCCGCGATGTTTTCGTAAGCCGCTGAACGTATCCTTTTGGCTTGGATGGGTTGCTTTCTCATGTGACGTTCAATGATCCTTCGGCACGGGGAGTTCCGCTAATAGATAAGATTAATAGCAATCTTCAGCATCAGTAACTATATCACAAGACTTTAATATGGCTAAGGGTGGGTTTGACATGTATATGTAGTGGGGGGGGGGGGGGGGGGGGGGGCTATGATATTTTCTTTGATTATTGGCATCTGGGGGGGGGGGGGGGGGGGGGGGGGGGCAGGAAAAAAGCCCTGAGATCATCAGGGGGGGGGGGGGGGGGGGGCTTCAAAAAATGAAAAGAAAAAAAATAGGAAATCATCATAGGCCCCCCTCTAGGTAAATTATGAATGCTCCCTTAGCGGCGGACAAAGAATAAGGTTTTATGACGTGAATAGACTTACCATAACCTTGAACGTGAACGAGATCCCACCACCTTCGGCGTGGTGTGCGGTCACGTGATAGCAATTGACCCGTGGCAGGTACTCGGCGAGTCGGGCGAGTTGATGGAAGTGAGTCGAGGAGAGAGTTCGACATCGGATCACGTCATGTAAGTACTCTGTTACTGACCATGCTATAGAGATACCATCCAGTGTGGATGTGCCGCGACCTTTTAAACACAGGGAAACAAAGTCTCTCTGTCAAAATTACTTTGTGGATAGATTAAACGCACGCATCTCATTGATTATCAATAGAATCCAAGAAGGAAGGGTGCATTTATTCAACGCAGCATAAAGCAAATTTTTATTACCCACTTAAGTAAGGTGGTGATTACATGAGACCGGGGCCCTCATAAAGTTCTTTACATGCGTTTACATGAGGCCGGTCTGAAAAAAGTCCTTACCGGCACGAGTTCATTCCGGTTGCTGACCCGACACGAACGACTTTCGAGACCGTACCGGTCGCACGTATACACGATCAAAAAGGAGGTGATTACATGAGACCGGAATGAACTCAGATCGCTCTGAGTTCTTACCGGTCTCGTGTAATCACCGCCTAAGAGAGCCTAAGGTCTACGGCAAACATCGAACTTCAGTCGCACCGCACCAAAGAAATAGATCGACTGGCGGCGGCAAACGTCGAACCTGAGTCGAACTTTCCCTCCGGTTCTAATTAACGCATACATTTACTGTATTTACAAGAGCAAGGTTTCAACTTTGGCCTCCATTTTTTTTTTTACTTTTGGCCGCCTCTTTTGGAGATCCCGGATCTGCCCCTGAAGTCGGAGGCATAGGTTGAAAAGACGACTAGGAAACGAATGCCAGAGTTATTTTGACAGATACGTTTTTATAAAGCGAGATTAATTAAGCTACTTTTATGTACGCGTGAGCGCCATTTCAGCCAATCAGCGATAGCCCTAAAATGGATGTCACCAGAGCCTCCCCTGCGAGGCGACGAGCCGGGGAGCTCTAGGTTCGAGAATGAATAATCTCCAGTTCATGTGGCGCCATTTTGTATTTGCATGTCGTATGGCATTGCGTATGTTCTGTCGGGGGATACCGACTTATGCGATGAGGGGGAGAAATCGATTTTCAGTTTTGAAAGTGCAATTTACATTCATTGGTTGCTAATTCACATAAATTACAAGAAGGTTTGATGCGACTCTATTTATTTTATTTATATGATTTGCCCAAGGGCGGGGAAATCCTCACAGAGCGAGGCTCCAATTACGAGGTTCCCTTATCGGTGTAGTGGGTTAGTAAGTTGTAAGCCCTGCACTGAGGATGGGCAACTTCCGACGTCCCCGTGGTTCTTTAACGTCCCTCTGGTTCAGGTTAGTGTAGTGCATGTGAGAGACGGGACCTACGGTTTAACGTCTTTATCCGAGAAGACGCGAAGATCTAACCATTTGCAGATGTTAAAGCAAAGGCAGCACCTTCTCCTCATTTATTAGAAAAAGACCCTGAGTGTTGGCCCGGCCGGGGTTTGAACTCCCAACCTCCCGCACATAAGCCCGGCGCTCTACCACTGCGCTAACAACTCTAGAACGCCGTTTGCCGCCTGCCGTACCAGAATCGCGATTCCCGACACGGCTCGTCGATAGAATTCAGTGGGTCGACCCAATCAATTGGTCGATCTCGTGCGTGGCAAACGCCGTGCTACACATGCACTTCAGTCGAACTTTCTTGGTTCGACTCGAAAGAGCGACCAAGTCAGGGGCGTAGCCAGCACTTATGAGAGGGGGGGTTCCAAAATGTGTTTTTTGCGTTCTCGCCACAGGAAACCCAGCCAAAGATAATTGATCTCGGGGAAAAACTCGTTTGAAGAAATTTGCTACATTTTATTGGAGCTTTTATTTGTTGTCTATTAAATATTTACAATTTTAGTAGTAAGTCGGTCCAGAGCAGAGGCTGCGGAGAGGGGGGTTCCGGAACCCCTGAAGACCCCCACCCCCCGGTTGACAGATAAGACTAATGGAAACCAGGCTTTAAGCTTCCCTCCACTCCGCTTCGTCAGACGTCAGCTGTCATCATACTGTTTTCCTCGGTCCCGGTAAATAAGTGTTAACTATGTACCTTGTAATGTACATTCTGGTGGACTATAGGATTCTTTTGGTGTGTGATATAAGTTTAAGAATTTAAAATAGAAATGCACTTAAGTCGTGCAGATATTGGCCATCAGTAGAAATCCACAAGAGTGCGTGATGCAAGTGTTATAGTAGGGTTCGTTTTCACGACGACGACATGAGCGACGCAAGCATAAGAAGGACGACGCTTATGTCATAGTGAAAACCGCACTAAAGGATCCTTAAACGCTTCTGTTGCTAGTGAACACCAACCCTTATGGTAATTAATGTCACTAGATACAGGTTATCTCAAGCATGTTGTAATTCATTTTTATGCGAAAACATGTTCCTTTATTATTATCATATCAACAAGCTAGCGTTTTTTTTTATGTAAATTGACGGTTGTATTAAAGAGAATTGAAAAAATAGAATCGAATAGCGTTATGAAATACATACAGTAGTAACACATACACAATACAGTAGAACCAACGTACACAGTGAATGTTTCAAACATTTTTTGTTTGTTTTTCTCATTTTTGACTAGCAGGGAAACTTGTGTCATGCCAAATTCAAGATAAACTTAGGTTTTGAAAAGCCGAAGTAATGTTACGTTTTTTTGTTAGATCTTTATATAGAGCAGTATATTTTCTGTGTATCTCCCAAATTCCCTCAGGCTTTAGACTGTCTCCGATGCACAAAGAACCGAATACTTTCTCCGCTGTCCAAGATTTGAACTGTTTCAGTAAAGACCCTCGATTCCAAACTACAAGACTGCCTCCAACATCATACGGCTTAATTCCACTTTGTCTAGCGACAAGCCCCATAAAAGCATCTTCAACTTTAAACATGGTTAACTCTTTGGATTTGTTGACAAACTCTCGCAAAAGGCTTCCACTTAATATATAGCAAGGCCCACCACAGTAATCGGGAAAATATTTCTCTGTAAAGTCGTCTCTACTTACATAATGTTCGCTTTTGTTATCTCTGTTGATGTAAGCTCTGTGGTGAACAAATCCAGCATATATCTTTGAAGGTTTGTCAAGTTCCTTGATCCAGGAAAAAAAACTCGGGAGGTTGACATAAACGTCGTGGTCAACTTTTAGCACATACTGGGGATGTTGAGTCAGAGCCCACCGAAAGGCACTCCAAACTTTGTAGACAATATTGCGATACGTTTCCAATATTTCGCTGCGAAAAACATCTCCATAAAGTTTAGCCTCACTTTCTACCGCGTGGTCTAATTGCGAATTTCCTGACAAGCCGAGAACGAAAACTGTATAAATTGATTTGTTGTTATGTTCGCCGTTCAATTTTTGCAAACCAAGTCCCGCAAACTTTCCCCATGTCTTTCGAATAACAAGCCTTCGTCTTGTGTCTTTAGGGATGGTTGTAACCAATACTAATAAGAAAATCTCAGTTTTTTTCTTGAGATCTGGAAATAAAGCTCCTCTTGTTTCACTTGTCTTTGCAGTAGCAACAGTGCTTGTTGGATGTTTTCCTGTGTGCGGATCCAGTGACAAAACGAAAGCACTCATCTGGTTGTAGCTAGATATGTTGTCGTTTGTGCTTCGGTTTTCCATGAAAACCACTGATTGACGAAGTGATGAGTTAAAACTCATCCCTCTTAACAACCAGAGAAAAACTAGACCTCCTTGGATCAACAAAAGTAGAAGGAAGCACTTTTTCTTTCGCTCCGCGTTGCTTAGAGTCAGCATTTTACTATTTCTTGAGTGCCAAGATTAAGCCTTTAAGTTACTTATAAGCCAAAGTTGCCGTGATATTTCTAATGGAATGGCCAACATCAGTAAAGTCATCCATGTGGCACTTTCCCTTCGCTTCATTTGTTATGTATTTATACCCTCAGCGTAGCACCGTAAGTGTGCACCTTCTACACGTTGAGCGAAAAAACAGTATCATGTTTTGCACTATTTCGTATTCAAGACTTACGGAGCACCCACGTGGGCGGAAGGACCGCGCCAACGGAGCACCATAGATAAACTGATGACGAGGTTGCGGTGAAGTGAAGTACAAGGAAAGTAGGACTTCCAATATTTATTTATTTATTTATTGCGGCTTTTTATCTCGAATGGTGTGTTCGAAGGAGTTACGAAGTCGAACCGATCGCATCTGAATTGTTCGGGGGCTTTCGAGGTCGGAGAACCTTCTTCGAGGATATCCCAAACTTACGTTGCTATAAGAAACTTGCTTTTTGTCAAAAGTTGCCGAGTACCTTGTGGCTAAGCCTATCGCAGCATGGAAAAGTGTTTGAAGCCGCCCGCGCGCGAGAAGGTAATATTTTGTTTCTATATTCTGCTCAGCACTGGGCGATGCATTTCTGGCCGTTATATGAAGCCAAAAGTTTCAATATGTTTCTTGCGGGAGCATGCCCCAAAAATATGAATGTCGGGAATTTACCGCCGAGAAAACTGAAACAAAAATATTTCATTTGGCCGTCGCCCTTATGGGAATTTACTTACCAATTTCGTCGATGACAACTAGAGATTTCTCCGTTGCGTTCGCTAGAATGTAGGCTGTCTCTAACATCTCACACATGAAGGTAGACTGGTGCTGCACCAGGCTGTCACTCGCACCAATACGGGCGAACAGCCTGTCTATAACACCTGTAAAACAAAATTAACTATCAAATGGCAATGAGAGGTTAGTGAAGGAGAAGACCAAATTTTAGAAACGCAAGGGAGAGTAATTCTTGATAAAAAAGGCGGCTACTCATTACAAACTCAAGCCTCCACCTTGCCCCAAATATCTGAATAATACACACAACGGCCTTAATGCACGCAGGTGGATGTGAAATCGAGGCTTCGTCACGACCTACACCAGATTCGTATGAATGTGAAACGGCACGGAACGCGGTACGGTCACGGCACGGAACAACGCCTTCTCGTGAACATTCAGCCAATCACATCACGCGAAATGACTGATCAACCAATCAAAATGCCACGGCACGGAACAACGCCTTCTCGTGAACATTCAGCCAATCACATCACGCGAAATGACTGATCAACCAATCAAAATGCCACGGCACGGAACAACGACTTCTCGTGAACATTCAGCCAATCACATCACGCGAAATGACTGATCAACCAATCAAAATGCCACGGCACGGAACAACGCCCTCTCGTGAACATTCAGCCAATCACATCACGCGAAATGACTGATTAACCAATCAAAATGCCACGGCACGGAACAACGCCTTCTCGTGAGGCATTCCGAGCATATCGGCATCGCGCGAAATGACTGATCCGAACTAATCCTCATTTGGAACGGCATGAGATGACCACGATTTTTCGAAATGGCGCGGAAAATTGATGGCCGCAAGGGGTTCGTACGTTAACAACTATTTCAAGAAATGTTGTCGGTAGAGCGATGAAGCGTACGCGCTCAACCCGCTAGGAAATATGGGTAAAGAGCTAATGAAGCGATAAAAATTAGTGAAGATATTGAAGAGCTAACCGAAAAGATAAAAAATATATGTAGATACTATCGTAAAGCAAACTAGCTAACGAACCGATAAAAGAAGCGATAAAAAATATTTGACTGTAGATATCGTAAAGCAAACTACCATTCTCGATTCTTTTTCTTATTCTTTCGCAGTTCAACAACATTTATTGGAATACCTGTATCCAAAGAAAACCATACCGTTCTAATTGATGCCCTGCTGTCGTTTTTCGCTAACCGCTATAATCAATCACTCAACTAATAGCAAATATTGTTCGACTACTGGGGTGCTTATTGTCAAAAATCCCTGAAATTCCGGTAGAATGAAATGCTATAACAGTCGTTTTTTTTTTTTGTCATTCCGGTTGGAAAAACTGGATAAGGTTGTTAAGCTCGCCGTCCCGATTGGAACGAACCGATCGGAATGGTCTGTACCATTGGTACTCCAACCGGGCAAATAAGGCAACCGATGCGAACCGAAATAGAAATTAACAAATGATAAGCGTCATTCCTCAGGATTTCATCCCAACCGGAATATTTTGTACCATTTTTCGCCGATCAAACCAACCGGTTATTCCTTGACAAATGGTTTGCACCCCAGGTAGAGAGCGGGAATTACCAAAATGAAGTGTTTTTCGCCATTTTTCAATAAATAAGCTCAAGATTCCATATACGAGGAGCTTCTATGACCAAAAGATTAATTTCAATTTTTGTAATCAAATTTGAATAATATGAATTTGAGATATGATTGAACAAAGTTGGCACAATGATCCTGACCAAATTACTAATTCTCCCATAAAAACGGATCCATTATATTTTGTTTTTCATCACATAAGGAGTCTCTATACCAAAAATCAAGCTTTAACTGAGTGAAATTTAGTGATTTTAGCCGGTCATTTCGCTCTGTCCCACAGTTATGGTGTCAGTGTGAAGAGAGACTTACCTATTGCTGCCTGTTGTGCTGGCACGTATGATCCTGCTTGTCCCAGTATGGCAATCAGGGCGTTTTGCCTCAGAAATGTGCTCTTTCCTGTACACAAAAACAAACGTGGAAATCTGGAGTGCCTGTGAATAGTACACGTTATTGAAATCGAAAACTAGCATACGACAATAATATTTGCGACTTAGAAACTGTTGACAAATGCAAAGATTTCCGGAATTCCAGACTACACAAAATAGTTGGAGAGGGTGTGTGGTATTTAACAAATAGATCTCGTTTTGCGTGCGTGTGTACTGTAGTAGATACACAGATGACGTCACAGAATGTCATGAACAAAAAACGTACACGAGACGCAGTCGAGTTGCGTGACTGTTGTTCATGACATTCTGTGACGTCTTCTGTGTTCTATTACAGTACATACGCACAAAAAACGAGATCTATTTGTTTTATACAACAAAAGGGGATTTTTGTCAACCGTGTATCTGTACTCTTATAACAACATGGCTCCCGACCAATCAAGCGCGTGATTTACTAGTGTTGTTGTATAATGTATTATAGATGAGAGATGAAAGACTTTCGCCAGCTTACCTCCCATGTTAGGCCCCGTAACAATCCACACATTTTTGTCGCTAAGATCACAGTCATTACAGACAAAGCTATCCGGTCTGAGAATATCCACCACAGGGTGTCTCCCCCCTGACACTCTAAACTCATTCCCATCAACCATTCGAGGTTTGCAGTAACCGCGGTTTAGAGCCAGGAGGGCCAGGGACGAGGCCACATCAATTTCGGCGATGGATTTCGCGAGGCGCTTGATATGCACAGCACAGGAAACAACCTATAAGGCAATTGGCAACAAAAACATTGTGGTCGGAGATATTTAATAGTCTATCAGCCTGAGCTGGCTTCCTGTGTTCGAAGATGAACCGTGAGAAAGCACGAGGGCTGGGTTGATCTCACCACAGGAAACCCGCCTGTTATAGGCTGGTGGTTCATGTTTGAAGAAAAGAAATCCCATGAAATACAAGACACCAATGATAAATAGGCACAAGAAAATAAACACGTTGCATTTCATTGCACACAAAAAAAAATGATTTCGATTCCCTTTGTGTTTTGCGCTTACGTTTCTGTTGCTTCGCCTAAAATAGAACTTGAGGCATCCTTGAAGTCTATGTGTCATTTTGACAGAATATAGTCCAGTCCCTGAACTCTCCTTCGCGGCTCCGTTGTTTCCTGTGGTCGCCGAAAGGAGAGTCCAGAAACCTTTGGATGCGCATGCGCTATATCTGACCAAGAACTTGGGTTTTTTCGTTAGTGCGCATGATCCAAATACCGTTGTCGGAAATTGATTGTTGACTATGTGAGTTTTGTCCTTCAAGATAGGACGCCCTTGTGACCGTAACCGCTAAAATTCAACAAACAATCTTTGACAGCGGTGTTTGGATCATGCGCACTAACGAAAAAACCCAAGTTCTTGGTCAGATCTAGCGCATGCGCATCCAAAGGTTTCTGGACTCTCCTTTCGGCGACCACAGGAAACAACGGAGCCGCGAAGGAGAGTTCAGGACTGGACTAGACAGAATAAGACAAGCTTAGTTTGACATTAAGTATTTCTCATGTACAAACCTGTTGGAATAACTGTTCCAAGAGGGCTCTCTGTATTTTCTCATTTGCGCACGGAGAAAGTGCAAAGAAATTCCCTGCGCTCTGTTACGTTTCTGTTGCTTCTGTTGCTCCACAACCTCCAAGGGAGCCATTCTTGAAGTCATTTTGACCGAAGTCAAGATATTTTTGACAAACATTTCTCATATACAAACCTGGTGGCATAACTCTTCCGAGAGGGCTCTCTGTACTTTGTCGTTGTGCTCCTGTAGTGCCTTTAGTTGTGCGTTCAGTTCCTGGAGCCTTAGCGTACTGTAGCGCACTTTCCCGCTGATTCTTTCGACTCGTACAAAATCCTCCCGATCAGCCAAGATGCTCTCCTTGGATGAAGGGACCTCTACCACTCGTATGAAGGCTCGGTGAGTATTGATTACTAGTTTAGGAACATCCAGCGTGGACCTTCATAATACAACCAATATGAGTAAGGGGCAGATCCAGGTATTGTGAAGTAGGTGAGTTTTCACCCCTTTTTGAGCAAATTTCACATTTACCCTTTATATAAAGTCACCGCATTTTTCTCATATGTCTGCTTTAGCTTTGTAATAGTCACCCCCTTATAAAATTCTTGGATCCGCGCCTGATTAGTATAAATCAACTAGAGGTCTATAACAAATAATCCTGCATTCCCATATGGCCACGCTACTAACTGTCTATAGTGACCTTATAAAAATCACAATCAGAAAAAATGGCGGTATTTATCCTATTTTGCAGTCGTTTGATTTATACTCAAATAAAAGACCTCTCGGTCTCTGATCATGGGCCATTATAGACCATTTCGCCATAGCAAACCTAAAAGAATCTGAAAGGTATTTCAATATTTTTATTTTGATGTTCAAACGATTATTCTAATTTTTTAGTAATTCTCTTAAGGCTCGTTGTCACTGGAACGCAAGCGCAGACGCAAGCGCAGACGCAAGCGCAAGGATATCAAACTCATACATTTACCTTTTGTGGTTCACACTAGAACACAAGCGCAGATGCAAGCGCAAGGATATCAAACTCATACATTTACCTTTTGTGGTTCACACCAGAACACAAGCGCAGATGCAAGCGCAAGGATATCAAACTCATACATTTACCTTTTGTGGTTCACACCAGAACACAAGCGCAGATGCAAGCGCAAGGATATCAAACTCATACATTTACCTTTTGTGGTTCACACCAGAACGCAAGCGCAGATGCAAGCGCAAGGATATCAAACTCATACATTTACCTTTTGTGGTTCACACCAGAACACAAGCGCAAGGATATCAAACTCATACATTTACCTTTTGTGGTTCACACTAGAACGCAAGCGCAGATGCAAGCGCAAGGATATCAAAATGTTAATTTTCGCCGCAGTTGTAGCGGCTAAGTTCATTCGACAAAACATGAAAAATGTCGTTCCTCTACCGTCCTGCTCACCTATATTCATCGCGAAGACAGCGAACTTGCTGCTCGTTTTCTTCTATTTTCGAGCGAATCTCATCTGCCGCGTCAGAGTATCCTTCCATGAAACTCACATCAGAAGGGAGCTGCCCTACCGCCTGATCCAGTTCTTTGCGCAAACACTCCAGAGCCTCGTAATCATTCTCGGGCAATAAGCCAATCAACGCATTTGATTTATTCATGTGATTAGAGAGAAGGTCCCAGATTTTGGAGTAAAGGATGATAGCATCCCGGATACGACGGAGGTCAACTAGTCCTGTCAAGGCAGTAGCCAGCTGGAAAAACAATAATATAGAACAACAGTAATAAAACGTGCGTTCTGATTGGTCAGCATATTGACGTCAAAGTGCACGCACGCTATCGAAAAAAAATTTGCTGTTGTAAAAAACAATATATAATGATGCATAGATGACGTCATACCGTGTGACTCAAACAACAGTTTCATGCATCTATTACATTACAAACATACAGAAAATGATAACACAATATACCTGCCTGATTCTGAACATCTACAACCATAATAGTCAGCCAAAAGTAGAATATCAAAAATATGGCAGTCATACAAAAAAGTAATTCAATGAAGCACCATAACATTTATTTATCCTATCCTTGGACCCAGCCATAAAAACTCTCAGGCTTACAAAAGAGGGCATGACCTTTGAAAGTTCCGGTAGAGGGTGCTGGATAACAAAGGATGGGAAATACCTTTTGCAAATTTCTCTCTATATCTGGACACTGCTTCAAGTACTGGCGAACATCTTCTGCAACATGTCTGTTCTGATAGAAGTATTCCACCGCATCATGTCTCGCTGTTATCACAGAAATCTCCGTAGATGGTGTGCAAAGTCTTGAATACAACAACCTTCTACCCAAATGAGTACATGTATTATTCATAATCCCAAATAACGTAGCTTTCGGGTCTGTACTCAAAAGAGGTTTTGTTAACTCCAGAGCTCTTCTTGTGTTAGAATCTATTGCCATATGCCTGTGACTTGTGTATTTTGAAGGCTGGTTCACTATGGGTGTCAAACCTTTTTGTGTGTATTGTACAAACTGCAAAAGTGCAGCGCCAGTGTTGAGCTCTATGTTAGAAAATTTTGAGTAATCTAAAACTGGTGAAGCTTTTGAAGAGTCTGAATCAAACCAGTCTTGTGGAATTTTGGTGAGATGGAAATCCAGGATACAGGCCATTGGAGACTTGGTCAGTTTTCTTGGCATTTTGTAGTTTTCCTGGTAAGAGTCTAATCCATTTATATCTTTCTCTGCCATCAAAATCTGGAAAATAAATATTGACATTAATTAATGCAAAGAAGCTCTAGGTGATTGCTCTGTAACTTAATTGCCTTTTTGGCAGGTATAAAATGCAGACAAGAAAATAGACGAGTGTAGACTGGAGAATGCAGACTAGAAAATGCAGACTGTAGCTGCACCCATATTTGGTGTTTCCAAGCTGTACCAAAGTTTCCTTTGTTTTTGTCAATATTTATTGAAATACTGTAGGTGTGTATATTTTTTTAACCAAAACAGGTGATCTTCTTATCCTGGCGTAGAAACTGAAAGAGGATTGATGCAAAAGATCAAGACTGGCTTTGGGGCTGATTTGCTAGTCCCCAGGCAGTAGTGTACATAACATGAGGCAGGACATGGATCTCCATGCAATGCAGTGGGAGTTGGATTGATTATTTTGCTTTTGACTGGCTAAACAAAGACAGTAAGCCCTCAACCAGTAGCCTCATATGATGTATGGTAAATGCATAAATAGATAGACCATCCTCCACAGTAGAGAAATCTCACCTCAGCTGGATTAATTCTAGCCAAATCTTCCTCTAAACTGTTAAGTGAAGATGTAGCTAGGTTAAATTCTCCAGTAGATACATCCATCCATGCCATCCCTAAGGATGTCCCTGGACCTCTACTAATACTAAGCAGGTAATTAGCATCTGGCCCCAAAGGTTCCAGAAGTGTTCCAGGGGTGACAAGTCTAACTACATCTCGGTGGATTATTTTAGAACTCTTGGCAGTCCTAGAAGATAATAATTGTCTCATCAGTATGTCTCATCAGTTTGTCATGTCATTAGAGCAGATTTCAGATGACTGTTATGAGTAATTCGCAATTACTTTGTTAGTACTCCTATAGGTTTTATTCAGAATTTGTGTAATTACTTTGTGATTGGTTTCACTACAGTAAAAAAAAAACACTCGAGCAGTGTCATCATTCATCATTATTATCCTGATTGTTGGTCCTAGCAGAAGTCCTGTGAGGATTTAAGATGGTAATGATTAGACTTTTTATTAAGATAACAAAAAGGGTCCATATTGGGAATTGCTATTCTGAAACTATTGACTGAGGAAATCTTGAAGTACTAACTTTTCTGGCATCTGTGATGAGATAGCAAGCTGAAATCCATGCTGCACCAGTGGAGTGAGCCAACTGTTGAGAGACCTCACAGGAAATCCTGCCATCAGCTTGCTCACTGTCGCACTCCTTGTCAGACGCAATGACATCTTCTCGGACACCTTTACAGCATCCTGCCCATAGATCTCATAAAAATCCCCAACTTGGAACAGAACAATGAAGTTGGGATATCTTTTCTTGATCTCAGTGTATTGCTGCAACAGGTTGTTGGTCCTAGTTGTTTTGGCAGGAGCAGAGGAAGACATTTGAGGTATAGTGATGGTATTGGCCTCCTTGTGCCTACATGGATTGTGAGGGTGGATAATACTCTGTGGAGTTGAATGTTGAGTTAAAGAAGAGTTATTGTAGATGCTCATCAAAACTTGTAAAAATGCAGAATCACGATGAAACACTACATTTATGCATAAGTTATAAATATGAAGGATGATAAAAGCACTAGCACTCGGGTTGGCACATTTATAACAATGGATGACGTCAGTGTGACCATCACTTTTATTAGCAACCCTGCATCTTGCATATCAAAATGTTTTTTCACTCTAATCCTGCAAATTAATTATCAATCTTGTTTGTGCTGGTTGTTTGCTGGTGACAGGGGTGTATGCAAGTGAGAACACATTTTTCTCAATCATCGTAGAAGGACGGTCAAGGATGAATCACAAAAGATCTAGCGTAAAGTTGTGCCAAGAACTGTATGATATTACACAAACGCACGATTGCGGGATTGCACATTTGGATGACAAAACTTTAAAATAGGTCATAATTACACCTTTTCCGTTTGGTAATTCCTTACCTTCTACACTGAATCAGACCTGAAATCAGCGCTTGTGCAGAGCAGCTCGACGCTCCCGCCATTTTGCTTGTTTACGCGTCTGCGATACTCACGTGATTGTCAGCAGGTAACCCCATGAGCAGCAGCTCACGTGTTGCAACCCAAGATGGCGGCCATCATGGAGCAAGATTGGCCTTCGAAATATCTTTATTTTAGCAGTTAAAACATGAACTAACATCGTCACAATGTTGTCAGCGAATGAGATACCTTTCCATAGACTAGATGGAGTCAAACTTTCACTTTATTCCTCCGAGGAAATAAAGAAATTGAGCGTGAAACGGTTAACAAATCCAGAAACCTTCGACTCTCTTCTTCACCCAAATTTTGGTGGTTTATACGATCCAGCCCTGGGACCGACAGATAGAGATGACTTGTGCGGGACTTGTGGCCAGAATAATGTGTACTGTCCGGGACATTTCGGACACATCGAGCTGCCACTGCCTGTATATCACCCCTTGTTTTTCAAGATGTTGTTACAGATACTGCGTTCCTCGTGCTTCTGTTGTCATAGAATGCTCTTGAGCAAAACTGTCAAGAAATTGTTTTCAAGGTGAGATTACAGGGCTTCTTTGTTTTCTCTTCTGTTTTCCGTTATATTTTTTTATGTGATCTCTGACATGGAACCAAATTATCGACAAGCAATATTGAAAATCATATAGTTTGAAAATGACCAAGAGTCTGAAAGCCATGTCGTTCTGTCATTTAGGCATGCATGTGGCTTATGCGTTATGGGGTATCCCAGCTGGTACAATAACCTGGGATAGAATCCCACATAGAAATTGGGATCTTACCTGGGATAAGACAGGAAACCATATAGAATAGGTGTAATACCCCACCTGGGATGTCTAATAATACCAGGTGGGATCCTATGCATTTTTGGTACTGTGCTTACTTTGAACTGGGGGATTGCAAGACTTAAATGTATCCCTCTCATATTTTTTCAGTCAGTTGAAAGTCTTGGACTATGGACTTATCTCCATAGCAGAAGAATTAGAAGAGATTGTTAAGAATGTCAGTTCTGACAACCACACAGACCAGGCTGGAAAAGATGTGGTGGATGAAAACTGTGCTGCTGCTCTAAACAAGAGAGTTAAAGCTGCCTTAAAAGATCTGGACAAAAAGGAAGCTAGAAAGAAAGCTAATGCTATGAATGTAACAGACTTTCGGCATGCTGTTCTTAAAAAGTTCATGAAAACTCACATGTCAACTAAAAGAAGGTACTGCTCAAACTGCAAGGCACCCTCAAGGGATGTGCGCAGTGAGTACAACAGTAAAATGTATCTAAAAGCATTGCCAAATAGAGAGGCACAGAAGTGGGCAGCAACCAAAGTAGCACATGCTCATCTCATGCAGCTAGAGAGTCGCAAGAGGAGGGATCCTGAGGAGGAGGAGTTGTTGTCTAAAGAAGAGAAAGGTGGGTTCTAAGTGGTGGAGCATTTTTGATGAAATGCCCTTCTAATGTACTAGAGCACATTACAATTTCTACCTCTACCACAGGCTGCTTATATTGTATATGTGTGGTTGTTTGGAGGGTTGTGATAAGGCCATGAGTGTAGTACAGCCAAAATTTGAAACCATGATCTCCCGCATGTCAGACCAGTGCTCTACCAACTGAGCTAACTGGGGGCGGTAAATAATAATCAGGCTTAATTGAAATAGTAATCAGCTGTTGCTCTTTTTTAAGGCAAAAGAAAGGCTTCTGGGGATATTGAGATGATGACTCAAAAAAAGAAGTAGCCAAGAGTCTACAGCAGAGCTTTCTGACTCAAAAAGAAGTTAAAGAGCATCTTCAGGATGTTTGGAGTAAAGATGGAGAGTTTCTTGACATCCTCTTGGGAGGGTACTCAACCCCTACAGCTCGACACAGGACATCATCTGCTGATATGTTCTTTGTTGATGTCCTCCCTGTTGTCCCATCAAGATTCAGACCAGTAAGAGTTTAAAGAAAAATTGTTATTGGCCAAGAACAGAGATTTGTTTTACCATAAGTCTGCAGTCTAACAGGCCCACCAGAGCTGGAAAATGCTCCTTTGTGATTCGCTTTTGTGATTGACTTCTCCCTTTTTGCGACTAAAATATTTCACTTAGTTGAAACTTTGCTACCAGATTCTTAAACTAACAGATGGCACTAAATTTGCTAAAAGAATCCTGTTTAGTGTCAACAACTGCCATGGGGTGTTGGTGGTGCAACTAAAATGTTAGAATTTAATATAGATGCATATGCATGTTATATTTATTGTAAAAGTTATTGTAAATAGATCATCACCCTCCATTTGTTGTAAATAGCCCTCCCATCCATTGTAAATAGTCTTCCTTGTAAATAGAGTAGTATAGGAGTAATTTAGGAATATTTCTTTTTCGTTTATATTCTGTTGTGTCCCCCATTAGCCAATCATGGCTAAATAATATTGACACGTAATAAAGTCTTTATTATTATTTATTATAACTAGGCGCAAATTTTGACATCATATTTTTTTAATTTCCAGCCCGGCACATTTCAATTTCCTGTGTTACAAAAATTGACCAAGAAGCAGTCTATATTGTACCATTAGTAAAATAGTCACTTCGTCTAGAGCTGCATTTTTAATATTTTTGTTTTGCATTTGTATTTGTTTTCGACAGTTGTCAACACTAGGAGAGAAAAGGTTTGAGAACCCACAAACAGCTACCCTTGCTAAAGTACTGAAGGACATTGATCTTGTTATTGAAAACATCAAGGGATTGAACAAAAAAACAGCTGAGAATGCAGAGGCTTTAGAGGGGGAAGAGAAGCCTGAAGAAGAGAAGAAACGGCCCAGGGTTTGTGAATTAAAATGCATTATGATTAGGAAAAGCAAATTTTTGTTGAGTGATCAAACCTTGGTGCGGCACAATCATTGATCTTTTTTATTACTGTGACAGGTTCGAGGTAAAAATGCACCCCTTACAGTTCCTGGCAATACCCCTGTTGAGCGATTACATAATGCCTGGCTCAAACTACAAACAGATGTTAATGGTGTCATGGACAGCGACCTGGACAAGTTGTCAACTGTCAAGTTTCCAGGCATCAGACAGGTCTGTCAATATGGCCTACATACAGTTGAACCCTGATTTTACAATATGCAGCAGGGGCCACAAAAGTATATTGTAGAATCAGGGTATCATTGGTAAACTTACTTCCAATGTAACTATATAAAGGCAAAACACTTGAAAATATTGTTGTATTGTGGTCCAGTTAATTAGAAATGTTTCCAAGCAAGGAATGATTTTATTGCAATATTTATTGCAGGGACCCAGAAACATTATCATAAAATCGGGGCATTTATCGTTAAATCAATGATCATAAATCCCACTGTAGCTGAAAGAGGTCTTTGCTGAATGATAACTTATTTCTGTTCTTTTTTTTCTGCTTAGCTTCTGGAGAAGAAAGAGGGCCTTTTTCGCAAGCACATGATGGGAAAGCGAGTGGACTATGCAGCAAGATCTGTCATATCTCCAGATCCTTACATCAATACTGATGAGATTGGTGTTCCACAGGTGAGAAAACAGTCTTCATTAAAGGCCCACCACCAACCGAGAGCCTTTGCGGACTCTTAGCCAATCAGAGCACCTGAAAAACAATGGATTAATTTGAAAAGAAAAGAAAATGGGGCGCAAAAGCTCCCGGTTGGTGATGGGCCTTTAACATATTATAGTAACCAGATGATACTTTCCAAAGGGTTTTACTCCAATCAACACCTGTGAAATGCTCTGATTTCCCTTCTACGAATGAGCCTGTATTTCTCATGCTTTACAAAACATTTCTTGCATGTATTTATACTGATTTGTAGGTATTTGCTAAGAAACTGACCTACCCTCAACCTGTTACAACCTGGAATGTAAAGGAGCTGCGACAGGCAGTCATCAATGGACCACTAGTCCATCCTGGGTAAGGAAAAGCTCTGGAATTGGTGCAAAAACCAGGTACTTTAACCAAAGTGCGATGCTGAGAATGCGTGGATAAACTAGATAAACTAGATCCAAGTTTTGAATTAATATAGTGGTATTAATGTAGTGCTTTATTGACTTTATTGCAAATCCATAGTCATGGTTAATGTATAATATAAACTGTCAGATGAGTTGGTTTTGGTATTTGGGCACTTGTTGGCTGCAGCTCAGAACCACCCAGCGCAGCACTTGACTTTAGGCATAGCCCAGACATCCTGGTCTACATCGTAAGAAATCAGGAATAGTAACAATTTGGAGCCATAGTTGCAGTGACAATAGTAATTATCTTCATCATTATCATCATCATTATCTTTGTCACCAAAATCACTAATATCACTATCATCAATAATAACATGGTTATTGTTGAATATCATCATCCTACAGTACAAAAAACTGTATCTCCTGTGCTTGTTTTTCTCATGTATTGCTCATTGCCATGTTTTGTTTTCTGTAGTGCTGTTCTTGTAGAGAGTGAAGATGGCAGGAAAGTGAGACTCAGTGAAACAGATGAAAACCAACGACATGCCATAGCAAAACGCCTGCTGACACCATCTGGAGACAACAGAGGATCGCTTGTGAACTGCAAAAAGGTGAGTATGCAGTCCCTCTCAGAAAGCTGTTCCAGTGTTTATGTTTTCATTCATTAGGAGTAGAATTTCATAAATCTTAAAATAGCTATTTACCTGTTACAAGGGAAGTTTTATATTTTCATTTACTCAATTATTTAATAAAACATATTGCACTGCATTCCCATTCCCATTAGCAATGGAAATGGATGCTTTCTCTGACCAGTATGTTACTAGGCTGACAAAATGGTGGCTTACTGAGCCTCTTTAATGGCCAGTTTGCCTTCCTATGTCAAATAACCTTATAAAGACAAATAATGAATTGGGTTCACAATTGGTGATACAGGTTTTTATATTTCTCTCCAGGTATATAGACATCTTCAGAATGGGGATGTAATGTTACTGAATCGACAACCGACCCTACACAGACCAAGTATCATGGCACACAAGGTAATTTTGTTGTTTTGAGCTCTGGCAAGATATATCTTTGGTCTGGATGTTACTGATGGACAATTACAGGGACCATGGGTCCAGGAATCTGAAAAGGGAGGGGGGACATAAGAGTAAAATTGAACAAAGAATTGAAAATAAATTGAAAAATATGCAGTAGTTGCTAACACGATAGATATACATGTATGGTCAGTATATATACTTTGTTACCAGATGTAACAAAAACTTCACAAAAATGATCCATTATGCAATCGAACCTATCTGTAACTTACAGTCAAACCAGAGGAATCACATGCCCAAGAGTTACTATCATGAATGGCAGTTTCAAAAACATTTGAGATTTGGAGCTTTTCTGTCCCACCCCTGACACCATTAGAGCCACTCAGGTCCCTGTCTGGCTAAAATCACAATGGGTAAGACAAACACCACAATTGAAGTCAGATACATAAGAACACTTAGTGAAAGTGGGCAAGGATCTGACTGGCTTAGACTGTTTGACTGGTGGTACAAGAAACACCGAGTCCCAAGGGCTTCTGCTTCTGGGGCAGCTGATTTGACTGTAATTGTAAACTTGTTTCAGGTCCGTGTTTTGCCAAGTGAAAAGACTATCAGACTCCACTATGCCAACTGCAAGGCCTACAATGCTGATTTTGATGGAGATGAAATGAATGCACACTTTCCCCAAAATGAATTGGCCAGAGCAGAGGCTTACACAATAGGTGTGTATGGATGAAGATGTGTGTATGAGCATAGATGTGCGTTCAAACATAGAATTGTCACTGTATTGTTGTTTGTGTTACGCTTATTGTGTGACCAAATGAAAGTTGCAAAAAACAGAGTTCATTGTTATTCAATGATGGCCGCAAATGTAGTGCCCTTATTCATGAGCTTGCAGATGTATTTTTCCACTTTACATGTCAGCATCTGTGTTACTCTCCTTATACAATTTTTTAGTCTCCATTACGTCTCCTTGCAGCCAGCACAAACTTCCAGTATCTGGTCCCTAAAGATGGAACCCCCTGAGTGGGCTGATTCAGGATCATATGGTATCTGGTGTTCTTATGACTATCAGGGGGAGGATGTTTAACAGGTGACTGTTACTTGATTGCTTTGTTTGAATACTCACGGCAAGTAAATAAAACACTGTTTAACACCCGTGCCAATAGTTAAACCATTATCAATTGAACAAAATAATTGTCTGATACTTAACTAAATCAGATAATGTTTTGCAAAATAAAAAACATCCCACAAAAGATTTAATTTAGGTTTTTTTACAAGCTCAACACAGTAAATTTCGTGCAGATGACAGATAACGCAGGAGAAGAAGACATATATTGGAGTTTCAATGACCACATTTGGGTAGTGCATCGATGTGGTGAATAAATGGCTGATGTACGTCCAGCCCCCCAGCGCTGACTGACTCGCTCGAAATTCAAAATGCGCCCAACTGCAACTCGGGTACAGGCTTGACTTAAAATATATGTCAGGTTGGAATTTACACTGACGACAGTTGTCATGCTCGTCGCCGTCGTTGCAGCCTATCGTTACGATGCGCCACGGAACGCGCCATTTGTATCCTTTTCTACTGCGGAATCAGGCTGTAACCACTTTGTGTTTTGCTTGTTCCTGTACAGGTCCGATTATCAACACCTGATTTATAGTGCGCTGAACTTCAAGAACAACCCTATAGAGTTGCTGACGCCTTGCATTATACGCCCTGAACAGCTATGGTCAGGAAAACAGGTCAGTGTTGCCTGGATTGAAAGAAAAACTGCTCGTCTACTAAAGGGCATTTTATAGGATGCGCCATAGCCTGTATTATAATGCTTTTGTCATGTGTTTGACCATAGTTTGACCACACAAAATATTCACTTACCTATTTCTCTGATCCTGCGGAACGCGCAACATTGTAGCCGGACACATGTTTCCATCATGTATCCCAATTTAGCCACGTGAGATACTAGTTTCTAGTTTACGATGCCTTCTAGTTTAGCTACTCGGGGAAACATGCACGAATGGTGCGCGCTACATGTGTCCTGACATCCGGTAGGCCTGCAGTCACGCATGCAGGCCTGCATTTTATGTAAAGCGCTTTCAACTACCGTAGCTGAGCGTCAGTCAAGCACTCAAAGCAAATCATGCTTCAATTGCCGTTGGATTGCCAGTATAATGATGCAAGTTGGTTGACAAGTTTGTATTTTTATATCGATAGATAATTAGCACAGTATTGCTTAATCTCATCCCACCTGGCAGCAAATTGCTGAATTTAAAAGGGAAAGCAAAGATATCTGCTAAGGTGAGTTTATATTAACAGAATAATAAGGCCGCATGGCCAGGAGAACGCCACTTGTTTTGTCCTTGTTGGTTTTATATATTACTTAGTTTTTTTTTACGATTTATGATAAACCACGGTTTGTGATTAAACTGCCAGAAAAGTGCAACAGGGAAAAGCGGTTCTCTCGATGACGGAGAATGCTGATGAAGGAAAATAACTTTTGACTATGGCTTAAGGCCCTATTAAGAGGATGTTTTTATACAACTCGCAATGCAACGATGGCAAAAAAAACATTTGCAAGTTGCAGCTGAGATGATGCGCTTGCAACGTTTTTTTGCAACTTGCAATACGCCCACTGTAAAAGAATAAATAACAATGGTTTCTTTCCCAAAACCAACACGCTGCTGATTGATTTCGGAGGCCTTTGAACTGCGAGTTGCAGAAACATGTTACACGCGACAACTTGCCTCGCAACGTTGTGCAAAAAGGAAAAGCCCTATCTTCCTTTTCTGCAACTTGCAACACATTATTTTATTGCGATATCAGTTTGTGCTTTAGAATAGTAGCAATATATCTGTTATCGTTATTATTAATTATTATTATCTTTCCAGAACTGGAATACCCGAAAACCACGACGGCAGTTTCTAGATTTAGAAATACTCAAAGGTGACGAGATGACGGAGTCAGAGGTGAGTGTGCATGAAATTATCCCAGACTATTAGGCTCTAATCGCCAAAGGTACTGTCCGGAATTAGGGCCACATATTGCTTCTTAAACATCTTAGCCTGTCGCTCCTTTGTTATTGTTTCCATTCAAAATTAGAAGTAGAATCTGTTGCGCATAGAAATCTCGAAATGACCATCTACATGCGAAGCTGAAGACTCGATTTATCAAGTCTATCCTGAATCAGCCGATGGCGGCTGACTTGTCAGCCGTTAGGCCTACCCAGGGCCCGAAGTCACCGCAAGTTACTGCGCAAGATCCAATTTAATTTAATTCAATTGAAGCCAACTCTATAGGTGCCGGTGTATGCCTTGGCAGTCTTACTAGAATTATGATAATGACTGGTGATTGTATAGCTCAAAATATTTCTCTCTTCTTTGCCGAAGGTTATTATCCGAGAGGGTGAGCTACTCTGTGGTGTCCTGGACAAGGCACACTATGGTAACACTCCATTTGGTTTGGTTCACTGTTGTAACGAGGTAATTGCACGTGTCCCATAAACAGGAGTCTATATATCACCCGGAGTGTCTTCCACATTTTGTCAGTCGACAGGAATTGTTTTAGCATCCATATTTCTGTGAATCCGGACACCAAAGCAAAGGCTTGCGAAACAAAATGAGTCATGTTGACGATAGACCAACTTTAAAGTCCATACAATTTTTATCCTTCAAAGACGCACATGGTCAAAACACATTGTCAAAACATTTTCATCGCGTATGTACGGATCCACATAACCGCTAGCCTTTTGCGGGTTGAAAACGGTTAAAATGCTTTTCATGCTTGCCCGTGCAAGCGTTGTGTTCTGTAATGAAGTGTGATTATTGTTCTCTGCCATTGTTGTCCTCGTTGCCGTCGTCGCAACTTAAACATCTCTTTTTTTGTTTTTATGCAGTTGTACGGTGGAGTGATGTCAGGCGAGCTCCTCTCAGCTCTTGCTCGTCTCTTCACTACCTTCCTGCAGCTCCATGGTTTTACTCTGGGCGTGAAAGACATCCTTGTCACGGAGAGAGCGGACAAGATAAGAAGCAAGCTGATCACTAAGGGACGGGTGTCGGGGAAGGCGGCCGCCACATCCGCTTTTGGGATGGAAGAGGATTGCCCCAGGTAGGAAAGACATACGTATTACTCACTACGGTGAAACTATTTTCGGGGGGGGGGGGGGGGGTGTTTTTGAAACGAGGTCTCGGAGAAAAAATCTGATGAGAGCACCACAAAATTAGTAAGTTCGAGAGAGTTCATTCTTAAAACATCGCAAGGAAATGGCTCGACAGATACAGCCGATTGCGTTTGAGCGTTTTATCCTAACAGTTCGCACGCTACGTTTGAACGTTTGAAAGTTGCGTTGTGAGACGGACGTTTCCAAGGGCAACCGCCATGTGTATTTTTCACTGACCAATCAGAGAGGACACAACTCTTTGGTTCGCCATAGAAACGTCTCGTTTCATCCTAGAAACGTAACTTTCAAACGTTCAAACATAACGTGCGAACTGCTGGGAAACTCTTACCAACAGAGGCAACATCAGGCTCGACCGCTAATAGCAATAGATGGGATCGGCGTGAACAGCGCTATAAAGTTTTCGTAGCATGCCAAAGAAATACAGAAAGAACAAAAGCCAGTGTAATGCACCCCGGGAAAGTTCAATACCGCCTATTATACAACGGCGGTTCTTCTTTCCGATTGGCTGTATTTTTTTTTAATACTTTTTTTTATTCATGTGATGACTGGTATTTTTACATCCTGTCTCCCTTTTTTACAGTTTCTTATTCCTTAGGTGCATATAATACATTTTTGTTATTGTTGTTGTTTTCTTATTCCCCTATATACAATTTTTTTTGGGGTTACATGGATTTATTTCAAAGCTAGTCTTCACATGCAATCTTTTAAATCTATACAAACAATATACACCAACATTAAGGACAAAAACACAGACATACCCCTTTTGCATGAACACCCCATACCACATGGATTTAACCTAGAGCCTTTAGAATTTTTTCCCATTTCTTATAGTGCGCTGCCAGCTTATTCTTGGTCTTAGCAATAGTAACCTCTACTTTTTCGTAATGTTTTAAAAAATTCTGCAGAATAGCTAAGGATGGAGTTTTGAAATTATTTTTATGTTTATATAATACTAATTTATAAATAAGAATAATAAAATTTTCTGCGCCCTCAGTATTGACTCCAAGAAGTAGCTGTATTTTCTATTGTATGGTAACAATAGAGGAAGCATGGACGTGAGTATTTTAACATGACGTTTTGTATCACTTGTTTTCAGTGGTGAACTGGAGGAGCGCATGCAGCAAGCACACCACAGTAGCGATGGTACAGACATGAAGGAGCTGGACTTGTGCATGAAGAAGAAGACCGACTATTTTCAGGACGAAATCAACAAGGCTTGCCTTCCTCTTGGACTCTACCAGAAATTCCCAGGTACCCAGAGTGACGTAGGCCAGTGTAAATTCCATACCAGAAAACAGCCCGTCAACTTGTAAGGAAAACTCAAGATATCTGCCTGTGGCCCTTTGGTTAAGAAAAACAACATGGCGACCGAGAAAAGAACCTTGTGCATGTGACGAACACGTTTAGCTGCTGAAACATTTCGGCTGAACCTGCACCACAGGTTCTTTCTGAGATCGCATACATTTGGATATCAGTATCGAGATTTGGCATTATGCTGATTTTATTGCAAAAGTCGTCGACCTTTTCAGTTTTGCAAAATATCCCTTAGAAAACGTTCGTAGCCTTAGAATATTTGACATGGCTTCCTGTGTTGTACACGCGCGCGTAAAAAGTGGCGGGAAAATTAAAACCATTCAGAAGCAGTCCTGGCACAGCCACATCCGAAATGAATAGTATTAGATCTCTGAAAGTTCAATAAATTACTAAATCGTGCATTTTCCTTTTTTTCAGCCAACAACCTCCAGTTGATGGTTCAATCAGGAGCGAAAGGTTCATCAGTGAACTGCATGCAGATCTCTTGTTTACTTGGTCAGATAGAATTAGAGGGGCGTAGACCTCCTATCATGCTAAGCGGACGGTCTCTCCCCTCCTTCAAGCCATATGAGACCAGTCCCAGGGCTGGGGGTTCGTAGATGGGAGGTTCCTGACGGGAATCCGACCTCAGGAGTACTTCTTCCATTGCATGGCTGGTAGAGAGGTGAGTGTTTGTCGAGATATGTGTACCACGGACTGTCGTTTAATGCAATTCACGTGTCCACGGGCATAGCCAGCATCTGGAGAAGCGGTGAAAATTGCCCATGTTTTCACTATCCGGCCGCCCCTTTCTGGAATTCCTGGATCCGCCCCTGTCCAACTTCATTTGACAAATAGGTGTACTTACTTTCCAGGGCCTGGTAGACACAGCTGTGAAGACCAGTCGTAGCGGCTACCTCCAGCGCTGTCTAATTAAGCATCTTGAAGGCCTACAGGTCAACTACGACTTGACCGTACGGGATAGTGACGGCTCCGTGGTTCAGTTCTACTATGGGGAGGACGGACTTGATATACTTAAAACCAAATTCCTGTCCGAGAAGCAGTATCCATTTATTGCCGACAATTATATGGTACGGGATAGGCTTACATGAAATAGAAGATACGCTAATCGCTAATCCTATTTCTTATTGGTAGGTTGTGTTGGGGGAGGGGCGCCTTCCTTCCCTTAGGCAAGAAAAAAGTACGCAACCATAATATGTTGAGGACCATAGTTTCAACTACCCTCCCTGGACATTCTGAGAGTTGTACCTTGTACTACCCTGGATGCTCACTTACTATAGAGCTCACCGTGGAGAAAGTACTGAGAAAACTAGAAAATACCATCGATTCCTCGTTTTTGTTCTTAGAGAAACTTTAGGCTGAAACATAGTATTCAACTACTCCTTAGAATGAACCAGAGCAGCTCATTTTCAGATATCTATATTTGACGTGCGTGTAGCGGTTTGTGTTCTTTCGCACTTTTCTTAGTAAAGTCGTTGATTGTTCATTTTACAGGCGTTCTTACACCAGTTAAATCCCAAAGCTCTTCTTGATTTCTTAAACCCCGACAAAGCAGAAAAACAAGAGAAGAAGGTAAGTGTAGTTTTGCACTTTGCGTAACAACGGAAAGGACTCGAGGAGGAGCGAAGTCTTTAAAAGAGCCTGTGTCAGCCGCCATTTTGACAGCATAGCAACATACCAAGTCGGAGAAAGCATCCATTTCCATCGGCTGATTTAGAGAATATAAAGCAATGTTCTCGATTGAATTTGGCAAATCAAATCGGGAACTTTGTTTTTAGATGTTTATTAAGAGATTTCTACACGTTATTCGTCTTCTAATATCGTACGAAAAAAATAACAAAGGAGTGGCTGACATGGGCTCATTAAGCTGCGCGAAAACTGTCCTGTGAAAAAGGGATGGAGAGGTGGGAAGAGAAGAGAGGAACCTCAAACCTCCCCTCCCCTTGGTCCTGGTTTTTGTTTCTTCCATCGCTCCATTTTTCGCGCGGCCAACATCTCGCTCTTCGGGTCCTCTCCACCGCATTTTTCTGCTTTTTTTTCCCTGCATTTTTTTTTTTCCTGCATTTTTCTCCACGTGCACGCTTGCTATGCAGGTTACAGTTTTGTAGGCACACATCAAGCACCGTGCATGTTATCTTACATCACGATATATTTGGCATTTACTGCCTCACGCTGCCTCCTTCGTACATGTATCTTGAGAAGTGATGTTGTCATGAATATTTAGCAAAATTATGGACGCTTTTTTTAGATCCTTAAGTGGTACAAGAAGAATCCCCACTCGGCGAGAAGCAGCCTCGTAGATCAGCATTCCTGGCATTTGCAGAAGATAACATTGAGGAAGTGCGCGAGAAATATGACACTACGTCAGAACAGTACGGTAGATCAAAGGTAAGACTTGTCCAGAATTATACCTGGCATTCTTTACGGGCTTCCTGTGGCAAGGAAGGAGATGTGACGTCACCCGGGACCCTCTTACCGAGCGCGGGCGAGCTCGGCCCAGCCCTCGCACCTCTTCACGGTTCATCTCCGAGCACAGGAATCCCGCTAGTGAACGCCACGGAGTAGGTTGCGACTTGCCAGTTTGTCAAACACATTGATACGAGAGCTGTTAAAAGCACGGTAACACCTTTTTGATATGTCTCACATGGATATGAGAGCTAATAAAACATGGTATGATTTAAAATGAGCAATAGTCCAGTTTCGAATTTCCTGCTCTGCCGCTGAATAGGCATCAACGGCGCATAAATACAGTGGGAGCTTCGATTTAAACCCGAAAGTTGCGAATACCAACGAGCCCAAAAGGGCTTCATTAGTTTCTCGTTGGTATTCACAACTTATTCTACTTCAAACTGAGGCTCCCACTGTATTCATGCGCCGTCGATGCCTATCCAGCGGCAGAGCAGGGAATTCGAAACTGGACGATTGGCCGTACTAGCGAAAGGAGAGCAGGAATTGTGACGACGATTCTTTTGTCTTTCATTCACCATCTTGTATTATGCTGTGGAGCTTAGGCAAAGGGAACGTCGGCTATCGCAAGCTCCTTTTCCACGGCCCCGATTTTTTATGTGATTTCTTTTCTACAGGCTGACTTACAGCTATTTGAGATGTGGCATAAGGCCGGGGATCGCTGAAATCAAGGTAGGAGTCTTCGCGGCATTTTTTTTTTTTTCACGCGCTCACACGCACCGGAGAGTTTCACGGGAAGACTGCAACGCGGAAACGAGTGGAAGTGGTGAAAATTTTTAAAAGTTACTTTTACTCCCGTCCCTCTCGTTGTCTATTCGCCGATATTCACGTCATCTTCGACTGAAATGCTGAGTGGTTTCCCGTCAGCCAATCACAAGCCACAATTACGCGGCGAGCACGTGACTGGTTTCTTTGTAACCCAAGCCCACTAAAATGTGGTGAGTCATGTGCTTGCTAAAGTAAGCTGCGTTCAAGACGTGGTTGGTTGACTGAAATAATTGACGAAATGAGAATGAAAAAAAAAACGCAAACAGAAATTCTTTCACCTGAAACCCGATGGTATTATTGTACTTTCGTGGGATTTTCTTTGTCATTGTCAGGTACACGAAGATGTTCAACCCTTGCCCTCCCCCGTGCTGTCAAGGCTGAAGCCAGATCGATACTTCGGTTCAGTGTCCGAGAAGACCTCTCGGACAATGGCCAACTATCTGCAAAACAACCCGGACAAGTGCCTTGCTCAAGACACCTCTCACCCTAGGTATATGATACTTTAATATGATACTATGATGCTATCATAATATGATACTATGATACTATGAAAAGAAGATAATATGATAATATGATGCTATGATACTTTAATATGATACTACCGAGTTGAATAGATGATGTGGTCGCTTCAAAGAAGGAACCTATAAAGGAAGCAGAAGTGTTTGTTGGACTCAAACGAATACTTTTTCGATTGTAGATAAAGAGTCCAAGTCAGCCACTCCTTTGTTTTCATTCGATATTAGAAGACGTAAACAATGTAAATGTTTGATGATAATATATCTTGACCATCCATTTGTTTCTATAGCAATCTGGTTCTAGGGGAGAAGTTCCGTAGCCTGATGTATCTCAAGACGTTCAAGTCTCTTGTCGAGCCGGGTGAGGCGGTGGGACTACTGGCCGCTCAGTCTATAGGTGAACCCTCCACACAGATGACACTAAACACCTTCCATTTCGCCGGACGTGGTGAGATGAACGTGACACTTGGGATACCACGCATGAGGTAATGTAGTCCGGAACTGAGTCCTTTGTGCGCTCTTAGAAACGTAGCTACCTCTAGGGTGAGCTGTCTGCCCTCAGGTTGAGCTGTCTGCCCTCGGGATGAGCTGTCTGTCCTCGGGATGAGCTGTCTGCCTCGGGATGAGCTGTCTGCCCTCGGGATGAGCTGTCTGCCCTCGGATGAGCTGTCTGCCCTCGGATGAGCTGTCTGCCCTCGGGATGAGCTGTCTGCCCTCGGGATGAGCTGTCTGCCCTCGGATGAGCTGTCTGTCCTCGGGATGAGCTGTCTGTCCTCGGGATGAGCTGTCTGTCCTCGGGATGAGCTGTCTGTTCTCGGGATGAGCTGTCTGTCCTCGGGATGAGCTGTCTGTCCTCGGGATGAGCTGACTGTCCTCGGGATGAGCTCGGGATGAGCTGTCTGTCCTCGGGATGAGCTCTCTGTACACAAGACTTATATCAAAGTATAACGTATATTACAATATTGCATTCTTGCCTTGGTTTCACTCTCGTCGTGTTCATGTTATCGTAGGGAGATTCTTATGACAGCAAGCGCGAATATCAAGACACCCACTATGGACATGCCATTGCTACCTGGTAAGAAGGTGATCAAAGAGCCAAGAAACTCCAGCAGAAGTTCAACCGCGTCTTGCTATCGCAGGTACGATCGGCTTCTCGTCCTTTGAAACCTGATAAGCTCAATATCTTGGCTGTCAAATCCTCATCTGAGCATCGTTACTGGTTTCTTTGTTAGGTTCTTCGTTCGATTGATGTGTGGGAATCGCTTTCTCCAAAAGAGTCAGGAACAAGGTATTTCTTTGAGCTTTTTCAGGTCAAATAATCTGAAATGAACCCAATCGTGCTGGTGTAACGCGGAGTGTGCACTGCTTCGTCATATCAAGTCTCCATTTCTACTTTTTCCATCTTAACTATGAAGTAAATTCCTTTTCGCTTCCCTCACCATTATCTCTTGTTCTAGGATGCGTTTGTACCGGATGCGTATGAACTTCCTCGAAGAGATTTGTACTCGGTAAGATTATCGGTTATTGTTTCTTTCGCGAATGAAGGCACTTCAGGTAGCTAACGTTCCAGAAACACTGTATGCTATCACAGACTAGGGACAAGTTCCAAGGACCAGTCACAGGGATAAGTCCTTCAGTGGGAACTGGTGAGGGGACACGCCCCTGAAGCAACTTGTGAAGCAAAAACATGCTGACAAAACAAGCCACAAGTCCCTTCGCCTAGTCCCCAAAAAATATATACTGATTTGATTTGTGGGACTTGCCTCAGGGACAAACAAAATTGATCCTCTCATTTGAATTTGCGAAAAAAACCGAGGTACACAACTGTGTACCAAAGTAATTCCACGGGACAGCTCCCTTCCTTATAATGCGTTTTATATATAGTAACATTTGTTCTATACTTTTAGAATGAATTCTTCTGTACTCCTTCCAAGATTCTTCGTTACGTCGAGACAATATTCTTCAAGAAGCTGATATCTGTTATTCAAAAGACCGTGCGGACTAAACAGAGTCAAAGGTGAGCGAAATATGGTTGCATCCAGCCCGCCTACAGGTGGTTATGTGACAATTTTTATGATCTGTTTGTTGTGTTGATCTAATCCGGTAAGAATCATTCCTCGGCTGATTTAGGTATGTAGTGCGATATTTTCGATTGAATTCAGTAAATCATGTATGAAGCTTGTTTCTAGACAGGGCCTGACACTGCGACCATATGGTCGTCAATGGCGACTAAATTTGGGGGCTTGGCGACCAAAATGTTAAAGCTAGTCGCCAAATAACAATATAACACTATAATACTGGTATTACAGGGCACGACACTGCAACCATATGGTCGCCAATGGCGACTGAATTTGGGGGTTTGGCGACCAAAATGTTAAAGCTAGTCGCCAAATAACAATATAACACTATAATACTGGTATTACAGGGCACGACACTGCAACCATATGGTCGCCAATGGCGACTGAATTTGGGGTTTGGCGACCAAAATGTTAAAGCTAGTCGCCAAATAACAATATAACACTATAATACTGGTATTACAGGGCACGACACTGCAACCATATGGTCGACAATGGCGACTGAATTTGCGGGTTTTGGCGACCAAAATCTTAGAGCTAGTCGCCAAATGGTACCCTATCTTTCTGAGTTCAGCTGAGAACCACGTTTATGTGGCGACTAAATATTGCTTTTTGGCCACTATAATTTTGGATTAGTCGCCAATGGCACTGAGAAAAAAAGTTAATGTCGGGCCCTACTAGATTTTTCGAGATTTCTTCACGCAATAACCAAATCGGCTAACGGCGTTTGCATCTTGTTGCCACCCAATTCAAATCATGTGATAATTTCTTTGGGTGGATACAATTGTCAATTTTTTTCTCACTCGACCATAAGTGCATGAGTGTATGTGCAGAACTAACAAAGGTATCCACCCAAGGAATCGTCACATGATCTGAATTGGGTGGCAACAAGATGTAAACACCTTCAGTCGATTTGGTCTATTCTAGTCCTAATATGGAGTGAAAATAGGAACAATGGAGTACCAGACAAATCTGGACAATGGCGCTTTAAGCGCTGGGAAATTTTAATAAGCGCCGCGTCGAGCTAATACTGTATGATACTTGTTGTTGCAGGCTTGTTGACACAGCAGAGGACCGCGGAAATACCGCAACGGGAGGAGGAAATCATGACGAGCCAGGTATATATCATCTATGTTCATCAAAGTTCCGCCATACTAGCACAGCAACATCACCCACAGATGCATCCCTACTTACAACACTTACAGAGTCGTGCTGAGAATAGGAGGCTAAAGGGTCTCACTGTCAGTTAGCCTGCTTGCAGCCGATATTCAAATATTCTTCTAAGCAGGGCGCATTTAGAGGAGAGGAGCGAGGGGACCACGGCACCCCCTTCCTCGGGAGATTTTCCCATACATTTACTGCATTTGATGAAGGAAATTTGCAAATGTTCGTCCCATGTTTTCACTAACCGCCCCCCCTCCCCCCCCCCCCCCCCCCCCCCCCCCCCCCCCCCCCCCCCCCATCTGAAATTCCTGAATCCGCCCCTGATTTTGCAACCAAGCAACATACCGATGTAAAGAAATAATCCATTTCCGTCGGCTGATTTAGAGACAATACTGCAGTAAATTAAGTATAGATTTACCCCCTATAGATTTGCCAAGAAATGGGAGTCTCAATATCAGCTAGCCGGCATGTAGCAATTTTCCCTTTGCAGTTGGACAATTTTAAACTTCAATTGTTAATTTGCAGATGATGACGATGATAATGCCGAGCTATCAGATGATGAGGGCGTTGATGGTGATGCGAATGATGTCAAGCAGAGACAACGTCTTGAACAGGTAGGGTCAACCTAGTGAAATGCGCGCAGGTAAGCTGTGGGTCCTCTAGACTGGTCGAGTTTCTGTATTTCCTGCAAGTTTTCATTCGAAAGTTCACCTTTTCTTGCTACTTTCACCGAAATTCCTATCGCAAGATGATACCTAATATGGTTTTTGGCCGCGAGGTGTGAAAAACGACAATTGTCGTTGGGTCATTGTTTGATATGCAGAGTTGTTAAAGAACGCATATTACATGCACAAGCCTTGATTTCATTGTGATTTCATTATTCAACTGGAGGAGACGAGCTGAAGTCGCGCTTCGCTACCGTTGTAAACGCTGGAGACTAATCATACCACCTTTGTCACGCTATTTCGTGACCAAGTCACTTCATTTCGTAACCTACTTTATCGAACGTTTTGTTACCTTTGTCACGCTTTCGTGTCCTATGTTTGCCCGGCTCTCCAGCGGTTTTTTTTTTCTCGGATATTTGATATTTTGGGCGCGCGGGATTCCTGTGTCGAATATCCGGGGGGTGGGGGGGGGGGACACTGGAGAGCCGGCTGGCAGGCTACCTCATTTCGTGTCAAGTGGACTTTCCAAGGGCTTTAGGACCATTTTCTATTTTTTTGCAGCACGCGTCGTACGATGCTCCCGATGAAGACGAGCAGGAAATTGAACGTGAACTCCAGCAAGACATAGAGAGTATGCTAGTATATTTTTTATTTCTTAGTTTTACGTCTTTCCTTTTTTATTGATTCAATTTAAAAACAGAAGGGAGAAAATAAGTATTTGAAACTTTTATTCTTTCGTGATCAATACTGAAATGTTTGTGACAAGAAAACGTGTTTAGTGGCAGTAATTAGTCTAAGGGACGTACCGTTTGAGTTTTTATGGGTCAGGGCCGAAAAAATATCAAACACCCGCAGCCTCGAAAAGAAAATACATCCAAGACTCGGAAAAAATAGAAAGGATCGATTGCCTTCGGAAGTTGCTCCTACCCAATCAACATTTGAATGGTCTTTCAACTCAGTTTGTATTTCTTTCCCTGTAAGGCGGTGACGAGGATGAATCTAGCTCGGGTGGGGCCGAGTCATCAACTAAAGGTGTGTTCCTTTTATCTATTAAAGAATAGAACCCTTCCCCTTTCTAGAGTTTGGAGTTTTGATGCACTAACGTTCTCGTCAAGTTGCCATTACTGTTACGACCCGAAGAGTTTTCGCGCTTTTCAAGTGGTGACATTCACTCCAACTGTCGGGGTGAAGTTAAGATCACAAACCTGCGTTATCTGATGTTAGTCGTCAGAGCCAAGTTGGTTGCAATTTAAACCTGAAGGCCCAGTACACTAGCTGACCACCCTAGTATATATTGTAATGCGCATTCGATCGTATCTTTTAGCATGTTAGACTGCGCAATATAAGAATAAATTATTATTATTATTGTTATTATGTATGTCTGCCATAAGGGTGATTGAACTACTTTCGATAGGGGGGACGGACATTATCATTAAGAGGGCCAACATCGAAAAATTCCCTTCGTAAATACAGTAAATGTATGGGAAAATCGCTTGGAAAAACGGGGTGCTGCACCCCTCCCCTCCTCCCTAAACCCGCCCATGAACTAAACATTGATCATCTGTTAATCAATCAAATGTTGCTAAATTTCTCAATTTCTAGGAGAAGATGACGTAGAAAGTGTCGCCTCCGAGCCACCCCAGGCTCCAGGCGTAGCTGAGCCAAAAGCCAAAAAGAAACAGAAGGCGAAACCGAGTGATCTTGAAGCCAGCAGGGAAGAGGTAGGGATGGCGTCTTTAGGCAGTAGAAGCCAGCGAGTTGTTGTTTTTTCAAAAAATTTCCTGGGGTCAGTATAAAAAATTAGAATCCATCATATTCGAAAGAAATTTCGAATTTTTAGAAAATGCCTACCCTACTTTTGGTTCGGAAAAGTTAAACGTTCCTAGGAAACATTTTTAAAAGATGCCTTGAGGTGTTCGCAGAATGTGATTCGTCGGGAAACATTCTTAGAAGGGGTACATCTTTCTTCTCGGGTATAAAATTCTTTAAAAAACGTAGCCAGAAGTTTGAGAACTGAATTCTTGGTCTTTGTTTCAGCGAGTTGTCAACAGCGATGTTCATATTGCGTCTTATAAATACGACACAGAGGAGGAGTTGTGGTGTGAAGTAGTTATCAAGGTAAGGTTTCGTGAGTTACGTGCACGCTTCGTTGCCGTCTTTATGCGTAACCTACCCCCTCTCCCCCATACACACACACACGCAGCGATGTTCGTATTGCGTCCTATAAATACGACACAGAGGAGGAGTTGCGATGTGAAGTAGTTACGCTACAGTAACCCGAACTCCCAAATGACGTAACGATATGTTTCGCTATGAAGCAAGCGTAGGAGGTCTCCTTGGGCATTACTTTTTTCAGTCATGTAACCTCTTTATCTTTGCAGCTCCCCGTTCTCCAGTGGAAAGTAAGGGTAGCGAGTCTTGCCGAAAAGTTGGCAAAACAGGTAATTCCGGGTTTGGTCGTCCATATCTTTGCTGCCATGCCCATTCGCTCCCGCCCCTCACTGTCCTTTCACAGCACATTCATAGCATCGTGCAGGTTTTGAAGCCCAGTGGTTTATAGCTTGTTTTGTTCATTCTGAAATACTCCCTCCCTTTCCGTAGATTCTTCTGTTCAAGTCGAAATACCCCGGAAATGTGGTTTTGTGTGGCCAAGGGGTTAAACAAACCTCCCCCCCCTGGCATTACCAGACTCCCATCCCCACCCAGTGATAAAGAACGCAAGTGCGGAGAACAAATAACATGAGTGCGAATAACGAAAATATCATCAGCCAATCCCCTTCAAAATCATATTTACTAGCACCTCACCACATTATGTACAAGGTGCTGTTTTTTAAAGGGAGAAAAGGTGACCGATAATCATCTTACGAAAGCAGCAAATCGTACCAGCGATTCTTTATGCCATTTACTCATGATGTGTTTGTCTATCAGAGTGTAGTTCACGAGACGCCTGGTATCAAGCGATGTTTCTTTGTGGAGGAGAGGAACTGCGCACTACTCAAAACGGAAGGAGTCAACCTACAGGTTTGTAGCAAGAGTGAAATACAAATTATCTTACCATTTAGAAACTCCAATATCCATGTTCATCGATAATTATTACTCATCTTACTCAACCCTGACTTGCTGGCGGTGATACGTTTATAAACCAAATCGGCTAACGGTGTTTACATCTTGTTGCCACCCAATTCATGTGATGATTCCTTTGAGTAGTTACAATTGTCCAATTTTTCTCACTCGACTTGAGTGCACGAGTGTATGTGCTCCCTCCCTGAAACTGTGTTTTCGCAGGGCTCTGTAAATTTAGAAGCACGCCATTTCCAGCTATATAAATCCTTAGCTCTGACCCCCCGGCCGATAATTCCGCCTCTATTTAACACTTATTGGATGAGGTTGAGCATGATAGTGAGATTTGGCGACGCCGAGGTTTGTGTTATCTGCCGAAGCGAAGCTGAGGCGGATAACACTAACTCGAGGCGTTGACAAATCTCACTATCATGCGAAAACCGAATTCAATAATTGTTTTATTATTCAGCAACCAACAATTCTTACCTAGCTAAACGAAGTCAACGATGAGGCCGTGCACGGCGACACGGTTTTTCAACTTCATCTTACGTCCATTGGTATTTTCCGTTTCGTATTCAATTCAGATAGCCGTAGTTGATGTTTAGATATCCTGAGCAATGATCTCTTGGCAAAAATCATAACAGATTCAACGAGAATATTCGCAAAACCGGCTTTCAATTCGGAAATGAAAACCAAGATGGCGGCCAAACCTATTGGCTTGCGTTATGACGTCATTAGAGTGCATCAATCCTAATGTCTGTAGTATGACGTCAGGCACTGCGCGCCAACAAGGTTTCGCTGCGTACTCTTAGCCAATCAGAACCGAGATAGTGGCATGGCTGAATAATAATGAGGGGTGGCTGTAACGAAAATAAATAAATAACTAACAAAAGTATCCACCCAAAGGAATCATCACGTGATCTGAATTGGGTGGCAATAAGATGTAAACACCGTTAGTCGATTTGGTCTATTGTAGTAAAAGTTGTACCGTATTTCACGCCTTTCGGATGAGACAATAAACCGAGGTCCCGTATTGCCTTCACTACCCTACCCAGTTTCAGGGGGGAAGTCACTATATCCCAATGGTTGAAACCAGAACGGGCCCAAATACTTAGATTTTTTCAGAAAACTTCAAAGAAAAAAAGCTTATAAAAATTATTGCTGATTCGATCCTGGACCAACATTATTATAAACCCGAGACTCTAACCACTAGGCTACGAGGGAGTTTGCTGGTCAGGTCACTAATTTTATGGCATTTTATGTAATTTATCATATATAGAACGAGGAATATACAGTAAAAATCATATCTAAAACAAACCAAAACCCCATCCTTACTCTAATCCCTAACAATTACTGTTTTAGGACAGTTCTCTACACTTCTTGAATAAAACGAAGTATGATAAAAGATTTATATAGATTCTGGTTTCAACCATTGGGATATAGTGATTTCCTTTCAGGGGGGACTTTACATAAAGAACCACTGAGGACGTAATAACCCGTCTGACAGTGACCACCCTCAGTGTCTGTGCTTATGGCCGCTTGGCTGCCTTTGGTACCCAGCATATCTCAGCTTACAAGCTGCAAGCCTGTCGAGTCGGACTACAACATTTACATTTTCATAAATTATTAGTTGCTGAGAACAAGTCATCTCTTTATTCCAGGTGCCATTCCGTTATCCGAACATCATAAACGTAGACAAGTTGTACACTAATGACATCCACGCCATCGCTCGGACGTACGGCATAGAGGCTGCTGCTAAGGCGATTGCAAAGGTAAAGAAATGTAGGAGCACGTGCCACCATACGTTCCTTCCAAGAGTCCATTTCTAGGAGTAACGATCTCCCACAGAAGATACCTCGACATCAACGTCAGGAAAGTGCCTATTTTTAGAACCCATTTTCCCATAAAACTGAACAGAGACTTGCAGTTACCAACATGTATGGAACTGCATTACAATATGAGTAACTTGGATAGCGGGAAACTGAACAAGCAAAAAAAAAATCGCACATAAATCTAGAATGTCTAACAATCCCTTTAAACAAATTTCCAGGAAGTGAAGAACGTGTTTGGTGGCTATGGAATCCACGTGGACCCCCGTCACTTGAACCTAGTCGCTGACTACATGACGTATGAGGGGAAGATCAAGGCTTTCAATCGGATAGGCATCGAATCTAGCGCCTCCCCTTTCCAGAAAATGAGTTTCGAGACCACAACACATTTCCTTCGCGGTGCAGTTCTCTCTGGCGACGTGGAGAGTCTGAACTCTCCCTCCTCACGGCTGGTGGTAGGACGAGTCGTGGGGGGAGGTACAGGGTGTTTTGAACTTCTGCAGCCTTTGTGTTAAGTGTAGGTAGGTAGCGAGGTAACGTGAGGATAGCTAGTAAGGGTAGACCAGGGGCGGATTTAGGGGAAGCCGAGGGGGCCGCGCGGCCCCCCTTCTCGAGAGATTTTCCCATACGCTGGAGGAAATGTGAAAATTTTCGTCCCATGTTTTCGCTATCCGCCCCTCTTTCTGAAATTCCTGGATCCGCCCCTGTAAACGACTAGTGATACAGATATGACTTTTTGTACTCAACATCCAGTAAGATTTGAGATTTTAAATTTGCTGCTTGTTCAGCAGATTTTTCACCGATTTTTCCTTGTGGAATTTAAAATGGCCGAGCAAAAGATGTCCGAGATTTCTAAAGAATTCTTCAGCTCTTCCAGATCAAAATATCAAGAGACATTTGGCTTGTCCGACGTAGCAACAGTGACTAGCAAGGTAGAACAATGGATGCGGGATCGGTGAATTTTGGCGACTTCTACTTCGATCTCACGGTGATACTAAATAGCGCGGTAAGAACAGTCAGGAACTAATCGTGATCGAATCTATGAAGTTCATATTTCACTGCGGTGTGATTTTCCTCCGATCACCAACCAGTGAAATCAACGGTCGCTCACAACTTGCTAATCGCCTTGAAAAATAGTTTCTCTGTGTTAGGCCGTTGTCAGAACAATCTCAAAGGGCCCCGATATACATAGCAGCATTTGCCGTCTGTGGAACGCTGTTCCAGGTGTAACTGAACAATTGTCTCGTGAATAAGATGACGCAAACTCGGAAACCCGACACAATGGCGAAAGTTCCCGGAGAGAACCCGAGCTCGTGACGATATCTGCCGAGTTTGTGGTCAGGAATAATAGATCTCGAGTTACACCGAAAAGGTTGTTGAGTTAAGTATTAAATATGGACGCGCTGTTTTGCATACAATACCGTGTTGTTTTTGTTATTTTATTCTCATTATAAAAAAACTTAATTATTTAGCACATTGATACACTTCCCAAATATGGTCGTTAGAACTCCATATCTGGCATCTGCACCTGACATATATCGTGCAAACTGAACTGTCATGTGATTTTTTTTGTCTTGGGCTCGTAAAAAATAAGCGAAAATAAAATATTTTTTTCTGGTATATGACTTTTGTGCTTATGGATTGTCTTTTCAACGAAATGTTGTCTATCCGCACCATCAAGCCCACGCTCAATGTGCAAGCCGATTCAAGTCCAGCAAAATTGTTGTATAAGCCAATCATTGTGCCATATGTTAATTTCGAGACTCAGACTTCGCTATGGCTTAAGCAAAAATAAAATATTTTTCTGGTGTATGTTTTTTGTGCCATCAATGTGCTAAATAATAAACCATTATCCTGCTCGATTTTATTTAGCTGACGAGGGACGCATCAGACGATATTTCTGCGCAATCTAGCAGCAGGACCGTAGCCAGGGATTTTTTTTTTTGTGTGTGTGTGAGGGGGGGGGGGGGGTGCTAATCTAGAAAAAGCGGACCAAGGTGGTATGAATTGTTTTTTTATTGAGAAACCACTAATCAAAATTCGCTAGAAAAAGCAGGTATGCAGAAGTGCTTTATTTACTGTGTACAAATGTGGACCTTTTTTTTTTGTCGCGTGGGGTGGGGGGGGGGGGGGGGGGGGCACCCCCGGAACCCCCCCTGGCTACGGGCCTGAGCAGGATAATGATAACGTATTTGGGGCGGGAGTCTGTCACGATACGCGCATGAGCAATCACTGACAGATTCAACAGCAAAACTAATTAGACCATCCTATCAGATAACTATTTAAGAATATGTAAAGTTAAAAAGAATAGTCTAATGGATCGAGAAATAGTCAGATTATAAACGATTTGTTTTCGAGATTTTAGGCTTCGTCGGCCATCGTTACGGGACGATACTTCCCTGACTTGGGATGCGCAGAACAGCTGCGTAGTTGCGTGGCAGGCTCCCTTTGAGTACAATAATTAACGATGTGTAGCGAATTAACATACATGTGACCTATACGAGGGAGGTAAAGGCGTGCGCTATTTTTGCAAATCTATGGTATTTTATTTCACAACATATCGCTTTATTTACATAAACAACAAGATCACTCGGCTAGTCAAATGCGTCCTAGCAAGTCTACAATTGTAGTTTAGTGAAATTTAGTGTACAGACGCCATACTCTATTTTTTTTTGTTATTTGTCATGTTCGTTAAGATCCCTCCGTTAAGTCTACGCCTTGGTAGTCTGAAGAATAAAATACAACGCGTTTATGATTTGGTTATCCTGTAGATAAAGTATCACCCGCCTAGCGCGGAGTTTTTAACCTGTCCAGCATGGCGCTCAAGTTTTGTGCCGCGAAAAAGGACAGCCTAGCAACAAATTGATTATAGTTTCATTAATGTTCACCTATTTTTCAGCACAAATCTGGCAAAATATATGTACAAGGATTCGTCTTTCCCAACGTTTAGGCCTCAAGATCCATCAAATTTTCATAAGACTTCATATAGAATGATATCTCTTTGTTGTTGAAATTAAGGACGAGTCATACGATTCGTGCTATTTTCTTAGCGGAATCTAGCCTCTATAGTATTTTGAGACGATGGGGAAATCTAATTCAATCTAGACCAATCAACGTTTAGCCACAGTCCAATGTCTGATCTCTCAACCTAGTGCCTCAAAGAGGGTGAACGTCGAACTATTCATCGTCCACGTCACGTTAAACTGAGTGATCCGTTCGGGCCTCTTCCCCAGAGGGGAGCAATGTTTTAAGTTCTACGTCACCCAATGGCATCTGATGGTCATCGTGGCTTGGCGTAGCGTGGACATCAGCAGGAATGCAAGCAACATTGCTTCGTCCTGCATTATTATCATCCGACATAACAGAGTATTCCTTTTCCCCCTCTGTTTCTCTTTCATTACTGGGTTCATCATCGCCAGCGCTAACCTGTACTTCAGTATACCGAGGTTCATTCATCAAATCTGGATATTCAATGTCGGCCTCGGTTTCCTGGCTGGGTTTCTCACATAAGTACTCCAGAAAGTCAGAACCATCAATGACTTTTTTATTCTCTTTGGCAATGTCATTTCCTGGAGATCCTTAGCGGAGGCACTTTTTCCTAGAATACTTGCCAACTTAGGCAACACGCCAGCAAGCAATGTTGCAAACAATCTCACCACCTGACTCAAACCAGCTTGTTCTCCAAATATCATGATCGATGCGAAGGCAATTGCCATAAACACTGTTATCATCAGAACTTTCAGAACCATACATAGGTAAGTACGTTTTCTTGGAAGTATGACGTCACAGACTTCGTAGAACACAACAGATGGGATACTAGCACTCATGTCTTCCTCCTCTCTGTATAGTTGGCCCTTCTCGAACTGGGGGTTGTCGTTTTGTTTCTCTTCACATGCCTGGATTGTTAGTTTTAGAAGCTTGTGGTACTCACTGGTCACAGAGGTACAGAAAGTCCACGCATAGAAAATAAATATGGCTGCTAAAAGTATGTATGGAGCAAAGAATGCCAGATCTGCTGCCAAGCCCATCACGGTGTAGGAAATAAATTTTGTAAGGAGAACTAGAGATGAGCAAATAATGAACGAGAATTCGAGAAATCCGAGTGCCACGAAGCCAAATATGACTACAAATCCCCAGAAAATTCCACAACACTTTGGACTACAATTAGAAAAGACTCTCTTAATTAACGAGACTTTTTTATGCCTTGGTTCAAGATCGCTTTTGAATTTGCCGCCGTTGCACCACAAGTCAAACTCTAAATAATCCAGAATATATATGTCTGCAGTCTTGCCAAGTGGTGAGACAAATATATATAACTAAACAAAGAAACTATACAAACCAAAGGTAATAATATTACTGAAATCAGGAATAATATTGCCCAAAGTGGTATCATGAATTTAGATGAGCCCTCTACAACAGAAATGTGACGAAAGGTTCTCCAAACTGCCTTTTTGAAATAGAATGAAGTTGCGTAAAGCATTCTGCGCTGCTTTGATGACCTTTTCGATTCCATCTCCGAAATTGGAGGGACACTAAATTGCGGCACAGAACTGAATATTAGAGCCATAACTAGATAGCCTATGCTTTGAAAATAGGAGCTAAAAATGTGCTCATTGCCGAATGGAAATAATGGATTTGTAAACTTCCTCTCGAAGATTTGAGCAGTCAGTTCCATGCTAAACATCTTTCGGATTTCATATCTGTAAATAATGTATGCAACGGCTATGTTAATGTAAGCGAAAAAAGGAAATACAATAAGAGAAATAAACAGTTTGCGCAAAACATTTGCCCAGTAGGAAGATTGTCCGGCGAAATAGAGAAACTGTAAACCATTTATCACGATTCCTGCGAAAAGGGATTCAAATGGGAATTTGAAGTCATTCGGTGTAGGGAATTTTGGGGGGCAGAACATGGAAAATAGCAGGGATGAATACGACTGCAAATCCTGCCGCTATTGCTAGCAGGAGAAGAACTGCTTTCATAGGGAAAGGTTGCACAACCTTCAGTTGGCACTTCACATCATTCCTTGCTCCGTCCCACTGGCAGCATCTCAAGCGGAAATTCCTTCTCACGACATAACAGAGAACACCCTTCTGGTCTGTCACATTTGCGAGGAAACCTCGTGCAAGATTAGACACAGCACACAGCTTGGTGGGTAACTTTCGAAAGCAGTCTTTGGGCGATTTTACCCTTACTTTCGTTTCCATGTGGTGAACTCTTTTCGACAATGTAGTCATCGAATACACATTGAAGCCAACATCCATCGATAACAGAGGTTCATAAGAATTTTCAGCCCAAACAAGATTGTTGATATCTTTCGCGTCGCCGTTCGACTATTGCGAATGTTTGTAGTTAGATTATCATTCTTCGCGATGTGAATAAAAATCATGCGGTGGGCTTCTGTTGTAGGGTCTGTTAGTGTGGAGAACGTCTCGGATGCAGAGCTGGGATATTGAACAGTACAAATAGGGCATGATGGTACTCGTCTTACTGGCTCAGATACTTGAGGAGAATCAATGGTAGACAAAACGCCCTGGAAGAAGTCTATATAGCCATAAAGAACTAGAGCTGCAATAAGTACATGACCACAGAATCGTTTGAACTGTATTCCATGCCAGGGAATATCGCCGGGTTTCATATTCTCCAGCGGAGAAGATCCGTCTTGCATGTCTTGCATTTTGATGTTCGAAATCAAGACAAGACAAGCAGAAAAACCTTCAAAATTCGAGCCTGACCCCAAAGACAGTCCACTTGAATAATGTAATTGTCTATGTGCCGTCTGCTTAAAAGTTTACTTTTCGGGTGTGACCCTAAAATCTGGAATGGTCATGGATTGTCAAAGTCACGCAATGACGGAGTGGCGAACAGGTCTTTTTTCTGTCCTGAAATTTTGTTTCTTTCTATCAGTCTTTACCATGCAGTGATATGTTTCTCTTTCTCTGGCATACCACCGTTGGGTTACCACTGTATGCATTGCTATGCGACCTCAAAATTCACTGTACAATTAAAACCAAAACGCTGAGAATCGCCAATCGCAACAGTGAGTTTTGAGGTCGCGAAGCAATGCAGCATATGGTGGTAACACGTCTGTGTCTAGTTAGACTTGCCCCAAGTCGTACTCTATGTTTTTCCTTAGAACAAAGTGAAAAAAAAGAACAGGGCCCGGTGGACCGCGGGAGAGTACGACTTGTTTCGCTCGCACGCTTTCGATTTTAATTTGCATATTTTTGCCGCGAAAAACGAATGCAAAACAGCGCGCGCTCAAAGTGGCGTGATCTTCGTCAGCAGTGCGCGCCGTGAATTTTGTCAACAACTGAACATTTGCCTAAGAATCAAGACTTTTGTTGCATGATTTCGTAGTGTTATAACGCTAGTTTTGGAAAATTTATCTTAAGAAATGCTTACGAAAATTGATCAGAATAGATCTACAAGTGGAAAGACTTTGAAGCGCAGCGTTTGATACCTAAGTAAAAGATGTTTTCGCCCAACAGAGGATGTTTGTTTGTGCGAAAAATATTTTCCGTTTCAAATCGCGCGAATGAACGACGATGGCGTAAAATGTGACGTCAAACTTTCTCTCACTCGGATTGGATGTTTATCAGACACACCACCAACACACCCCCGACCTAAATTTAGGTCGGTAAAAAACTGGCGGGAAGCGAGCGAGAAAAGTCCGTTGTACAAAATAAGGCAATTAAAAAAAAAAAAAAGAGGAACAGCGGACTTTGGGAAAGTCTATGTCTAGTCGACGATAAGAACTACCCGTAAAAGTTGTAAAGCACTTCACTCTCAATAACACGGACGGTTATCCCATAAAAAATAAAGAGGACAAGAATTTATCTCCTAAAGACCCCTGCATTGCCGGATTTCAAGACGTGAGTGCCTGGCGCGAATATATCGATTATCCGTTCAAAACCAACTCGGGGAGAAAGGGCATCCTCAACTCTACAAAATCCCACAGTTGGTATTAAACAGGCAAATAGTGATCGAGAAACGGGTCCAAAATTTTACAAGATTTGTGTGAAATCCGGGATGCGGCGTCCGGAAAACCTCTGTAAAAGCTTATAAAATTCCGGCATATTGGAATGGCTGTATCTCTATCGGAATTTACACAATCAACGCCAAACTTTAGTATTTTGTATAGTTTAATATGCTCTTCCTTCCTCTTTATGTGGATATCGTTTCGCCATAATGGTTATACTATAAGGGGTTCGCTCCAGGAGCACTCACGGCTTGAAATCGGCAATGCGCATCGAAGAAAGGACTTTGAAAATCGCCGTGCTTTTAACCATGGCCGACACTGGCCGACCCAAATGGGACTATGAATCATCCTTTTATTTACAACTTCTCGTCATATATTAGACATACGCAAACACAAGCAATAATTTCCAGATCTTCGCAAGAAGAAGTCCCTTCAGCAACGATTACTATTATTAGTTGACATGGACTGGTCTGCTGCGTGACCAACGCCTCTGTCCTTTGTGTAGTTGGGAAAATGTAGTACCGAGCGAGGGTGTGCCAGTTTGCAAACACTTTAGTAAGAAAGGGTAGAGTTTCCCGTTAATATTTGAACCATTTGTTTCGGTAGCGTGACGAACCATAGCGTGACCGAGCATAGCGTGATCAAAGCTGTAGGAGGCCGGGACGCCACGTGTGCCACCCAGACGTTTCTATTCTATTTATACATCAAGCTTTTATTTGCATACCGTTTATTGCTAGGAGCAATGTAATAAGCAGTCTGTCGCGCGGTCCATCACGCGAACTAAGCCATTAGAGCGGGTTTCATCCGGCTGTGAAACAAGCACTATTATAGACAGTGTCTATGCCTACTGGTCCTAATAAAAAGGAGGAACAGAGTGGAAATAGATACTAGAAATACGCACTAGTCTACTATACACTATGAAAGTCATTCTTATTCCTCTATCTTCTTCATGTTGTTTGTTAGTAATGGCGCTTATAGATCGTTTTCAGCGTTAAATCAGCTTTTTGCTCGCTAGATTAAAACATATTTCATTAAATGAACCTGAAAGAGGACTAAAAACTATGTAATTCTGCCAAGTTTTATCCGCATAGAATATTTGGTGTCCGAGATATACACATTTAAATACCAAATTATTTACAGTGAAATGAATGGCGCCGCCATCTTGGTGCACCTAAATGGTGCACCAAGATGGCCGCCAAATGATCGAATGTCGCAAAAGTGTACAAAAACGACAAATATTCACCCAAATTCAGCTTAATACATAGATATTCACTTATATAACAGTCTGGAATAGTTTAGATTGTCATACCGATGAATTTGAAAACATAATGGCCTCCCAAAAATCGTGACTAGTATTGCGTGACAAAAATTGTTTTATTCGTATCTTCGAGGCAAAATAACAGATGTTCCTAAAACCTGGCATGGAAACTCGCTAGAGGTAGCTAGAAGTGACATAAAAAGCACAAAGTGGTAGCGATCATAGTTTCAAAGTTAGGAACTGTATGACGTCATATGAAAACGATCTATAAAGAATAAACAAATGATATGCTTAGTGCTATCCCTTTTAAGGTCTTACAGTTCTCTTCTTTAAGCATATTAACCACGGCGGTTCCGTCAATCACGACTGCATCGACTTCAGGGGGCTCACTCTGAACAGTAGGGGCAACCATCTCCAGGCATCCTGTGAGCTCCGACTTGCTGCAGGTACAGGTACAGGTGCTGCAGGTCACCAAAGTCGGATAGGGATGGTGAAACTAGATATTGAAGCACTCGTTACACGGAACGTTTGCTTTCAAAACTGAAGCAAGTAACTATGTGAAATGATTTTTCGAGAAACGGAGTTTAGTGGCTTGTACATCTCAGTTAACCCCTCGCCTCCCTTCGCCTGATAGCAGACAAAAAATGCTTCAAAAGCAACAACTGACCAAAAGGACATTGAATTGCTACAAAGCAGAAAACAACGCTTTTACGAGAAGTTATATTAAAGAACATTATTTTCCTATAGAAAAGTGTACTTGCGAGAAGTAGTGGTAGAATTGAAGCAAAAAAAGTTTAATTGAAATCTCTTTCTTAGCTCAAAGCCAAAAAGACGTTTTGAACGTGCCAAGAGCAGCCATTTTGGGCGTGGTTAGCTGTGAAGGTGCTAGTTAAGTTGTCTGTAATAGGTTGCAAAAACGATTTCAATAATAACTATAATGTCTAATTGATTTTTGTAAACAGTTACATTCGTCACTGTAATACCTGTAAGTACCGTAATTGGGCGTGGTTTGTCTGCCTAAAGTTGAAGGGCATGCAATCTCAACATTATGTGAAGTTTGGAAGAATTTAGATGACGTTTAGTCGGGTTAAAGTTTTTATATAAGATAATTAATTCCCTGTAAAACGTAAAGTACGCACGTTTGGGCGTGGTTTTTGCATCAAGACTACTTAGGGTATGAAGCTCTGTCATTGTGCCAAATTTCGTGCTTGTAACATTAATTTGCACAATTCGACCTAAATTCTGCACCAATCTGCTGTACTGTCTTGTTTGTTTGTGTTTTATGTTCAATGCGGGATTTTGGAGCTGAGTGGATAGCATTTTATTGGTTACCTCGGTGGTATCTTTTGTTATTTGTCATAAAATGATGGAAATAATTTTTAACTGCTTTTGTGGGTCGTGCAAGTAATAAATCATGTACCTATCCGCCACAACAATGCAAATTCAGCATTTACTTGACTTGATGAAAAAGAAAAAAAAAATAGGACCATACTTCCAGACAAAGAGCTGAAGCGTCGTATGGCGACCGTACGGTTCTTACGCCCACGCCAGAGATTTCGGCCCTGACAGTCGCTATCCTGGTTGAATTGCTCAGTAGCTAGATACCTATGGGTGAGAGTACGCCCGGCCACCAGACCATATAAGGACGCCCCTTGTACCGTTAGTGAACAATCAACTTATCAATTATGCATCACCAACATATTTATAGGCCTGAAGAATGTGCTAGAGATCCATGTGGGACACGTTGTTGGATTTCTTTTTATAGTAGCTTATTTCACGATCGATAATGCAGAACTATTTTTCACAGTTGCCGCCGTTTAGCATGTTTTTTTTTTTACTCATAATCCAGTTTAAAATGACACGAGAATGTCCATTTGCGCATGCGCACACACGTCATCTCGTCTAATTTGTGACATACGAACATTAATCCCTGAAAGATCATATAAGGATGCCCAGAGTGTCAGTAATCTTTGGTACTCTTTAAAGCTCGGGAAGTGTCACAATGGAACAGTATTAAACCTGGTCAAGAGCTTTTGACCTGGTCTATTCCCAGTGCAGGCTTTGAAAAGTCCAAAGCACTCGCTATTTCTCAGAATAAACTTTTTATTTAATAACCTGGCTAGAATAATTAGCTAGAATGATAACAACAAGGAGATATTACATTTTAATTTGATTTATCTCCAAAAGTGACTATATTTTATACCCCATGTATTCGCGCGAGCCTGGAAACTAATAGCGCGAAATTTAAAATGCAAATCATGTACCGTTCCTTCATGGCGCCGCGCCATGTGCTCAATTCTCTGAGACAAGAAATAAGGCGAATTGATGCCCGTATTACAGCTTAAAATGCTATTTTTGTCCACAAATGATTGGGCAGTGGTTAAGGTAAGTTCTGTGGGATCGTTTCCAACACTATTTAGTCTAAGCACTGACAATATGCAGTGGTGGTTTTGAACGCAGACCTTAAAGTCCTGCAGCTCAGACATTAGTGTAAGCGGATTCGTGTAAGCTACCATGAGCTAAATTTATTTAAGTATGAGCTATACACAAGTACTGTAGCGAAAGGAGATTGCTAGTATTGTAATATCTCTCTTTATGATATTGATGTACTCTACAGTCAAGCGTGCAAAATTCAGATGGACTAGGTTTGTATGAATTTTTTCTACGAGGCAAAACAATCTACTACAAAAACCTGTGTCTGTCGTTAGCTCGAGTCAAGAGTTTTATTGTTTAGGGGCATGTTGCCCCGGCATGTTGCCAGTTTCCCGATACTGGATAAAGAGGTACCCTTTTCAATATATTATTGTTTGTGTTTTATTATAGCAAGAGCAGCGGTTGAACCAGAAGGGAGAAGAAAGGTGTTGGGGGGTTAGCCACTGGAAACTGCCCATGCACGACAAGGGAAGGTATATACTTATAGTTTATGATTCTAGGATTTTTAAATATGAATGAAAAGGGGTATAAATTCCATGGTAGCTTTGTGCGTGTCTTGTTCGATCCCACCTAATTCAGGTCATGTGATTCTTTTTGGGAAACAATTGTGCACTTTCTCACAAAACAGGGACGGTGGAACAGTTTGCAAAGTGGGGGGGGGGGGGGGGCTCATTAGTAAGATTGTATGGCAAGGTGGGGGTGCTGATGGTAACTCCCAAATAACTCATGATATTCAAGGCCAATACAAGCACTATCCTAGAATCATAAACTTATAGTTTATGATTCTAGGATTTTTAAATATGAATGAAAAGGGGTATAAATTCCATGGTAGCTTTGTGCGTGTCTTGTTCGATCCCACCTAATTCAAAAATTGGGCGAAGGGGAGGGGGGAGGAAAGGTTTTTCTCTCCTCCCCCCTCCCTTTGCCCAATTTTTGCGCTCACCCCCAGGACCGCGCGCCTCAAAATTCCAAGATGGCACCCGATCATCGAACAGAGTATTCCGCGATAAAAACACCCAGTACCGCCTGCAAGCAGGCTATCGGAGGTGGGGATCCTTTGGTGAATTCACTCTGGAGGAATGGATAATTTCTGGAATGACAATTTAGCCAGTCATTGAATGGAACCTTCATGTTTTAAATATAATAGTTGTTTTATTTTAAGGTCACCAGATAAAAACAGATACAGAAATACAAACCATCAGCCACACCAAAGGGAACCTACAAAACCATGTGCAAGACCATACTTTAGCCTAAGATCCATCAACCAACCTTGGAGACTTCAGTTCATCAGCCAGACCACAGAGCCTGTGAAACCATTGGTATGACCATACTGTAGATGAAGCAAGATCCATCAACCAACCACAGAGACTTCAGTCCATCAGCAAGACCACACTAGTCCTTCAGAGCACCAGTCCAGATCACACAAAGCCTTCAGACTATCAGAAAGACCACAGCAAGCCCTTCAGACCATCAGCCAGACCTCAGAGGGAGCCCTTCAGACCATCAGAAACCAGTCCAGACAAAGCCCTTCAGACCATCAGCCAGACCTCAGAGGGGAGCCCTTCACACCATCAGGCAGACCACACTAAGCCCTTCAGACCACCAGAAAGACCACAGGGAGCTCTTCAGACCATCAGCTAGACTACAGTGAACCTCATAATCAAATGATCACAACTTCATCAGTAAAGGCCAAATTGCACTACTTTTGCCTACAACTGTCTAATTACAAGTTTAACAACTTGGTTTGTCTTTCAACTGCCATGACGTCCATATAATCATTTCTGTCCACATTATCAGAACATTGGGCAAGTTAAGGATTCAGACAATACATTATCATTTGCAGAGACATACCATGTTTGACAGGTTGTATATGACAATTGTAGGCAAAAATGGGCAGTTCCATAAAAAATCTGCACCCTCTCCCCCCTGTTTAGGACCACAGTGGGGGGTTATTAAAAAGCTTTGGAATTTCAGTGCTATGGTGGGTACCCTGGAGCAAAATGTCAAGGTGGGCATCCCATAGATATGGATTCCAAGGTGGGTAAACATAATTTCCAGGGAGGGACAACCTAAAATTTGGGGATGGCTGAACCTTGTGTCTTCAACAAGGGGGTACAGATTTTTTGTAACTGGCCAATGTGCTGTGCTGTTGTTGCAATGGCCTCAACACCATATTTTGGTAGGTGAAAATATTAATATGTTCATATGGAAAGGCTCGAGACTGCTAACATGTGAAACAGCCAGTTTCTTAGTCATATGGAAGGGAAATTCAAAATTCATGCCAACTACTTTGCTATTACATAATGATCAACCAAGAGATAGTTGCAATTCAGGAGGATGAAGAGGGGTGTACTCAAGCCAGTTAATTAAGGGAGGGGGGATTAATTTTTAGCCTTTTTTGGGCTTTTTTTTTTCTGAAAATATTTAGCTGACAAAAATCTTTAATGTTTGCTACAAGACAGTTTTTCTTTCAGTTTAATGTGCACCTAAGCCTAAAATAAGTCTAGAGCTTTTCATAATCTTTCCAAGCATTTGAAAGCAAATCTTCATTCTTAGCCACTCCAATTTCCAGACTTTCAATTGTTTTGAGTTCCTTTAAATTTCCAATACAGCTATAACAAGCTAGGGTAAAGCATAATAACAAATTTTCATTACAAACTATTTACCAATTCGTATCTCAAAAATGCTAAACAATCTAATATAGAATAGTGGCAGAATTCAGATTTGCCTTTGAACCAGGTGGCATTACTTTCATCCTATTTCATTGGTTGAGCCATATTAATTTTTACCTCCTACACTGGCAAGACAAATTAGCACAAAAAAGAAGCACAGTTAATTTGCAATTTGCAGAAAGTGGTAGATCTTTCCATACACCGAAAATAATATTATAACTTTTTTTTCTTTGAAGAATGAATTAGCTTTTATACGTAACTGCAATTTTCATTTCTGCAAACTCTACACCAAACAACAACCATGGTTTGGCTTCTGATCAAACAAGTGAGCAACTTGGGTGATTTCATGTACTGCTATGTTTAAACTAATAAGGCTCCAAACCAAATTTTCCACCATAATGCAACCAAAATTTAGAAAACATCCATGTGTCTGTCTTAAAAGGTTTGATTGACCAAAGCAATCATGGTTCTTTACGTTGATACTCGGATTTGAACTTGTGCTTTGTACTTCGTTCCAGGGAGAAGTTGCATGTTAAAATTTGAAACATGAACATAATTATTGTGTGGTTCCAGAAATTATCCATACCCCCCTATGGATGGGATTGGAAATCATTTCCATACAATTACTGTACTTTTCTTCAGAAATTCCAGAGGGGTGGGGGAGGGGATGGATATTTTTTGGAACCACACATTTGAGAAACTAGGAATTGCACCAGAACCAAACTTTCACAGGTTCATCTTGCATTGCAACCCACATTGCAATCAAACCATTTTTGCTATAGATCATCAGCTGAAAATGTTTACCAATCACTCTACATGAAATTGGGTTACTTTACTTTTGGAAAATCATGTGCCAATGCAATAAAACACAGAATCAATTAGCCTGGAGCAAGAAAATCTGCCAGGAATGAGATGTTTTCAATGCTAGCATAAACTCACAAACCTGTCCTCACTTTGACAAATGCATGCACAGACAAATTTCGGTGTTGCTCCAGAACAGCACTTAAAGACAGTGACATGCTGTGATAGCTGAGTCAGTCTCACTGATACTTGGAATAGGCAACCACATCTTGGCAATCTCTGATGCTTACTATCTCTGTTATTTGGGTAGAGGTGGACTGGAAAGCTTCCAAGACCCTGAAACAAATATCAGTGTTACAGTCAAACTGTGAATGAGTCCCTATGATCTACACATGTTTCTTCTGATTGTGTATTAAGGAGACTCACAAAAAGTCCAAGCGTATTTTCTGTAAATATAAATTCAGTCATAACTGTTATAATATTCTTGTGAGGGATATCAAACTTGGAGGACAGCAGGGGGTATCTTTCAGCAATAGTTTAAAATATTTCAATCCCGACAACAGGCAGCATATGAACACTGATAAAGATTGCAATATGTTACTATTGCTAAATGACACCTCCTACTGTCCTCCAATACACAAATATTATAAAAGTTATGACAAAATTTATATTTACAGAAGGTACGCTTGGACTTTTCTTGAGTCACCTTAATGATCTGGGATTGTCACAGGCAGAGTTGAGGAAGCTGGGATACTTGAAGGTTAAATTCAGGTAGAAATGACCATCGGGAAGCCCAAAAATTTCTCCTAAAAGTACTCCTTGCTCTAAAATACCTTCTTCAGCATACCGTTTTAGTTCAAAGAACCTGTAATAAAATACAGAATTTTCTTCAGCATTGTATCATTTTCATTCCGAATACCCGGAACCACCTATTTTAACCCTAAAAAATATGACAGTCATACCAACCAATCATGATTATCATGCATGGGGCTTTGAATGTCTATGTTGTACACCTTGTATGACACCAAATAAAGCATGTCTCTATGTCTGTCTTTGATGGGGATTAATGGGGCTTTGGCATATTGTTCTGCCCAGTGGGGTCGATTAGTCATTTTAAGGCAAGAAAGAGCTTAGAAAGAGCTAGAGGAGTTTAGAAACAAAAAATACACTCTGCTTGTTATTGTCTTTTGTCTCTCTGACTCAATGTATCTCTAACTTAAACTAATGAACAAACCCCTTTTATATGCACATGACATCACACATCCAAAGGGAGGACATTTTCAGAAAAATTGTTTTTGCTTTGAGGCTAATCCCCCACCCCATACTTTCCCAGGGTGGGGATTTCCAGACACATCTCCTGATGAAGGCTAATTCAGTCTGCAGCAGTTGTCAGCTCATCATGAGAACCCTGAGTCCCAGTAATAAGCACCAGGCATAAATAAATTGTGCACCTACCCTCCTAGCAGTGGTTAAGAACAAAACCGCTGCAAGCAATTCTTTGGATTTCCATCAAGCATCCAGTCCTGCCAACACTTGTAGGACTGACACATCTTGACAAATTATTTTTTCTTAAACCTCCAGCCTAAAAAAACCTTCCCTGCTAGCAGAGGCCACTTCTTGAAGTGGCCTCTGCACACAAATGTCACAACCTCGTCCAGGATCGTGGACGTACTTGACTGGTGTGGCTGGTTTTACAAGAATGGCGTCAGTGCTTTTGCTTCGAAAACAGGAGTCAAAATTGTGTGCCCGATTATGGACATTTAATAATGCCTAGCTTTTGAAAAGTTTTGTGCCTAACTTTTCAATTGGTCGACATACTTATAAATAATTCCAGATTTTCCAGTGATTTCAAATGGGCCTAGATTTCAGGATATAGTTAAGTAACTTAAGGTGGCACGTGGTAATTATTCCAAAAAATACATTCATTTTGAAATCATATTTTAAGCCTCTTGCAAACATCCGACCGATCTGATGTGAAACACTATAATCATTAATGGTTCTAGTTTAAGTATATTTTGGAAATAGAAATCGCTAAAAACGGACTCAAAACTCAAATTTATCGGATGTACGGGATGGCTAAATGAAAGTTTATTATTGTACTGTTATTTCTCTTACAGAAGGGATATGTGATGACTCATACAGTCGCTAGCGAAGCACAGTTCATGTAAGTGAAGTCAATACAACCATTGGCATTACGGTATTGAAACTACTTTAGCTTTTTACTTAATCGCTTCAGAGACTACAGATCTTGTAATTGTTCAAAATAATACTTTATATAGTATGATCAGCTCGATCCTTGATTCCGAATCTACGGTTTTCTTATTGACTTAGATATATAACTAATGCTTAACAGATAACAACTCTTTTTATTTGAGTAAAATCGGTTGAATGGCTGATGAGATATGATTTTTTGAAGTCATGAATTTTTACTGTTTTCATGGTCAAAGCAGTAACAGTGATATAAGGAAAACAAGGAACCGAAAATGGTCAAAAGGGAAACTTTTATTATTTCATAACTTCAGTGGATTTTACCTACGTTAACGAAATTTCAAATTGTTCAGAATTCCCACACTTTGTTATCCTGTTAGCAAAACAACATTGGTGTGTCCATGGAAACCAGGTTTCCATAACAACATGCCTTTCAATAATTATGGAAAGGTTTTATGCCTTTATACCTAGCGTAGTCATTAAATACTGATAGCATTCAGTCATTCTAGGAATTCTCGAACGTTACTAATACGTAACCATGGTAACAAGACCTTATATTTATATATTCATATTGAATCACTTACAGTGCTGCTAACTCAACCAGGACCACCACAAATTATAGATTTTCACTTTATTATTTTTCTTCACAGCCCTGGGGGGGCTTGCCTAATAAACATATGTAAGGTTGCTGGGCCCCGGTTGTATTGGAAGCACTGTGAATCATATTCATAACAATAATCATTAGTGATTTATGTAAGCATATTGATCATTTGCAATGCATCTTTTTATTTCAGGAACTCAGTAAGATTATGATGCTTCAAGATTATTATTTTGGCTCATTCATTGCTTTAAGGTGGCAATGAAGGGAGTTTTACAACAAATATGTATGACACATTTCCAAACTCAATGAAATAGTCAGTTTGCCAGTACCTTGGGATCACATAATATGGGATAACGCACTAGAAATAACAATTCTAACTCTCAAGCATGAGTATTTATCAATTAATGAATTCCGCTGAGTATAGTGGAGAATTATTCAGATTCAGGGGGTGTTTATCCATCGAAGCCGAAGATTTGAAAGATCGAAAGTTGACACCTTTGGTTTTCATATTCGACAAGCTCCTAGCTGTTGATAAGTACCGGCATAGCTGTCATAAAACTGGCTATTTAGTTGATGCGTAACAAATAAAGTCTAGGATCAGTTAGTTGGTATTTTATAGTATAAAATCTGAAAAAAGAACGTTACAAATTTTTCTGCCACTGTGCTAACATATAACGATTTTGCTTGGTATAACTCATGAGGAGACACTCGAGACACCTCAACCACCCGAGCTACAAAGTTCCATCTTTGCTGCACTATGTACATGCCATCAGATGTGTTCCACTTTCGACAACTCCTAACTAGCGTTGTGCTATTTCACTGGTAGACGTATCTAATATGTATAACTAATTTGTTTTCTTTTTTTTTATAAAAGTGACCCAAACTGAAATTACCCACTGGGTGGTGGTCGCCCCAAGCCTAGCTTAAATGCCGGCTCAGGGACCACTTACTGGTATCCTGTAGCGCATGATCATTACTATTTACCTATTTTATTTGGACAAGCTGCAAACTCACAAGAATCGTTTTAATGAAGGAGGAGGGCTTCAAGGAAGAAGAAGAAAAATTCAGAGAAATTGGACCACCATATGTTAATCCCAGCGGAAAAAATGAAGCTGACTATATGTATAACTGTAGTTTTGTAAGGGGTTTAATGGGGGGTGACTCTTCTATTTTAGGGGTGGGGGTGCTTGTCGGGAACGTTCGATTTTACCCCTAAAAGATACCAAAAAGGGCGTGGCTTTGTTTTGACACCTAAACTGTACCAGCAAGTGTGAAGTACACAACCATTGCTCTGGGAAAAATTTCCTAGAAAAAAAATTGCAGCCCCCCCTAATGAATAGGTGAGTTCCCCCTCTGGTTTAACGTTTGAAGCATGCCGGAATAAACATAACGTCATGATTAGAGCTGGAAAAAGGTGAAAATCTTATTGTTGCCAAAATACCCCCAAAAACTTATTTCAGTCAAACATTAAAAACACATAAGTGCGATTAATCGATTTTATTTTGCCTTCCAGACAAGTCGTTGACTTGAGTGCACTGGTACAAATATTAAATGATGGAGTTATCTTTACATGTTTCTTGGCAAATATTTGACGCCGGAAATATCACAACAAAATAAAAAATTCCACAATAAATAATAGCTTATTTCCAAACAGAAACTTTTTGAGTTTTAACGGATTTCTACTTAGGGGTGGACCATTAGAAATTGGGGGAGGGGGGGTGGCAATTCCCAAAAAAAAATTCGAGCAAGGCCAATCCTTCCAAAAAAAAAAAATCTTGCAGAGATCCAAGCTAGTAAAAAACATGATATAAATTCCGAAAAAAATTCTTGCACAACCTGATCCCCGAAAAAAAAATTCATGCGCAAAAAAATTGCCACCCCCCCTCCCCAATTTCTAATGTCCACCCCTTACATAACGGGGAATTCGCATTTAGAATTAATTAAGCCAATAACAAAGAGCGTATGTGATCAATCACGCGTATCAACAAGCTTATTCCAAGCGCTGAAAACCAATGTTTTTATTTAAGTTTTCGGGAGAAGTTCTTAATCGCATTTCTCAAAATTACTTGCAGATGTTCTGTTAAAGCCCAAAGAATAATGCTTGAGTGGCACAAGTTTATATCAGACCGATTAATTAATAAAATATTCGTTCAAAGTTTATAAATGTGTTTTATTTGAAGCATGTGCTTTCTATAAATTTGTGCCGTGTTCTGAAGTCATTCTAGTTCTATCAACATTCGAATTCTGAAATAAATTGCGTTCTAGTGTCAATAGGTTTGCCCGAAAAAGCGCCAGAATACAACGCAATTATTCGTCTCTGTCGCGCCAATTTCGATTTGATGCCGGGAAACGTGTACACAGAACGCGTTTCACATATTTCTCGATAAATAACAAGATCAAGACAATTTACTTATTCCACATATATTGGTTAATCTCTTAATTGCCGTGTGGTCAATATTTTTTCTTGTTAAGCAAGTGCTAACGCCGTATTCTTTGTTTTTTTCCCGTGTCAAACGATCTGAATTGCTTCGCGCTTTTGTCCCCCGTGATTTGTCACGTGACTGATCATACTATTATAGCAAAGAGGGATCGCTTATCAGTTCTCTATAAAGATAAAGTATCGTTTCTTTGTAATTCTAGTGGTCTTCGCATATTTTGACAATAATGTTTGGAGTGCCGGGTACGTAGGTGAAAACCTCCGTACCCGGCTGCCGGGTATCTAGACACTGCGTTAAACTCCCACGGAGCTTGGGGAACCTGTGATGAGCCTGCTACACAATAGTTTGTGCGTTTGTGTTTTAGTGCTTAGCACTACTATGGAGTCAGGAATTAAACTATTGGTTCTGCCCTCTCAACGCAATGTGTTTTGCTAACTGATTTATCAATTTTTTTTACCATGGCAATGACTGAAAGTAAAAAGTATTGTAAAGAGACGCGTGGTTGAAATGATTTGCAAGTCAGAGAAAGAATACGAGCTCTATGATAAAAACAGAAAAGTAATTACAAGTCAATACTTATCTCACTTTCATGACAGTGCATTAGCTTCTTATTTCCATTACTAGCTTCCCTCTAGTAAATCCATATAGTTTGCGAGCGTCGGTGTTTAGAACGGTCGCGGCTTTGAAACCACGAGGATGAAAGCCGCCATCGCCGCCATTTTGGACCATTTGCACAGGCAACCCACCAAGCGTGAGGAAACCGGTTGGTTTGATCCGCGTCCAATGGTACAAAATATTTCGGTTGGGATCAAATACCGAGTGGAATGGCGCTTACCATTCGCTTATTCGCATTTCGGTTCGGATCGGCTACCTTATTTGGTCATAAAACCGGTTGGAGGTGCCAATGGTACAAACCATTCCGATCAATTCGTTCCAACTGGAATGGCGAGACAACCTCCGAAGCTGAACCTCTCGTACCAACCGGAATGACCGAAACATCGACTGTACCATTGGAATCCCAACCGAAATTACCGGTTTTTCGTGACCAATGGTAAGCACCATGACTTGCAGATCAAGACAAGTGCAATATTCTTGTAAAAAGAAGCCCATTTTTATCAGTTTTCTTACCATTGTGCCAAAAATTCGGCGGGGGTCCCAGCGCAGGCCACCATCGACTTGATAGGCGAGTAAACCTGTACACTTCTTTTGAAAGAGCATTTATTCACGAAAGGCACAAAATGAACTCGTTACGTGTACCACAGGGAATTTCTGCAGAAACCCATTCATGGAAAAAGTTCAGTGAAATTACCCATGGTAGAAGATTGCGCGGTGTGCCTTGGGAAATTCAGCTTTTTGCACTTGGATGTTTTCTGCAGAAATTCCCTGTGCAGTGGCCTTATATCCAGGGAAAAATTTGACTGTAGCGCAGTTTATGTCAGTAAATGACAAAACAAATATAAATACTCCCTGAAATTTGACTGTAGCAGTTGCAATAGTCTAAATCCGCCCCTGCATGTAGATGATAAACAAATCTATGAAAAAATCGCCTAGCCGATGTCAAACCTTTTCTGACCGCTGGGTTGCCAACGAGTGATCCCTAGTTTTCGGGTCCTGTCCTGTCTTCTTGACTTTATTGCTCAAAAAGACAGCATTACAATTACATATCTAACGTTACAATATAGCAATAATTAAAAATCTATATTCCATCACAAAAAAAGAGTCTAACGAGCTAGTTCTTTCCAGTGTAATGGGTTCAAATTTTAGTTTACTTGTCGATAAAATTTCCGCATCTTTCGACGCGTGACATTTACACCCGCAAACATTCAATTTCTTCCCTCATAGAACTACTTTTCGCTGACGCTTTGAGTTTATTTTTCAACTTCTGGTAACTATAACATTTCAGGAGAAGACCGACTTCTCTTGTGTTTCAGTTGACCATCAGACACCCATCTCGGATTAAGGATTCTAGCATCTTTGCTTTTCCAAAACTTGCTAAGCATCATCTACTGTTTGCTCAATGACTAAATAGAGAACCATAAAATTATTTATCTGCTGTACAAATAACCTGGATAAGCTCTTATATATATATATTTCTTTCTTTCTTTTGGGGGGAGGGTTCAGCGTTCTTTTTCATCTGCTCAAAAAAAAAAAAAACTTTTAATAGCTAGGGAGGCCACTAGATAACTGGATAGTTCACTTGGTCTCCCTGCTCGCACTTTTTTTTTCTACTAAATATAAAATCACTCCAAACCTATACTCTGTGTATAACTCAACTGACAACAGCCTTATGAGTAAATAAAGTAGCCTTATGAGTAAATAAAGTTGATTGATTGATTGAACATGCAGACTGGATCGAGGGGTCGTGAGGGGGTGGCTTTTCACTCCCCCCCTCTCTTTTTTTCTAGCAAATTTCTCCATAAATCCTTTATAAAAAGTCACAAGCGCATTTTCGTCTCTTGTATTGATAAATAGCCTGTAGCGAATGTACATAGGCTATTGATAAACATAATAAGCGATATGCATTGATTTGCTTGTTAGTATTAAGGGGCGCGGATCCAAGAATCAGGCGCGGATCCAAGAATTTCTATTATCGCTAAGAAATCAAAGAAAGCTGATGGAATAAAAGGGAATTTTCAAAAAGCTAGAATGATTCACGCAAATCGAGGCTATGTTTTTATGCTGCTAGTATGTTTTTCTTTGTTGTTATAAAGAAAACAACTCGCATGCAAACAACCATTACAGGAACGAAACTAGTATTTTCACTCGGGAATTTGCCGCGAAATTAGACCGTGCGTGAGTAGATCATCACCACTAGAGCAGATTTCGTATGACTGTGAAAAGTGGCGCGGTACTGTCGCGGTGGCGGTAAGGAACCTGGCCTGCTGTAAATGGAATGAAATCGCCAATGAAATCGCGTAGTCGCGGTACGGTCACGGTCGCGGCGCGGAACAACTTTGTCACGGTACTTTTCAGTCATACGAAATCTGCTCTATACTCGCAGGACATTCCTTTGGTGTGCGGTCTATTTACAATGTAAGAATTCACGAGTCTAGATTTCTGGGCATGTCACTAAATTTAACATACATTGCAGAAACTACACGCGGATCCCCCCCCCCCCCCCCCTTTAGAAGAAAAATACAGTAAACATTAAGAAAACAATTCGGAAAGCTGGAAAGGGCCACCATACATTTGTACAGGTGTCACCCCTCTTTCTCCAATCCTGGCTGCGACCCTGATTACGCTCTATCTGCACTGATGCTATAATATGTCACTACCGACAAAACCGATTTTCCACTTTACTTCTTCACGATTTTCCGCTTTATTTCTTCACGCATTCTCCTAACTTCCTCATTTTCATCCAGTTTCTCGCATGAATTGACTTTCTTACATTTCTCTAGCTGATCTTCTCCTTCATAGAGAACCACGTAGCAGAATGTCTTTGATCGTGTAAATGATCTTGTAACAAGGCCACGGCATTCAAAATAGGTCCCCCTTATTATCTTCACCATTTCCTGTAAAGGTTGAAATCGAAGGTCATCAATCTGAATTCCGTTATCTTGAAAAAAATCGTCCAACTTATTAATTTGTTCTTTGGTCCTGGGATGGACCATGACGGAAACGATGGGTACTGCATCTTGCCAAAGCTTGTTGGTCTCCTCTTTGTTGTCTCGTCATCCCAGTTAATCGCATTTTTAGGTCGTACTACTATATCGCCATCTTTAGAATTGAACAACGTTTTTACATTCGTCTGCTTTGCCAATGTCTTTTATTACCAGTGACACCATAACCGAGCACATTCTTTGTTGTTCCGTCACTTCCCAAATGAACTTTAACACATTTTCTTTGATACATCTAGGATACGAGTGCTTCCAACTGTCTTCGTCCTGTGAAGATGCCACACTACAAAAGTTTAGGTAAACAACGCTATTATCTCGGACATACTGCCCAAAATCCTTCAGGATAGTTTCCCTTACTTTAATAACGCTTTTTGGGAAAACGTACTGGTGATATTCGTGGACGACATCATCTATTTCGTATATAATAAACTCCACATGGTTATCTGGATCAATTCCCTTTTCGATCAAGGCGTGGATGAGGGAAAGGAGCATCCTTCCATGACCATCCAATAGATAGCAACGACAACGTACTTTCGGCTTTTTCATAAGACATTCCATTACCGCTGTAGCTAGCAGGTTGGCCCGTTTAGTGAGATCCCCAAAGATTGTATAGTCATTTTGATCGCCTTCTAAGCGGAAGATTGTACCACTAAGATCAGCAGGATTAGAAGGATATAATACTTTATAGAATTCCTCCACAGTACCATCACGAAGTGCTTTGCATAAGGCTGGATCAATCACTTGTAGCAGCTCTAGCTGGTCTCTGTGTGGCATACGCTTATCTCGAGCATTATCGTGGGGCTTGACGAGCATAATCTTTCTAAATGCTTTCTTCGCTCTTTCAGAATATGTTTCAAATTCTTCCTCCGAGTATGTTAAAAGCTGTAGTTTAAAACATCATTTACATCGAATAAACGTTGAAGTTTAGTTAACAATTTGTTCTTATCATTTTCCGCATAGTCGTCGGAAATGTGCTGAGCTTCAGCTCATGCATCCGCCATGACACATCGCAACATATTTTATACTGACAAGGTGAATGACACATGACACTTTCTCCCTTGCAATCGGATCACTATAGCTATATCGATGAGCAGTAACGGCTAAAACAGGGAAAAAAAATGTGTTAAATACCACAAAATACTAGATTTTATTTTAACCTTGTGTGAAAGCTAATGTGCTAATGAAATGTCCCATGTGTGCTTCTGAGCGTTAGCCCGGTTAATTCCTTATCTCCACTCTGTTGAACTTAGTGCTTGCCACGGGCTTGCCTGCTGAACATCTACATTTATTTTATTTTATTTTATTTTCTCCACACTTTAATATTACTTCAGGTTTGATCAATAAACATTCCTAAACTGCAAAGTATGCTAATTTCTGGTTTAAAATAAGTCACAAGACCGCCGAAAATGCAACATGTTTTACGATGTTTGGTGCTGAATTACCAGCGGATTTTGACTCAATCTCGAGAAAGCAGTAGTGCCCCAGTTGGAAAATGACAAAGAAGTCCTGCTCGAAACATTTCGGTTTGCTTATCATTGCCAGTGCGCACGCGGACCGCAGGTTATAAATTCGGTTCGGAAAAGATCAACCGTATCGATTTGACAATCTTCGTTGCAGACGTTATGTTTCTGAGCAGAATACAGATCAGGATATTTCCCCGGCCGCCATATTTTACTGCACGCTTTCCGGTGGGTTCGTGATGAATAATCGTTATTCGAAAGGATTAATCACAGGGCTCACAAAAGCGTGAAAATATCGTGTAAAATGGTCACTTTTTGAGAAAAGTAATCCTTGTTTAGCTGGTGATTGTCTTGTCTTCTTTCTTGGGGTTTAGAGCCCTTTTCGAGCTTGAATTTATTATTATCCGATGTTCCAACTACAACCACAGTGCCGAGATGAGGAAAGTTCGGCTACGATAGACAATTTGGAAGTTTATGACGCATTTTGCACGGTATTTCCACCCTGAGGGCCCTGTGGTTTACGGAAACGGGGCCACAGTAGAGGGGCTACAACTAAACTAAATCTTTTATCGAAGGATAAACTCCCGATAAACTTCACGAGCGACGCCAAAATGATGAACAGAATTAGGTCAACGTACTGCGTGATCTTGGCATGCGCGACACAGACGCAAACATGTCACTAAACTAAAACTTCCAAAAGCTATAAACCTAGGCAAAGAAAGCTTGAAGAACAAAAGAAAATCTGCCTACAAATGGCCTAGCATTCTACTTTTAAAATTGACTACTGTTAATCATCTTAATATCCCTTTTAGCATCCCGGAAATGTGGCAAATCACAACGTCATCGCCTTGAGGAAATGCAGAATACCAGTAAAGTTATATTTATGGATAAATGAACAGAGCACGACTAGAGAATCCACAGGAGACTTATTCTTCCAGTGGTGAAATTAGTACTAATAGAATATGATATCTCTTTTTTGTGTAAATTGAGGACGAGATATAATAGGATTCAAGTATATTCAAAGTCTTCAGTCGATAGATTTCGCCGAAAATATATAGCACTCGAAAAGGCGACATCGCCCTCGTCGCTGCGCGACTCGTGCGATATCGCTTTTTCGTGATATTTCTTAGCGGAATCTAGCCTCCTGAAGCTGAATAATCCTATAAAATCCCTGAAACTCACCTTCGATATCTTGCTTTAAAGACTGACGCCTTCCAATTACCCTGCGAGCAGTGATTTCCTCCTCTCTTAGGCCGGCGGCTAGCGAGAATCACTGCTCGCAGGGTACCCTCCAATGACAAAGGGCGCTTTCCATTTGGCAAAAAATCCCGGTTTGAATTCCCAGTAGTTCTCTGAGTCAAATGGAAAGGTCTCAATCCGGCAATTCACGAGAGCAGCCACGATTGGACGAAAGTCCGAGAACGGTCTGCACCGCTTTCCATTTGACCCGGAATTTCCGGGAATTTCGGTCAGAAATCAAATGGAAAGGGACAAATTCCCGGAAATTCCGAGTTCTCCGAAAATTCCCACTTTTGGGGTAAGCTCCAAAGGTTGTCCCAAATTTCCGAAACTTTTCCCCGGGTTTGGCGCTTTCCATTTGACTTCTAACCGAAAATTCCGGGATTTTTTGCTAACAGGGTGTTGCGTTGAGCAGACACGACCGATGTTCACCCGGAAATGGGGTTCAAATTTCAAATCAAAGCAAACCTACAGCCAGTTCGTGAATATTTAGCAATTATTCGTCCAAGGCGAAGTGAATAGTGAATAGTCTCCGAGGTCGAAGGTCGACCACCCTTAGTGTTTGTGCTTGTTTGGCTGCCAGTGGCACCGATAAGACCCGGTCTGAGGGAATCGCATTCCGACATTTTGATTTTACATTTATAATAGGTAGGGCCATATGAAAAAGCGCCGTCAGAAGGGGAAAGGGCACGACAGGCAAACTTCGGTGCACTTTTTAATTGGATGTATAGAAGTAACCATCAAGTACCCTAGTGAATTAACAGGAATCGTATATCCAAACAGTGCTTAGTTATACTGTATTGCATTGTCTATTTTATTTACAAAACAACACTAGTAATCGTGCGTTCTGATTGGCCGAAACCATATTACAGTACACATTCACGATAAGCCTAGTTAGAGTTAAAATTTCGTGTTTAGTGCGCATGCGATTTTAGTCCGAATTTCTTGATTTCTTTTGTTTAACAAGAACAAAGAGAAGTTAAACAAAAGATTTAGACTAAAATAGCATGCGCACTGAACAGGAAATTTAAATATTGAGGTCATCTCATAACCCGTGCATTCTACCAAAAACAAAGTTGAAAGGCGCTCACTGTTTGGGCTTTTCATTGTAAGAAAAATCGTTTTTGCTGTTGTATTTATCAAATACATCCCATTCTTCTGTACGTCTGTACTGTATATAATAGATGCACAGATGACGTCATAGAGTGTTACGAATAACAGTCACGTCACCATTTTACTGCGTCTCGTAGCGCCGTACCCTTTGACGTCATCTGCGCATCTATCACAGTAGACATGCATGGAAAAATGAGTACTGTTGTTTGCTTTCTACGTAGAATAGTCTATTTCAAGAGCCTCGCAAAAGAATGTTGGTCAGTAGGCCAGGCCACTTGCACTAACGGAGTCCCAAACGTGACCCCAACTACGTCTTAACGAGATGTTTTGTCAAAATCAATTTCAGAAATACAAAGAACCGATGGTTATTAGTCAGAAACTAAAGTTTCAGCTTCAAATCTCTAACCTGGAGCAAATGGCAGCGAGTTGAAATTTCAAGATTTTATTCAGAATGCATGGGACTTGGACCAGGTGACCCAGTTAGTGCAAATGGCCTGTTGCTAAAGTCAATGAAAATGGCGTACGATTTCCGTTCAAACGTGAGAAGCGATTTTTAAAAAACCTACAGTCTTCTTAAACTTCTCGTCAGTGTCTTTTTCCTCCATTCAAACTAAGCTTGAGTATTATCGCATCTCATCTCATCTCATTTTTATTAATCCTTTGAGTCGTAGACTATGCAGGATGTTAAAATAATAAGCTTATAATAATCATAGAAACACTGGGATTACGAAAACAAACCAAAGAAACAACACACACAAAAAAAAAACTAGTAAAGGGCAGCGATAGCCGGCTGGGCGAGAGCCAGAAAACCGTCTACAGTATCAGCGTTAACTGAACTGTAGGGTAAAGAATTCCACAATGGGATAACCCTAGGGAAGTACGAGTGCTTATAGGCATTATAACTTGAAAGCTGCATTTTAATCGACAGCTTGTTTGAATGGTATCTTGGGCACCTCCTGGCTGTCCTCACTCTGCATAGGCAGCTCAGCAGAAGACACGTTCTCGCCACGTGAAGCACTCGTGACTTCAGCAGGGGGAGCTGCGTGGCTGGCAGAAGACACGCTCTCGCCACGTGAAGCACTCGACGTGACTTCAGCAGGCGGAGTTGCGTGGCTGGCAGAAGACACGCTTTCGTCATCGGCAATAGTCGTGACTTCAGGATGGCTTTGCTTGGCTTGGCTTTCCATGACTGGCGGCCGGTCAGAGTGCACGGTCTCATCACGTGGAGAACTCGTCATACCACCAGACTTGGTCACTTGCCAGTCCTTACTCTCCATGATTTGTTGCTCGCCCTTGGAGGTCACGCGTTCGTCACGTGAATCATCCATGACACCGCCAGGCTGTGCCGCGTGACTTCCTTTGCTCTCCATGATTGGTTGCTCGCCCTTGGAGGTCAGGATTTCGTCACGTGAATCATCCATGACACCGCCAGGCTGTGCCGCGTGACTTCCTTTGCTTTCCATGATTGGTTGCTCGCCCTTGGAGGTCACGCGTTCGCCACGTGAATCATCCATGACACCGCCAGGCTGTGCCGCGTGACTGCCTTTGCTTTCCATGATTGGTTGCTCGCCCTTGGAGGTCAGGCTTTCGTCACGTGAATCATCCATGATACCGCCAGGCTGAGCCGCGTGACTTCCTTTGCTCTCCATGATTGGTTGCTCGCCCTTGGAGGTCAAGCTTTCGTAACGTAAATCATCCATGACACCACCAGGCTGTGCCGCGTGACTTCCTTTGCTCTCCATGATTGGTTGCTCGCCCTTGGAGGTCAAGCTTTCGTCACGTGAATCATCCATGACACCGCCAGGCTGTGCCACGTGACTGCCTTTGCTTTCCATGATTGGTTGCTCGCCCTTGGAGGTCAAGATTTCGTCACGTGAATCATTCATGACACCGCCAGGCTGAGCCGCGTGACTTCCTTTGCTCTCCATGATTGGTTGCTGGGCCAAGCTCTGTTCACGTAAAATGCTCGTGATTTCACCAGGATGAATGATGCGACTGTCTTTGCTTTCCATGACAACACGTGGTCCATCCGTGACATCCTCTTCCTGAATGGGAGCCGGCAGAATCGGCGATGTAGGCGAAGGCTGGGCTGAATACTGGGTCTCCTGTGGAAGTCTGACGTGCGGAGCCTGAACATGAAGAGGTGGAGACACGGGACTTCTTTGTTGTACATTCCCGACTGTTGACAAATTATCAACTTGTCAGTTACTTGTCTGAATCAGGCTTGTCCTTTGGGCACGCATTAAGGACCTGTATCCCCATGCTATGTTTTGCATTTTGATACCCAAGCACAGTCCGCCTTTGCAATTTCACCAATTTCCATGTCGAAACTGTCGACTTCTCGATGTTGCAAAACTTACTTATTAGGAAATCCCCTTTACTTTATTTGGAAGATCTGTAAGTATTTTCCTCATATCGTAGCTAAAAAAGAGGGAAAATTCACCAGAACTTGAAGCAGCTGTTCTAGAAACATCGTTCTCTTGGTCGCCATTTTTGCACGGCCATTGGGCCTGGTGAGGAGTTTGAAAAGAAACACAGGCAGCCCGGGTGGATTGGTAAAAAGCGACAACACAATGATTTGCAGAAGCCAAGAAAGTCAAACTGACCCAAGTCAAACGTCCGAGTTCCCAAGAACAATCAAAACGATAACACCAGCAAACGAGCTAAGAGCAGAAAATGAAGAGACTGGTATTCAATCTACCTTTTTCCACATTAGACTTTGCATTTTCCCCAATGGAAACCCCTTCCACGTTGCCATGGAAGTTGATGCTGTACTTTGGACTTTGCTGCCCTGAAATCAATAAAAGGTACTACGATGAACGATAAAATGAAACTGGACATCGCAATTCAGGGGCACCTAAAGGCAATTTCGGTAACATTATATGTTCGGCATTGACCTTCTCGGCACCTTGAACATTCACAACGTTTGATCACGATGTTTCTTTCTGTACTGTGCCTTGAACTGCATGAAAAGTCGTGAAATGTTTGGCAAACTGAAATTTCCAGATGGCATTTGCGAAAACCTGTTTTTAATCCTATAATTTACGAACCGATGAATGTTGTTATCTAGGATATCAAGAGATAAAACAGTACACACCTATCTGTCGTAAGTTCAAGTACCCTTAATAATGCCATTTCACGTTATTTTGCGGGGCTAGTTTCCGGGAAATTTGTGATCATTTCATTGTATGAACCAAACAATTTTCTTTATCAACAACCAACCAGTCACCCAACCAAGCAACGATTAACGAATCAAGCAAACAGACCTTGGCTCGGAGGAGAAGGGGGCTCAGCAGAAACCGCCTCAGGTAGAGCACGAGAGGGTCCGTCCGGACTGACAACTCCACCCTTAAAAAGAAGAATTCCTTTATGTTCCACCTTTCCTACAAACACTACGGCGTGTTCCGTGCCGTGTCCGCGCCGTGATGGTATTTTGTCGTGCTGTGTATAAGAATTGTGCCGTGATGTATCTAAGATGAAATTTGATTGCTTGATCGGTCATTTCATGTGGTGAACACGCGCTTTTAGAATGCACATTTCTAGCTGCCCAAAGAAGTTGCAGCGAATTGTTGATGTTGCTACATCAGGTTCGTAACAAGGTATATTAATTTGGGTCGCACAGATCCCTTATTTTTGGTAGTCATTTTGATCCCTGATTCCAATTCATTTGATCCCTGAGCGAATCTTTCTCTTACCCAGAGTTCCCTGGCTCGTAACCTCGCGGGGGGAGGCTCTGGTGTCAGCCACTGACGCATGCGCGAGATTTAATACAGAGCCGCTGAGAAAAAGACCTTTCAGCGCATGCTCCAACGTTCAAAATGAGCCAATCAGCGAAGGCCCTCAAATGGATGTCCCCACAGCCTCCCCTGCGAAGTGACGAGCCGGGGAGCTCTGGGTACGAGAATGTGAGCCTATATACCATGCTACGAGCCTGCGCAACATCGCGAGACTGTCCAACAAGACTGAGTTACTAGATAGGTCTAATATAACGTTCTAACCAAACCTGCTTGACGTGATTTGCGTGCAGAGAGGTTTCACTGTAGCGTTTGTTTCTAAAAACTGTAGTCTGCTCTTATGATCAAACAAGACAGCAAAATTCCTGCGTGTTACTAGAAACACCTTGACGTCGAACTCGAGCACATTAACTTTTGTTAGAGGAAAGGGCACATGACCAAACGCGTCGTAAACTCGCGGGCCCTGCATACAGGTCAAGCTCCCGATGGGAATGGACTTTTGCGACTCGCTGTATCGTCCCTGGTAACGTGATGACTGGACCCACATCCATTCTTGGGAACTGTAACACATAGTGATACATTCCAACTGGATCCCACTGTGCTATATAAGATATGGCACATAGGAGACCTGGCGGAGCCGACGATGGCAATGTCAAATAAAGGTAGGGAAGGTGGGAGAATAATATCCAAGGGCACCACCATGTGAAACCTGAACTAAGGAAGTGTCCCCACTGTTCTTAAATGGAGGACGAACGCCACTTTTTGATCGTATGCCCTTTGTACGCAGATCTCCAAAATGAGCTTTCTCAGAAAATTGGCAAATACATAAACAACTTTACTGATATGATAGCGCCAAAGAAACATGCAAACGACGTAGCTAAATTTGTCTTTGATTGCTTCAGCAAAAGATCCAAAATACTTCAAATTCCTAAAAGGTTAAATGCTTCTGAATATATATATATATAATTAGTGTGCGTTTTATCACGTTATTTGGAACAACACTCATGTACAGTTCTTGTATAAGGTGCCAAATAAATCTGTCTTTCTGTATATGTCTGTCTATCTGTCAAGTTGCAAGGGTGAGCACAATGAGACCCAACAACCGCCACAATTACATTGCGTCTTTCATAGACGCAATCCGGATCTTGCTCTCAAACCAACTGACATAAAATGCTAATGAGTTGATATCTTATATATTTACTGCTGGGACCCTGTGGGAATAGTCACTAATAGACATGATATACTTACCGATTTCCAGGGAAACATCCTTCCGCAGCGCTTCTGTTTCTTCATTTTGGTGATCACAGCCTGGAAAGACATCGCAAAAATCAAAGAACTTTAGTGTTCACTGGGTATCTAACACGGCAAACGAGAAAATATACCTAGCCGACGAGAAAAACGGGAAAGCACTGCCTCGGGCGTCCTGTGTTATGGGCAAGGAGCCACTCCTTCACGTCCATTGAACCCGAAACACAGGAAGCCCAAGCCCGCTAAATTCCTTTTTTTTGCCCAGAGCTGTCTGCAGAGGAGCCTAGAATAGACCGATTTTCAAATCGAACGGCAAAGACAGCCTCTTCAAGAGAGATTTGTTGTTACTAAAAAAAGTAGCGAATTCTAACATGCAGTCCTCTCAAGCTTGACCTGTTGTCCATCCAGCATAAAACATACCTTCCAATACCGAGAACGTGTTCGTAGAAGTTCCGAGTCACCAAAAATGTACAGGCCCCGCCTTGCGCGCGATATGGCTACACAGATCCGGTTTTTCGAACTCAGGTATCCGATCTTGGGCTTCGGTCCAAATGGACGCCCTGGGCTACGGACTAGTGACAACAAGATGACGTCATTCTCTCGGCCCTGAAATAAAAATGCATAGTGCATAATCAGAGCAGTCCAGCATGTTATTCAACAATTGCACCCGGCCATACTACGGGGGATGGGGACTGAGGGCGCCTCAATCTCCCAACTTTTAAGAAACTCTCATACATATTTACTGTAACCAGACCCTCCACTCCTGCCGTACATAAAACTCTAGGTTCTTATACGTGAGTTTAATTTGCTGTAGTTCAACATGCGCGTATCCAAGAAACATGCAATGATGTTGACTGTATGTTGAACTGGTTTATATCAGTCTTACGCCGCTAGTTTATGTTTTCTGTAAAACAGACAAGTAGCCTCAGCGTTTTTTCGCTAAGATATATATGTTATTTACCGGCTGGGAGGTCCGTATAGGGAAAAACTGTGACCGAGGGCTGGAAAATGTTGACCGAGGCCGGAGGCCGAGGTCAACATTTTCCAGGCCGAGGTCACAGTTTTTGCCAATACGGACCGACATAAAGCCGGTAAATAACTTATTTATTTTTTTCCAACTCTAAAATTTGATTTTTTTCGATGGAAACAAGCGCGCAAATGGTTACCGTGACCTAGGTCAGAGATAGGAAAATATTGCCCCCGCGCGCGCGCTCTAAGAACCAATCAGAATGCAGAATTCGTTACCGTGCCCTCTAGGAAAAAAATAAAGTTTGCTATGATACGCAGACCGGGCTGAAGGAATACTGATCCACGGCGGTGCGCCCGCATCTCGTGTTATCCCTTTCTGTACAACGTCCCCAAGCCCTGTACACTATAGTGTCCTCCGTAATATATAGATTTAGCCACTGGCTAACAGCGGAGCTCCCGGTTACATATTTTTCTGTTAAGGGACGCGCAGTATTTTCCCGCCGAAATGAAATACGGTTGTTGGGTTGCCTGTGGTAGGGGCGCGCAGACACGGACGCGCCCCCGATACCCAAATGGGAATACTGCTGAACCATGAAAAATGAAGTCGATCGTATACCGGAGTTCTTTTGTATTCTTCCTGCGATACCTATGGTGCTCCGCTCTGCGGCCTTCGGCCGCTAAGGAGCTCCGCTATAAATATCTCTCATTTCTTATAGAACGAAGATATACAGAAGGACACTATAGTGTACCGTTGGATTCCGGATTCCTTCATATGGAAAACGTTGAGCTCTGGGGACGAGATTGCCTTCTGTACTACTAATAATTTGACAGGATTATTATCAAACTTATCAAGGTAAGTCTCGCTAAATGTTCAATTAAATTACCTGAAACGAATCGATGGTAGTGACCTCGATATCAAGACGTTCCTCGCTCTCTTCCGGTTAAGAACACTTTGAATTTTCGAAACCTGAACGATTATAATTTAGTTAGTAATGATAACAAAGGATAAAATGCTACATAAACGTGAGAGACGACAAAAAGGGACAAAACAGACGAATTTAGCCAACGCGTCGAGCGTTTACTTTAGCCAACTCCCTGCTTTAGCTCTTCTTCAGAGCGGTTACCATGAAACGGTTGCGGTTACAATCACGCGAGTAAGTAGGCCGGACCACGCTTGGAAAATAATAATAGTTATTATTCATTGTACTCAGTAATCGTTTTCTGATTGGCTCAAAATCTACGCACAATTCTGGCAGTTTGCAAGTGCCTGCAATATTTTATAATAATAATAAGAAGAGAATTTATATAGCGCCTTTTCTCATACGGATCCAGAGCGCTTTACAGTATTAAAAGTTAAAAAGTTACATACTTTAAATAAATAATACTATGAATAATAACAGAACAAATTACATTTTAATGCTAAAAGAATTAAAAACTAAAAGTTAAAAATACGCTATATACTGCATTTTCAGCGGAAACAGTTGCCTGTAGAGGTTATTGGACCGAGCACGTGCTATTTCCAGTGGAAACAGTTGTCTGCATAGGTTATTCGACTGAGCATGCAAGTTATTTCAGCGGTATTTTGTGTGAAATTTCAAATGCGCGGCAAATTTTGTGTTTTGTGTCTTTGGATCTTTTCTTTTCACGATGGCTGCTCGCCATCGACTCGGCCTTGACAACTATCGATGCCATTCGAAAACCGAATCCAATAATTGCTTATTGATGATCTAGATTACAATATATGGCATAATACGTGGTCAAAATGTTGTGGTATCACGCGCCGCAGGCAAATCGCCCGTGATCTAGTCCAGTCCCTGAACTATCGTTCGTGACTCCGGTTGCCTGTGGTCGCCGAAAGGACAGTCCATAAATCTTTGAATACGCATGTGATAGATCTGACCAGATCTGAACAAGAACTTTTTTTTGTTAATGCGCATGGTCAAAAATACCGCTGTCGGAGATTGTTTGCGGGTATCATGATTTGACTACCCATGATCATGCTGACGTGAGCAGAGTTGTTTGGGCCCATATTTACCACGACAAAACATATTACGAGAACACTAACTGTTATGGTAAAAATTCAATGTTCACTAATAGAGGAGTAAGGCAAGGATGTCCTCTAGTTACCTGCCCTCGGTAGGAGCAAAGTATGGTGATCTTTGCCGCCTCGATGCCTTGGTTCAGCAGTTTCTTTGTGACGTCCACAATCTGCCTCGCTTCGTGTTCGTTCATGTAGCTGTGGGTTTTTTTCCAGGTAGACTCCTTACTAGTGTGCGTTATGAAGAACATTGCAGAGGTCACACAGGGCAGGCAGTTGTTCTCCTCTACAAGCTAAATTGAAGACAACATATCTAAGTATTAAGTGTTTTTTTAATTATTTACTTCCTAAAAATATCTCACTAAAAAGAAATGGAGTAAGACTTCGTAATCTTCACATTCGCAGCTCAGTAAGATATTTGTTGCGGGCTCCTGTGTTTCACGCGCGCGCGCCAATAGTGGCGGGAAAAATCAGCCAATCACAAACGTTCCTCTGACAGACGCTAAGGATTTCCATATATAAGATAGTACAACGCTACATTTTGGGGCATTTCCATTGGTCGAGAGTGATCATGTTTCATCGGGATAGTGCACGCAATTTGCGAACGACAATCAGCCAATGATACCTGTTTCGGTCACAATTTAGCGTACCCTGCGAGCAGAGGCTACTATTTATCCGGCCTGCATTTTCTTTTACTTTAAATGTTTTCTTGTGTTTTTCAACTACGCAAAAGTAGCCTCTGCACACAAATGTCATTTCTCTGCAGCGCATGTGTGAGAAAATGGCGTGAGCTTGTAGAAACTGGTCGATCAAGTTTGTGCGCGAGCAAGAAAATAGGCAATTTATCTGCTGTACAACTTACACAAAATCACGTTTTGTGGCCTTTAATGGCTCGTTTACCTAATTTAAAGGCTCTAAAACGCAGCCCTGATACTCATCCTAAAGTTTGCCTTTGAGAATTCGCTGGAGATCGTTTTATTTTCTATAGAAAATTGAGCAAAATGTTGTGTGTTGGTCATTGAACACGAAATCACTCGTGAAAGCGCGCGCTAAACTGGTTTTACGCCATTCTCGTAAACCAGTCAAGTACGTCCACGATCCTGGACGAGGTTGTGACATTCGCATGTGCAGAAGTGGCCTCTGCTAGCAGGGAAAATTTAGCGATGTATATTAATAAAAATAGGGTCTTCTGTCTCGGCTGCGCCTCGTGCGACTCTTACGCTACCTTCGTGCTCTCTCAACTATCCGCGTGCTTCCAGAATTGCATATACGCACGCTAAGCATGGTCCATTCCTTAACGATACCTTGTGCCTAGTGTGTAGGTCATCATATATCTCCAGCTCTCTCAAAAGATCAGCGAACTCGTCCCTCATTCGACCCTGGTACTTCAGCTGTGTGTATCTTGGGCATAAAATACGCAGCGATTTGTTTAGTAACCAAATAAAAGTTATAGCCGATAACAAATAAACTGGAATCGCCCTTACATATACTCAGAATAGCTAAATACGTTCATGCTAATTCCCCCTCTCCCCAGATTCATTTGGGGGTCATGATAATCCCCTCTCCCCAGAATGGGTTTTGGGGGTCATGCTAATATCTCCCTCTCCCAAGAATAGGTTGGGGGTCATGCGAATCCCCCTCTTCCCTGAGAATAGTTTGGGGTCATGCTAATCCCAGATCTCTCCTGAGAATAGTTTGGGGGTAATGCTAATTCCAGATCTCTCCTGAGAATAGTTTGGGGGTAATGCTAATTCCTGTCTCCCCTCAGAATAGCTTGGGGGTAATGCTAACGGGCATGTACCCCGGGGGCAGGCGGCACTAGTTTTTCAAAATTTCCAAAATGGCGCCCCCCATGCATATAGAATATCTGAGAGGTTATACTAGCTTCCAAGTTCGGAACCCCTTACCATGCAGGCAGAATTCTGAGTTTGAAAGCCTCCCATCCCCTCCCATTCAGAATTTCCAAATGCCGCCCGTCCTTTCTGGTCATGCTAATTCCAATTTCCCCCGAATGGTTTTGGGATTATGCTAATCCGCGCTTCCCCAGTATTGCTGGGGGTTGGGGGCCATGCTAATCCACCCCAAACACACACTACTTTCCAGATCAATTGATCATGTCACCTTAGTCCTCCTTTGATCAAGCGTTCGAAAGAGACACGTCCATGTTGTGTTTGCGGCGCAGCTTGTCATAGTGGATTTGCGGCCTGAGCTGCTGATGATCGCCTATCATTATTAGATGCTGGACCGAGGAGGGAATCACCGATACTAACTGGGACTCCAGGATCTCGGCGGCCTCTTCTACAATCATTACACAGGGGTTGATACGCGCTGGGTAGGAGAAAAGACAATCATCTTCCGTTAGCGATAAACATTAGAGTTACACCCGAGCAAGAATTTCAAAAACGGACTTAGCACCTGCTAAATGCCCTACAAACGAACAGACTAGGATTTCCAACTGTCGAAAGTAATTGCTTTTTAAACACTGACGTTCCTATTTGTAGAGGTCTTGGATCTTTGTTTAGTCAACCAATCAGAATGCGAAGAAAAACCAAACACACAGCGACACTTGTTTTCCCGTCCCAAGTCGTCCGCTGATTGGTCAGTTGCTGAACTTATTTCGTTTCTGGTTGGCTAAGTATATTTACTTTGCGCTTAGTTAGTTTCGACACTCATCTGAAATGTGCGACTCTATTGTACAAGTATGGTGTGTGATCCGTACCTAGCCAATCCGCTCTTATGGCAGCACCAGTCACAGTCATGCCGATCACCTTGGACCGCCTCAGTACATCTATGTACTTCAGGTCAATAATCTCCTGTCTCTCTCTCTTCCTCTGCATAAAGAAACAAATCATCTCACTTTTGAGATAACAGGAATTGCTGCTTTTATCCATTCTAGCACGGAGCGAAAGGATCACAGGATCCGTATCAATAACTAATTGAAAGAGAAGAGCAAGCATGTCTGAACCCGGAGCGCATGGTCCAGGGTCTGTGTGTTTTTATACATTGGTACAATATTCCACCAGGGTCCAGGGATACCTCTGTTTTGATATAGAATCCTATGATATCTCTTTTTTGTGTAAATTGAGGACGAGATATCATAGGATTCAAGTATATTCAAAGCGTTCAGTCGGTAGATTCCGCCGAAAATAGCACTCAAAAAGGCGATATCGCCCTCGTCGCTGCGCGACTCGTGCGATATCGCTTTTTTCGTGCTATTTTCTTAGCGGAATCTAGCCTCCTGAAGCTTTGAATAATCCTATAATATTCCACCAGTTCTACCCTCTGTTTTACCTTGATACAATATTCCACCGGGAACATCCTCTGTTTTATCTTGGTACAATATTCCACCAGGGACACCCTCTGTTTTACCTTGGTACAATATTCTACCAGGGACACCCTTTGTTATTTTACCTTGATATAATATTCTCTTTTTTACCTTGGTACAATATTCCACTAGGGACACCCGCTTTTTTACCTTGGTACAATATTCCACTAGGGAAACCCTATGTTTTACCTTGATACAATATTCCACCGGGGACACCCTCTGTTTTACCTTGGTACAATATTCCACTAGGGACACCCTATGTTTTACCTTGATACAATATTCCACCGGGGACACCCTCTGTTTTACCTTGGTACAATATTCCACCAGGGACACCCTCTGTTTTACCTTGGTACAATATTCTACCAGGGACACCCTTTGTTATTTTACCTTGATATAATATTCTCTTTTTTACCTTGGTACAATATTCCACTAGGGACACCCGCTTTTTTACCTTGGTACAATATTCCACTAGGGAAACCCTATGTTTTACCTTGATACAATATTCCACGGGGACACCCTCTGTTTTACCTTGGTACAATATTCCACTAGGGACACCCGCTTTTTACCTTGGTACAATATTCCACTAGGGAAACCCTATGTTTTACCTTGATACAATATTCCACCGGGGACACCCTCTGTTTTACCTTGGTACAATATTCCACTAGGGACACCCTCTGTTTTACCTTGATATAATATTCTACCAGGGACACCGTTTTTTTTTTTACCATGACACTAATATTCCACCGGACACCCTCTGTTTTACTTTGATATTATATTCCTCCAGTCATAACCTCTGTTTTACCTTGGTATAATATCCAACCAGAGAGATGAACTCCTCACTTATTCGATCATAGTGTTTTTGGTACAGAGCGTAGATCATATAAACCCTCTCTTTAATTCCAAGAGCACACATGTCGGTCGAGTTTAAAATGCTCTTAAAATGAGGACCAAGCCCTGGAAGATGGAACAAAATAAAACAATACACGAGAAAATGTTTATATCCTAATTTCTGTAATCAAAGCAACATTGCCATTTAAACTATCTTTAAACAACTGTCCTACAACAGCACGGCACACGGTTCACACAGCTAACCATTCGAGTTGACTAATTTTGTGGGCAAGTACCCCCAGAAGTAGCGGAAACACGCATTTAAATCTCGCAATTCGGGCTCCTTGTGGTCACGTTTAATTAAAAGCGCGAGGGGTATCTCGGGAAACCTGAATTTGAAAGCACCTTTTCTGATTAATTGTCGATGTTTGTCCTATGAAAACACTATTTTCTTTCAACATATGACAAATGAATAGGATGATGGTGAATATTATATCTAGTACTAAACGTACTTTCACTTGGAACAGGAGGGAGAATCCTTTCTCCCTTGCAAGGTCTTGATACGATTCTCCCAGCTGTAGGCTCGGGCATTATCTTTTCAAGTTTTCAACCTGCAATTCCTCGGCACAAAGGCGCTCTTGGTTCTCATGGGAAGGCACTAGCATCATGGTGTTCACATCTGCGCTGTCCTCCTGGACATCGCCTTTGTGCTCTTGAGATCTAGCAGGAAAACGTGGAAAATCCTTGGTAAATATGTCAATCGAAATATGCAACAGACTCCAGCATGGCAAGCCAAAACAAATGACCATTATCGCGTGGACGGTACACAAACATGGCAAATACAACAGCAATTCGGTAAGTGGTCAATAGCGCTGTTCAAGTAGATGACGTCAGCTTGAACAGCGCTATTGACCACTTACCGAATTGCTGTTGTATTTGCCATGTTTGTGTACCGTCCACGCGATAATGGTCATTTGTTTTGGCTTGCCATGCTGGAGTTTCACAGAACAAAGGGCGATATTCAATCTACGGTTGGCACGTTAGCCTTTGAATGGCAAAGTTGATAAAGGTTGAATTGTGCTATACCTTAGTTGGATTCCCAAATCTGTATTGCACGAGCCAAAACACTCTTTGATCTCCTCATCACTTGGAAGCCAGTTATCAAGAGCATTTTCGAGCATCTGTACCAACTCTATACCATCACAAAACAGCAGGTTATGTATCACACATTACGAGTCGTCAAACTCCTGAGCCCACAGCTGCGGGAAGAGGGGATGGCGCAGCGTACACGGCGCTCGTCTCTCACCTCTGTGTTCCGGGATCGATTCCCATTAGGAACGTGGAGATATTGTCTCTTATTTTCTGTCGTTGATTGAGCTAAGGCCGGTCATGTTGGCTTGTTAAAAGCTTGTGCTTCTTTGTCTTTCGGATGAGACAATAAACCGTGGCCCCGTCTCCCCCCCCCCCCCCCCCCCCCCCCGTCCCCCCCTCGCTTCGCTATCTTGAACTGAGCAACAGTTTCACATGGGCTTGTCAAAACGTTTCTTTCCGTAGTCTTTTGAGTGAGACAATAAACCGAGGTTCAAATTTGAAGGAGGCGATGAAGTACGGTGGCCCAGAAGTACTGAAGCCTAAAAGGTTCACGAGTTGTCGCTGCGGAATTGTCGCTGCTGAGTTGTCGCTGCAGGATGACAGCAACAACTCCGCAGCGACAGCTCTGCAGCAGACATTTGGATAGCGAAAGTTCCGTCCCCCTCGTCACCCCTATCGGCCTCTGTACCTTTTATATTTGCTTCGTAGTTGGGATCGCGTCTATCGTGACGTAGACTTATCAAATCTTTGAATCTCCTGGAGTCTACATTTTCTGAATTCTTCAAGAGTGAAAGTAAATGCTCATCATTGGCTTCCTGAAAGACAGACCACGTGACAAGAATCATTTTCAGGTTCAAAACCTGCAACTCTTATTAATAAAAACATCTGACACAACTAGCGTACAAGCAAAGGATTATGTTAGCATTACTGCCTCAGGGAACTCGATACCTCAACTACAAATCGTAGCTATCAAGATCGATTTTTAAAAAACCTTTCTCAGTTATTCAATAGATTAGGTGTCGGATGAGTGTCGAACATTTTGGTATTTGCGATTACTTCGCATTCTTATTCTCCGCCCATTTCTATCAGCCAATCATATTTTGAACTAAACGCAGCTGTGTATTTAGTGACCACGTACTCACGACCTGATAGTGATTGTATTTACAAAAAAAACAATCAAGTGTTCAATGAGTGATAGTGGTTTCAAGTGGCTTGTGATTGGCTGACTGGGAAACCATTCAACATCAACATTTTCTCGTTTCTGATTGGCTAGGTGTATTTGGTCCTACTGCAATCATGTGTTATTCATTCGCTCTATTCTACCTTGATTAACATGCTCGCATCAAAGACGTTTGCTCTTTTCAGTCGGTCGAACGCTTTGCCTAACTCTCTGCCCAAACTCTTAAGCTCTGCTGTCAATTTTTTCTTGTACTTATAGTGCACCCAGGGCATGTCCTCCTTTTTGGAAATCTGAAAGAATAAAAGAAAATTGCTCGAGCTTTTGTCAGGCTAGCTGCTCCAATCGACAATATGCAGTCTGCAAAGTCAACCCTGTATAATAACTGTAATTCAGTTTCGAGATGCAAGGGATTGAAGTTGGCCGCAGTCCCTTACCCTTAGCTAAATCAATAATCACATTAACCAAGTTCAGTGTGCATGCCCAATACTCGCCCCCTGACACACATAATTGTTCAGCATATACACTGTATGTACCTCAACAAGTTTGCAACTGTCTAGTTTTTCTATCCCAGATCCAACGCGTACCAACCCGAGACGATCCCCACACTCTGGGATCTGTTCCAAACAAGTTTCCAGGAAATGATCCAGGGCAAAGTTCTTGTATGTGGCCACCTAAACAGTTAATTTCAATATTAGCCAATGCTTCCATGTTACTTAATTTTTTTAAGAAAGAATACGACAATACTTACTAGAATTGGCCCGGGCAAGATCATACTCAAAAGTAACTTTACAAGAGCGACACCAACAAAAGACTTGCCAGTACCAGGTGGGCCCTAAACAATATACAATACAATATTTAATTCAGCATTCCCATTTATGCTATTGCCTACAAATAATAACAAAAAAACGTAGAACATGAGAGAAAATGAATGCTCAAACTCATAATATTTCATCAAGTTTGAACAAAGAAAATCATAACCGCGGAGGAGCATGGAAAACGCAGTCTTAATTTGCATAGAATTTCGAGATTTTATTCCTTATTTTTCTCGGCATTAAATCATTCGTTTGAGAAGTAATATCAAGCAGTCCATAGGGTTTTTCTCTTTTGCTCTCTAGTGTTTGATCTATTACTTAATAACTATATTTCGTTTCTCTAAAGCTCCATATATAAGGTGACATACTTTGTTCATATGCAGGGATCAACATTATTAAAAACACAGAAAATGAGTTCAATGTTTCTTAAATTTGAGAAACGTTTGTAAAGTTTGCAAATATCATTAAATCATCAAATAAAAAAAATAAAATAATAGATACAGATATAGACATTGCGATATTTGCTTCGCTATATATCCAGTGGGTTTTCTGTGGGTCAAACTTACTTGTATCAAAGAAACCTCACTATTCAGTGCTAGCTCCACAGCATCTAATTGTGTTTCATCCAGAACAGAAACAGACTTGCTTCTCATCTCCTTGAAATCATCAACAACAGAATAATCAGCGCCTCCTTCATTAGAACCAGAACTACCAAAAATGTTTTGCCATTCAGGAGGCTTCTTCATGGTCTTTATGTAATTTGGCACTTTCTGAGTTTGTGCAACATCCACCAGATACTCTTTAAAAGGTACATTGCCTGTAAAAAAATATGAAGTAAATATATCAGTTTAAGTTTGATAAAATGAAGATTTTTAGGAATCAAAACAGTTACCTTTATGTTGTAGTATATTCATAGATGGTCCGAATGCCCGGTAGAAGGTGTTGCTTTCAGCCATGTATGCTGACATTCCTAAAAAGAACAAAGTGTTATCCTACATTATTTACACTTTGTAAATACTGTCATCATTGTTGCAGCTATCATCACTAATCGCATAGACACTTAAATTGTATGTCCAACAGTGGTGGAGGTAACTGAAGCATCAACAACACCCATCATCATCACTGACACCTTTACCACGAATACCACCATCACCTCTATCAACAACACCCTTCATCATTACCTCCATAACACCCATCATCATTACCTCCATCATTACCAACATCACCATTATTATCAATATTATTATAACCAATACCAATGCTACCATAACCATATGCACCACCATCACCTCTATCAACAACACCCACCATCAACATCACCTCAATCATTACCAACACCACCATTATCACCAATACCATTATAACCATTTATCAATGCTACCATAACCATGTCCAGCACCATTACCTTTATCAACAACACCCATCATCAACATCACCTCCATCATTACCAACATCACCATTATCACCAATCCCAACATCACCAATACAAATGCTACCATAACCATGTCCACCACCATTACCTGCCATTACCTCTATCAATAACACCCATCATCAATTACCTCCATCACTACCAACATCACCAAATATCACCAATAACCATTATAACCAATACCAATGTTACCATAACCATGTACACCACCATCACCTCTATCAATAACACCCATCATCAATTACCTCCATCATTACCAACATCACCAAATATCACCAATAACCATTATAACCAATACCAATGTTACCATAACCATGTACACCACCATCACCTCTATCAACAACACCCACCATCATCATCAGCAGCAGCAGCATCATCATCATCACCAATAACACTGCTACCATAACCATGTCCACCAGACACCATCATCATCAGAAACACACTTGGTATCAATCAGCACTGTCACCAAAAGCTTCACTGTCACAATCACCACAATTTATCATGTTATTAAATATGGCCATTGTTGGCCTTCAAACTCAAGAAGGTTAGTTTACCTGCATCAGTCAACCTCTGTAGTTCACTAACCACCTCAGCATCAGACATAGAATTTCTTTCTGAGCAAAGTGTCACATAAACAAACCTACAGAGGAAAAGCTATCATTCATCTCATAATTATAGCTCATTCCTCATGTATGCATACTTACGGGGGTCTACACAGTCAGTTGCTTCCTTTTAGGAGATGTTAAGATAAACTAGATATAGCCATCTCTTGTGAAATAATGCATGTTTCTTGTTTTAATGTGTCACAATGCATGTTGGCGAGTCACATTTTGGCGAACAAACTGTAAGAAACGTGTGCGTTTCATCCTGGTAGTCAATGGAGTTTCTAAACTGAAAAGTGTGTACATGGGTGGCTGGACAGTTTATTTCCGAAGTATAAAAAGGTTATTTTCTTATATGCATGCCTCATTGGTTGCCACAAGAGCCTCCCCGAGAATGGGAGTGGTATACAGCTATTTCAATAGCTGAACAAAATTACCACACAACTTGAGAATTCTTAAAACAAGAATGACGAAATGTCTAGCCTTCTCTGGCAACGCTCTCTAATTAACTCTGCTGACTTTACTTACCCTTTCTTGATCAGCTCCTTGTTACTCGATGCAACAAGTCCCCATATTGGCTTCTTGAACGAGCCATCTAACGAAATGCAGAGGAGATCCCCATACAAGAGCCAGTTCAAGGATCTACAAGAATAATCAATTTAACTTCTGCAATTCATTATCACCAGCACATTATTATCAGTCTTTGCACTTCTCTATCCCAGGAATAATACTCACTCCCAGTCAATTTCACTCTTGTCAGACTTTTGCTCTTGGAACTTCAGAATGAACGGCATGCCAGGAAGACTTGATTTGTAGAATTTACATTCAACACCAGATAAGCTAACTCTTAAGATAAAAAAAGTGCCCATTATTTTATCACAGATGTTTTGACTGCAACACATGTGTTTGCAATGAATGCTATGGCAACGAGATATGCCCCTACACCCTTTTTAAAATGTGTATGACAAATAACCAGGCAGATAAACATCATTGCAACCACTGTGTCAATTCTATTACCATTTTGATATACCACCCTTGGGCCTCTAACAATTGTGAAACAACTATTTGGTATGAACAATGCACCATGGATGTCTATTTGCGAGAGGTTTATATATGGACATGAGTCTTTTATACTATTACAAAGAAGATTTTTAAATAGGAGAATATCTGTGAATAACTGAATCTAGCAAATGCCCATGACTCCCAACGATTCATGTTTTTTCTTGGTGCATTTGACTGCAGCATCTCAGGTTGGACAATAGTTGAGCACCTTTACCTGTAAATCATTATGTCTTTAGGATCAAATTCACCATTGTTAATAAAGTATTTGATCCCACTCTTCAGCTTGTGGAAACACTCCTCTCTAATCAATGTAAAGTATGTACTTAGGTACTCCTCTACAGAGGCATATATGTAATCGTCACCATCTTTCTCCTTGACTTTGATTTTTGGAAGAGAGGCTGTGCTCATCTGGATGCCTAGAAACCATTAAACAATAAGTTTAAAAAATGTAAATGGAGGACTCGCTGCAATAACGACCTAAGTGACTATTTAGAGTGTTTTTCGATGTTTGCTAAACAATCTGCAGAAATCATGTTAAAATAGCTTAAAACTAACCTGTCTGTATTTTGGGGGTCTAAATCGCTACGAGAAAGCTGTACGACAGCGTTAGTTGTAACCTAAACATTTGCCTAGCAACCACACTCCACAGATTTGTCTATTGGGTTTAATTCGAGCTTTGTTTTCCTATGGAGGAATTCAGGTATTCGATGCGACTTGTAATCTCTATTTGAATGTGTAAGAAAATTTGTAACGGGGAAACACCGGCTTCAGCCTCCAACCAGTGAGTTCAGAAGCAGCTATATTAACCAAAGTGCCATGGAGGAATCGAGGTGCTGGCTATGATTTTAAAACTTTATTTGAGTGCAGAGAAATGACGGAGGTTCATACAAGCACTCAGTCGAGTTTATCCAAGCCTTTCTACAAGGGAAATAAGTTCGACTTGAAGCAATTAGGGCGCTTACAAGCTTTATTGGGCCAAAGAATTTTTCATGACAGGGACTTTTAATTTGAAATGATAATAGATCGTGTTAAACTCACTCAATTGAAAAGCTCTTTTGAATTAAACACACTAGACAAATTTATGCATCTGTTAGACAAATGTCTAGCGGTAACTAGGGCTGTTTCACAGCGTTCTCTTAGCAATTTTGAAAAAAAAATACAGAGAAGTTATCTTTAGGCTATTTTAAAATGATTTGTGCAGATTTTTGATCACTTAGGTCGTTCTTATCCCGAGCCCTTCTAATGTTAGAGACAGACTCCACTGAGGTACAGCTCATAAGCTGCATTAGCCTGCAGGTCCCAACAGCGATACTGGTCGCCAGCGGCCATAAGCACTGGCCCTGAGGGCGGTTTACTTCCTCAGGGATTCATTAATCTCCCTCCACAAAATCCAGCGAAATTTACCATGCAAAATGCCGTTACTCCCTCATACATGGCATACGGGTATGTGCCGCTCTATAGAACACTATAATAGTGTATGGTTGTTGAGCTCCTGAGGTCTATGGTAGGGTATCATTTTTCGCTTGTTTGGTCGCTGATAGGGTATGCATCTCAGTATGGTTACCCAAGTACAAACAAATTTCTATCAAAGTTGTGCCGCAATAAGTGGAAAGACAGTTCCAGTTTTAAAACCTTTCATGATTAACAAAATTCCGCATTGATTGCGATCAATTGGACCACCCTAGTGACTAACTTCAGGGAAGTACCCCACCCCACCCCTCCCCCCAGGGCATTTGTCTCTAAAATTCTCCAATATGCCACGTTATCAGTTAAATTTCTTTGTGATTTCGTAAACACACAACTAAGAAGTTTGTTTGCCCTCTAGTCATGCTCGGTTAAATTTACCCTTGGGAACCTAGAGGTCTATTCATAGGCTTGTAGCGAAATAACAAGCACATGACTGTTCAGCTGCAAATGGCTCATTTCCATCCCTGAATGAGAGATACAGTTTGTTCTTGAAAATCTCACAATAATTCTTACTTCCACTGATCTCCAGAGCGGCAGGAATAACTGGTTGCTGTTTCCAGTTTAGGTCTTTTGCTCCTGGCACACTAGAGCCTATAATACCCAGCAACTGGCAATGGAACTCAGGCATGGTGGTTTCTCCCAACTGTATTACTGCCGATGACAGCTGTTGGATCATTGGGCAGAGCTTGACAGCAAACTCAGGACATACTTTGAGAAAGTTTCTTAGAAAGCTCTGTACAAGCCAAGAGTGCTGCCTGTTTGATTGATAAAAAAAAGTAATGTCAAGGCAGACTAACATTGACATAACATTCTGGGCAAACTGGTAATCCATTGGAAACCCTTAAAGGCCCATCACCAACCGAGAGACTTTGCGCCCCGGTTTCTTTTGTTTTCAAATTGATCCATTGTTTTTTGGGTGCTCTGATTGGCTAAGAGTCCGCAAAGGCTGTCGGTTGGTGATGGGCCTTCAGGTTAGAATAACTTGTTCCCCCATTCTAGTATTTCTTTGTGATATTGTACTTGTACTATTCTAGAACATTTTTCAATTTACATTATAAAGTATAATAGTCTGGTTATAGGTGTATGAATGTTTATGCCAATGGATTGTGCATTGTTTGGACTCCAATAGAACAACATAATGAATCTGAGTCATACGAACAGACAGGTCCTGTATTTTTGCATCTTCAGGGAACTTTCTGTTCAGTTTGTGAAATCTGGCAATACAAAGGAGTTTGGGATAGCAATTTCCATCAATTTCTAGAATTTCATAATTGTTTACATAAAATTTCAAGAAACCCAAGAAAAAAATTACATTTGCTTGTGAAGTATTGTGGGACAAAACTTCCCAGCTTCCTTGATTTGAGGTGGCATGGCATGCTGTATTCTTGTTTCAGTCATGAAATCTTGTTTTTATATTCATTGAACTAAAGCTATATTAGTTCTGCCCACTCCCAGATTACCTCATCATTTCGTTGTCCTTTATAAACTCTTGTAAGCTCTCCAAGAATGCAGATCCTGCAAACTTCCTCCAGATGTTATTGAGAATCTCTGATTCATGTTTTTCAACAGAACAAACTTTCTCACAGAGTTCTAAAATCTTAGAGATAATTTTCTGGCCTATAGATTGGGATAAGTAGTTCTTAATGTTATGTAGTATGTAGCTCCATATTGCATCACATCTAGGATAAGAAAAGAAACATAAGTACTTGAAATGAACATTTACAATATGGTTCCACCATTTGGTCATCACTGTTTTATTGCTGTTGTCACTAGGTACATACAGCATCTTATCCTATCTCTCACATTACAATAATATACTTCATTAAGCAAGCTTAAGAATCTTTCAAAAAACAGTATAGGTGGTGGTTCTCAGAAATTCAAAATTATGGGGGTAGTGGAGGTGTGGATTGTTTCCATAGCAACAACATAAATATTTTTCAGCCTTTCCAGATCTGTGTTTGAGTAACAGTTGGATGCACAAATTCTGTTGAAATTTACATTGGTCAAAATGGCAATTATATAATTATATTACTTTACAACAGGTTCACAGCCACCTTACTGGAAGAAATGTGATAAAACGTTCTGAAACTCCAGAAATGTATTTATTTATCTTATGGAGAATGTGTTGGGATGTTTTAAAAATATGGTTGAATTTTGATCCAGGATGGTTTACTCCAACTTTAAAGAGACCACAGAGTAAAACAAAACATTAGCACTGCTGATTTCAAGACATGGAAGTACCTTGTTAACTCGATATGTGCAGATAATGCCTCATTATTCTTGCTGTGTGTCTTGAGCAAGACACCATCCAGAAAACTGCAAACTTCTTTCTCATCAAGATAGTAGCAGCTGCAACAAATAATAATAACAATAATAATAATAATAATAATAATTTTTTTTTTCTTTTTATTTCAGATACAATCACTGTTATTTTTTACTATCACTTCGTAACCTGCCAATGTGCACACTGTCACTTGAGCTGACTCATCTAGTGTTGAGGAGCTCACGGTATTCCGGAGTTCGTGTCATTCAGTACCGTGGCGTGGCAATAAAACTGCTTTACATATATGTTTCATTTTAACTTATTTGCATCGGCATTTTCATCAAAACTAAAATATTCTTGTCATCGGCTGACAATTGACCACTCTTCTTTTAGTTTCTCTGTGTACAAGAATCCCCCATTTATCTAACGGAAAAAATATATATATAATTTTTTACCGAGGTGACTGCCTCTCAGTTTGCCTCATACTGGCTACGGCGCTGGTCACCAAGACTGCCGATATTTACAGCACCTTTGGTTGCCTGCTCGAGTGCTCAATTAAAGATTAAAGTATCAAACATTGGGTTGGGGCAAAAAATGAAATCATACTGTACCAGATAACATCATATTCATATGACTCCGGCTTTGCTCTTGTTTCACATCTGATCACAGAAAGAATATCTCCTATCTTGACAGTTATACTATAACCTGGGCATGCCTGATGTAATACAACAACAACCTCATTTCCAGTGCTTAAGTTGACAACACTAGCATAGCCATCCGACTTCCTGGTTACAGCCCCCTTAAACTCTTCACTCTCTGTTTTAAAGGTAACACTGCTTGCATCTTTTGTAATCTGCTGTCTGCATTCCTCCTCAAGAATTTGATTTGGGATGCTACTACATCGATCAGCAATTAAGTCCTCCAGCTCTTTGCAGAATGGTTCTAGTGCTTCCTTATCATTGTGAAGGATATACATTGCATCATTTTGCTGAAGGTATTGGGTGTTCTTCAACTGTAACAACTCCTGGAGAAGGATTCTACGGTACTTGTATGTAGAGCACTTCGTCTCCAACTTGAAGTTTACTGGTACATGATCCAAATACAGGAGATTTTCTGGAAATTTGATTTGCAACAATATTGTTGAACACTTCTTGGCTATATAATCAACTGACAGAGCATCACAAAAAGGATTTAGAAGACTGACTAGGACAGGATCGATTGGAGGTTCTCTTGTTGGCATTTTTAACTTGAATTTAGTAGTCTAAATGCCAACGCCTTAGAAACTTATGACTATGTATGAACCCCTTTATGAAAAAATTAAAACCAGGGGGAGGGGAAGGGTCATTAAGTAAAAACTGTCAGACAATTTGATACGAAAACACAATATAAATATTTTGCGATCAACAGTGTATGCTACACTCCCTAAGTTAATTAGGACAGGATATTTCACAGTAACATTCACATACTTACACTAAAACCAAAGGTGTTTATAGTGCGAAATCCCCAGCCTACCCCAGTGAGTGATGCATGATGATGCTGCACTGGCTTGGTGTTTCCGGGAAAAGTCCCTTTTGATTTCTGAGAAAATCACTTGACGTAAACATAACAACGGGTGCAAAATTTATGCAATTAAACTAGCATAATCTTAATTTTTGCAGCCTGTTTGACGATGCGGTTATTTTCTCGCATATTCTAGCGTATTAAGGCTGTTAATATGTTGTAATTGGCCGAAGTGTTAACGGCCATTTTGAGAATCACATACTACCTCGACCAAATATCCACAGGCATCCCAAGGTTTCACTTTTGCCAGCCAGCCTCCCCTTTAAGTCGACTCTAAGGGCCGGAGGGCACTTAAACGGGGCTCTCGCACGCTTGCTGGCCTCTTCTCTGACAAGAAAATAGCTCAAATCGCAATCCAATTCCATCCTCTTGATAACAGCTCAAAACCTTGAATAGCCCAGGTTCGAATAGACCTTTTTCCAAAATGGCCGCCGAAAATTCAAATAGATTTTTGTTAAAAATGAACAACAGCACTAGAACACACATCATCACTGCAGTAAAACTACAAAATTTCGCTGCATTATATCCAATATCTTCCAAGAAAACGAACGTTGGAAATTTGAAAATTTACAGACGTTTGTATGACTCGGGGTGTGCGTCATACCCCCAGTCATACAAATCTCTGCAAAAATTTCAATTTTCAGACTCTGCTTTCTCAGTCGACATGAAATTTGGAATAGCGAAAATTGAAAGTATTACTAATGTGAGGATACTCTTTCTAGTGCCAGTATTTGATTTTCAGTCAGTTTAATTTTAAGACGTGTGAATTTGCGGCGGCCATTTTGGAAAAAGGTCTATTACGCTCCAATGCTCACAAGACAAAAGCTTCGAATCGAGGCTTTCTCCAAGTTCTAATACATTTACAGTAGTTTCAGAAGAAAGCCTCGACTTGAGGTTATTGTTTGTACGATTTCCGACGCCTGTTTTGACTTCCGTCAACGTCCACGCATGTTTTCTGAGTTTGGATTGCATTTTACAGTGAAAAATTGTGTTTTGAAACCTTGCTAGCCCCTATCAGCTCACAAGATCCAACAAAACCTCCGTGAATAAACCTATTGTTGTTCCCCCTTGCAACGGGGATTACCCTAGCCTGCGAAAGCCGACAGCCCGACACCACTTAGCGCTTGTCGAAAGAGACTCTCGCAAAAAGGCGTCTGCGCGCTCAAGCCAAACATTCCATACTGATGACGTATATTGACGAGGGAAAACAAAACTCGCTGTTTCCCGTCTTATTATATAGCAAAAAGAAAACACAACAAAATAATTAAACAACATTCCCGCCGAAATTTCCCGCTCTAGCGATGTAAACACTAGCTATATAATAAAATTTTACTTATCATAAACACCAATGAAATACCAGGTGATCTCCCGCGCGAAAACTTGATATCTTCACACGTGAAAATATCATGTTATTTTCACATGTGAAAATATCACACTTAAATTT